>OX235271.1:35954831-36568135 GCA_944472155.2 Trichobilharzia szidati | reverse complement strand
TCATATGGTGAGTAATTATTGGCAAGTGAATTCGTCTCCGTCATCACCTCCTTATGACTGATGATGATGTCGATGCTGTTGGATACTGAAGAAGAATTGAAGGAGAAGTAGATGAAGAAACAGCCGAAAAAGAATCTCTTCTTCCATACATATATCTATCTATCTATGTACGTATGTATCGTGTATATTATTATTTGTTCACATTCAGAATAAAAGATTGGCGGGTGGATATCAAGTATGTAAAATTACGCGAATTTCATTCACCTTGTGTCTTTCATAAATTATCTATCTATCTATCTGTCTATTTATTGTGTATTTTCTACTTTTGTTATTAATTAATTCCCTTATGCATAATTATTACATATGTGTATAAAGAATTAGGTGAGTCTTTCATTTGACGCCGATAACTTTCTTTGGTGTTCATCCTTTTAATTGAATTTGCTCAGCGTTAAAAAGAAGAAAAAGAGCGGTAAATAAAAGACTGAACACTTATTTCCTTCTCTGTTGTATAAATAAGTCTACGCATGTGTTTGTGTGTTTTTGCATAATAAAAGTGCTTCCTTCAATGCTGATATAACTTGTCTTCTTTTTGTTTCTGTTGACGGTTTTGTAATTCTTCTTTGCTGCTATTCTCTCCCTCTTCCCTTCTCTGTCTCTGTCGCTGTGGTATGAGGATTTGTAATGTTTTTTGTGTGGATATTATGATGATACAAAGTTTTGTGTTCTCATGCGTTTTTCTTCTGTTTCTTCTATCGCTGTTTCAAAGTAAATCTGAAAGATTTTTGACATCTTTCATGGATGATGGATCCTCTGTGTTTCAAGTATTATGATGATCATCATCATTAATCTTTACTTTTGAAATAAATTTGTTAAGATAACAAGTAATCCTGGTTTTTATGATATACTAACTGCCGTCTAGTGGGTCGGTGGTACAGCGGTAGAGTGCTCGCCAACCACGCCTTACGTGGTCCGAGGTTTGATCCCCGGCCGACATACTCCGAAATCTCGCTAAGCCAGTGATAAGACTGGTAAAGAGGGAAGGTTGGGCATGAGGCTAGCAAACCCACCCTGTAAAAATAATCACCAATGCTACAGAATCTTCGATCCTTTAGCTTGAAGGCGCCCTATGTTCCACTGGGGATGTAAAGGAAAAAAACAAAAAAGAGCTGCCATCTTAATACACAACCTTTAAAATGGCTTATCTAAAATTCATATGAAGGATTCGAGTTTTTTATGCAAGTTTGGAATTACACTATGAAATAAATTTTCAGGATTGATTACGAGCTGACATCGGTTAAAGGACCACTGAGGAATCAAGGGTTACTGGACGGGGCTGTCTTGTCAGCCTAGTTTGGGACTCTTCGTCATTACGCACCCACCGCTAGGGTTTGAACCCAGGATATTCCAGTTATGAGGAGAGCTCATAGAACATTCAGCCAGTTGTACTTGACCTAATAGTCCATGAAATCTTAACTTCGGCCATTTCGTGATATATATTTAGCGCAACCTCCAGTCGGATATCACATGCGAGTAACTGTCCTCTTGCCTGACTTGATAAACCCCCGAGTCCAGGACTCCCAGGTTTTCAGATGGTTCTCTGACTGATATTGACATATGATCAGTCTTGTAACCAATCAAATCCTTGTAAACCAAAGCCTGATAACTATATCTTCATAGGGAAGTAGACAGTAACTGATGTTATGTGTCTAGTCCTTAGTGTTGGTACAAACTGAAGTCTGTCCTTTCTGTGATTCAAACCTTGGTCAACCGGTTCTGCAGTCAGAGACGTTATGATTACATTAATGACTATCAAGTGTCCAGTGAAAATATCCACTACGGTCCCACAGAAGGTCAATCGCGACCTCGAACAGCTGAGTAGTAACGTCTGTGACTGTAGCACTGGGGGACATGGATTCGCATCTCAGAAGGGATATAACTTATTCCCTTCAAGATTGCAAATACATCTTACTGGAGAGTGCCAAGAAGCATGAAACTTAAATGCAAGGCTTCCTGGCGACTGCCTCCAACTCCTCTAACGACTGAGAACTTATGTATTACACTTTTGTGAAGTCAGTTAACTGGCTTTACGAACCAAAAATCTGGTGTTCTGTAGGAGATACATACTTGCTGTGTTTATGAGGTTGACAAACTGGATCTTAGCGGTGTGTCATTCGCGTGATTACAGTGGTAAGACTGTGCACACAACGCTTCATGTGTCTGGGAATTCTCACATGTGTGTGTGTGCGTTCGGCATTAAGTTCTGCGACTTCAAGTGCTCTGCTCAACTCGATTCCAGTCGATTGTCACATCTACAATGTTTGGTCAAATGGTAATCATAATGACAGAGAGATCGTGCAATTTCTGCCTATGGTTGTTTTTTGTTTGTTTTTGACATAGAACTTTGCACCGATGTGCAGCAGTTCAAGTCGCCACACTCCATGTAGCACACAGAGCAAGAGAAGAAAGTAGGAGAAATGCATATTAGAAACAGTAGACAGAGGTATGAGACAAAGGAATAGTAATAACGAAGAACAATATAGTTTCATTGGGCATTATAAGGCACAAGGAGTGGATGCATCTGCGACAGCTATTGACAACGACTTTGAACCACATCACCGATTGTCTCCAGTCATTGGTTTTTACCGTCCCGAGGATCCCAACCAGGAAGCCAGTCTACACATTCCTACGTGACTGGTTTAAACTAGCTGTTGTGGATTTCATTGACTGATGAAGCTGTGTTTCGGTTTGACCACCACTGGCTGTTTTCCAACATGACCCTATGTCAGCTAACATTTCCCGTCAGTCGAGAAGGGCGGTCGATGGCTAGGCATGCATGCGTAACACAAGTCCTAACCATCTCAGTCGGTGTAGCTTCACATCCTCGTCGATTGATTTCCCCTCATTACCTAGAACTCAACTGATGCCTAGCCTCAAAATTGCTCACCATATTATACCACTTCACACGGGAGATAGAACGCAGGCACCTATGATCAAAGACAGCTAACCAGGCTTTTCATGTCCTCCACTCTCAATGTCCAGGTCTCACAGTCATAAAGCAGGACGGAGTGGACTGCTGAGCAGTACACACGCCCTTTGGTCGATAGTCGAATATCACGTCTACGCCAGAGACGGCGTAAACTGGCATATGCGAAACTAGCCTTCTGTATTCGTGATGAGATTTCGTCAGAGATCAACCCGTTGGGGCTGATGGTACTTCCCAAATAAGTGAAGTGGTCAACGTGCTCTGTCACTTCACTCCCTATTTATAAAGTAGGAGTCAGTGTAGTCCAGTCCTGTAAAATCGTGTTACATTTGGCGGGAGCGAATCGCATGCCAAACATTCGTAGATTGCAGCTCAGGGTGTTCAGAAGACTCTGTATTTTGTCAGCGTCGTCGCCTAGAAGGACTATATCATCCGCATATTCTAAGTCAACGAGATTATTCCCTCGTAGCAAGCCAATCCCTGAGTCTCTGATGTAAGTTAGGGTTAAATCCATTAGTACGTCTATGATGAAATTGAATAGAAATGGTGATAATGGGCATCCCTGATGGACACCACTAATTGTCACCACTTCAAGTCTGAGTAGGTTCTCACCTGGTTGACGGCATGAATTTGAGTAGAGTGAGTGCCTTGATCAGTACGATATATTTTCTCGGCATTCCTTTCACAGCCAAGCATCGCCAGAGAACCTCTCGGTTGACAGAATCGAATTCCGCCTTTAGGTCAAGAAATATAATGATTGTTGGACGCCGGCCTATGGTTTGGTATAAAGAATAACGTGTACTTCAATATACAAACAATGTAAGGATCTTAATGTATTATATTAGAGAGTACTTTTGGGTCCTTAACTTTGCGAATCGATAGTCGCTATGTTTAAATAGTCAGCCATTTATAAACAGTAGACATTTAAGGTATGAAAAGACATATTGTCTGAGATAATGGTCATCCAAATATGCAATGTATTCAGATGGACAATCCCGCTATTGTTTCTGTTAGATAGGTACAACAGAGAACTAACTGTTCATATTAGAATCCATATTTCGGTAGTTAACATGCTAGAGGCCGTTAATTCATGAGTTCGCAAATTATTACTGGAAGGGGACTTGACTAGATGATGAAGGTGTTACCAAAACGTTTAAATGGGATATGGTTATTTAGTTGAAGTAGTACAATAACTATCCTAGTCTTGAAGAAGTCTGACATCATCTTCAGTCAGCACGAAAACACCAGTAGATGCTATTTCTGATGCTTACAAGGCCAGGTTAAACTTTTAGCACGACTAACTACCAATGAGCGAATGATCCAATGAGGACCATGCACGTGAGTTCAAGGTCGTATTCCGCTGTATTCGTATCAAATGCCTGCTCTAACGAAGTTACGCTTGCAGTTCGATGAGGATACGGTTTTGTAGTATTGTCTGCATTTGGGGTGAAGGAGAGGAACTGTCCATGTGGTGGTTTCATGAATTTAAAATCTTTAGCTGGTCTATTCATGGATGCGTTCATCGTTGTGCGATTTGCTTGAGACGAGTTAGTATTAGGGAAGGTAAACTGATAATTTTAATATTTCGTAGGAACATTTTTTCCCAGGTAGCATCTCTCCCTAACCCAGATTTTGTATATTTGTAATTACTGGGTTTCAAAACAGCCTGTAAGAGGCGCAGCTGCTCAAACTGTGTTACACACAGTGTTACACTGTGTGATTTATAAAAATCTTATTCATAATGGAGTTATTGAAGAAAAAATACAACTGCGGTCGTGAGTGAGCCAACAATGTTTGGGTGATCGGTTGATATGACACCTCCCTGTGGAAAAGATTTGGGGAGAGAATACCAGACAGAAAGTTTACTACCTTAGTACCTATTGTCACTCAACTGGTGAATCAGCGATCTATAGTACATACTGATGAATGGAAAGGTTATAACTTTCTGTTATTCCTTGGATATATTCATCACAGAGTGAACCATTCTAGTGATTTTGTGGATCCAATTACAGGGACATACACGGATTCTATAGAGTGATTTTGGGGAAGATTAAAAATAGGATTAGGGCTATAAATGGATCTCAAAAGGATCTCATTTATAGTCATTTGGATGAATATAGGTACAGAATGTGGTGTAACTTTTCTATTGACACTCCTATGCTAAACTGGGAGATGTTTCTGTCACAAGTTAGAGAAAGCTACCCTATGTAACATTTTTATGCAGTTTTTATGCTTTTTTTTCATTAGTGTACGTTTTCCTTAATCAAAAATTCCCCTTTTATGGGATTGGTCCGTTGAAAGTCGTTCGCTGATTGGTAGTTAGTGGTGCTTAAAGTTTAACTTAGCCACTCAGAATATCGTAAGTGCAGATTTCAGCGATTTCTTGAGGACTAATAGATTGTTGTTGAGAAATCATTTCTGCAATCTGAGATTCTAATAAAGTACAAGGACTGTTTAAATGTCAACTCATTAAGAAGGCGATTGATGCAAAGATAGTAGATTTTGAGGAATAGCTCAAATAGGCTTACAAAAATTCCTAAGGTAGATCATAGAATAAAATTGTGTCTTGAACGTTCGTGGAAGTAAATGAACTTATAACCAACTTCATACTGGACAGATTGCTTACAGAGATGTTTAGTTAGTTAAGCTTATTAATACTAAGGTTGGATGAGAAGAAAAAAAGATAATTTTGACGTAACTGTATTTATTGACTAAACTAGTTTTGTTTCTGAAATTCCAGAGGTCATATTTATAAAGCGTTTTACTACTATTATTATTGTTACCTTGGGTTCCTAGTGGGACATAAGGCTTCGAATACACGTCTCCACTTACTTCTGTCTTCTGCTGTACTTTTCACCTGCATCCATGTTATTCCATACTGTTCCAAATCCTCTTCACGCAAGTTCCTCCACGTCACCCTTGAACGTCCCACTCGCCGCTTCCCTTTCGGGTTCCACTCGAGCTATGGCCTGACGCGCGATGTCAACCAACGGCCTCCTCAGCTCAGCGAGTGTCCAATCCATCTCCACTTTCTCCTGCATATTTGTTGGGCGATTGGTTCTTGTTTTGTTTCTCCCCATAGTTTCTTGTTTGTGATTCTCTCCGGCCATCTCATCTTCAGTATAGAGCCAGCGAAGACAGTTGTTGATAAAGGTCTGCAACAGGCTGTTGGAAATATTCTTTGTGACACATTGGCCAAGTTTCTGATCCGTATAGAAGAACTGACTGACTTGACGTTTGTATTGAAAATCCGAATCACTTTGTTGTTGATGCAGGCTGAGTGACGAAGATTTCCAGATTTGTTTCAGGTTGATGAATGTGTTTCTCGCCTTCCCGATTCTCGATTTGACATCTTCGTCCGTTCCTCGTGTAGTTGAGACAATGCTCCCTAGATAAGTGAAGTGAATGAAGTAACCTCTTTCAAATCCCTCCCGTTGATGGTGATTGGCACTGGATGTTGCTGCTGTTGTTGTTGTTGGTTGGTTATTTTCATAACCTCCGTCTTGTCTATGTTCACCTGGAGTCCTGTCTTCACTGGCTGCTTCTTCAACCAGTTTGTCGGCTTTTGCTTGTAAGTCTTCGATTTTGTGTGACATCAAACATAAATCATCCACGCGCAAAATCCAGGTCTTCTAGGTTCTTCATGTTGGCGTTTTACTGCAGCTTACTTTTTGAGAGATCCAGTAAACTAAGGACGGTATCCGGTCTTATTGAATATGTACTGATCAGATACTCACCTGCTATTTTATCTAAAGTCAAAGACACTGTGATGCTCAACACTAGCTGTATTTCTTAGTTTGAGGCGTTTCATCAAACAAGATGATGTTGTCACTCTGTCATTCACTGTGAGGGATGCTTGATGTCTCTACAACTAAATACTTGGTTGTATCACAGCCTACTATGAGTTATTCAATAAGGTGGTGATAACGAGTTAAATCTTTTCAAGAATGTTGAAAAATCCTTCAAAATAATATGCAAGATTTGATCAAACCTATCAAATGGAGTAAAATTAAAACATCTGAGCATAGTCGAGGCACTAGCCATCCAAAAGCTCAAACCCACGCTATGTATGCAAAAGAAATACGTCCAACCCTTGTCCCTGACATGGCCATCATAAACATGCAATTCTTCTAATAGTGACTATCCCATTGCCTTTCTTATCCAAAACGTTTTGTTTAATCATGTTATTTTTAAGTTTTTCTCAATCGCTATTTACACTACCATATTTTTATATCCGAACTTCCTGTCTATTTTGTCATTTTTTTTTATTTCTACATATTTAATCCCTAATTGCATAAACAATTATTCGTTACATTAGTTATGATCCCATTAGATTTTTCATCCAAACACCCTGTCTATCTTGGTATTTCTAAATTTCCAACCTCCAACTGCACAATATGTCAATCTTCTCAGTAGTTATGATGCTACTTTGTCTGAGCTTCATTCGTCCCCCTGTTTATTAAGGCATTTTAATTCCCAATTGTAATTTTATTAATCTGACCGTTGACCGGAAATTATTCTGGAACTTTCCCACCCATTTATTATAAAAACACGAATGTACAGCTACCTAGTTGATGACTTCGTCGAAAAGAAAGTTTTCTTCGCTGCGACCGTCTTTTTAATAATTCCTATGATCCAATGTATATATTCCGTGAATATCTACAGTCTTTATTCAACCCCGTACTTATGGAAATCTCATTTGACCACATTTGACTTCACGCAAACTGATCATGATAATAATGGTAACATTCATTCATTCATCACAACACAACAAGTTGAAGGTGTAGGTAAACTATTACTTCAAGGCTTGTTCGCATTGATACCCCGTTTGATTGTAAGGCATTCAGTACATAAACCATTTCATTTGTAATGTCGCATTAGTCCTAGTGCTCTAGAAGCTGCTGTTATGTCAGAATGGGTTCAGTTGGCTTGCTGAAATGGTTTGTAACACATTACAATTTATTAGTAAGCAGTTTGTATTTTTCATAAATGAATTCATTTTCAAGACTGAAACTGCTAATTACCTCTGTGAACAAATAAAAAGTCCCATAAATATAAGGATTCCAGTAGAAATCCTCAAAAAAATGTTACTAAAGTATACCATGAACGTGAATTCCTAATTTGACTGTGAACTGTATAGACAGGTGGATGGAATGGCAATTGGTTTTCCATTAGATCCCATGATAGCATATTTCTTTCCGAGTAAACTAGAAAATGGCACTTTAAACAACCTTATCAGAAAATTCTCTTTTTATTTGATTACACCTTGATTCCACACCGTATTTTTTGGTACAGGTATAGAATTTTCAGCATGTGATATCGGTAGCCCAAATTTTGCAGGCCGACCATAGGTATCAGGTGTGAGTCGGCAAGGGATCGAACCCCGGGCCATATGCATGGTCGGCGAGAGTCCTAACCACTGTGCCACCGACGATATGCTGATGATAACATCATTCTTTATGACGATGATTTGGTGAGGAATGCAGTAATATTTGAATACATTGAAAGTACATGTGAAAAATTATCTCAAAGTAAAATTGCCTTTTTAGACATCTTACTGATAAGAAGACCTGATTGTAACATAAAAATGAATTTACATTGAAAAAAATACTTGAACCGGCCAATATAAACATTATCACAGATTTGTTCCACCACCCTGGTATAAAAGACATTAAGTGAAGACCCTCAGTTACAACGTCAGACCTACGTGTGAAGAAGATGAGATTGCAGGCGAATTTAAGAAGTTGTATGTGACAGGTATTGTGAAACGTTCATCACTAAACACATGGTCGACATCACAAAAAATGTCTGTATCTGTTACTAAGATGCGTTCATTTATACAAATGCAATTCAAAGGTGATAGGTACCAAGTGAAATAATAATAATTTTTGCTTTATTTCAAAAATAGTACTAATGATACAGCAAGGAATTTTCAGCATTCAGTACAATATTGCATGTAATTTACTCAAAATCGACAAAAAAACAAAATAAAAAATAAACATTCCATAATATTAACAGTAACAAAACGTTGTTATAGCAGCTATGTAGCAAATTACTGTATGCAATACGGAGAAAAATATGCACAAAGTATAAAATTATAGTAATAATAGTAATAACAACTGAAATAGAAACAGCACAGTTATAATTAAACGAACGACACTATAAAAGTGCAGAAGATGAACAATGAAAGGGTCGATTCACTTTGCTAATTACATAGTAACTTATACGTTTCACGTCTAACAGAGTCTTCATCACATAAAATATGGGCTAAATACGGTATTGTAGAATTTTTGTACTTAGTGGTTCGAGCATATGACTTTTTATATTGACTTCTCGTCCTACCTGATGAGATACAAGGGGATAGTTGTGAATAAAGGGGTGCAGAGGGTCTGACAGTACGGCCTTTGCTCATTTTGTACAGGAATTTATGTGTCTCTCGACTATAGTATTGGCGAGTCACGCAGTGGCAAACCACAAACCCTACTCACAACATTTAATACCCTTCGTAATGTGATATAGTCTTTTTTGAGAAGCCCAGGAAAGACTAATGGAGAGCAATAGAGTACAATAGGTAAAATACAGGAGTTTAAAAATTGCAGAACTAAAGGTTGGTTGATACCTGATTGTCTTAACTTTTTAATGTAGAAGGTTTGACAACAAATTGAATAAATCGTTCCAAAGAATGCTTAATGCCGAAAATCTGTCGCTTATATTTTCCACATAACCGATTGTGATTCTGAAACTATATTATTCACCTCTAATTCAATCTATCAGTTCGACTGCTCCTCGTTTGGAATCAATAAGATAATTTTTCGTGCTTGAGAACACCTATTGGTGAGGCTAAATAAAGATGTTGTTAAAGCCATAACCACATCCAAATAGGCCAATACTGATTGAAGAGTCTTTCGCCATTATCTATTGTGTATCGAATAAAAATCCATCACTAAACACAGTGGCAAAAGAGTAGAAAAAATTCTTCTGTATCTAACTATTAACAAGAGGTTTATTTATATATGTACGGTTACAGTTCAAAGGTGATGTTACCAAATGAAATGTTTAATACCAGTAAGCTGAGGCATATTCATGCTGCTAAGTTCAAGGATAGCAATCCAATGTGCCAGCGTATTACTAACTTTGAATGCATACTGTTAGTTGGATAACGAGACCCACTATTATTGTGGCCCTACTATGAACACTGTTCCTTAAGTGAGCTGCAAATTTCATCCCGATTTCATTTTTAAGTACTGTTTGGACAGTGTGTTGATAACTCGTTAAGGTTTAGGTTACGATTGGGGTTAGCTATGACGTTGACGAGTGAAACAAGGCTGCCTACTATCGCCAATGATTTTCCTGATTGCAATAGATTAGATAATGCGACAAACAGCGGGTAATGAGGAAACAGGCATAATATGAAACCACACAAAAACTTGGAGGATCTGGACTTCGCCGATGATATATGTCTCATTTCCGACAAACTGGAAGATATGCAAGCGAAAAGCAACAAGTTGGCAGAAGAAGCATCCGGAGAAGATAGGACTTCAGGTGAACATAGAGAAAACAGAGTTGATGAAGATTCCTGCTCAACCTTACCACCAGCAACAACAGACAACAATCAGCCAGCATAAATGGAAGGAACCTGAAAGAAACAGCAAAGAGGATATCAAAGCAAGAATCGAAAAAGCAAGAAAAGCTTTCACTACTCTCAAGTCTGTGTGGAGGTCAACAGCACTCAGCATCAAAAATAAGATCCGGATTTTCAACTCCAATGTGAAGTCAGTCAGTGTTACTCACTTTACGGATCAGAGACTTGCACTGAGCGTCATAAACAGCATCTCAAACAAACTACAGACCTTCATTAACAGTTGTCTTCGCTCAATACTCAAGATCAGATGGCCAGAAAAGATCAGCAACAGAGATCTCTGGTAATGAGCGAACCAACTCAGCAGGAACCGATTGTGAAACAAATAGGTAGGAAGAAATGGAGATAGATTGGCCATAGTCTGAGGAAACCATCAAGTGACATCACTAGACAAGCCATTGCTCGAGTGGAACCCGAAAGGGAAGCGGCGAGTTGGTCGTCATTGAAAGGGTGAGGGTGACTTGGAGGAGGTTATGTGAAGAGGAGATGAAAACGTGTGGGCAGACTTGGAGCCAGGTGAAAACTCTAGCAGAGAACCGAACGCAATGGAGATGCACGGCTGAAGCCCTATGTTCCTCTAGGAATTAAAGGAAACAATTATAATGGCGTTGAGATTAAAGTTAGGATGTTTCAATTTTATTATCCGAGTTTTCCTAGTAAATAACTATCAAACTTCATACTGAAACCTACTCGTATTCAATTGATGACTTTAGGGGGTCAACAAAAGCACTTATCTCTTATCACCTCGATGAATACATGTACAGAAACTGGTCTAACTTAAAAATTGACACTCCTTATTATAATTGAGAGATATTTCTAAGTTAAATCAGGGGAAAATATACTACCTAATGTGTGTTTTATCATTATTCTCTCTGTATTTCTCTTGGTAATAAACGTCATGTTTATGTAAAAGCCACTGGTTTTTCTGACTGTTCGCCCCAAGTTCAGTCGGGCGTTCGCATTCTATGGGTCTTTATAGTTTAACTTTGCCACTAATATTCATAGTAGTAATAAGAATCGTACAATTGATAACGCCGGCAAAACGTGCTGATAATAATAATAATGTATATATGACAAAGTAAACAACTTAATGCTTTATTTAGTTAGCATTATTAGGCGTTCAGTTATTCAATATCAAGATGGTTATGTTATTTATTATTTCATGAGGAGGAGCAAAATAAATGCCATTTTATACTAAGTTGAAGTGTTAAGTCACATAAAGAGTGTTCACTCAGTGATAATGGATATGCAATAGACTTAGGCTTTAAACTATTCAGTTCATAGTCTACATTTTTGATTATTCAGAACAGTATAAAAATAAAAAAGTAAGTAGTTTGCCTGGACACTAGTAACTAGTGACATGTGTCTAGTCCTGTTTTTACTGCAGACTGAATTCTATCAGTCAACTTTGCAATGTAGTACATCGGTGGCACAGCGGTAGACCTCCAATGTGGTTTGGGGTTCGAGCCCCGGCCAACGCAGTCCTAAACCTCGCTAAGCCGGTAATAAGATAGGTAAAGAAGAGAGAGGCTATAGCAACCCCATCGCGTAAAAATAAATACCACAGTGCTACCGAAACTTCAAGCATCTAGCTTGAAGCCCTTTGTTCCATTTGGGAACGTAAAGGGATAAAGTGATTTAAAAAAGTTTCCAATGTGGCCCCGCTATGCTAGGTGACACGGGTTCGAATCTCAGTAATGACATGTGTTCCTTCAGGGTTGTAGATATGCCTTGCTGACTGGTGGGTGCCAACAAGCACGAAACCTAGGTCCAAGACTTCCTGCTGACTGCTTCCATCCATCTAATAAAAAAGTAAGTTTTAGTTAAATTTAAAGTAGAATTTAATTATATAGAAGATTGTCATGTCAGCCGATAAAATAATACTGCTGATTTTTGGGTTCTATTGTTTTTTTTAATCTTTTGCATTCCCAATAGAACGTTTTTATCATTGTTCGTACTTGGTGGAGTGGAGTCATCAGGTGCATTTATGTTGACGGTGAATAAATCATTCATAGAAGTTATAAATCTCCATCGTTTCAGGTGGTTGGAATGTAATGTTACCCATTTTCGTTCCTCACCTTTTCAAACATTCTTTCTTCACAGAATTAGTATGTAGCAGATTCATATATATTAACCCATGAAATTAATGATTACTAGTGTTAAAAGTATAGTGTGTAGAAAAGTATAAGTTGCTTGGATCTGTTTCAAGTGAATGCCTGATTGTACAGTTTAGCCACATACTGACATCAGTAAGAGAATCTTTACCTGAAGTTCTAGTGAGACTTGGTGTTCCACCAGGTTGGGTGTTAGGATAAATATTTTTTTTATTCCTTCACGTTCCCAGTGGAACATAGGGCCTCAAGCTGGAGGCTTGAAGTTTTTGTAGCAGTGTTTATTTTTACAGGATGGGGTTGCTAGCCTCATGCCCAACCTTTCCTCTTCACTAGCTTTAGTTCTGGCTTAGCGAGGTAAAGGAGTTCGTTCATGGCCGGGGATCGAACCCCGTACCATATGCTAGGTTGGCGAGCGTCTTAACCGCTATGCCAATGACATCACCTGGCATTTATGGGCCATTGAGTCGGGTTCCATTGGCTGGATTGTTTACGAACTTGATGAACTCGGAAGGTCCTGATTTCGAACCCCGGTGGTTGCGCACTGCCGAAGATTCCTAAACTCCCTGGTGGTTTCCAACGGTCCTCTAACTGATATCAGTTAGTGATCAAACTTGAAACAAACCAAATCCTTATGAACTAACTTTTAGGAATGGGGCAGTATGTTTTGAAACCGATTTTGGTGACGTAGACTTATTCGCTATTTATCTTTCAGTTCATTTTTGCATCTAATCTCAGTATTTGCTCAATCATTTCTTCTCTTGTCTTACAGCTCTCTGTATTATTATTATAATTATTATTGTTCCCTTGGGTTCCTGGTGGAACATAGGGCTTCAGCTACACGTCTCCACTTTTTTCTGTCTTCTGCTGTACTTTTCACCTGCATCCATGTTAATCCATACTGTTTCAACTCCTCTTCACACGATCTCCTCCATGTCACCCTTGCACTGACGTCCCACTCGCCACTTCCCTTTCGGGTTCCACTCGAACACTGGCCTGACGCGCGATGTCACTCAGCGGCCTCCTCAGCTAGTGTCTAATCCATCTCCACTTTCTCCTGCATATTCGTTGAGCAATTGGTTCTTGTTACAGCTTTTTACAACTTCTGATTATAATTATTTTCAATTCCTCATCATATTTATTACCACTTAATTTGACGTGGTAGCCCGGATGACTAGGCATTAATACTAGGTCCTCTGTTCATTACTTCTCTTTTATTTCTTGCCATATCATGTTAGTGTGATTTATTGAAAATAAAACATAAAATATCTTTGTGTTACTTGCTTCAGTGACGCCTTATTACTTACTTATTTTTATTTTATCGCTTTTCATTCCGAGTGGAACATAGTGCTTCAAGTTTTAGTGCATTGAAGTCCCAGTAGCAGTGATGTTTATTTCCAGCGGGTGGAGTTGCTAGCCTCACTCACGCCCAACCTTCCCTCTTCACCAATTGTAAGCGCAATATCTCTTGAAATTGAGTCACGCGTAGATAAAGGCTATCCCGGTCCAGAACAAACAAGAAGCCGGTCACTGTTTCTACGGTACTATTGATAAACAAATCAATAATGATATATACAACAAACCTTAACGGTTTCAAGAGTACAAAGCACAACGCTTAACCGAAAGCAAGGTACCGCTATCAGAGTGGAATAACGTTAAAGCCGAAATTGTGAACTAGCCGGATCAGACACGACCGTTCAGGTAAGCAGTCAGTAGAAGAATGAATCCAAGTAAGGCAGGGCATAGAACAGAGAGTGGTTAAGAGATAGACAGAGCATGGGCACAAAGTTAGAATTTAATTGGCTACTTAACCAGGTAGGCTGATACAGATGAAGATCAATAAATAAGATAAACTTGACAGAATAGTACAAAGTAAGACATAGGTCAGCAAAATAACAGTTCACAAAGTACTCTGATTAGGTCATGAGTTCAACGGTCTGACTAAACGGATCGATGTAAAACACACACACACAGTTCATTAAACAAGGGGGGATAGACACGTTAGGCATGGATAATTGGGTTGCAATAACGCTAGGCTGATCCAGGACAGGTTGACTTGATTCAAGGATGGGAATTGAATTGATCTTACACCAATCTTACCATCAGCTGAGCAAGGTCAAGGGGTGTATCGATTGGGAGGGAGGACAGAATCACAGAACACGTGAGGCGTGCTTGGCGTGTATTCTACCACTAAACCACTAGTTCGATACTGGAAAATAGTAGGCAACTCAAATGAAGACTAGATATCGATTATTAATCAGTTCAGTCCCCCCCTTTAGCCTATGAAAATGAAGAAAGGAGACAGACTGTCTTGTGCTGGTGAATCGAGGTCTTTTCTGATTTAAAAAAGGTCTACGGGAATTGTTGATGTGTGATTATCGTACACAGAGTTTTTGATACCACCTTGTTAGGAATGTTCTACTCGATTCCACAGTTGAATTTTAGTTCGCTAATTTTGTTCTGTCGTATTTGTTTCTTACTTAGAAAATTAACTGGACTGTATAGCTGCCTAAGAGCACTGTTCAGTTCATTTTAGTTTTTGATGTTATTATTGTTGAATAAGTGTCTTTTATGCCGTCTTCGGATCATTTCATAACTGTGCATCTCTTAAGGAAGTTTTGGACAACTGTGCAGTAGGATGCAAAGATTGGTTTCCTGCGTTCAGATCATAACAAGTCGGTTCTTGTAGCCATGCATCTTGCCTTAAAAAGTGTGGAAGGAAATACAGGTGGTCAAGTGTTGATCTCCAGGGATTTGATTGCTTACAGGATTGATAAAAAGCTGACATACATCACTTACAGAACAACTGGAAAACCTGGAAGTACTTGACAGCTATTTCATCCTAGTATTCTGCCAACTTGTTATTTATATATTTGGAGCAGAAGTTAGAATTCATGGACCATTGGACCGGGTCACAAGGACCTATTGGTCTACGAGCTCACCTGATAACCAGGAAGTCCGGGATTTGATCCCCGGAGGGTGAGTATTTCTGAAGAGTCCCAAAATGGACTGACGAAAAGCCTGTCCAGTATTCCATGCAGATTTTCCAGTGGTTCTCTAGCTAATGTCAGCTCATTATCAGTCACATGTTAGGCAGTCTTTTCGAGTGGAACCGAATGAGAAACACCTGACAATTTAGGCTTGAGTCGAATAACGATACAGCGTAGATCATATGAATGGAAGATGAAAGTCTTTTGGTCATTCGCGAAGTCAACGGAAAGTGACAGGAAAGAAGCAAATAGGGTGAGGGTGTGCCACTGAAAGCTCAAGAGATGAACAATAATAATAATTATTATTCTTATTACCAGCAAAAGTTTTTCTGTTTCTCATTCCATCTTAGTTTGTTTATTAAGTATATCACACAGTGAAACATTATTATTTACTGGATGACGTTTCGAACAAAATTTTTTGTTCATAATCATATCAACTGAAATCACATGCCTTCGAAACTTGAGTTTCATAGTTTTCTTTGTCCTCTCCTATTTGTCGTAGGGGTAGCAGAATTTTCCAGATACCGGGGACAGGTGATGAATCATTTCTATTACATGTATTTGCAGTTGATTCGATAAACAAAGCTTCTGTTATCAATCTCTACCTATACCCTGTGACATTAGATTTTAAAACTGTCAGCTTATCCCATCCATCCTATTGTATGGTTGTGTGTAACTGCATGTAGTGCTATAGCTGAACTATTCTCTAGATTTCTTATCATATTCGGGTCAACCAATCTAGATTTTGCTAAGCTTTTATGTTCCACTAGTCTGACTGCCCCTGTTCTACTAGCTGAACATAAAACTCAGCAAAATCTGGATTGGTTGACCCGAATATGATAAGAAATCTAGAGAATAGTTCAGCTATAGCACTACATGCAGTTACACACAACCATACAATAGGATGGATGGGATAAGCTGACAGTTTTAAAATCTAATGTCACAGGGTATAGGTAGAGATTGATAACAGAAGCTTTGTTTATCGAATCAACTGCAAATACATGTAATAGAAATGATTCATCACCTGTCCCCGATATCTGGAAAATTCTACTACCCCTACGACAAATAGGAGAGGACAAAGAAAACTATGAAACTCAAGTTTCAAAGTCGTGTGATTTCAGTTGATATGATTATGAACAATAAATTTTGTTCGAAACGTCATCCAGTAAATAATAATGTTTCACTGTGTGATATATTTAATAAACAAATTAATGTGGAATTACTTACTGCCACAGTGCCCAAGTTTTACACACATATTTCGGTTTCTTAATTTATTAAATAATTATTTCGTATAGGGAATAGGCCTACCATAGAGAATGCTTTCAGACGTCTTGCCTACATATTCGAAAATGTCTGAAATGAATTAAAAACTAAGCAAAACAACTGGAGTCTTAAATTTCACCCGGTGCAGATTATAAGTCTGTTTTAATCTTCTCAGGACACTGCCTGAACACTCATCATACTGCAGGTTTTCTTTTTATTACGTCACTGTTAAGTTTTCATAAGAACGCACTAATCTTAGAAGCTCCCGATTATACTCAGATAGTATTTTAGCACATACAATATAACTCCTTAACAATATTATTTTGGTCAAGAGGAAGAAAGTTAAGAAGAGTATTATTGTACGTCATCTTTTTTTCATTCTTTTATATGATTATTATTATTATTATTAGCAATAGTAGTATGATAAAAGCATAGATGTACAAGAATAAATTATGTATTATACAAGATTGTCTTGTGATGATACAATAAAGTTGCTTGTTGAACAATGCAATACACGATTGTCTAGTAGTCACACGGACACACACACACGCACACACAGGCACACACACACACGCATACACACACGCATATACATACACTAAGTGACACAAAGACATACAGATAGCTTGTTCTTTTTACTCAAAGAATAGTCTTCATTCACAGACAACAATGATGATAATATATGTTGATGACATCTCATTGTGACAACAGTAGTAGTAATAATAATAATAAATATAGAAGTAATGATGGTGAGTGTAAGCACTGAATACCACCACTACCACTATCACTACTACTAATAATAATATTAGTAGTATTGGTAGTAGTTATTAGCAGTTATGATTAACATTTACAAACTAGCCTTATTCCCTTCAAACATTTTTATCGAGAAAGGACTTTAAACGCACGCACGCACGCACACACACACACACACACACACGAAAAAGCATTATGGCTATTTATTTCCCTTTGCAGGAGTAATACTACTAAAATCATTAATAGTAATAGTAGTTAGTAAGTAATATATAACAAAGAGTGGATGAATTCAAACAAACAATATAATGAAGACAAGAGTCAACCAAATGAGAGAGAGAGAGGGAGTGATGAAAGACAAGTGAAAATGTTTGTTTAGTAGAGTAAGTAGTTGGACAAATGAATCACTTGTAAAATGAAACTGACGTGTACAAAAGAAACCCTTGGTGAGTACGCGTGTGTGTGTGTGAGTGCGGGCGCGCGCGCTTCAATTTAATGTATTCACTTTAAACAAAATTTGAATCATTGAATAATTTGAAAAAGGAAGTGAGGGAAACAAACAAAAATAGAATGAATGATGTATATATATGTATATATGTGTGTATGTTTGTATGTGTTGATGAATATTTATTCTTTTTCATCCAGTACTCAACTGTGAACATTCAGTTACAGTTTCTTCTATAGGTAATTTACGTTTCATTTTCCGTTGACACCAACAATCCTCTCCGGTTAATTGAAATGAATAAGCTGAACTTGGTAAGGCATCTAATCGATTAGCCATTGGATAAAGTAGAAGAGGATAAACAATTAAACCGAATACTACAGATAATCCAACTTCTAAATAGAAACCGTCTAATTGTGTAACACATGTCCCATTAATAGCTTCACAAGCCTAAAATAGATAGGGAAAAATGAAAATATTTAAAAAAAATGTGAGCTGACAAAATGGATACATTATCTAATGTTGGTTTGAAGGGAATTGGTTGGTTACAGGTTTTGATTACGAGTCAGTTTTCGATATAGAACTTTGCACTGATATGCGGCAGTTCAAGTCGCCACACTCCGTGTAGTACACAAAGGAAGAGAAGAAAGTAGTCGAAATGCATAATAATATAGACAGTAGACAGAGGTGTGAGACAAAGGCATAGGAATAACGAAGAACAAAACAGTTTCATTGGAAATCATGAGTCACAAGGAGTGGATGTATCTGCACCATTGAGAACGATTTTGAGCCATGTCACCAATTGTTTCCAACCATTGGTTTTTACCGTCCCGAGGACCGCAACCAGGAAAGGACCCCAACCAGGAATTACGAGTTGGTATGAGTTAGAGAACCACTGGAAAAATTGAGAAGTTACATGGATTTCTAGTGAGAAATTGCAACCAACAGGGTCCAGCAAGTCAGTTAAAGGGTCAATTGCATGCCTACAACATTGGTTGGTGGTTGCGCCATTTATCTTCTGAATCGGTAGAAGCTAGAATTCATGCGTGACTGGGTTGAATGTTCTACAAGCTCGTCTTTTAACCGGAAAGTTCTGGGTTCGAACTCCACAGTATTCTTCTGACATTGATTGGTGTTCGTTGTTCTTGTTGTTTTGGTTGGTTAACTTCATCACATCTGTCTTATTTATGTTCACTTGAAGTTATGTTGTTTTGTTCTTTGTTGATTTTTGTCTGTAGGTTTTCGAATTTATGGGACTTTAGATATAAACTGTCCATCAGGTCCAAGTCTCCTACAGTCTTCTTGTCAACCCAGTCACTATTGGCTAAACAAATTAGAATGGGGTGATTTACTTCATGTATCTAGACTGCATCGTTACAGCTACATGCGCAACAGATGAGGTTGTCAAAGTCAAACCTTCCTAACTATGAGAATAGTGTTGGAATCCATTGCAACCAGCATTAACAGCAATATGTGCACTTTCAGCACCAAAGTTAAGTCAGTCACTTCTTCTATACTTGCATCACGAAAAGTGTTTGAAACAATCTGCTGCAGACTTTAATCAACAGCCTACCTTCAACAACTGCATTCTGAAGGTCAAATAGGCCAACCGGAAAGGATTAGTATTCAGGAACCCTCACAGCGAACCAATCGAGAACCTACTATTCAACAAATATCTAGAAGAAAATGGAGATGGATCAGACACACGTTGAGGAGACCACTGAGTGACATCGCACGGTAGACCATCGCTCCAGTGGTATCCGAAAGGGGAAACGAGGGTGACATTGAGGGGATGATGTGAGGAGAACTAGGAGAAGGTGACAGCGGCAAAGTTAAACTTTAAGCACCACAAATTGCCAATCAGCGAATGACCTTCGAACGCACCAATAACGTGAAGGAGGCATTTCTGTGTATGGAATACATATATTTATGAAATAGTGCATAAAAATTGTAGAAAAGTGTTACAGAGGATACCTTCCTTTCACATGTGGTAAAAATAGTTCTGTTTTAGGTTTCACTACCAACAGAGTATAATTCCATTGTGGGTAAAATATATTTTGATAAAGTTTCATAGTGTTACATAGTGATATTTACTGAGCAATACATTGTGCTCAAAACGTCATTAGTAAATATTTCTGTATAACACTGTGAGAGTTTATCAAAATAAATGTTGTCCACAATGGAATTATACTCTACCACAGTGGACAAGTAATATTCTTATATCAACAGAGTAATTTAACCACATTCTCCGCATGTAATTATTTAGGTCTTCTAACCCTAACAATAACCGTGATCTTTCCTGAACCTAACCCTAAGGTGAAAATATTCTTAAACTAACTGTAGTCTAACTCGAACCAACCCTAATGTCGCCTTTATTATTATTATTAGGTTAACCTAACCCTAACTTGTCGTCGGCTTAAAGCTTAACTTAATCTTTCCCAAACCTAAGCTAAAACTTGCCAGAAATCCCATTTAATGGTGTAACACTTCGATGAGCATATTTTATTGATGATGACAACATTATTTGTCAGATTTCATTAACTTGGTCAGTGAGCGTTTCAAAGTCATTGATGCGGTCGCACTCCATTAGTAGTTGATGGTGCCTAAAGTTTAACTTGGCTGTGACAGCTTATGAGGAATCCTGCAGCTAGCTAAAGAGGACTATAGACAACAGGACAAAGTGGAGAGGTTCTGTTGAAGCGCTTAATTCCACTCTGAATCTTAATAAATAACAATAATACTGATAATAATAAAGCTAACTCTGAATTTCGAAATACACGCATACCACTAGAATTTAGAATGATTGGCATCAGATCTTAAGACGGTGGAGTTCATCAAACCCTTATGTGCATAGATTGAAAATTTGTGTTGTTCTCTTGCCTACAATACTGAAATACAATTGGCCTTCAATCGACATCATTGTTTAATGACAGTACTTTTCTTCAAATTGATATTTTTAATTTTTTGAAAATTTATGTTCGTATAAAGTACACATCAATTTGTTTTGAACAAAGGTGATTGATACCCAATTTGGTTTATTTTTAGCACTGCATGACTCATATTCTTCACTTAGTCTGTTATACATAGTTCAACTAGAACTTGTTAAAGTTATTATACTGAAATACTGAATATAAGATGATATATGTCTAATATCAGACAAACTCGATGACTTGCAAGCGAAAACCAATAAACTGGCTGAAGAGGCAGCGAGAACAGGACTGCAGGTGAACACATAGAAGACGGAAATGATGAAGATAACCAATCAACGGCAACAACAACAACCAGCACCAATCGCCATCAACAGGAGAGATTTAACAGAGGTTGCCTCCTTCACTTATCTGGCTAGGAAGCATCGTTTCAACTACAGGCCAGTAGGACGGATGAAGCTGGCCAGAATCAGAAAGGCAAGATACACCTCTATCAACCTGAAATAAGTTTAGATATCTTCCACACTCAGCATAAGGAACAAGATTTGCATTTTCAACACCAACATCAAGTCAGCCAGTTCTTCTATACGAGTCAGAAACTTGACCAGCGTGTCACGAAAGTGATTTCCAACAGGTTGCAGACTTTCATCAACAGCTGCTTTCGCTGGTTCCATACTGAAGATCAGATGGCCAGAAAGAATAAACATCAAGAAACTATGGGTAACAAACCGAACAAGATCAGACTGCTCAACAAATGTGTAGGAGAAAATGGAGATTGATCGGGCATACATTGAGGAGGTCCCCGAATGACATCGCACGCCAGGCCCTCGAGTGGAATCAAGTGGGAAGCGATGAGTTTGTCATCGGCGCTAGAGTAACATGGAGGAGATCGTCCGAGGAGGAGGAGATGAGAGAGTGTGGTCAATCGTGGACCCAGCTGAAGAAGACAAAAGGTAATGGAAGAAAGTGGAGATGTGTTGTTGAAGCCCTATGTTCCACTCGTAATACAAGGGAATAATAATAACAATAACTGAGTATAAATTTCAATTCGTCGTAATAATAATAATAATGACAGTGTATATGAAATCATTTGAGTAGTATGCTTTACTGTAATGCAGAATGATTACCTCTTGATTTTCAGAGACTAAGTCTAATGAACAAACAGTAATGAAGAAATCTTTCTGTTAGTTAAATACATCTTTTACACGAAATTACCATCTAAAGTAACCGGTAAAAGCGTATATTTACAATCAGTGTATGAAAAGTGACTGCTTCAAGAATGTAAAAACATAAGTTTCAGTCAGGATTTATAACTAAACACTAAGGTTATGGACCACTAGGCATTCCATGTGCATATATATAGAATATAGCCCTTCTGCAGGTTGCACATAAACATAAGTCTGTGATTCGGGTTCTGTGTGGAGTTGGTCTCCACCTCTGAAGAACGATTAATCTTCTTAAGTTTATTAAATGCTACTGAAATGTCATACTATTCTATACTGTATGTAAGTCTTCATATTACACAAGCAAAGATAACAAATAATCCAGTTGTATTCATTGGATATTTCACTTTATAAGTTTTTTAGTTGTTCGTTCACAAGAATTTGATTAAATTATGAGATAACACCAGTCAGAGGACTGCTAAAAACCACAGGATGCTGGAGAGCTGTTTCGTCCCTGTTTGAGACTCTTCGGCAACAGTCACTCACGCAGTATCTTTTAATTACGGAGCAAGGCCGTTGACTGGTTAATCATTGGGTCGTTATCTAATAGACCTTGAATGCTAAATTCTGCCATTTCTTCACATATAGTGTCTTCTCCAGCCAGTGTCACTGGCAAAGATTTGTGGTAACAATCAACTTGGAGGAAGACTATATTTGGCATGACTGCTAAGTAAAACTCTAGGAAACTGGATCGTGCATTCAGTCATTAGTGAGTACTAAGTTAATTTTAAGGTGCTGGTGTGAAGGAATTTAAGTGGCTTTCAGTTTTGCCCTGAAATTCTGAATTTCTAATATATATGAGATTTTGTCTAGAAAGACGATTAAAGCTTTACAGTGAAATCATCTGGAACAGAGAATAATACCGCATCTAAAACACTTCTTTGTATTTCTAGGTGAGTTATATTGTGCGTTAAACTATCCTAAAATGAACTTATAACGGATGCGTTAGTTTACTTTTGAAAACTTCACTGATATAAATTATTATTGTGGTGTGTGCTGCGGACGAGATTTATAAGAATTATATGAATTCAGATTAATAGGAAGAGACCAAAATTAATATCAGCAGTTTAAGCCAATGGCTGCAAAAGTAGAAGGATTTAGTTTATGTTATGGACATGAAATAGTCTCATTGAACAACTTCTCATCTCACTATTTAACCTTGAGTCAGTCACCAACCAATTCGAACAATTATTATCCTCTAGCTTATCCCAGTTTTAATGTGGCTGGTTATCATTATTATTATTTCCTTCGATTCCTAGAGGAACATAGGGCTTCAGCCGTGCGTCTCCATTGCCTTCGGTTCTCTGCTAGAGTCTTCACCTGGCTCCAAGTCTGCCCACACGTTTTCATCTCCTCTGCACATGACCTCCTCGAAGTCACCCTCACCCTTGCACTGACGACCAACTCGCCGCTTCCCTTTCGTGTTCCACTCGAGCAATGGCTTGTCTAGGGATGTCACTTGATGGATTGTTTCCTCAGAGTATGGCCAGCCAATCCATCTCCATTTCTTCCTGCATATTTGTTTCACAATCGGTTCCTGCTGTGTTGGTTCGCTCATTGCCAGAGATCTCTGTTGCTGATCTTTTCTGACCGGCCATCTGATCTTGAGCATTGAGCGAAGACAACTGTTAATGAAGGTCTGTAGTTTGTTTGAGATGCCCTTTAGGACGCGCAGTGCAAGTCTCTGATCCGTATGGTGAGTAGCACTGACTTCACATTGGAGTTGAAAATCCGGATCTAATTTTTGATGCTGAGTGTTGTTGACCTCCACACAGACTTGAGAGTAGTGAAAGCTTGTCTTGCTTTTCCGATTCTTGCTTTGATATTCTCGTCAGTTCTGTCTGCCTGTAGTTGAAACGATGTTTTCAGGTAGGTAGGTAAAAGAGGTAGTTTCTTTCAGGTTCCTCTCATTTATGCTGATTGTTGTCTGTTATTGTTGTTGTTGCTGCTGTTGGTGGTGTTGCGCAGGAGTCTTCATCACCTCTGTTTTCTCTATGTTCACCTGAATTCCTATCTTCTCCGGATGCTTCTTTTGCCAACTTGTTGCTTTTCGTTTGCATATCTTCCAGTTTGTGGGAAATCGGACATAAGTATTTCATCGGCGAAGTCCAGATCCTCCAAGTTTTTTGTGTGAGTCCATTTTATGTCTGTTTCCTCATTGCCCGCTGTTTGTCGCATTATCCAATCTACTGCAATCAGGAAAATCATTGGCGATAGTGGGCAGCCTTGTCTTACTCCTGTCCTCACTTAGAAGGATTCCTAATGTGGCTAATGATGAATACATTTGATGTGTTTTCCCAGCCTCATGAATAATTTATTATATAAATAATATTTTAAAAACTGACTAAATGATTAAAGTAATAAAAAAATAAATCAAATGAATAAACTTACTTTTATTCCTTGAGGTGGTTTACATGTAGCATTATATTCTTTAATCAATTTATCTCTGATATAAAATGAATCTTGTTGATGATTACTATAATTAATTTGAAGGCTGCTAGCATTATATGTCAATGTGTTGTTTAAATTGAAACTTTGAACTGTTGTTTGATTGAATGGTGAATTCAAAATACATGAACGAACTGTTAATGGTTCAATAAGTGCAAGAAACAAAGTATTAGGTAGGGTACCAGCTATAATTTAAAAAGAATAAACACAATTACACAGTTACATTTGAAGTAGTGATAAAATGTCAGATTCAGTTATATTTATTTGAAAAAACAACCGAAAAAGGTAGTTTGTGCCCTAGTCTATTGGCTTTGGCTTCCCATCAGCTGTGTACAACCTAAAGAGATTTAATTATGATAATATCTTTATTCAAGACAGTATTTATAAAATGTAAAGAGTTTTCAGAGGAGTTTGTTGCATAATATATTCACTTCTTACAATATCTTCGAGTAACATATTGATTAGTTGACAGTATATCCTGTGACATAATGGTCTCAGAGCTGAAGAATAAGTCATTCCATTAAGATATATCTCCTTCGTCTCCTTCAAGAAATCAATGATATCTAGTTGAAAGCCGACTGTAAGATGTTCAGAAGTACATTCTGAGACCCAATGATATAACTGAAGAGTCGTAATCTCATGTATTGGAACATTGAAAGTGTCACATAATGTCAGTTAAATGAATACTTCAGACTTCATAAACAATGCTCAGAAATTACGTTTGCGTAGTCTATATTCACAAGATTCAGCTGTTTAATGATAGCTGCCTCGGCAACCTTGAGGAAAATTTGAAAATTTTTTTGACCGGTAATTTTGAAGGATTCCATGGTGTCCAATTCATAATTCGTATCGACGAAATGTTTGGCGATGGCACCACTGAAAGCGTTTTTTGCCATAAGACGTAGTCATTTTGGAAAATCGAAGATATGTCTTTCTTTCTGTTCTGTCAATGTAACTACCACCTCAGACACTTGTAAATTCTCAAGTATTGGTTTTGTGGGGATTTTGTTTGATTGGTTGGAGGACTTCATCATGAGCTGACATCACTTAGAGAACTTTCAGGAAACCAACAGGGAGTACTGGACTGCTATTTCATCAGCCTAGTTTCGGACTTTTCAGAAGTACTCACCCACCGTGAGGGATCAAACTGGGACCTTCTGGTTACAAGGCTAGCGAGATCATAGACCATTCAGCCAATGAGACCCGATCCAGTGACGAGCCCATGAATTCTAACTTCTACCAATTCATGACATAGCGCGACCACTTCGCAATGTCTTCTTGGATGAGTAACTGTCCTCACCTTCAACCTGCTGTACATGTAAATTTGTATACATCGTTAGATTTATCATGAGAAGGCTATCTGTTGACCTTGGATTTCACCAATCAGCATGTTGTTCGATATATATATATCCTTCATCTATAGATGTTTGTTGGTGCTCACTTCGCATTTACATAGGTAAGATGTCTAATCAGCTCTTAATTTCTTCTTTAAATTAGCTTTTATATAACATACGAGTTTAGAGGTGTAGGCTGATGGACACTGTAGTCGGTTATAGTACCGTTCATTATCGAGTATTCAATCATACCTTCTGTATTCAGGAGAAATATTAATTCCAATTAGAATAGTGTATATTAGTATCTGACTGCATAGTTTCGAGTTGTATTTCCTATCTGGAAGTTGGTGATCTTTCACTGCTGTCAAAAATCAATAGAAATGAAGCAGGTTTGTAATTCTTCCTATGCTTATTTAACCAACTAAGATTTCCTTAATGTAAATAAAGTTGATTATCGCATAAATTAATTACCATTCTTCATACACTTGTAAGCATTACGTAAATTTATCATGATAAAAGATTTTGTATTTCCCATTGAATGAAAAACAAAACAATATTGTTGTTTTTACTGCTGTTTCGCTATTTAATGCTGCTAATAGCTTTAATCAAAGTATTATTAAACTAGAATTTACAAAATGTCAGCTTATATACACCAACCTAATTAATAATCTTTCTTCAGTATGAGGTAATATTTTACGTTTTCAAGTTGGCAGCATATGTCTATATAATGGAATCGCTAATCACAATTGTGTTCATTCTGTCAATTCATAGGTGTAGTGGAAGGGTGATGGAACCAGATCGAATTCTATCTTAGTCAATAATTCATTCCTGTTGAGATAATTTGGATTCCATTTGATATGAAGTGCTTCTGATATTAGATTTATGATGAGATTTCTTTGTGATCTATGAAATTTTTCTGGATGATTCTAACATAGTCAAAATCAATTTTGTAGCCTGATTCGTTAGCGTAGCTTGTGGACCTATGGCTGATGATTTTTCAAGCTTTTCTAGTTCAGCTGAATTTACCGGTGCTCTATGGTCTTGAATTCTTCTAAATTTCTAAATTCGCACGATGCTTGTCCGAAGTTGATCGCATCACATTCCAAGTGTTTTATTTTTTAGACACTATTAGGTTGTCAGTACTTTAGAAAATTCGTTCTTTTACCTGGACAAGGCTGCTTTGCAGTTTATGTGTCTGATGTTTTTGAGAAAACTTCGACTTTGTGTTTATTTATTACTCTTCTGATATCTGGTGGCGTTTTTGATCCATATGGAATGACACCTGTTGAGGTTCATGTCTTTGGAATACTTTTTCGATCATATTTAATGTCAGTGTTGATTTTAAAAAGGAAGCTCTTTGTATAGTTATTTTTCGTGAAAATTCCAGTAATAATAGTGGCTGCATAAGGAGTGCGATAATCGAATATCTCGTCAACACTGGTCATTCCATCTCAACAAACGCTTCCTTCAAAGTGATCTACAAAGTGAAGAACAACCTACCAAAGGCAATACACTTTCGTCTCCTTTTTATTGCTGAAACTTTAAGCGTTCAGTCGGAGAAACCAGAATTATGTGTACCAAAACATCAGTGAGCCACTTCTAATATCATGGTAATGACCATGTTGACTTCTACTGACTTGATGTTTGTGTACTTGTCTTTTTTTACTAACTCTTTATAACATTTGTAATTTTTATAAGTCTTACATAATTCCGTATTTACTTTTGTTTCTATGTACATTCTAATCATAATTCACTGATTAAAATATTCATCTTATTACGTAACTGTATCACACCCCCCCTTAGTTGCCGTCTGATTACTCATCACGTTTTTGAAATGTCTTGACAACAATAACCCTAACTTATTCTTATTCTTATCGGACAAACCAAATGTACTCACACACAGATACCAAGTGAGTTAATTACAAAGAAATTCGGAAAATCAGTTCAAAGGACTTTTAATTCTGGCGAACTACACATCTTATTCTCTACACGACCGATGGTGGTACCTCGACTGAAAGATGAAGTACCTAGACTAACTAGCCACTTCCAATTGTATCTATCAATTCAACTGCGCTTGTGGAGCGAGTTATGTTGGCCGTTGCTCTAGGAATTTGATTTTTCGTGCTCGAGAACATATCCCACTATGGCTAAGTAAAGGTGTAGTTAAAACTATTAACATCTCGATATTAGACCATCTGGTGCAAACCGGTCACAAAGCCAGCGTAGACGAATCCTCCTCCATAATATACCGGATGCCTAACAAACTACCAAAATCGTTGAAGCACTGCATGCTCCAAACAGCAGAGGCTATTGCAATTCGCCTCAAACAACCAGTGCTCTGTGTCCAAAAGAAACAAGTCCAGCCGCTACTACTGCCCTGGCCCTCAGTAGAGACTATAAACTCATGAATTTGTACCATTACCTTTCCTAATTCTTCTGACATTCAGCTTATTTTATGTTGATGCTGTTCAGCTGTAATTTATCAATATTACTGATTTGATGTTATTTAAACATTAATGTCTTTCATAAGACTAATTCATTCATTCATTATAATGTATATATAATTGTAGAACCTGATGATGAATTTATCGAAAAGAGTACCCTTTGTTCCGTGTCTATTCTTTTGAAAATTTTAATGGGCATTTTTAATCGACAAAAATAAGTATATATAATTGCGATTCTACCGCAAAGCGTGAATGAATTCGCCGCCGAAAAGAGATTCTTAGCTGAACTGCATGTTTCGTTTTCACTAATGTCTGAATGGGGATTATTCATGAAATATTTTTGACATTTCTCCTTCTTCTGCTTCCTTCTCATCCATTATCAAACAGTGTACCCATTGAAGAAGACTCGAGGCATCGGATAACTTTACACTGGTAGGGTGCAATGATATTCAAAGTCTAAATATTTATTATTGTTTGGTTTTTCATTCATTTGAAAATACAAATTTTTTTAATAATAATGAATAACATATACCTAATGCCCAAATGTCTCCAAACTATTAAAGAAGATTGGTTACAGGATTTCATCATGAGCTGACATCACTAGGAGAACTTTCAGAAAACCACAAGGGAGTACTGGACTGCTATTTCATCAGCCTAGTTTCGGACTCTTCAAAAGTACGCATCCACCGTCAGGGGTCGAACTAGGACCTTCTGGTTACAAGGTGAGCTCGTAGATCATTAAGCCAATGGGACCCGATCCAATGACCAGCCCATGAATTCTAACTTCTACCAATTCATGACATAGTGCGACCACATCGCAATGTCTTCTTCGATGAGTAACTGTCCTCACCTTCAACCTGCTATACCCTACTGGTCACGGCTTCTCATTTGAACCTCAGGTTAACTGTCTGAGTAGGGCTAGTCGCTAGTGAGCATCAGATCAACTTTCAAGGATTGGTTTTGTAGGGATTCGGTTGATTGGTTACAGGATTTCATCATGAGTCGACATTGGTCAAAGAACCACTGGAAAACCTTCAGGGAGTACTGGTTTTCCAAAGGTTCTCTAACCAATGTCAGTTCATGATGAAATCCTCCAACCGATTACAATCAAATCCCTACAAAACCAATACTTGAAAATAATAAAAAGTGAACTTGGATTGAACAGTATATTATATTATATAAATTTACTTATTTTTTCCGACTTGGGTTTACATTTTAACTAGATTTTTGCTTCTCTGACGCTATTCCTAATCACCATTATCATCACCATTGAAAAATTCAGTTTATTACATTAAAAGTGTACAAAACTGGTTAAAGTCTTAGTTTTATTCAGTGGACTGAAGAAAAGATATGAACATATATATATATATATACATGTAAAATACATTCTAACACGCATACATAGCTGTGTCTATGTGCATTTTTAAATAGGGGGAAACGGTGAGGGGAAGAGAACAGTTTATTTCTAAGATCTAACAGAATCCAAGGGAAATAAATTGTTAGTTTAGATGATTTATTATAAACACAAGTATATCACATTATTTATTGGATTATCTCTTTGCAACATGGATTACGTCAAAAGCCGGAAATAAAATGAATTCCCAACCAGACAGTCGTCTTGTATAAACACAACATGAACATCTTGGAGACATTCTTTTTTTACAAGTTGAATCAAGAAAAAAGGTAAGGGATATATAGATATGCATGAAGCTTCACATTAGATTTTATAGATATTACGTAATATTCAACTCACTGGGAAGAAAAGGTTATGTATTTAAAGCCCTTTTTTTTAAAGATATTTATAAGGATAAAAGCTATTGACAATGTGGCGACTTTTCAAAAAAAAATAAATTATAAATGGGTTTATTTTACTTTTTAAGTGGATCTGTATTTGAAGAAAAAAAGGAACAACTAAATGGATGTTGATGGTGCGTCAAATGATAATTTTTAGGGTTTTAATGGCAACCGACATACGACTGCTGAGTTGAATACGTTTGAAAAAGCTATGAATGTTTTGAAAGGAGATATAAGTAGCCATCTTTTGTGTGTGTGTGGGGGGCGGATTCTTTGTTTCACTTAGGACACAAGGAATAAAGTATTTTCAAAAGAATGGATACTGGACAAAGAATACTCTTTTCGATAACTTCATCATCAGGCTCTACAGTTATATCTACACATTATAGTGAATGAATTAGTGTTATGAACAACATTAATGTTGTTTAAATAACACTGAATCAATAATATCGATAGACTACAGTTCAATAGCATCAACAAAAAAACAAACTGAATGTCAGAAAAATTAGGAAAGATAATAATCGCCATCGGTCGTGTAGAGAGTGAGACGTGTAGTTAGCCAACATGAAAAGTTCTTTGAACTGATTTTACTGATTTCTTTGTAATTACTTCGCTTCGTATATCGCCCTTGAATTGCAGTCATATATAAATGTTTCTTGCATAGTGAGTAGTCCTTTTCCACTTTCTTTGTCATGTGTTTCTTGATAAATTTGTCTGGATAGCCATTTTCAATCAAGGTATCATACACAATGCCTTATTCATCTTCATTTACTTCTTCTGAGCATATAGCTCTAACTCTGTGGTTGAAGGTCTTCACTAAATTTCTTTTGAACTTGAGGGAAACGAAGCTGTGAAAATGTGTATATTGTCCTGTCCATGTACTTTTTCTACGCAAATTTCTTTTTATGCTACCATCTGGTCTTCGTGTAAGGAGGACATCCAGGAAGGCCATTCTGTTTTGGGATTTCTCTGCGCATGTGAATTTCATAGCCGAATGTACTTCTTTGAATTCAGTAATTATTGTACTCCTATCCGAATCCGGCAATACAATGAAGACTTTATGATAAGGTTGTTCAAAGGTCCGTTTTATAGTTTACTTAGAAAGAAATCAGCCAAAATGGGACTCAATGGGGAGCCCATCGCCACCCCGTCCACTTGCCTGTAAAGCGTGCCGTCAAATTTGAAATTTTCATTCATGATACACTTTAATAACAATTCTTTCAGGATTTCAGTATGGATGCCAATGTTTATCGACTGATTTTCTACTTGTTCACATATGTAGTTAACTGCTTCTATTAGAGGTACATTTGTGAATAAAGATGACCGAAAGAAATTTCAAAAACTGACATTCTTTTTGATAAATTCATCATCAGGTTCTACAATTATGTGACATTAGTAATTAAAGAAATATTCTTATTGCCAATATTAATGCTGTTTTAAATTACGTTGAATCGATACTGTCAACAGACAGATTCCATTACAAAAGCATCAGTAAGCGAGAAATGAAATGCATTAATATGAAAACACCAAACTGACTGAATACCAGATAAATTAAGGGAAATTGACGTAGAATTTATGAATTTACAGACTCAACAGCAGATTAAGGTGGCAATGGTGTTAGACTACACCTATTTCTTTTTCCAGAGAGACCTCTGGTTTTTAGTGTTTGGAATCTAGAAGCCTTTGGTAGTTTATTCGATACCAGAGAGATAATAGAGAACGACTCTTCAATGCTAACCAGCTTCGTGACCTATATCGAAGCTGTGCTTTAATATAAAAGTGTCGATGGTTTTAACAACACTGGTAGATGTTACCAGGCACGAAAAATAAGGTTCCTAGATCAACAGCCAATATTGTCGACTCCACACGACAACAATGAATGACCAATTGTGAATAAGAGACTATACTTTGCTTCTTTAATTCAACATTGTAGCAGGATAATTAATATGAAAATCACTCCATAAACAGTCCATTCAATATACTGATAGTTATTTAAGTAAAACGCAAAATAATCGAGCAAAAAATATCCTTTTCGATAATTTACTCTTCTGGCAATACAATTATATATATATGTTTATATTCACAGAATATTCTAGAATAGTAGTCAATAACAATATTAATGTTTTTTAAATAGTATCGATTTGTAAAGTAAGATCACAATGGAATCAACACAGTTCATTAAAGATGTTTAAATTATAATAATAATAATAGAAATATAATGGAAAATAGAATATCAACTAAAATTAGGGAAATTTCTACAAAAAGTTGAGGATCATTCAAACCTAGATGGCCAAAGTAAGGACAATGTCGGGACTAGCTACTTTTGGACGCATAAATAGGCTTCTTAATGTGGATCCCAACTGCTTCAGCAATATTTAGTAAACGAACTATTAAAGTGAAGTGAAGATTTGTTAGTATGCGGTAGATGAATTTGAAAGCTGCCTCGTTAACATCAATCTTGTGTTCTGTATCCACAAGATGAGATAGAATAGGGCTTAACCATGCAGGGTAGTGTTCGGAAATCCGATGATAAACACGCCTAACTGTACGACCTATGCTCCATGGGAGCAGTCAGACTGGTAAATACACATAGAAGAGGTGAAATTAGGTAGTTTATCTTTTACTTCTGAACGTAAAATAGAGGTGGTTTTGAAGACAGCGTAATTCAGCAGCACTAAATGCTCTTTTCACCTCATTCTATAGGCGTTGCGGTTGTATCTCACTGATGTTACCATCACCAAGGAAATGAATTTGTAAGAATAAGGCCTTTTTCAGAACTGTTGATACCTCGAGCTGCCTTGGTTTTTCATTCATATTCTTATCAATGGATTTTTCCGGATAACTGTTCTCGCTCAGCAAATGTTTAATCATATTAAGCTCTTCATTAAGACATTCATGAGAGCAGATTGCTTTTGCTCTGAAGACAAAGGACTTTATGAGACTGTGTTTGTATTTCAAAGTCGGGAAGCTGAAAAAATGAGTAGACTGACCAGCTGATGTTGGTTTCCTACATACACTTCTCTTTTCTGGTCATCAAGACGCCTAAAAATAAAATACAAGAGTCACTTTCTTTTTTCATAGTAAAATTTACAGCAGGATGAACATCGTTAAATTTTTCCACGGTGTTCTTTGCGCTTCATCTTCATTTTTCATAAACAAAAATGTATCATCCACGTACCAACAGTAGAATTCTAGTTCATCAATTACATCTTTCAAAGGCCCATTCACGAGTTCTTACTACTATTCTAGAATATTCTATATATATATATATTTGTACATATATATATATATAAACATATATATATATATAATTGGAGAGCAAGAAGAAATTATCGAAAAGGATTTTCTTTGTTCAATTATTTTGTTTTTTCTAGTTGTCTTTAAGAATATTTTCGTTATTTGTATGTTTTTTTTGGTGGATCACTACTTTTAGTATTGCTTTTTTTACTGTTTTGTGATGTTTTTTTTTGTTGTTTTCGTCAACAATGATTTGTTTCACAGTCGCGTTTTCGTTTAATTGAAGTCAAAGTCATGCCACAGAGTAACTTCTTGACCTGTTTTATTCTGCTTGATTCCGATAGATAACTATTTTTCTTTGGTTCCACACTGTTAGCAATATTCTTACTGATTCTCAAGTAATTTTGAAATGGTCTTTGGCAGTTGATTTTATTTTTATAGTACGTATTTTATATCATAGAAACTTTTGACTGGACAGCATTGTTGAGGTAGTTTTGAATTTTTGATATGAGTTGTTATGCTCGAATAATATCACACTAAAAGTGTATTTTTCATATTGTCGGCATACATTTTTGAATTATGGGCTACTCATAGAACTTCAGTAAGCTATAGAGGAGAACGTATCGATTGATTTCCTGGATTCTAACTGAATTGCTTTGGATTTCGGTCACTTCAAGCATTACAAGCTAAAACAAGCTCCCTTGATGAAGACTGACTCCAGCGCAGTTCTTATTTTTGTTAAGCACCACACTTCAATACAGTAATCGTTTTCAACTGAATAATGTTTCATCTTATAATAATAATAATAATAATAATAATCAGGATGTTATCTTATGTATATTGACAGCAGATAAATGTGAAATTCATGCTTTAATTGAAGCTTATAATATAATGGATTTTATTATATTAAGCCTATTGTTAAAAATAATAATAATAGCTTTATTGTGTACAGAATTTTCCTTGTTATTCAGGATCTTCAAGCAGAATAGCAACCTAAAGTACACAATGTGACGCAATGCTGTTTTTTTAAACATTTCACCAATCCTTTTTTAACTGAAATAGGATGGGATGATCGGAAGTCTAAATATCCGTTTGAGTGTGTGGGTTTCCTGTAAACACTAGTGTTTAACTTCCCATCTTCTTTCCTTTTTATGTTGCAGTCTAACATTGGGAGCTCCCCTTACTGATTTTCCAATTCATAAGTGAATTGAATTGCTTCAACCTTCGAGTTGATGTGTTCGAAAAACCGATCTATATCTTGTGTTTTAAGTACAGTGAATGTGTCATCTACATACCTTCACCATACTTTCGGGGTAGGGGTGAACGTTTCAGTCGCCATGCTTTCCCAATTATCCATGAATATATCTGCTTCATCTAGGGATATTGGTGATCCCATGGCAACTCCTTCAGTTTGTTTGTATATTTTCCCTTGGAATTTAAATACTGTGGAAGTCAGGCATAGCTGTACTCCCAGCATTATGTCCTCAAGTGACACTTTTGTCCTAAGTTCGAGGTCTTGGTCAGAAATGAGTTCGTTTCTAACTGCCTCCATAGCCATATTTATTGGTATACGTGTGTATAAACTGATAATGTCAAAACTAACCATTTTCTCTTCATTATCTAATTTTAAATTATCTAATCTATGTTTTAGTTCATAGGAATTAGTTAGTCTAGATTTCGAGTGGATTTTTAGAGGATTTAATACCATGGCTAAATATTTAGATAATTCATAAGTAGGTGAATTTCTAAAATCAACTATAGGCCTAATAGGGTATCCTGACTTATGAACTTTAACAACACCATACATCCTACTGGGGTTATTAGTTTTGGGCATTAAGTTAAACCACTTAGACTCATCTAGAAACGGCTTCATTCGGCGTATAAGGTCCGCTGTGGATTTCTTAACTTTATTCATAACTGTATCTATTGGTTTATTAATTTCCACATATGGTCCTGTTTGTATATGAGTATTCACCTTTTCTAAATAGTCTGATTTGTCTAATACTACTGTTGCATTTCCTTTGTCTGACTTTATGATAACTATATCCTTGTTATTCTTAAGGTGTTTCAGGGCTTCTATCTCTTGTTTTGTCAGGTTGGGTTTTCCACATTTTTGTCGTTTTAATGTCAGTGCACACTGTGCTCGTATTTCATCAGCCGTGGTTTTGTCTATCCCACTTAGTGCTATTTCTATTTTAGGGATGACATCCTCAGGTTTCAGTTTGTCTGCCACGACATTGAAATTTAGTCCCTTTTCTAATACACTTATTTCTGTAGGACGTGTTGAGAGATTGATAACCCACTTTGATTTATCGATCGCCGTTGACTTTGGATTGTTGACTTCATCATTCTGAAATGAAGATTTCTCTTCTTATAACTATTATTATTAAATTATCATTAAATTATTAGAAGAGCAATGCTGTTTAATCTGAAGAGTAAAATGATTCCAGATGGCATTTTTTCTTTCGTCATGAAAAAAATGCGCAGCAGCAGTTTGAAACTCTAACAAAAATGTTTATGAACACATTTGGTGACCCATGAACATAACTGAATGGTAAAACAAAGAGAAGTAGAGGAAATTTTATGCGTATTGTGCTGGATGGAAATTCAGGTAGTCTGGTGACTGAAGTAGGCCGCTGACAAGACTCTCCAGTTCTCTCACCTAAACGACTTTATGTGATTCTGCACAACCATACATAGTGACTTATCAAATAGGATTCCGTGGAAAACTAAGATAAATGGTGAATGCAATAGACATATAAATAAAGTCAGCTATACAGCTTAAATCAGTCTCCAAAATGAAGTCATGCATGATGAAATGTTTCCATTCTACTGACGACCAGAATCTAAGGGCGGTGTCAATGACAACTAGTTGGCACGGATACTAATGACGTATATATAACGTTTTCTGACTACTGTTATTACCGCCAGCAATAACTGCGATGTCCAGTATTCTGCTTTAACATACTAAAACAATCTGTTATACAGGCACACAAAGAGGAAGGTTTAAAAAGGCTGTGGAATTTGAAAACAGACAGAAAGAAATACTGACGTCAGTTTTAATTTGAAGAAAATTGTTCAGTTCAGTTTGCTCTACTACTTTTTTGACGGACTTTCCTAATGATTAGAAGTCAGATGCAAGATCGCAATGTAGAAAGCGTCATTGTCTATTTATCTATGCATGTGTTCTCGTAGATTTTAAGTATGTCGGATATATAGCTGAATTTTAGATTTTCTAGTCAATTGATTGGACCAAAGTGCTCAGTCTCAGGTCGACATGTCCGCTTCTTGTGCAGATGACGTGTCAACCTGAGACCAAGCACTTCGTCCAATCAATGGACGGAAAAATCTAGAATTCACTTAAATAATTAACATGACTCGTTGCACAAGAGGTGGCTGTCGAGGCCAGAATGGTCTAGTGGATAACGTTTTGGCATTTGAAACTATGGGCACTGGGTTCGAGCCCCAGTGAGAACGTCATCACTCACTGCGGAGTGCAGGTGCATCCACTGGCTGACGAGTCCCAAATAGGACGAAACGTGCATTCTGTATTCCACTGCTAGTCACCATCCACCAATTATAAATCAGATATTGTCTAGGCATGCTCATGAAAAGGTAGTATTAAATCTCTCAGAACAAGAATGCAGGTCACCTGAGGCTCATTTCTTTCAGTTAACTGTTCTCATTCATTCTCAACAGAGTAACGAAACAGACATTTTATTTTGTTTTAATATTTAGAATGAATATCACCAATGATATTCTTGATTGTCAAGAACTGAATTATGCAGATGCCTGTGAGTAGGGAGCGAGAAGACAGGAATGCGTTGGACCAACAGGGGGATTCTAGAAGATGTCTGATATCACACATATTCAAAGAGAAGTACAAGCAAAAACCAACAAGTTGGCAGAATAAACAGCAAAGAGAGGAATTCAAGTAAACATGGAGAAGACGAAAGTGATGAGGATGATCAGCTAACAGCAACAACAACAACAACAGCAAGCGCCCATCGCTATCAACGGGAGAAATTTGAAAGAGGTGACTTCCTTCACTAATCTAGCACTGATGAAGATGTCGAAGCCATCCAGAATCGGAAAGGCAAGATACGCCTTTATCAATCTCAAAGCAGTTTGTAAAATTTGCTGTACTCAGCATCGTATTTTCAGCACCATTGTAAAATCAACCATTTCCTCTATATTGGGTGAGAGAATTGGAACCCTTGTCACGAAAAGCATTTACACAGGGTTACTTACTGCAGACTACGATCTATAGCTGTCCTTGCTGGCTTCATATTGAGGGTCAGGTGGTCGGAAAGAATAAGCGACAGGAAACTTTAGAAGCGGACTAATCGAGAACCTGTCATTCAATAAAGATTCTACAGGGAAATGGGGATGGATTAGAAACACTTTTAGGAAACTCTTCACTGGGATCACGCGCCTAGCAAACCCTCGATTGGAACTCGGATGGGCAGTGGCGAGTTAGGCTTGTGTCAGAGGGTGACATGCAGAAGATCATATGAAGAGAAGGAGGAGGAAGGGGTGAGAGCCTATGGATAATCATGGAGCCAGCTAAAGAGGAGAAAAAATGGAGATGTGTTGTTGAAGTCCTATGTCCCACTTAGAACCCAAGGGAAGAATAAATAATAATGCATTTAGAGTGAAATGAAGTCATTCAAACAGATTTCACTCACATCCATTTTGTTGTAAGAAAAATGTTTTGGTGTTCACGAAGAAAATCCAAGACTTTTCATACATAAATGATTTGTTTCGTTCCTTCTACTTCAAAATCAAACAGTTCTTTACAAATTAGATGAATGATAAGAATACATTTGAATAATCTGCAGTTACCTATACCGGTGGATACTGGTCAGTAAATGATTATCAAGTCAAACAAAGGTGTTAATTCAGAAAAAATAAATAGACTGAGTGTGCGTCGGTGGCATAGCGGTTAGGACGCTCGCCAACCATGCACATGGTTCGGGGTTCTGTCCCCGGCCGACGCACTCCTTTACTCCTTTACCTCGCTAAGCCAGAAATTATGCTGGTGAAGAGGAAAGGTTGGGCATGAGGCTAGCAACCCCATCCTGTAAAGTAAAATAAACACTTCTACGGAAACTTCAAGCCACTAGCTTGAAGCTCTATGTTCCACTGGGGAACGTCAAGGAGAAAAAATTGAGTAATATAAAGACTTGATAATTTTATGCAGTTCAGAGACTATGTGCAATTAATTGTGTTCTCTGAGCTGGTTGGTTTAGTTGCGGTTGATGTAACTTATTATAACAAAATTATAATGAAAGCGAAAAGCAAATATTTCAAGAATTTAGATTGAGAATGCATTTATGCAAATAGGAACTCAATGTTCGTCTTATTCACAAACCATATTAAACTAAATAAATCGTACACTGATAATTAATGAGTTAATTGCTATTTTTAGCTGGTGTGAATCACTTCAGTGGTGTTTTTGGTTGATCTTATGAATGGCATACCCGAAATAGCCTATTTCAAAAAGCCAAATTCTGTCTGGCGTTAAATTTGAACAAATTATTAAATCATGGAATGAAGTTCGTTATTTGTAAATGATGCAGTCCTGCGTGAAGTATTTCATATTAGTTTGTTTATTAGATATATCACACAGTGAAACAGTATTATTCACTGAATGACAAGGTTTCGAACACAATTTATTGTTGTTCATAATCATATCAGTTATAATCACACGACTTCGAATCATGAGTTTTATAATTTTCTTTGTTCTCTCCTATTTGTCGTCGGAGGGGTAGTCAAACTTTCCAGATATCTGGGTGGACAGGTGTTGAGTCATTCTTATTACACATGTTTGCAGTTTACTCGACAAATAAAGCTTCCGTTATCAATCTCTCCCTCCACCCTGTGACATTATATATTAAAACTGTCATCTTATATCATGCTATCGTATGATGTGGTTGTGTGTTATTGCATGTAGTGCTATAGCTGAACTATTCTATCGTATTCGAGTCAACTAATCTAGATTTTGCTGCTAGATTTTAACGCACCACTCGTCTGATTGCACATGTTCTACTAGTTTGACCTATGTATTTGACCTGACAATCATTGTAGGCAGGGTATTAGATAAACTGAATTGTTTTGTTTAATGGACTGTTCCACAGGATTCTTTAACCGACAAAGCTTGATTCTAATTGAGTTTGTGAGTGGTTTGAATGCCAGCCGCTTTTATTCCTGCCTTGTTTAAAATTCTCCGTAAGGTTCCCAAGGTTCCTTCTTTGAATGGAACTACTACTGATGATTTCGATTCCTTATTGTTGGTGTTGTCATTATTTTGTGCATGTTTGACATGCATGTCATCATTAATATTACTATTATTATTATTATCACTATCACTACTATCATTATTTATATTATTTTTAAATTTCCTCGCATACTTTCTACATGCGATCACACACAACCATACAATAGGATGGGTGGTATAAGATGACAATTTTAAAATTTAATGTCACAGGGTGGAGGGATAGATTGACAATGGATGCTTTACTTATCGAATCAACTGCATACACGTGTAATAGGAATGATTCAATACCTGTCCAGTTGGACATCTGGAAGATTCTACTCCCCCTACGATGACAAATAGGAGAGAACAAAGAAAATTATAAGGCTCAAGTTTTGAAGTCGTGTGATTATAATTGATATGATTATGAACAATAAATTTTGTTCGAAACGTCATCTATTAAATAATACTGTTTTACTGTGTGATATATCTAATAAACACACTAATATGGAATTACTTACTACCACAGTGCCCGAGTTTTACACCTATATTGACTGGATGAAGCATAACGAGACACAATAATAATTGATATGAGTAGGCAATATCGTTCAAGTCAATGAGCACTGGTCGCAATTTTTACAAGATGTAAACCACATGTAATATTTGATATTTGAAAACTGCTAAAACAACACGATTATTTCCAACAAATAGGATGCGAAAACATTTTAAACAAAAGTACGTTAGGAAAAGATTGATGTCTGTCTTGTTTTAATCAAAATGCTGTTGTAAAATTCTTCTTCTTGCTATTATTATTCCTTTGGATTCCGAGTGGAACATAGGGCTTCAACAGCATACCTCCACTTTCTTCTATTACCTGATGTCCTCTTCAGCTGGCTAGCCACACGGTTGCCCATAATCTCTTATCTCCTCCTCCCCAAATGATCTCCTCCATGTCACCCTCGCACCGACGACACACCCGTCGCTTCCCATTTTGACTCCATTTGAGCGATGGCCTCCACTGCGCGTGATATCACTTGACAATCTTCTCAACGTATTCCCGATCAATCTCTATTTTCTCCTACATGTTTGCTGAGCGATCAGCTCATGGTTGGCTTGTTCCCAGCCAGAGTTTCTTGTTACTAACGCCGGCTGGCCGGCTGGCAATTTGATCTTCAATATGGAGCCAGCCAGCTTAGGAGGCAGTTGTTGATGAAAGTGATTTCCGTGACACTCAGTGTAAGTTTCTGACCAGTGTGGAAGAAGTGGCTGACTTCATGCTGTCCGAATGCAGAAGATTTTCACTGTGATTTCAAAATAATGGGGATTTATCTTTGCTTTTCCTATCCTGGTTGGTTTTGATATCTTCACCTGTGTTATTGCCTTTAGTTGAAATGATCCTGTGCAGGTACGTGAAGGAAGTAACCTCTTTCAAATTTCTCCCATTGATAGCTATTGGCGCTCATAAATTGTACTTGTATTCTACATCGCCATTCTTATTCTTGCTTTGATTGAAAGCAGACATATCGGCTGTCTGATTGTCTTCCTGAAGGTTTTCACCAGCCCGCTGTGTCATTTCGCTTTTTCAATTCCAGAGAAGAATGAATTTGTTTTATTAAATTTTTTGATTTTTTAATATTTGTTTTGTGCTATGGAGTTTTTGCAGCAGTTTTCTGGTGTAGGACTTCAACCGTCTCTTTTGACCCAGGCTTTGGAGTAGCTAGAAAAATGGTGAGGTAGTCAACTAGAAAAAGGAGCTGTTGCAATAAACAGTCCATTGAGGTCATAATATGAAGCTAAAAATCACTCCACCATCTATTTATCTGATATGTGGTATTATGAAGTAAAATTGACGTTTTTAAAGAATAAAGGTAGGTAGTTACTTGGGTTCTAGTAGGAATTCGTGAGCAGTAGGGTGCAGCAGGTTGGTTGTGAGAACAAATACTCGCCACGGATGACACTGGCTAGTGGTCGCGCTATATCGTGAATTGTCAGAAGTTAGAATTCATGAGTTTGCCATTGAACCGAGTCCCATTGGCTGAATGGTCTACTAGCTCGCCTTGTAACCAGAAGGTCCTGGGTTCGAACCCTTTGTGGCGGATGCGTACTTCTGAAGAGTCCCAAACTAGGCTGACGAAGCAGCTGTCCAATACTTGCTGCAGGCTTTCCAGTGATTCTATAAGTTATGTCAGTTCATGATGAAATCCTCCAACGAATCAAACAAAATCCCCACAAACCAATACTTGAATACTGAAGATAACTTATTTTTATTTCCATAGATGTTACACTTAATGAAAGTGAGTTTTTTATCGGATGTCTACAGAAGTTGACTGACTGAATTTCAACACTTCACTTTGCACACAAGTGCACCAGTTCAGTCTGCCAAACTTTAAGCACCATGCAAAGTTAAATAGAGAATTAAAGTAACTATAATAAGCGGAAATGTGAGGGAGAAAGAAAGAATACTAACATGGAAAAACAGGAGGGTGTAATGGCTATAGGGGATAACAAAGAGGGAATGTATTTATATTTTATTGCATATCACAAATAATGTATAGTCACTGGTTCTTTGTCTACCGAGGACCACATTCTACATCTCTCCACATGACTAGCTCAAACCGACGGGCTCAAAGTCTTCATGGACTGATGACATATTTTCATTTTACCATTCCTTACCCTTTTCCAGTCTAATCAGCTAACACTGCTTGTTGAAGAAGGCGATGACTTGGAATGCACAACATATGTCTTGACCATCTCGAAAGGTATTTATTGCTTTGCAACCTGATCACCTGATCCTTACCTAACACTCTACATCTAACCTCAGCATCACTAACTATATGATACCACTTAACACCGGAGATAGAAGTCAGACATCCACGGTCGAAGACAGCTAGTCTTCTCATGTCGTCCATCTTCATTGGCTATGATACACTGACCCAAAAGGATTTCTGTTGGTCAGTACACACTTTCTTTGATCGATAATCAGGTATCACGTCTACACCAGTGGTAGCGTAGATTAGCAAATGCCACACAAGTGTTTTATATCTGTGATAAGATTTCGCCAACAGTCAGTTCGTTGCCGCTGATACAACTTTATAATATATTACAAAAGTTATACTTTACATTAAGTAATGCTGAAATATCTGTATGATTAAAATTCTTCTAGAGAATCTTATTATGTTATGTTTTTTAAATGAAATAATGAGTTTTCACTTAAATTTGTATGCTATGCACTTATCGTATTTTTCATATTTTAGGCTAATTCCTTTCCTAAAAGCATCGTGAACGTAAAATTATATTTAATTGTTAGATTGCTAAGACAGTAATTTATCTAGTTATCTAGTGTGTGTTAGTTCTTTCTTCTGCTGTACGGGAAATCTATTTCTACGAGAGAATTTCATTTTGTATGTGCGGTTGCATTTGATGAGAATGAAATCTCCACAATTGTCATTGTTTTTAAATTTTCCGTTAATATGAATTAAGTGACTTTAAATGAAGTAAACGCTTTGGTAGAACAAAATTTATTTTATTTTGATGTGATATCAGGTAGTATCTGTGGTGGCCTGTTTAAGACTTGGGCTACCAAAAGAAACTTCCATCAATATATATACATATATTGCATATAGTTTCTCTTTTTCAGTTTGTTTAAATCTTGTAAAAACTACGACCTCCAATAGTACTAATATCAGTAAAAAGTTTGAGCATTGTGGATTAGATCAAATAAAGTATAATTATATTTCAATAGTTTACACACAGTGATAAGTTTTGTTATTGGTAATATTTCCAGCAAAATTACTGCCCATGTTCACACCACTGTTGGAATTGTTTGATTTACACATTTATGATTTGTATTCATATATATAGTTCATATATATAGGACATTTGTTTCTTTACATTGGTCCTATTCAAAATGCTACTAGAAAACAACTACCCAAAAGAATTTATAAAAGATAATATAAAAAAGAGAGTAAAACCGGAGAACAACAAGATGGAAGAATGCAAAATGACAGTCACAATACCATATAAAAATGGCACATCAGAGGCAATTCAAAGAAACCTCAAAAATATCGGCATTCACACAACTTCCAAACCGACAAATCTAATCAAAAATAAAATAAATCAACTGAAAGATCCCATAAAAATGATGGATAAAAACAACTTGTCCTATATATATGAACTATATATATGAATACAAATCATAAATGTGTGAATCAAACAATTCCAACAGTGGTGTGAACACGGGCAGTAATTTTGCTCGAAAAATTACCAATAACAATATCATTGTGTATAAACTATCGAAATATAATTATACTTTGTTTGATCCAACAGTACTGTTTATTCTGGCGAATATTTGGAACACTTACAATCTGGTGATTCGTGGGTTTCTAAAAAGCATGAGTAAAAGCATTATCATCGATGGTAGCTTGTCCGAATACATAAGATGAATGTTCCTGTATGGTGTACTTTGTTCACGAAATGTTCTCCTTAACTATTTATAATTGGCATTCAACAAAATGTCGTGTATTTGTGGAAGGAGAAAAAGAAGAGGTATCGTAGTGGATTGTTTTATGCTTCAGGTCACACGATCTACTGTCAGTTCATGTTATACTTGAAGATCCTGGACTAGGAGAAAGTATCATCTGATAAACTCCGATGAAAATTTCTTTACATTATATCAAACACTGTTCAGAATAAAGCTGTTACTGTTATTATTAATTAGTGTCATACCTCTAGTCCTTAGTGTTTGTGCAGACTGAATTCTGTCAGTCAGCTTGCAGAGTGGCCACCATTCTAGGTGAGTCAAAGTCATGATGTCTTGTAACTGCGGCACTGAGCAATACAGATTTAAATCTTAAAAGGGACGAGTTCCTCCAAGATTGTAGATACACCTTTCTGAACAGTGATAACACGAACGAAACCTAGGTCAAGTAAGGCTTACTGCTGATTGCTTTTAGCCATCTATTATTATCGCTATTCCTTTACGTCCCCAGTGGAACATAGGGTTTCAAGCTACAGGCTTAAAGTTTCGGTAGTAGTGGTGTTTATTTTTACAGGATGCCTAAACTTTCCTCTGTACCACTCTTACTACTAACTTAGCAAGATAAAGGAGTGCATCCATGGCCGGGGATTGAACCCCGAACCACATGCGTGGTCGGCGAACATTCTACCTCCGTGTCACTGACTCACCTTTAGCCATCTAATAATACATTTTTATTGTAATACATTTAACTGACTTTAGCCATACACGCATACTATATTTAAAGGTGAAAACTGTTAGAAATTATTGAATATCAGTCTGACTTGAAGTTTAAAAGTAGAATATTTGTTAAAGAATAAGCAAAATGGTCTAAGATCTTATGAAGAAGAAGAAAAAATAAGCAGTCTATTTGAGGCGATTATACTGCTAGTTGGAATATGATGTTTACAATGTTTTAGAAAGCAAGAGATTACCTCATTCATTCAAATGTTAGTTTTACTAAAATTCAAATGACTTTAAAGTAGACACTAGAAAATAGGCGACGATGCTTTGCAAATTGAAAGAGGCAGAAAACCTCAGGTTACGGATTTTCAGTTTATTGGATTGATATGGATTTCCTCTCTTAGTAATAATATCAATACTATTAATGATGGCATTAATGATAGCTCAGGGAATAACACTGAACATTGTTGGTTCACCGTTATACTATACCGGGGTTCGAACCCCGGTGGGTCCGTACTGATGAAGAGTCCCAAACTAGGACGAAACAGCTGTCCAGTACTCCCAGGTTTTCCAATGGTTCTCTAACCAATGTCAGCTCATGATGAAATCCTGTAAACAATCAAACAAAATCCTTACAAACCAATACTTGAAAAGCAGTTCTGTTTTAACTTCCTCAATTATTCAATTGATTGCTGACATAATTCGTTTAATATCTTAGTTTTTGGTATGTATGTCTACACTCGATGAATACAGCCAAGTGTATGCATATATATTAACTGTTTGATGAATTCCAAACAGATTAGTGAACTCGATAAATCCTTGTTTTGGTTACTACTCATTGTCGCCAAATGTCATACGATTAATTTGATATATTTTTTAATACAACCCCATTAAATTATACTCATAATCATGATAAATAAAACTCGTGATTCTGAAATCACGCATTAATATCAGTGTACGGCTTGTAGTCAGCAATTTAGTATTGTTTAAACTGTTCAAATTTTTATTTTTCCTCATACCACACATTGTTCAGGGGAAGTTATGGATGTTCGTACTGTTATCTAGTGCGTCGCAAGGCACAGAGTGTGGTAGAGTGTTCGCCGACTACGCAGGTGGCCCGGCCCAGGGTTCGATCCCCGACCATGGACGCACTCCTTTACCTCGTTAAGCCAGTAACAAGGCTGGTAAAGAGGGAAGGCTGTGCATAAGGCTAGCAAGCCGATCCTGTAAAAATAAACACCACTACTACCGAAACTTCAAGCCTCTACCTTGAAGCCCTTTGTTTTACTGTTTGTCTTACAGCACTTCCTAACCTTTACTTTTTATGATTTATCTCTTTTCCTTTTATTTTCTCATGTTGGTATCGAATAAGGGAACTTTTACAACTAATCAGTAATGCTACATCTTACACTAATATTTAGATTTTTGTATTTAACTCATTAAAGTCCAAGCAAACTATATCTGGAGCTGCACAAAACAAATAAACATACAAACATAGTAAAATTTATTCTAGATTTTTATTTGCCTTTTGTTTGTGAGACCTAGCTGGTCAGTAATGAATTCAGTAAACAATCAATGCGCATCTGAAAATCCAAACAGTATTTATCATATATTATAGGTTTGTAGTCTAGTGATTTAACCTTTTGTAAGTGTTTCAGACAATAAAAACATGTTCATTAGACTGTATCAAAAGGTATTGATTCGGAATTTCACAGTGTTACAATTCAGAGTTGAAACAGACAAATACAGATAACATAAGGCTTGGAACTATAGTGCAGTGACTGACTCGTAGTTCCACCGAATAGGTAAATTGGCATATTGTATAAGATCAATTGCCTATATTGATTTATTTATTGCACATATCATACAGTAAAAAATCGAACAGTATGATTCACTGGATGACGAAGTTTCGAACACTATTTATTCATCATAATCAAGTTACTTATAACTACACATCTTAGCAACATGAAGTTTATAGTTTTTCTTTATTTCTTTCCATTCGCGGTAGGAGTCGTAGAGTTTTCCGAGTGTCTGAGATGATAGGTGTTGAATCGCAACTAATGCAGGTATTTTCAGTCGATTAGATAAATGAAGCTACTTTTATCAATCTCTACCCTTATACAGCGTGTCAGATTAGATTTCAAGACTGTCATCTTATTCCGTCACAATGTGTGACTGCGTGTTATTACACATAGTGCTATAGTTGAGCCATTCTCCAGATTTCTAATCTAACTGGGATCAAAATAATCTCGATTTTGTTAGGCTTTCGTGCTCTGCTAATTTGATTGACCCAGTCCTTCCAATGTGAGCTATGCACTTGAGCTGACAATGATTTCAGGGTATTAGATAAACAAACGTACTTTCAGGATTTAATCATGGAAAACATCAATCAGAGGACCATTGGAAAACACGAAAGTACTGGATAGCTGTTTTGTCGTAGTTCGGCACTTCTCAGCAGTGGGCATCTACTGGGGTTCTATCCCGGAACCTCCTGGTTGCAGAAATTGGGATTCATTGACCACTGAATCGAACCCCACTGGCATAATGGTTAAAGGGCTTGCCTTGTATCTAGGTGGTCCTGGTTTCGAAGCCTCTGTGGCGAGTGTTTACTGATGAAGAGCCCAGAACTAGAACGAAATGGCTGTCCAGTACTTCCATGTTTTCCAATAGTTTTCTGACTGACGTCAGTTCATGATGAAATAATAATCAAAAATAATCAAATTCCCAGAAACCAACACTTGAATATCAAAATTATTTGGTTTATTGATCTACGTTACACAGAATCCTTTAACCAACAAATCTTGTTTCTAAGAGAGCTTGTGGGTTTGAATGCCAGCTACTTTTATTCCTGCCTTGTTAAGAATTCTAAGTAAGGTTTACGAGGTTTCTTCTTTGTAGTGAAGTACTGCTGATGATATAAACTCCCTATTATTGGTGCTATCATCATTCTGTGCTTGCCTGTCATGTATGACACCATTATTAGGATGATTATTGTATCTACAGGTATTACTACCATTATTATTATTTTTATTAATGATTGTCATTGACAGCTTCTCTTATATACCTTTCTTTCCGCCTTACTATTTAGTTTCTGTGTCCTATTATTTGCGTATTTTCAGTGACCTACCGAGGAGTGATCAGAAATCCGAATATCATTTTGAATGTGTAGGTTCTCTATAAAAACGTCTCATTTTTTTAAAATTTAACAATCTAACATTGGAACTTCCCCTTCCTAACTTTCGAATTCATAAGTGAACTGAATTCCATCTACCTTCGAGTCAAGGTGTATATGTCATTTACATACTTCCACTATGAACTTGTTTATAACCATAGAGGAAATAAGCAATCGCATGTCATATCCCTCAGTTTGTTTGTATATTGTTTTTTCTCTAGAATTTAAATCATATAGATGTCAGACACAGCTGCACTCCTAGCATTATGTCTTCTGTCCATCTGTTTTCGACATAGAACTTTGCACATATGTGCGGCAGTTCAAGTCGGCACAATCCATTCAGCACACAAAGTAAGAGAAGAAAGTAGGAGAAATGCATAAAATAGACAGTAAACAGAGGTGTGAGACAAAGGTATAGTAATAACGAAGAACGTAACAGTTTAATTGAAAATCATGAGTCACAAGGAGTGGATGCGTCTGCGCCACTGAGAGCGATTTTGAGCCATGTCACCAATTGTTTCCAACCATTGGATTTTACCGTCTGGAGGACGCCAACCAGGAAGTCTACACCTACCTACGTGGCTTAGATTAACTGTTGTAGATTTCATTGACTGGTGCCATGTTTTGGTTTGACCGCCGCTAACTCTTTTCCAGCCTGACCCTATATCAGCTAAGATTTCCCGTCAGTCGACGAAGGCGATCGATGGCTAGACATGCATGCGTAACACATGTCCTAACCATCTCAGTCAATGTAATTTCACAGTCTCGTCGACTGATTTCCCCGCCTTACCTAGCACTCGACGCCTAACCCCAATATTGCCCCGGACCGATAGCTGCTACCTTGACGTGGTGGTCGGGCTTGCATATCGCAATGACCCAACGAGCTACACTGGCTGGAATTTATGTTCCTGTAGGTCCTACCATGCCAGAAAGGTTGTTTTGATAGCGGTTAGACGAAAAGCAGCTACCTAACCCAATACTATGATTCAAAGAAACTCACAAAATATCATGCCGGATCGGTCGGGACCCGGATTAACAACGACCGCGCTTCCTGCTGCCATGTCACAGGGCAGAAGTGATAAATATGCTACTGAGACACACCAAATGAAAAAGAACAAACAAAAGCAGGCCGCGTGTGACCGGCCTCAAGCAGTTGTCCCCTGGGCTCTGCAGTCACGCAACACTAACCTTTTCTCTATTTCAGGTACCCGAAGACTCAACCGACTTCCACGGTATGGGCAGCCGGGAAGTAACAACCACCCACACACTTCCACTATTATGTCTTCTAGTGACAATTTAGTTCTAATTGCAAGCTTTTGGTCAGGAATGAGTTTGTTTCTGACTGCTTCTGTTTAGACAGTTCATAGGTAGGAGAATTCGGGAAAATAAACTTATAAGTCTAATAAGATATGCATACCTTATACGCCGAATGAAGCCATTCAAAAGTGAGCCTAAATGCTTTAAATTGATGCCGAAAACTAATGACATCAGTAGGATATATAAATACTGATAAAATTCATAAGTTACAACTTTCTTTGTGACCTTCATCTTACTCTTCTAACAGCAGTCATTATCTACTTATACGAAGAAGTATACGATCTGGAAGACAGATGCTTAAGCAATCATCCTACTGTTAAGGACTTACAAAAACAAAACCGTGGAAAGTCACTATAAGAACCTGTTGTTAGTTAAATTATTTTTCTACACTAATATATAATATATATAGTCAAATAGCACCAAAATAGAAAACACAACACAAAACCCTAATTATTCTTACCAATATTTGACACTGTATTCAAAAGTGTCATATACGTTCCACCAACTTTTGGATCACTGATTTTTGCATGAAATGCCACTTGTACAACCATCATGATACTTGATATAATTGAATAAGTAACAAGTTTACTCAATAAAAATACATAAAATATCCATTCAAATGAATAACTGATATCTTTTCGTATATTTGATGAATAATGCATTGAATTAATTGTCTCTGTGAAATTGTTTAAATCAGTAGTAGCATTGTATAAATGATTGAAATTGACTTGTGTTTCATTATTAGGAACAATTCGAAAGTATGTTGAATAATGAACAATTGGAACTGTTAAAGAGGATATTAATAATCTAAAAAATGGAAAATGAAGGAAAAAAAACGGATAAAGTTCTCTTGAAAAATTATCTGGATTGTGGAAGGCAAATAGGATGTCAAGATAGATTTTAGCGTAATTCGATATCAATGCTAGAAGTTTATATAACAGGATCTGATATATTAGGTTCCTTGTTTGTTAGCTCAGTTCTTACGTATTACCGGGGGAGAAACAGAAAGTTCAGTAATTTCATTCTCAAAACACTTTATATAAATCTAGGCTTCATCAGAGATTTAACAGAAGATATCTAGCTTCATAAGGAAGGCGCATGTAGTAATCCTTTGAGTGATATTCTCCAACTCTCTACTGCTGCAAAGGAATTTCAAGGATAAACTCTCACATATGACTACTGTCATGTGTAAATATCAGTTCACATGTTCCTGTGAAGCTAAGCATATAAATTGTTCTACTCACTTTCTTTCAAAATGCGTTAGAGGGTACTACCCAGCATGCTCTCAGTGTTGGTGGCACAGCGGCTAGGCTACCCGCCGACTATGCACAAGGTCCGGGGTCCGATCCCCGACCATGGACTCACTCCTTTATCTCGTTAAGCCAGAAATAAAGCTGGTGAAAAGGAAGGGTTGGAGGTGAGGCTAGCAACCCCATCCTGTAAACGTAAACACTGCTAGCGAAAATTCAAGCCTCCAGCTTGAAGCCCTGTGTCCCAATGGGAACATGAAGGAATAAAAAAATGCTTTCAGCACAGATCTAGTCAGAAGTGCTATAATTGAACAGTTTATTAGCACTTGTTATGACACCTCACCTGGAGCATGATTCAAAGTCATTTATAAAGTGAACGTTAATCCACAAAAGGGTAGTGTATTCCAGACTTCTCTGTTCTGCAGAAACTTGTCATTTGCATTGAGAAGTTGGATCTATATGTTTAAACGGTGGTATCTACCATGGATGTAGTCTAGTTTAGTTTCCTTTTCACTACTTCCCCTTATATTGCTTTTTTACATCTGCTAAGTCACTATATTCGTAATCCTGTATTACTTTGACTTCTAGGATCACACCTTCGAACTGTCATATCAATTTTATGATGATCATTTCCTTCAAATCTCCCTTTTTTTAACACGTTCAAATTAAATAGTAATTATAAGTATGCTGAAGTGCGATCGTGCAGGTACTGAGAATGAAGCCATCGTAAGAATATCCTTTCTCAACTTCTTCTTCTTTCTCTTTTGTTCTGAGGAGAATTTCGCAATGTTAAGTGTGTTTAAAACCTGAGACCGAGCACTTCAGTTCAATCAATTGACGGGAAAATCTAAAATCCGGTTGACTAGTACCAAATAGGACAAAATGCGCATCATGTATTCCGCTGCTGGTCACCATCCACCAATTAAATTCTAATTACATGCCCAGACATCGTCGAGGCATCTGCACAAGAAGTTGACATGTCAACCTGAGACCGAACACTTCGGTCCAATCAATCGATGGGAAAATCTAAAATTCAATTAGATAAATCATTTTATTTAAAAATCACTACCTTCACATAGTCATTAATAGGTACTGTCTGGGAAATCACATAGGTTTTACAAGACTTCATAGATTAACAATAGTTCTTTAGTTCCCTGTAGACACCTGATAAATTCTTTTGAAATCACTGAGATATTTAAAAAAGATATCTGAAATATGAAGTCTTACACTGTTATAATGCACTGTAGTGGTTGGGAAAAAAAATATAAAGATATTTCAAAAATGTAGGCGAAGTTCTGACCTAACAGAGTAATATTTTATTTAATTTTTCAATTATTTTATTCTTTCACGTTCCGAGTGGAACACTGGGCTTCAAGCTAGGACTTTGAAGTTTCTGTAGAAGTGGTTTTATTTTAACGGAGGGACGTTGCTAGCCCCATGCCCAACCTTGCCTCTTTACAGAGCTTACTATCAGCTTAGAGAGGTTTGGGAGTGCATTGGCTGGGGTTCGAACCCCAGACCAAGTGTGTGGTTAGCTGGTATTCCACCAATGAATCACCGACACACAGGCAGATTGTGTTCCATCAGTTAAGACTGCAATTTTGGCCATCAAGCCGGATGACTTTTCATTGTCTTGCACTGTGAAATGATGATAGATAGTTTGTAGGCAACTGAGGTAAACTGGAGATGATTCAAACACACGCTGAGGAGACCGTGGGTCAGCTGAAGAAAGCCACTTGGGAACCAAGGAAATAATAATAATGCAATGATAGATACTAATATTTAATGGGACTGGAGCAGGAGGCCGGACCAAACTGTGATACACTAATATTTGAAGAGAACAATCTGAATTTCAAATAGTTAAATAATACCTTCAGTAGTTAGGGTCATGTAAGGTCGTATCACGAACCAACATCAGTTATAGAGCTCACTGAAAAACCAAGGATCACTGAACAGATGTCTCACCAGATTTTCGGACTCATCATCAATATGATTCAACGATCTCGTGGGGTCTTGGATGCTTATTGTTATGCCGTCATATAGTTTAAGTTCGAAATACATATATACATATATTTCCTCTGCATCCCGAGTGAATTATAGGGCATTAGGCCTGAATTCTGAAGTTCCAGAAGATGTGATATATTTTTTTAGTTGGGGTTTCCAGCTTCACATGCCAAACCTATCCTCATTTAGCTGGCCTACTACCGGTTGGCGAGGGGTTTATTAGTCTGCAGACTGTGGATCGAACCTTGAACCTTGCGAAGCTTGGATGACGAACATCAGTGTGTATGTTAGAATACACCTGGTCAAAACGGAAACAGGGAAAATCAACCGATTCAACATATATATATATATGTTGAATCGGATAAGAAGAACAAGGATACTTACTTTGGTAGAAAAGCAATTATGAATACTCCCAAAGGTCTTGGCCCATTAGTCCAACGTGTAATTAATAATGGTAGAATAGCTTGTACTGGAAGTAATATAACACCAAACAATGCTAATCTCTCCTTTGGAAATCCATGTTCAATTAATTTTAAACTAAATATGGACTCCGATGCGGTAAGGCAAATCTGCAAGGTCAAAAGAATAAAGGAAAATAGTAGTTTTAATCTGGGAATATTTATTATCATTCTTCAATCAACAAGATATAGAAAAAAACAAAATTAACTCATGGGTAGTCTACAATGGGTTGTAAAATAAAGGTGAACTTAATTTTGCACTTATCATATTACTATATATGTTGATTATTACCCATGCGAGGTGTGGGCTTCATGGAGTTTTAATAAGAAATTGTGAATGGTGTATTGTGTGAAAACAGATACTCATTCATAGCATTGTTTGATGGGTATGCTGGATTCCCTGAATTAGCAGAAGTTAAAAATTTACAACTGACTGAGTGGTAACCTACTCATCTCGTTATTTGAAGAACCTGGACTGGATGCATAGTGGGATAATAGATGAGTGCTGTTAAAGAGTCTAGAACTGAGAAGAGACAAGTGTCAAGTACTGGTGTGATTTTTAATGCTTTTCTACATTCTAAATTGGTGAGAAACTGTTATATTTTGACGAATTCGGTTACCAGAGCCTAAACTGATCTTAGTTAGTGTCCAAATTAACAATTTGCGAATTAGTAAGAAATTTGCAATATACACAGTTCGAGGAGTGAAATTCTCACCACATTTCCCTGTGGAAACAGCCTTCTGGTATTTAGATCACACCGATCTGACTAGCCAACACTACTGTTTGATGTGAGAGGTATACAGCTACTCATCTCAGTCAATAAGTGGTGCATCGGTGGCACAGTGGTTAGGACTCTCGCCCATCATGTATATGGTCCGGGATTCGATCTCCTGCCAACGCACACCTGATATCTATGGTCTGTCTGCAAAATTTGAGCTACCGATATCACATGCTAAAAATTCCATACCTGTACCAAAAAATACGGTGTGGAATCATGCTGTAATAAGAAAAATACAGTTTTAATTAATGTTCATCTTGACAGTTTCACCGCCAGTTTCGATTCCTATCTTCTTAGTGTTGCAGAAACCCGATTCTTATATGCCAAGTATCTAAAGTGTCCCTGAAATCCACAATTACAACAGGATTTTGATTTTTCCCACTATCAGTAATATAATGCTGTTAAGAATCTCAGATTTCTGTGTGAAATTACTCAGATAGATGTTAACTGATTGGTAGCAGTTAGCTATATATGCTTGATTCTAAATATTAAGTAGACGAAGGAAATAAAAGTCTACAGCAGTTAATATTCATTGGTGATTCTAGCCATAGTAGTGATATTTATATATAGAGATAAATATGATAAACAGGCCTAAAGGATGCATTTTCAAATCATCAGTTTATGTTGATATTTTTATATACTTGCCATGGACGTCTTCCAAAAGAATGGATATCCACGGAATTTCATCAAAAGACATATACCTCAAAGCCAACCTATCAAACCGAAAGCCCTCAAGAAAGGACAAAGAAAGTCGCCTTACCATATATAAAGGATATCTCAGAAATCGCTACAAGACTCTTCAAACCTTTAGGAATTGGCGTCGTACACAAACCAACAAAGTCACTTCACTCAATTCTATGTCAACCAAAAGACTCAACTGCGAAAGAAGATAAAACCAACATCATCTAAAAAATAAATTGCATCAACTGCGAAAAACACTACACTGGCCAAAGTGGACGTCCCCTTCGTCTTCGTATCCACGAACATAAGCTATCCATCAAAAGAGATGATATCCACTCCCTCATATCACTACATACAGACAACCATGGACACCAATTCGACTGGGACAACGTTCAAATATTAGACAGAGGAAACAACAAGAATGCTACAGAATTTTTAGAAGCTTGGCATTCCAGTGAATCGTCAATCAATAGACACATCGAGATTGACAAAATTTATCAACCGATAAGAAAGAAACCTCACAAACAAAGTGTCTAAGTTCAAGTCAAAGAAACAATGAGTGACAATACAAGTAACCTAGAAGGTGTGAAAACACACAAAAACAACCAATCATGTCCAAGGTTACCAGGAGAGATGATTAATAAACTCGTGGAGAAATCTAAAAGCTCACTTGAAATTGAAGTATGCGCTGAAGATGTCACCTAGTAGGGTGATGAAAGCTTCGCAAATTAACTATCCAGCTGAGAGAACACAACCACATCAAAATACTTGCCATTAGGTAGTTGTATGACATTGTTTCTTCAACTTCAGTTACCATACATACTTTTGAGAAATGTGAAACAGTAACTAAAATAATAACACCATAACTCTTTAGAACATTCATCTTCAAGACTACATTCTACGAGAAATTAATGAGAACTGTCCCACTGAAGTGAAATAAAAAGACATCATGGTATTTTAAAGATATGTCAGTGACTAACTAATTAAGATTTTGTTCTACTTCATTCCTCCCTCATACATGATATGCACTGATGCCAGTTATCACAGTTATCTAGCAGACTGATAGACCTACATGGTTAGTGAGGTGAATAAATTGTATGTCTTAGATAGATCATGAGATACCAACTGCTAACGCATGAACTCTTTCAGGTGTTGGTTTACAAGACTTTCACTGGTTTCAGTTTCACCTACGAAATGACTTGGTTGGTTTTATCCAGCTGAAGTCAATTCATGATCAAAACAAGAACTGTTTTTCTGATTATGAAGTAAATATTCAGTGTAATAGTTTGTTTACTCTAAAAAATGCTTAATATTGTTAGATTTCATAACTAGATTTATAGGTTGAGTGAAAGCCAATATATTCATTAACCTTAAGATCAAGTCTGTACAACAAAAGTATTTGATTTTAGTTAAAGTGATATGATTTATGTGTATGTATTGGTGATACTGCTAGCAGAATTAGCTTCAAAGCACATTAGGCTTTTAAGAGACTTTTCAAGTGTTGGTATTGTAGGGATTTTGTTTGATTCGTTGGAGGATTTCATCATGAGATGATGTCACTTAGAGAATGACTGGAAAACCTGCAAGGAGTACTGGATAGCTGCTTCGTCAGCCTGGTTAGGGACTTTTCAGAAGAGGGTCCGAAACCAGGACTTTCTGTTTACAAGATGAGCTCGTAGACCATTCAGCCACTGGGACTCGATTCAATGGCCAACTCATGAATTCCAACTTCTGCCAATTCATGATCTGGTACGACCACTAGCCAATGTCATCCGTGGCAAGTATTTGTCCTCTGTACCCTACTGGTCACGACTTCCCACTAGAACCCCAGTTAACTACCTACCTGAATAAAGCCAGTCGCTAGTGAGCATCTCATTGATTTTCAGATGTTAGTTTGTAGGGAATTTGTTTGATTGGTTGCAGGTCACCTAACAGAAATAATATTAGGTTTGTTCTAAAATACAGTACAACAACATTAAATAAACGAGGTGGAATAGATTGATACTTTACTACAACGACTCTTGTTTGCTTCTTCTCTAAGTTCCACCTGGAGTGGAATAACTATTTGGAAAATCCTAGCTGAACTACCTAATGACTATACTGATACTTATTTGGCTGTTTCAACTGACTTTGCAATGATTATCCGTTCTTCTTCTGGACAGTGTATCATTGTTCTAACTTTCGTGTATCATATTTTGATTTAATCTTTGTTTTATTTGTCTATGTTACTGTTTAATTTCTAATTTTAGTGCTTCTCTTCATGGTTGTCCGGCATAATGATAATGTGATGTTCTACAATGGACTGTCTACGGAAATTTTTTGGTGCGGATTTTGTGCTGTACGGATTTTGATCCCACCTTGTTGGGAATATTCTACTTGATTCTCAGGTATTTCTTATAGTTGAATTTTCTTCAAATAATTTTGTTATACAGTACTCGTTTTGTTTATTTTTTAAAATATTTTATTCCTTTACATTCCCAGTGGAACATAGGAGGCTTCAAGCTAGAGGCTTAAAGTTTCGATAGCAATGGTGTTCACTTTCATGGGATGGCGTTGCTAGCCCCGTGCCCAACCTTCCCTCTTTACCGATCTTATTACCGGCTTAGCGAATTTTAGGAGTGCGTCCATGGCCGGGAATCGAACCCCGGTCCACATGTTTGGTTGGCGAGCATTGTACCGCTGTACCACCAACGTACACTTTTTTTGTACTTGAAAATTATCTGATCTGTATAACCGCCTACACATAATTTTGATTTTTCGGTATGTTATTATTTTTAAACATCACCGCTGATTTTATTGCAAATAATCGTGTTTTTTTATGTCATCAGGGAACTTTTTGAGACCGTGAGTAACTCAAAGAAGTTTAAGTCAGCTGAACAGTAGAATGCAAAGATGCGTTTGCCTTATTCAGATCAAAATACATCGGTTTTAGAAGCTACGCTATTGAACTAGAAAGGTGAGAAGCCTAAAACTGCTCCTCAGATGAATCTTGAAATAAAGTCTAAAATCTTACAGGAAATAAAAATGATATTTTAAATGTTTTTTTTCTTTAAACCATTGTCAAAATTATCTAAAGACAAACTGTCTGGGAATTATGCCGACAGTGTAATAGGTGATTATTTGTGATGTAAATCGTTTATTTTACATCACAGATGAATATATACATATATACAAATAAGCTTTTTTCTTTAGTCTAAATGGCAGAAATTTAACAGAAATTATTCTACAACATTAATCATCATTCCTTCTGTTTTTTTTCCCACACTATTTACAGGCCTTAAATAACAACAACTAACCACAGATTATTTTATGATTTATAGAAGAGGCATTTTTAATTTATGCAATGGCTTAGATTTCTGTAATTAATTATTCTTCTTTTTGTTGTTGTTGTTGGTATTGTTGTTTCATTTTCCTTCGATCGGTTGAAATCCTGGGATCGGCAGAGGTGAGTGTTACTTACACTAAGATCGAGCAATCCAATTGTGTTTTTTTTTGGATAAAACTTAGTCATCATTGACATTTATTATTTGTTGAGTTAGAATATAATGTCTCCTTCCATTCATTATTATTATTATTATTAATTACATTTCGGGATTTATGTATTAAATAAACACTGAACAACGGCATTTCTTTTTTTTTTAGAAAATGGAAACGAATAAAACAGAAATGTCAACGTTATTATGTTTTTTTTACACCAATTTTATTTCTGTATTGGTGAAACCAAGTGCGTCAGTGTTTCAACGGTAGAATGCTTGACAGGCACCACTCACATGGTCTGGGACTTGATCCCCAGCTGGTGGAAAACTCCTGGACCTCGCTAAGCCGGTAAAAAGAGGGAATGTTAAGCGTGAGGCTAGCAATCCTACTCTGTTAAAATAAACACCACTGCTATAGAAACTTCAAAGCTTAAGCTTGTTCCCCTGGAAATGTGATGGGGTAGAACTTTAAAAAATTGGTCAAACGAACAGGACACATCTAATTGAAAGTCAACTGAAAGATATTTTAATTGGAGGAAAAAACAAGAAAAATAAATCTTTAATCTGGTGTCAGATTTGTATGAACACATCCTACCAGTTTGCTGAATAATACTACACTTGCTTGGAATCAAGAAGAATCATAAAGCAAGAACACTCTTCCATCTGATTCTCGATGTGACGGCTTCTCCTTATCATGGGATCACTCAGTGTCTAGTTGAAATAGTGCAACCAGTTAGAAGGCAAGTATCTAATTTTTTCAGTGATGATATATTTAAATGTATTGAGGATATTAAAGAGTTTAATGTCTAAGACAAAGTCATACTCTCATTAGAGGTGGCTTCACTATTTACTAATATATCCTCATGGAAACTCTCTGCTATATTTTAAAACTCCCTTAGATTCCGAATGGAAAATAGGACTTCAACAGTGTGTTTCTCTTGTTTTTTCTATTTTCTGCTGTCCTCTTCAACTTGCTAGTGACACGATCGCCCATAGTCTATCATCCCCTCCTCCCAAAACGATCTCTTCCATATCAGTCTCGGATGACCAACTTTTTTTCCCATTTGGGTTCCACTGAAGTGATCGCCTGCATTGAGCATGATGTAATTCGACGGTCTCCTCAACGTATACACAATCCGTCAGCATTTTCTCTCACATATTTGTCGAGCAACTAATTCGTGGTTAATTCGCTCTTAGGGTTTCTTGTCGCTAATTAATACTGGTTGTTCGATCTTCACTGGGTGCCAGCAAAGTCACCTGATGATAAAAGTCTGCAACCTATAGGAAATACTTTGTGTGACACTAACGCCAGGTTTCTGACCCACATAGAAGAACTGACTGACTTCCCATTTGTGTTGAAAACCCGAATTTCGCTCGTTATGTTGACTGAAGAAGTTTTCCAAACTGATTTCAGAGTGATGAATGTTTGTCTTACTTTTCCAGTTTTGGCTTTGAAATCTTGATCCGTTCCACCTGTAGTTGGAACGATGCTTCCTAGATAAGGGGAGGAAGTGACGTCTTTCAAATTTCTCCTGTTGATTGTGATTGTTACTTGTGGTTGTTGGTCGGTTATCTGTATCACCTCTGTCTGCTGTACATGCGATCATATCGATGTCCATAGTTTAGACATATGGATGCCAATAGCCTACCTCTAAGAACTTTTGTTGAGATGCACCTTGAATGTTCAATTCACTTTCGATAATGAGATTTTTAGACAGATAGATGGCATTGCGATGGAATCGCTGTCACTTCCACTAATGGCTGATTGTGTTGTCATAAACCTTGAAAACCCTTAACTTACTCAAACCGTCGGTCAGTTTGACATTTAGAGAGAATACGTGAATGATAATTTTGTCACTTGCAATCAGGACTTAATCCTCGATGATACCTTGTGTGCACCGAACAACTGCTATCTTTCTTTGCTATTTATTATAGAAAAGGAATACGAACTAGGTATTCTTTCTCTTGACGTATGCATCACTAAACGTAATGATGGATCTCTCAAAAGATTCATCCACCGGAAACATAGATGGAATGAACAACTAAATAATTTTTATAGTTCGGTTCCTATCTTCGATAAAAGGAACTAAATTCGCTCGCTCCGCTTTAGGATAAGAAACATTTATAGTTCTGACTGCGTTGCCTCAGAACTCCGCTTCTCAAGAGGCACAATCGTAGAGTACGGTTATTCGAACTTATCTATTGACAGAAACATGGAAGATAAGCAGTCCGTTTGATCACTAACACAGTTCCAAATAAAACCACCTTCATGAATTTAGAATTCAAAGATGGTTAGGCTTAAGGTATACTCAAAAATGGTCTCTCTCAATAAGTCAGTAAGACGTCCTTAGCTGCAAAACTACAAATGTGCTTCACAAGTAGTACACTGTTCTCCATCTCTTCAAAAGATAAGCACCCTCGTCTAATTGTCTCCATGTGCATCTGTAAGTTCACCTCATCTTATGGAGCAAGGTACACATTTGCCGGAGCCATAGGACTCTTTCCATACGAATAAAAGAACATATTCCAGCATGGTTTTACAAGTGAGAAAGGAAGGGTGTACAAAGCTCTATTTTAGAGCACTTGATCGACTTCCGTCACTCTAGTAACCCTGAGCATGGTCATAAGATCATCTGTTGAATTCATGCTAACTTACCGCGTAATCTTCGATATAAACTTCTAAAGACAGTGGAGACCTTGGCCATTCATTAATTCATGACAAAAGAAGTATGTATGTATGTTTCCGGTATTATTTCACTTATCCCATTTGTCATTCAGAATCAAAATATTGTTTTGTAATGCTGAACTCTATCTTATTAAATTTCACATCATGTTATGTAATGTTTTAATTTTGCCTACTAATCCTTTCTCAAGAATAATAATAATTCTCAGTATCATGGGTGTATAGATAGCGTATTGCAATGTCTTTCATAAGTAGGGAAGTTTCATGGTGTTGCTTAATAATCATGTAATCTTCACTATCTTGTGTGTATAACAAGATGTTTTGAAGTTTAAAATAAACCGCCTCGATTAATTTAAATTGTTCACTTTGTATTTGTTGCCAGAAATAACAATCTTATTGAAAATTAATGAGTTCACTTTTTGATTATCCCATCGGCTGACTGAACCGAAGTGCTTGGTCTCAGGTTGATATGTCGGCTTCTTGTGCAGATGCTTCGACAATGTCTGGTCAAGTAACTTGAAGTCACTTGGTGGATAGTGGCCTGCAGTGGAATCCAGGATGCACACTTCGTCCTATTTGAGACTTGTCGTCCAGATGTGCCTGCACTTGCCAGTGAGTGATGGTGTTTGAAACGATGGGTACTGGATTCGAGCCAAGGTGGGAACACCATCACTCACTGGGGAATACAGGTACATTCAGACGTCGAGTCCCAAATGGGACGAAATGCGCATCATATATTCCACTACTAGTCACCATCCACCGATTGAATCTTACTGAAAAGTAAGTATTTCTAAATGTGTATAAATGGAGACTTTGGATATAATTCATTGTTTAACAGATTCGAATTATAAATTAAGTGTTACAAAGATTACCTTTCGCCATAAAAGTCTCTTCTGGAATAAATATTTCATTGGGAAGCTCACATATTCATAAATTGCTACTTCAGTATTCATTAGTAACATTGACAATAACCTGTTTTTATAAAAGCTTAAAGATAACTGTTGTGTATTTCAGTTCACTGGTGGAATTTCTTAAGTGAAGATGTGATAATGTTCCGTGCATTTCACTGGATTCTTATAAGTAATACGAAATGAATGTGATGGATCGAATTCGGTCTAGAAGCATGACACCAATTACTTACCACCTAGTATTTAGTCAAAATAACCATTAAGATCCCACACGAGATCAATTGTGAGGCTGAATAACTCAATGGTGACGTCTCTGACTGACTTACGTTTGACTCTCAGAGGAGACATGAGTTTCTTCAAGATTGCAGATACGCCTTACTGACAACTGGTAAGTGCCAAGAAGCCCTTACCCTGTTTTCAGAATTTCCTGTCAACTGTGTCCCACCATCTTACAACAATTCAGAGTGCAGTGTGATGGTGAGCCACCCTCTATTTTGGCCATATTTTCAAACCTTGTGTCCAATCAAAGAAACGAACTCAATCGGATTAAGTGTGCCGACAAATGCATAAATAAATCTATATACTTTGATTTGACACTAGTAACTAGTGTGATGCGTCTAGTCCTCTCTTTGGTGCAGACTGAATTCTATCAGTCAGGTTATAATGTGGCCACCATTCTAGGTAGCTCGCCATCATGGTGTACATTGTTTGTGATGATATTAGATGGTTGGAGGCAATCGGCCACAGGAAGCCTTGGACCTAGGTTTCCTGCTAGTTGGCAATCGTCAGCAAGGCGTATCTGCAACCTTGAAGGAAGTGATGTCCCTTCTGAGATTCGAACCCGCGTCATCCAGTGCTTCAGTCAGAGACGTTACCACTGAGCTATTCGGGCTCGCGATTGACCTCCTGTAGGACTGTAGTGGATATTTTGATTTGACACTAGTAAGTAGTGTACTAAATAGGTCTAAATGACTTTTAACCATGTGATTGTTTTATTTCAACAATTAAGGTATCTGCGAAGCCATTGTCCAATAATTAAGACTGTTAACAAAAGTAGCCATTTGAAAAGTATTCTTGGTAATTGAATGTATAAGTAGAAGAACTTGGTATAATTCATTTTAATGTTTATCCACCTCAAATAAGCGCATAATACAAACAGTTTGTGACAGCACATAAAATTCACCTAGTTGATCAGTAGATTAACAAATATCGCTTCTTTTAGGATTAGATTTATGCCATTCTGTCGGTATTTCCAGTAGTCCAAGGTCATAATAGTTTCTCTATTAGATATACTACACAGTGAAACAGTATTATTTACTGGATGATAAAGTTTCAAACAAAATTCATTGCTGTTCATAATCATATCAATTATAAATACACATCTTGGAAACCTTAGCTTTATAGTTTTCTTTGATCCTTCCTATTCATCGTAGGGTCAGTAGAATTTTTTGAGATACCTGGGACAGGTGTTGAATCACGTCTGTTGCATCTAATTTCGGTTGATTAGATAAATAAAGCTTGATTTATCCAAAGATCCCTCCTGCAACCCTGTTATACTAGATTTGAGGACTGTCAACGTATCCTGTCCAAGTGTATTTTTTTTTAATATTTTGGTTACAGCTTGATGCCACACCATATTTTTAGTACAAGTATGGAATTTTCAGCTTTGATATCGGTAGCCCAAATTTTGCAGGCCGACCATAGATATCGGGTGTGCGTTGGCAGGGGATCGAACCTCGGACCATGTGCATGGTCGGCGAGAGTCCTAACCACTGTGTGTAGTTGCAAGTAGCGCTAAAGTTGAGCTATTTTCAAGCTTTCATATCTTATTTGGGTCAACTAATGTACATTTTGCTAGGTTTTTGTGCTCCGCTAATAGTCTGACTAACACCGCTCTACTATTTTGACCTATGCATTTGACATGATAATCATTGTAGGGTACTAGATAAAGAAAATTGTTCTTATTTAATAGGCTCCACAGGATCCTTTCATCGATATAGCTTGTTTCTAAATTAGTCTGTAGGCAACTTTTATTTCCTCATTGTTAAGAACTCAGCTTATGGTTTCTGAAGTTCTGTCTTTGCATGAAAGTACTACTGCTGATTTAAACTGCATATATAGGTAATGCCGTCACTCTGTGCATGTCTGGCATGCATGTCACTATTACCATTATTATTGCTTGAAACTTTTATTACATGTCCTACTTTATATCTTAGATTCTCCCTGGTACTACTAAGTATTTTTGTCACATTACTTAGCCATTTCACCAATCCTGTTTTTAAAGGGTTGGTTTGTCGGGATTAAATTTGTTTCAAATTTGACTATGAAATGATATCAGTTAGGGACCTGTCGGACATCAGGGAGTACTGAACAGATGTTACATCCTATTGTAGGACTCATTGTCAGTAAGCATCTACCGGAATTTGAACCAAGAACTTCCAGTTACAAGGTAACCTCTCAGACCATTCAGCCACTGGGATCTCACGCAATAAGTCCTGGATGACAAGATCTCTTTTTCCTTTCGGTTTTTCGTTGAGACTAACAGGTCATAATTCGAGTTTGACCAGGGACTGATATCAGTTGGAGAACCGCTGAAAAGCAGGAATTATTCGACAGCTGTTTTGTCCTGGTTTGAGACTCACCGGCAGTACCTACACACCGGGGTTTGGAACCAGAACTTTCCGACTACAATGCGACCTCACGGAGCATTCAGCTATTTTTTTTTGATTTACAGCTATTGGGACCTTACCCAATGTTCTATGAATTCTACCTTTTACCACTTTGTAATTTTAACGCGACAACCATCAGCCAGTGTGATCGGCGAGTATTTGTGCTCACGCTTGACCTGAGAGAGCTCACTTATCACTAGAACTCCAGGAGAATTCATCTCAAAGCCATTCAATCACTAGCGAGAATCAGATTAATTTTCATGAGTTAGTTTGTCGGGATTCTATTTGTTTCAAGCTGATCTATGGATTTACATCAGAATATAAATGAATTCTGAAACTCTCCATTATCAGATAATTTCGTAGTTTACACAGTTTCAGGTGAATTATACCAAAGTATCCCTTGCAAATCAAAATTACCCAGTTCACAATATTTTTGATATCAAGAGCGTCAGTCAAGTAAGCAATCAACGATGTATAGTATTAAAAGGTGGATGATGCCTAGCAGTGGAATCCAGCATGCGCATTTCGTCCTTATTGAGACTCGTCGTCTGGATGCATCAGCTGATGAGTCACAAATAGGACGAAATTCACATTCTGGCTTTCACCGCGATTCACTATACACCAATTAATTTTTAATTACATGATCAGACATTGTCGAAGCATCTGCACAAGCAGCCGACATGTCAACCTGAGACCGAGCACTGCGGTCTAATCAATCGATGAGAAAATTTAAAATTGAATTAATTGCATAGTATTATATACCATAGATAGTTATCTCCACGCTAAAATACATCCAAATTATTTTTAATGAAACTTAGAATTATTAAAGTAGATGACTGATTAGTCGTTAATTGAAGCAAGATGTAATTGGAATACACTGGAGGAAATTTAAGTTTGTAGAGTAGCCTAATGTCGCTTATTTACGAGATATCAAAAGCACTTAAAAAATATGAATAATAATAATTTGCTTAATTCCAAAACAGTACTTGTGATACAGAATGGAATTCTCAGCATTTTTACTACAGTATTGCATCCAGTTAGTACATTATCAATAAATAGAATTCTACATAGATTAAGGAAATCACGGTTCATTATTACAACAACACATTGGCATGTCGGTAGCAAAGGTAAAGCTGAAACAGTGTTTGAAGGTGTTAGAAAAGTAGGTGCTGTCATATTTACTGGTGTAAGTGAGAGAAAGAAACAAATGTTGTACCTATAAATGATTTGAGTTGGAAAGACGAGGTCCAGTTGTTCTACTGACTATTTAATGAATTATAGGTGTCACGCCTAATGCTTTCTTTATCGCACAGAACACGAGCTAAGTAGGGTATGGTTGAGTTTCTGTACTTGCTAGTGCGAGCATATAGTTTTCTATATAGGCTTCTGGTTTTGCCTGATGAAATGCAAGGGGAGAGTTGTGAGTGAGGAGGCTGGTGTGAGTTAGATAAAATGGATTTAGCCCATTTTTCACATGAGTTCATGTGCCTGTCAACCAGAATATAAACAAGCTGGTTAAGTGGCACGTTGCTTACTCTGCTGACAATCTTTAACATCCTGCGTAATAAGGTATCAGTCGGTTTTCGACATAGAACTTTGCACATATGTGCGGCAGTTAAAGTCGCCACACTCCACGTTGCACACAAAGCAAGAGAAGAAAGTAGGAGAAATGCATAAAACAGTCAGTAAACAGAGGTGTGAGACAAAGGAATAGTAATAATGAAGAACAAAACAGTTTCATTGGAAATCATGAGTCACAAGGAATGGATGCCTCTGCGCCAGCCATTGAGAACGATTTTCAGCCATGTCACCAAATGTTTCCAGCCGTCATTGGTTTTTACCGTCCCGAGGACCCCAACCAGGAAGCCAGTCAACACCTTCCTACGTGGCTTAGACTAACTGTTGTAGATTTCATTGACTGGTGCCATGTTTTCGTTTGACCGCCGCTAGCTTTTTTCCAGTCTGGCCCTATATCAGCTAACATTGCCCGTCAGTCGAGGAAGGCGATGACTAGGTATACATAGCACATGTCCTAACCATCTCAGTCGATGTAATTTCACAGTCTCGTCGACTGATTTCCCCTCCTTACCTAGCACTCGACTGATGCGTGACCTCAATATTTCTCACCTTATTATACCACTTCATGCGGGAGATAGAACGCAGACACCTATGATCGAACACAGCTCATCTTTTCATGTCTTCTGCTCTCAATGGTCAGGTCTCACAACCATAAAAGAGGACGGAGCGGACTGTTGAGCCCTTTGGTCGATAGTTGGATATCACGTCTACGCCAGAGACGGCGTGAACTGGCATATGCGAAACTAGCCCTCTGTATTCGTGCTGAGATTTCGTCTGAGATCAACCCGTTGGCACTGGCTGATGGTACTTCCCAAGTAAGTGAAGCGGTCAACGTGCTCTATCACTTCACTTCCTATTTCTAATCTAGGGGTCGGTGAAGTCCAATCCTGCAGCATCATCCTACATATAGTATAGTATAGTCTTTCTTCAGTAGCCCGGGATAAACTAAGGGGGAACAATAGAGAATAATAGGCAGAAGGTGAGAGTTAACGAATTGTGGGAGTAAGGGTTGGGTTATACCAGGATTATTTTTACCACATTTCCCAGGACAGTTATTAAAACAACTGAAACTTCATTATTTTATTTATTTAGCAGCTGTGAAACAGCTTCAGGAGAACTGTCATCTGCCCATTCTTCGTATATACTAATCATTTATTGGTGATGGAACCAAATAACATTTATAGGGGAATGAATGAACTGAAACATAAACTTTGAAAAGTAATTAAGATCAGTGATGCTCACTCAAATGAATCCAATTTACTAGTTTTTTTTTCAAAAACAGTATTCACAACTTACTTTTACCGTAGTGAGTAGAATTAAAAATTGCCATATAGGCTTCAGTTGAATCACACCGAACATAACACGATATGTGTCAACAAGTGATAAATTGTTTTCTTTTTCACTAGTTTCACTTGTTTGATTAGAATTGTCCGAATGGGTATTGTTAGTGTTCAGGTTATTTCTATTGTTGTCATTATCATTGTTATCGATGTCAATAATTGCAGTGCTATCATTTAAGTAGGCATTAGTGTCTATTGGTTCGGTGTTAATATGATTCTCTTGATGCTTAATTTTATTGCTTTTATCATTATTACTATTAATTAGTAAGTGTTTTGTTCTGTCAATTAATTCAAGTTCTGTACTGTCTTCAATAATTTCCGTTGTCTTTAAACATTGGTCTTTTGTTTGTTTAAAACATTTTGATTTTAGCTGAACTTTTGAATCATCTGTAGTACTATTGTCTTCATTAATATCTTCACAGCTAGGTGAATTAATTGAACTGGAATTTTGTCCAGTTATAATAGTGTTTTGGATTGAATTATGCGTATTAATGCTTTGTATACAGTTATGATTGTGATGATTAGAATTTTGTGATCTTTGTAGCGTTTTTCGTTTAAATAATTTATGATACATTTTACATAAACATTGACGAAATTCAGTGTCCAATTTTGAACCTTTTTCATGTTTAAATAATACCAATAGTGTATTGGTCACCATGAAAGTAACACCCCAAAAATAGAGAAAACCTAAAATAAGAAATCAGGAATAATTTTAAAAAATTTATTTTACAAAGTTTATTTACTTATAACGAGGAGATGAAAAATTTTAATAAAGGCTGAATAGACCCATGGGTACCTAAACACCAAGACTATGTGGCCTAGACAAAGTAAATAAACCTGAAATGTCATCATGACCAATGCATCCTGTCATGCTTTAACCAAGTGGTTGGTGACTATCCTAAAACCCTTACATGAACAGCCAGTAAATATAGTGTTAAATTATTATTTCCTTTCATTTCTAGAGGAACATAGGGCTTCAGCCGTGCGTCTCCATTGCGTTCGATTCTCTGCTAACGTTTTCGCCTGCCTCCAAATCTGTCCACATGCTTTCATCTCCTCTTCACATCACCTCCTCCAAGTCAATTCACCCTTGCACTGACGACCAACTCGCCGCTTCCCTTTCGGGTTCCACTCGAACAATGGCTTGTCTAGTGATGCCACTTGATGGTTTCCTCAGAGTATGGCCAGCCAATCCATCTCCATTTCTTCGTGTCTATTTGTTTCACAATCGGTTCCTGCTGGGTTGATTCGCTATCAGAGATCCCTGTTGCTGATCTTTTCTGGCCGGCCATCTGATCTTGAGTATTGAGCGAAGACAGCTGTTGATGAAAGTCTGTGGTTTGTTTGAGATGCTCTTCATGACGCTCCAAGTCTCTGATCCATAAAGTATCACTGAATTCACATTGGAGTTGAAAATTCGGATCTGTTGACCTCCACACAGACTTGAGAGAAATTAAATCTTGCCTTACTTTCCTGATCCTCGCTTTGATGTCCTATAGTGTTAAAGATGTATTTGAATTCACAGACAGAATTAAAAATATATAAACAACAAAGAAAAAAATATGATACCTTTGAACGCGAATTCTCTATTCACAAATGTACCTCTAATTGAAACGGTTAAATTTATCCATGAACAAATGAGTAACAGGTCAAAAAGTATTGAGATCCCAGCTGTAATCCTCAGAGAACTGTCGTTAAAATGTATCATGAATGTGAATTTTAATTTGATAGTAATCTCTATAGACAGGTGGATAGGATGGCAATGGGTTTCTCATTGGATCCCATATTAGCGGATTTCTCTCTGAATAAACTCAAAAATCGCACTTTAAACAATCTTTTCGTAGTATTCTCATTATATTGTTGATATATGGATGATACTGCCATCCTTTATGAAAATGATTTAGACAGGAAAGTAATAATATCTCAGTTCAATGAAGTACATTCAGATATCGAATTCATGAGTGAACAAGTACCTCAAAGTAAAATTGTCTTTTTAGACATCCTTCTGACAAGAAGATCAGACGGTAGCATTAAAAACAGTAAACATTAGGAAAGGAAATGGACCAGTCAGTATACTCATTTCAACAGCTTCGTTCCTTTCAGGTGTAAAAGATCTACTTGGTCGGAAGATTTGATTGAAGATGAAGCTAAAGTTGTATGAGAAATATTAACTAAAAACAGCTACCTTGAATAGTTAGTTCATCAATAAACTCATGGCCAAGAGAATAGAACAGAATTCTTATGTATCTGTTAACTAGAGGCCTCTACATATACGACTACAATTCAAACGTGTTATTTCAATGCAAAGAACGTCCAATTTCGGTAAGCTGCAGATTACGTTCTCCACACAACCGGTTTTGTTTCGAAGACTGAATGAAGATGCACCTAGGCTGTCCATCTCTAAATGTATCTATCAATTCAGCTACTTTTCGTGTGGAGTCGGTTATATTGGCTGTTGATCTAGGAACTTAATTTTTCGTGCCTGGCAACATCAACCAGTGTTGTTAAGACCATCAACACTTCGATATTAAATCGCCACTTCGAAATAGGTTAAAAGGCTGGCTAGTATTGAAGAGTCTTTCTCTATCATCTATCGGGTATCGAATAAAAATACCTAATACTTCTTGTGATTTACCTGATAGTCATTTTAGTGTTATATTGATGCTTTTGAACTGTAATCTGTCGATTCTAATGATTCAATGTAATTTAAAAAATTTACCTTGTTAACAGCAATAAATGTTATTAACAATGAAACTGACCGTTTTTCAGTAACTATCTCGTAGTCTTATGTTCGTGGTCACTAAGTGAGACACTCTTTCTCCTTACAGGTGATGTTAATACTTGTCAGGAACAGGTGAGGAATATCACCAATATTCTGTTCTCACTGATAAAGTCTACCAACTGGGCTTTCAAATCACCTGCTAATATGAATGAATCTCACTGTTTCATTTTGAAATAAACCCAACAGCTTTCAACACAATTTATTTTATACTTGATGTGGACTGCAATAAATGGGTGTGTAACCGGAGATTATGGATTGGCATTGACAGGAATTACAGTCTCTTTTTTAAGTTATTACAGGCCTCTACAAACGGAAAGCACACTGATAAATGTTTACTTGATCAATGCGTTTTCTGTTGTGAAGCTTTTTGCCATCGTTACGAGTACTAACCATATATTCTCCGAAAAGTTTTGGGATAAATCTTGGAAACACATAATGTCATTCAGATGAAATCAAGTGAATAACTCAAACTGGAATTTTTGTATTCCTGTCAGCGATACTGCATAAATCTATAACCCAGGATGTGGCATTCTGGCTAATGAATGAATCAATCCACACTGTGGAAATTGATTTCTTGCTGGACTACGTGAAAGTAAATGGATGTTTATTACCATTCATGTCAGAAACTGAGAAAAGTTCATTTGAAGCCAGTTACAGGTGGTCCTTTTGAGATTGATGAGATTTCTGGATTTTAAATAAACTATCGGAGTTGATAACCAACCATCAATAATTAGTACCAATCACTACTGGTAGGAGGAATTCGAAAGAGATCACTTCCTCCACTAATCTAGTAAGCAGTGTTAAACTACAGCTGGCTTAAATGTGGGTGTCAAACTAGAATCGTAAAGGTAAGGTGGACGTTCACTAATCTGAAGACAATGTAGAAATCTTCTGCACTCAACACACAGAACGAAATTCAGGTATTCAACACCAATTTTAAGTCAGTCAGTTCTTCCAAACGCGCCAGAAACTAGGCCAGCTCGTCACGAAAAGCATTTCCAACAGGCCACTGCAAAATGTTTTGTCAACAAGCGCTTTCACCAGCTCCAAACTGAAGATCAGATAACCAGTGGGAAGGAATTAGTAGCAAGATCAAATTACATAGGTCAAAGTAGTAGGGTATCGGGTTCAACAAGGTTATTGGAACATACAAATTTAATCACACCTAAGATGGTTGACCCTGTGGAGTTAAATAACCTAGAAAAAAGCTCTTTCATCGCATCGCATTCACTAGCGTGGAATCACACGATACGTGTAGTGGGACAGGGTGGGTGTACGGAAAACTAATATAATTAGTTGAAGAAACAGAGAGGTTAATCACTAATTCGTTGTTCATCGATTCGACACGATACACGTGGAGTCGATATGCTTCAACGCCTATACCGGAGATATGGGAAGTGGCAACAAATGACAAGGGGAAGATTGAGAGAAAGAGGGAAAGAGAAAAAGTTTATGTAAGACAAATTGTGAAGCTGTGTGACTAAATTGATATGATTATGAATGAGTAGCAATAATCTATGCTCGGAACCTTGTCATGAAACTATTGGTACTGCTTCACTGTGTGATGTTTGAAATGAACTTATCTAATATCAAATGATTAGAAATGTAATGTCATAAGATTTACAATATCTGTCATTTGCAAATTAGACTTATATTTAGCACTTGATATGTCCATCAAATTTGCATTAGTCACTAAAATGAAAACTAATTCCTAAAACTTCGGGCTAAAAGGCGATGCTCAGTACGGTCGACAAAGTCCAGTGCAGGTCATGTGAATACCGGTGATTTATGATTGCGGAGTGCGTCGGTGGTTCAGCGGTGGAGTGCTCCTCAACCATATACGTGGTGTCGCATTCGATTACCGGCTGGTGCACGTCTGTACCTCCACTGGCCGGTTGTAAGGCAAAGAAAGAAGGGAGGTTGGGAGTGAGGTTGATAGCCCTATCACGTAAATTATAAACACCAGTGCTACCAAAACTTCAAGGCTCAAGCTTGAAGCTCTACGTTCCACTGGGAACGACTATGGAGTTACCGTATAATCAATAGGAAAGGGCTAATATGAGTAGAAGGATGGCGATTTTGAAATGAAAAGGGACTTTTCTATTAATGACAAGCACAGTCACAAATGCATGCTGCCGAAGAGTTACATGATAGACATCCAACGCTTATTGTCTTTTCACTGTATTCTTAGCATATATCAGTTCATGACTGAGCCTTGGAATTAACTACATATGTGAACAATTTCAATTTCCGAAGGAAACTATTGCGAAATGTCACCTCCTCGAATTGTATTAACAGAAAAAATGCTCAAATTGATCTGAAAATTGTAAATTTGATTTATGGATCTACCATTTCGTCCAAGTAGCTAGCCGAAAATCAGGTGATTTGAAATAAATCTACTCTATGATCTGGGTAAAACCGGGTACACTGAGGATGAACTCGACCCCAAATAAACGAAACGGCCTTCCGGTGTTTAGACCGCTTTGATGATCTGCCTAGCAATCACTATTACTCATCTCAATCAACCATTAGTAGATGTACTAGCCATTTATTATTTTCACCCGACTAGTAGTAAAAATCTGACATAATCAGAAATAAATAGAGTTTTTAGGGGATCATTTTGTGGAAATTATAAGCAGTAAACAGTAATGATAAGAACGCCTCGAGAATCTGCAACCTTTCCTTATTAAAAACAGACTAATATTTATGAAGTTAGTTTATAGGGTACGTAGTGATTCTCAAATTAGGGTGATTCAACTTTCCAATGAGTACTCCCTAGTGGTTTTCAAGGCTTCTCTAGTTGATATCAATCCATGGTCAGAATTGAGATTATACTTGAATTGATAATAATACTACTGCTAATATTCAGATCAGTTAATCTATCTTATTAGAATGAACAGATAAGGTTTATTTAAACTCATATCCACTTCCTGATTCATCAGTTTCATTTTAATGTAACATTTTTTTCTTTCTTGACAATGTTAAAAATGTCAACAAAACAATAGATCAATTGAATTAGCCATTAAAGCAGAATAAGAAGTGTAAAGGTGATCCGACAATGTGGGTGTATCGATCTCATGTGACTCAATGAATACATATTTATTTTGTAATGAATCCAGGTCAAATAACCAATAATAATAATGACAATAATAGTAATAATAACTGATATTTTATGTCTTTTCTTTCATGAAGGTTGTTTAAATGCATTATTCCGGATATATATATGAAAACTTGTGATTGAATGACAGGGGGGAATAAAACTACAGTATTTTCAAGTATTGGTTGGATGGAGGATTTCGTCATGAACTGACATCAGTCAGAGAACCACTGGAAAACTTGCAGCAAGTACTGGTGACTGTTGAAGATGAGGCAGTAACTCATCGAAGAAGACACTGCGAAATGGTCGCGCTATGTTGTGAATTGGCAGAAGTTAGAATTCATGGGCTGGCCATTGGGTCCACTGGGACCCGATCCAATGGCCAGCCCATGAATTCTAACTTCTGCCAATTCACAACATAGCGCGACCATTTCGCAGTGTCTTCTTCGATGAGTTACTGCCTCATCTTCAACAGCTCACCAGTACTTGCTGCAAATTTTCCAGTGGTCCTCTAAATGATGTCAGCTCATGATGAAATCCTCCATCCAAAACTGTAATGATGAAGTAAGCTGTGGTGGTTACATTGTTATGATTATCAGCAATAAATTGTGCAGTGGAATGTTTGTATTTTTAGTTATAAAAACTGCATCACAAGGTGTTCTATCAAGATAAACGTATCTAATATGATTTTATATATCCTTCCTACATCAGTGTCTAAATTCTACTGTTACATAAAGAATATACAGTCAAGTATAACCGACTGACTGACTGGTTTCAACAAAGAACACAGCACAGAAGTACAATGGTTCAATCTGCCACAATCCACACACATCACAAAAGTAGACAAAGAGAGAAAAGAAAGCGATTCAAAAGATCTATAAAATAAGCAGAAATGTACAGGAGAAAGAAAGATTAGTAGCAAGGACATAGGCGGCAAATTGAACTGTTGTATTTCTGTGTTGTGTTCTATGTTGAAACTATCCAGTCAGTCAGTATTTTGAATAAGTGTGCATTCAGAGGTTGTATCATCAACAGTTTTCAGGCCCATGTCCACTGTCTAGTCATTGTACTCTATGTGACAATTGAAACAGTTTATTTTCTGTCAGTGTAGTATAATAATTATGACACATTTAACTCCTTTTCATAAATTATGCGTTTAATTTGAATTAATATCTTCCTTTAATTTCCTTATAGAACACAATCTCTCACTTACTGCTATTTTTTTATTTTACCCGCTTTTGAAATTCAACTCGAAAAATAAGAAAACTTCAAATAAAGCATAGTGAGTATTCAAAGATTTATTCAAATATCTCTTTCGATTGGACACCAGTTAGTAAATAGTGTTATGTGTCTAGTTTTTTGTTCAATGCAGACTTGTCTGAGAGAATTCAGTCTGCACCATCAGCAAGGACTAGACACATGACACTGGTGACCGACCGTATGGGGTTCAATCGAAATATATCCAATACAGTCCTACAAAAGATCGATCGCCAGCCTGAATACCTCAAAGGTAATGTCTCTGACTGTATCACTGGATGATATGGGTTCGAATCTGAGGAGGGACAAGAGTTCCTTGAAGGTTTCAGATACGCCTTTCTGACTGGTATGTGCCAATAAGCACGAAACCAAGGTCAAGCGAACCTTCTTGCCGACTGCCTCTATCCATCTAATAACAATTTTTGAGACATCAGGCATTGCAGATAAATTTGTGACTTAAAGTAAGCGTTATATATATATGCATAATGTTTGTCCAATAACAGCAGACATGTAAAAGCCAGCTGAGTAGTTAGTGTATTCAATACTCGACATCACTTCTTCTGAACACTTTTGCAAAGTGATTTAATGAGATGACTTTTAAATGTATCATGAATATTCAGTGTGGTATTTTTAGTAGTATAGACCGGTTGATTTGATTGTAATCCAGCTGTATATGCATACATGCTCTAACAAGGAATTATATAGTCGCTGAATTACTAACGATGCCATAAATCAGATAACCACTTGACATTTCTTAGGACTTTTGAAGCTGTTTTAACAAAACGAAGTAAATAATAATAATTTGCTTTATTCCAAAACAGTTCATGTGATACAGAATGGAATTCTCAGCATTTTTACTACAGTATTGCATCCAGTTAGTACATTATCAATAAATAGAATTCTACATAGATTGAGGAAAACACAGTTCATTATTACAACAATACATTGGCATGTCAGTAGCAAAGCCAAAGTTCAAAAGTGTTTGAAGGTATTAGAAAAGTGGGAGCTGTCTTATTAACTGGCGTAAGCGAGAGAAAGAAACAAAGCAGCATATAACAGAAAAGAGAGAGAGAGAAGAGGAAAAGAAAGAAAACGTTGTACCTATTGATGATGTGAGTTGGAAAGACGAGATTCAGTTGTTCTACTGACTATTTAATGAATTATAGGTGTCACGCCTAATGCTTTCTTTATCACACAGAACACGAGCTAAGTAGAGTATGGTTGAGTTTTTGTACTTGCTGGTGCGAGCGTATAGTTTTCTATATAGGCTTCTGGTTTTACCTGATGAGATGCAGGGGGAGAGTTGTGAGTGAAGAGGGTGATGTGAGTTAGATAAAATGGACTTGGCCCATTTTTCACATGAGTCCATGTGCCTGTAGACCAGAATATTAACAAGCTGGTTAAGTGGCACATTGCTTATACTTCTGACAACCTTTAACATCCTGCGTAATAAGGTATAGTCTTTCTTCAGTAGCCCGGGAAAAACTAAGGGGGAGCAATAGAGAATAATAGGCAGGATGCGAGAATTAATGAATTGTAGGAGTAAGGGTTGGGTAATACCAGAATGTTTTAACTTCTTGATGTAGAAGGTAAGACGGAATATTTTCTTAGAAATCGCCAAGATATGAGACGACCAGGAGAGATCAGCAGATAGAAGGTGAAATGGTAACTGTTGCATGAAACCACTAATTTTTTGCAGTAAAACTGACCAGATATTACTATTTCTTCAAACAGGAATGACTATAAGATAACAGAGGCATCGGTTGTTCAGCGGTATACAATACTCTGCAGTCACGCCGCAGGTAAAGGTTCACCTTCCAGCCGATACACCTCGAAACGTCGCCTAGACGATAGGAAGCCTAGAGAAAGGGTTGATTGTGGGACGACAACACTCATCACTACTGAAACTTCAGGGGCCACAAAAGAATGCCAAATACCATGAGAGAGAGATAAATTAAAATTTATGAGTTATTCGTCTTAATTCTGATTCAATATACATATATGTGATAAGAATAACGATTATGAAAATCTGCTCTGCAGAGACAATCGATAGTGAACTAGGTAAGCTTCGATCAAATCTCCTTAATAATGGTTATCCTACAAGGTTTATCGAACGTAACATCAAGAAAGAACACGCCCCCAGACAAATTACAGTACCGAAGAAGAAACTGTTTATGAGTCTGGCATTCAAAGGTGACACCATTTCGGAATTGATTAAAAATAGTTTATCTAAATGTATTAAACGTACTTTTCCTGCAGCTGACTTACAACTAGTTTTTACCAGCCGAAATATGATTAGGCAATGCGTCAAGGATAGATTACCGCTTTTGTCCACATCCATGGGTATTTACCCTTTTTACCTGCTCTTGTGGAGCTGTTTATATTGGACGTTGTAAGCGTAATCTCCGAAAACGTGTAGCTGAACACTATCCAGCCTGGCTAATGAAAGGCGAACGTAGAACTGCGAAGTCATCTATCTGTGATCACCTGTTAGAGTCAGGTCATTTAGCCCCACGTGTTTCATCTTTCAAAGTTATCTACATGGCAAAATCGAATCGACCCAAAAGTTTACGTTTTCTTCACTTATGCACAGCCGAAGCTTTAGCTATACATGAACAGAAACCTAAATTATGTGTTCAAAAACGTTTTGTCAAACCCCTTTCTTTACCTTGGTCATAGTAATGTTCTCTCTAGTTTTTACTTTATTTTATTTTACCACTTGAATTCTTTCCATTTCACTTCACATCTTCATTCTTATCGTAATCGTACTCCTGATTTTTTAAAATTTTTAGACAACACTTGACATTTTTAAAACATTTTTCAATTCACTTATAAAACAATCTTTATTAATTTTGTAATTTATCCACTTCCACTCTACCCCTTATAACATTTTAATAATCGTTATTCTTATCACATTTATGTATATTGACTGAGCAATTATTTAGTGCCACTTAATGACCTTTTTTGTAATATAAATACGACTGTACAGCTTGAAAATGAAGTCGTTGAAAAGAAATTTCTTCGCTGAACAAAACAAACTGTGCTTTTACTTATGAATAAATGGGTATTTTTCGTGATTTAATTCTGATTGTTTCACAGACCATTTGCCACACTACTGTGTTTGTAAATATTCTTAGTTGACTAGTCATTCATCTCTTGAAACTAACGTAATTTGATACCTTTGAAAAAAATGTGTTATGATGAATGCTTATGGGGTGCAGAGGGGGGGGGGGGGTAGAGGCAAATTTATCAATGTATCAGTGTACTTCTGGTCTGAAACACTAGTTGCGCATGAATGATGTGTGCAAATGAATCATAATTCGGTGTGTTGCTTCATCAAATTTCGGAAGAAACTCATAGACATTCATTCATGTATTACGAAAAATAATTTATTATGACACATTTGATTTATTCTTCGTATGATGTGGTTGTCTTGTGCTTATGCTGGCCTTGTTCCCAGACACTGAATTCGTAGAGAGAAAATGTTCATCACTTACTCATCAGAATCACCTTATATTTAAATAAGTAGAACCATTTACAAAATCTCAAAATGTTTTCCTGAAATTGTAGTGCTATGATAATGTACTTTTGAAATTTAATGACTGGAGTGCATGTAACATACTAATGGAAACTTAAGAACTGCATTGGTATACATTGTAATGATACAAAAAGCTAGACAAACACTTTGACTTACATTGCTAAGCTCATGGTGTCATTTACCATAGATCAAAATGATACAAAAACAGAATGGGTGTAAACTAAATGGCCTGCAAGCTTGTCTTGTAAATGGAAGGTTCTAGGTTTGAACCCTGGTGGTTGGTACGTACTACCCGATGAGTCCTAAACTAAGATGAAACAGCTGACCAGTATTCTCCCTGTGGGTTTTCAGTGCTTCTGTAACTGAAATGAACCCTTCATTACACTTCAAACTAATTAAATCCCCACAAACTAACTCTTGAAAAATTGAACAGATACTAGCTAGTGACTGGTTTTAGAACGAAGTTTCCTGGAGTTTTAAAGAGAAGTCGTGGTCAGTAGTGAGGTCTATCATGTCGAGGGTGAGCAAAAATACTCACCAATAAACTGATAATACATTGATGATAAGACACATATGGGAGAGCAGAAAAAAAAGAAGAATAATGAAGGGGTTAAAATTTCCTGTGGTCGGGAAGGCCGATTTATTAGTGTCTATGGATGACGTCTTACGATGTCATGGAGAGTTTCTATGTGTTAATTCCTAACTGTTTGAATACGTCGGGCAACCCAACATATTTTTAGAGAATCTAAACTAAAATTTAGAGACTCGTTACCTTGTTATTGCTTCTACATTAGGCCATTGTGGCGTATGCTACGAGTAGAATATAAGTCACGTACTCTATAAGAATGGAGCAATGGATTAATATGTAAATCTTCAATTTGTTGTCACCATTAGTGTCTCGTTCATGGCTACCGTTGTACTAAATAGCTGTTTGGTTATACTCACTAGCTCACCGATGTCCATGGCTTGCATCACGCTAAATAGTCCGTCGTGATTCTGAACTCCTCCATCAAGCACTATACTAGTAACTTCTAGGTCTCCTCCCCACCTTTACGCTGTCATAAGCAGGCTTTGCCCAACTTCTCAGCAGCGCCTGCAGCACTATTGCTTTCGCTAATGAACGCTGAAGACCTATCGACTCAGAAAAATCCTATCGGTGGCTCCAGATATTCTCCCCCACTGAAAGCTGCAGTCCATTTGATCTCCATCTGATTGAAGACAGCGAAATCAAATGTAACGGCAAAACACGGTGGTATTTGGTGGCAGAATCAATAAAATTTGACGAAAAGATGCACAGTGATGGCAAAATATAGAAACTATCATATTTTGCTTTGTTTAATCTGTTTTTCACACTTTCTGTGTCACTACATAATGATCTTGATTTCTCTTCTTTATAACTTAATTCGTCTCTTCACTATTCAACATTCTCACTGACAAAAAATCATACACAAATACATCACTTATATAGTATTATCATAGTATATCAGTGGCAACCGCTACATTCCTACTTTATCTTACATTATACTCGTGAATACAACACAAACCACGTGGCAATTTACTGAATGTATACATTGTTGTTTAGAGCGTGTTGGGCTTCATTCATGAAACTAATGCTAATAATGTCCATTCAACCAAATGTGAGGATGGATGTCCCACCGATGACATTGGTTGGAGTCGCGCTACATCATGAACTGGTGGGCTAGCCATTGAATCAGGTCCCTGTGGCTGAATGGTATACAAGTTTGCTTTGTAACCGGAGGGTCCTGGGTTCGACCACTGGCGGTGGGTGCGTACTGCCAATGATTCCCAAACTAGAATGAAACAGTTGCTCAGTACTCCCTGAAGGTTTCCAATGGTTCTCTAACTGATAACAATCCATGATCAACTCGTAAAAACAAGAAAGAAATATTATTAGTGAATAACCATCCGCCTGAATTCATTCAGAAATATATGAAGAACCATAGAATAAAAGGAGACTAGCAATAAAATTGATGAAAATAATGAAAGTACTATAGAAGTCAACGCCTCTGTAGCACTGCTGTATAGAGAAGGGACGTCGGAGGCCTCACGTGGAATTCTCAGAAAGACTGGAATTAGAGTCGCATTTGAATCAACCAACCAAATCCCTCAGAGGTAAACTTCGTTGGCTTAAGGACTCAATAAATCCGACTATGAATAACAATATAATTAAATAAATTTCATGTAATGACTTTTAGTGAGGTCAATTATATAGGTGAGTCAGCCTAGTAGTGGATGGGGGTCAACTAGATTGTTGGAACATACAAATTTAATCACACCTAAGGTGGTTGACCCTGTGGAGTTAATTAATCTAGAAAAAAGCTCTGCCATTTCATTGCATTCACTTGCATGTAACTGCACGATACGTGGGGTGGGAGAGGGTGAGAGTATGAAAAGTAATATAGTTAGGTGGAGAGAGAGAGATAGAGAGAGGGGTTGATCACTGAATCGTTGTTTATCGATTCAACACGGTACATGTGCAGCCAAATTGACTCAACGCCTAAACCGGAGATTTGAAAAGTGACAATTAACAATAAGGGGAAGACAAAGAGAGGGAGAATGAGAGGTAGAGAGGGAAAGAGAGAAAGTACATGTAAGACAAATTGTGAGTCTGTGTGATTAAATTGATATGAGTATGAGTAGCAGTAATCTATGCTGAAAAGCACGTCATGAAACTATTGATACTGTATCATTGTGCGATATTTGAAATAAAGTTTTCTAATATGGAATGTCAAGAAGCCTTGATATTAAAACAGGCATAAAAGAAAACCTGAATTTAGAGAAAAATAAACGAAGTTTTATTCTCAAACTGACCTATAAGTCCTCTCTTATCACCACACAGAAAGTATAAAAGTCCTAACACTTAATAAAATCAATTCATTCATTAAAACCTGAAACCAATCTGGAAATCTTCGTCACTCAGCCTGCATCAACAACAAAATTCGGATTTTCAATACAAACGTCAAGTCACTCAGTTCTTCTATGCGGATGGATCAGAAACTTGGCCAGTGGGTCACCAAGAATATTCCCAACAGCCTGTTGCAGACCTTTATCAACAACTGTCTTCGCTGGCTCTATACTGAAGATTAGATGGCCAGAAAGAATCACCAACAAGAAACTATGGGAACAAACAAAGCAAGAACCAATCGCTCAACCAATATGCAGGAGAAAGTGAAGATGGATTGGACACTCACTGGCTGGGGAGGCCACTGGGTGACATCACGCGTCAGGCCAGTGCTCGAGTGGAACCCAAAAGGGAAGCGGCGAGTGGGACGTCTAAGTAGGGTGAAATGGAGGAGATTGTGTGAAGAGGAACTGAAACAGTATGGACTAACATGGATGCAGGTGAAAAGTACAGCAGAAAACAGAAGCAAGTGGAGACGTGCAGTTGAAGCCCTATGATCCACTAGGAACCCAAGGGAACAATAATAATAATAAAACCTGTTTCATGGAAAAACGACAATTACGACTATTTTACATTGATATTAAGTCAAGCACAAAAGTAAAGATGGTTGACTGTCGACAATGTGTAGAATCTTTAATTTCATGTATAGTGATATAATCTTTTCATATCTTCATATTAAGTACAGTTTAAAGTGACGTCATACATCCAGGAAAACAATGATAATTTGTTTTTAAGAGAACTTTTTCAAAATATTTTATTCAAATATGATATTGATATATATGTGAAACTTAGTCGTCGACCTTTTTGTTTTTTTGTTTTTGTTTTTTTTTTAATTGAACGTTCAACAAACATTTAAACACATCAGTGTCGGGATTGTGATTGGCATTAAAATAAAAATGTGAATGTTTTGAGATTAGGGGTATTCTGTAAATTATATTGATTGTATAGTATTTCGTACTGTTTACGATTAGCGCATATACGGTACATGATATCGTGTTGACTGACTGGTTTCAATGTAGAAGTTTGCACAGACATGCAGCAGTTCAGCTTGCCACTCTCCCTCCATGTAGCACACAAAGCAAGAGAAGAGAGTAAAAAGAGGTTCAAAAGATAGACATTAAACATAAATATGAGGCAAAAAGAATAGTAATATGGAAGAACAACAGACTTTTATTGGATTTTATAAGTCACAGGGAGTGGATGCATCTGCGCCAGCCATCGATAACGATTTTCAGGCATATCACCAACTATCTCCAGCTTTTGGTTTTAGCCATCGCTAGCACCCTAACCAATCATTCAGGTAGTCTACACCTCCCTACGTCGGTGGCATAGTTGTTAGGACGCTTGCCGAACATGCGCATGGTCCGGGGTTTGATCCTCGGTCGTCGAACTCCTTTACCTCGCTAAGCCAGAAATAATGCTGGTAAAAGGGAAAGGTTGGGCATGAGGCTAGCAACCTCATCCTGTAAAAATAAACACTGCTAAAGAAACTTCAAGCCTCTAGGTTGAAGCCCTATGTTCCCCTGAGGAACGTGAAGGAATAAAAAAACACCTCCCTACGTAACTAGCTGGCTTAAACTAACTGTTGTGGATTTCATTGACTAATGAAGCCATGTTTTTTTTATTTTGACCACCACTAGCTCTTTTCCAACCTGATCCATCCTATGTCAGTCAACTAATATTGCCCGTCGAAGAAGACAGTGGCCAGACATGCATGCGTAACACGTGTCCTTACCATTTCAATCGATGTAGCTTCACAACTTTGTCGACTGATTTCCTTTCCTTACCTAGCACTCGATCGACGCCTAACCTCAATATTGCTCACCCTAATACACCGACCACCTAACATGGGAGATAGAATGCAGACACCTATGATGCAGGACAGCGATATCGTATTAACAATAATGATAATAATAATAAAAGTTATAAATCACGTAATATTCAACGTCGGAAAGAAAGAAAGCATTAAAAACTTGATAAGGTGTAATTTTTTATTGATTGATAAGAAAAGGTTTATCAACAGCTGTCTTCGTTCTATACTGAAGATCAGATGGCCGGAAAGAATCACCAACAAGAAACTATGGGAAGAAACAAAACAAGAACCAATCGCTGAAGAAATATGCAGAAGAAAGTGGAGATGGATTGGAAACCCTCTGAGGAGGCCGTTGTGTGACATCGCGCGTCAGGCCAGTGTTCGAGTGGAACCCGAAAGGGAAGCGGCGAGTGGGACGTCGAAGGGTGACATGGAGGAGATCGTGTGAACAGGAGCTGAAACAGTATGGACTAACATGGATGCAGGTGAAAAGTACAGCAGAAGACAGAAACAAGTAGAGACGTGCAGTTGAAGCTCTATGTTCCACTAGGAACCCAAAGGAACAATAATAATGATAAGAAAGGTAGTTGAGTATTTGTTTAACAGTTGTGAAGAATGTGTGAAAACGTACGAAAGCAACATGTGAAAGTGATATCAGTGAATTAATTATTCAAATAAAGACAAAGTAATGATTGAAGTTGAAGTTTAAAAAAACTAACAGGGAACGACTAATGAAGAGGTTAAGACCATGGTAGAATAAGAAAATGGACAAACGTTTTCTGTATACAGTCTCTTATTCCACCAGGGTGTTAACCCCTTCGTTGGTCATTCCCTGTACATATTCCTTTTGTACGTCAAATTGACTGTCAACTACCTTTCTTACCATATTTATGAAGAAAGAAACGATTTGAGATTATGAAGATAATGAAAAATTGCAGGATTATACAAACAGACATAAGTAGATGGGGCTTAGAGAACACATGTAGGCAAATTACGTATTTCCAGATTGCAATGGAAATAAATAAATCAAATTTTGATGAAACTGTTACAAACCTAAGGAAGAGTTTGTAAAAGATGAAAAGAAAAGAATTAAAGACACTGAGGGATAATAGTGGTATTATGAGTACTCCGTGATTTTTACTGATTCGCTAACTGACGTCAACCCTCGGATCACACTTGAAATAAATTCAATCTCTATAAACTGACTCTTCGAAATTGATTTGATGCTTGCTAATAACTACGTAGATGATGAAATTGCCTGGAGTTCTAATGAGAATTCGCGATCATTGGGTCCTGAGGGCAAATACTCTCGCTGAAGGCACTGACTAGCAGTCAAACTAAAATCAAGAAGTGACACAGATCAGAGTTCAGAGGCCATTAGATCTGGTCTCAGAGACTGAATGTTCTGCGAACTCGCCCTGTAATCGGAAGGTCCTGGATTCGAACCCCAGCGCATGGGTTCTGCCGATGAGTCCCCGAACTAGGACGAAAAAGCCGTTCAGTACTCTTTGGCTTCCAGTGGTTTTCTGACTGAAATCAAACCATGATCACACTTGAAAGATTAACAGTTCGTTAAACCTTCAATGGGCAATGGAGGGAGAGTGATTGAATGAATTTCTTCGGCACGCATATTTAAGACTTCACATTTTTAATGCTAGTGGTATTACCTATAAAGAACTCATAAACATTAGATTCAAGTGTTTTCTATTCAAACTCCCCAGTGAGTCAGTGGTCTAGCAGTAGAATACTCACCGGTTCACCAAGTGGTCTGAGGTTCGATTCCTGGCCAACGCACTCGGACTTCACCGACCCCTAGATTAGAAATAGGAAGTGAAGTGGTAGAGCACGTTGACCACTTCATTTACTTGGGAAGTACCATCAGCCCCAACGGGTTGATCTCCGACGAAATCTCAGCACGAATACGGAGGGCTAAGTTCGCATATGCCAGTTTACGCCGTCTCTGGCGTAGACGTGATATCCAGCTGGCTATAGACCAAAGGGTGTGTGTACTGCTCAACAGTCCTCTCCGTTCTCCTTTATGGCTGTGAGACCTGGCCATTGAGAGCAGAAGACATGAAAAGATTAGCTGTCTTCGATCATAGGTGTCTGCGTTCTATCTCCCGTGTGAAGTGGTATAATAAGGTGAGCAATATTGAGGTTAGGCCATCGGTCGAGTGCTAGGTAAGGAGGGGAAATCAATCGACGAGGATGTGAAGCTACATCGACTGAGATGGTTAGGACACGTGTTACGTATGCCTAGTCATCGCCTTCCTCGACGGGCAATGTTAGCTGATATAGGGCCAGGCTGGAAAAGAGCTAGCGGCGATCAAACCAAAACATGGCACCAGTCAATGAAATCTACAACAGTTAGTCTAAGCCACGTAGGAAGGTGTAGACTTCCTGACTGGGGTCCTCGGGACGGTAAAAACCAATGGTTGGAAACAATTGGTGACATGGCTCAAAATCGTTCTCAATGGATGTCGCAGATGCATCCACTCCTTGTGACTTATGATTTCCAATGAAACTGTTTTGTTCTTCGTTATTACTATTCCTTTGTCTCACACCTCTGTTTACTGACTATATTATGCACTTCTTCTACTTCCTTCTGTTGCTTTGTGTGCTACATGAAGGGAGTGTGGCGACTTGAACTGCCACACATATGTGGAAAGTTCTATGTCGAAAACCGACCGACTGACCGACTCCCAAACATTGCTTAGTCAATAGTAACACCATTAGAGGGGTTAAGTTTGGTGTGAGGTGAGCATTCACGTCAAGCTCTCAGCCCTATTCTGTACCGAGAACACAAGCGAATGAAATAAAAGTTTAGAAAATAGAAGTATTACGACTTGTCACTATGTCAATACCATTCAAAACATTACCGAAAGGTTTTAAGTGAACTGGGGCAAATCAAGTGACATTCAGTCAATTCCTAACCAGTGTAAAAAAAAATTATACCCTGTTTTTCATATGGTTGTGTTCTTTGAGCTGGATAGTTAATTTGCGAAGCTTTCATTGCCCTACTAGGTGACATATTCAGCACATACTTCAATTTGAAGTGAGCTTTTAGATTTCTCCACGAGTTTATTAATCATCTCTCCTGGTGACCTTGGACTTGATTGGTTGTTTTTGTGTTTTCACACCTTCTGGGTTACTTGTATTGTCCTAAAGGTTTGAAGAGTCTTGTAGTGATTACTGAGATATCCTTTATATAAAGGAATTGACGTCGTACACAAACCAACAAAGTTACTTCACTCAATTCTATGTCAACCAAAAGACTCAACAGCGAAAGTAGACAAAACCAACATCATCTGCAAAATAAATTGCATCAACTGCGAAAAGCACTACATTGGCCAAAGTGAACGTCCCCTTCGTCTTCGTATCCACGAACCTAAGCTAGCCGTCAAAGGCATGATATCCACTCCGTCATATCACTACATACAGACAACCACGGACATCAATTCTACTGGGACAACGTTCAAATATTAGACAGAGGAAACACCAACAATGCTAGAGGATTTGTAGAAGCTTGGCATTCCAGTGAATCATCAATCAATAGACACATCGAGATAGACAAAATTTATCAACCGATAAGAAAGAAACCTCACACACAAGGGGTCAAAGTTCAAGTCAAAGAAACAATGAGTGACAATACAAGTAACCTAGAAGGTGTGAAAACACACAAAAACAACCAATCAAGTCCAAGGTCACCAGGAGAGATGATTAATAAACTCGCGGAGAAATCTAAAAGCTCACTTTAAATTGAAGTATGCGCTGAAGATGTTGCCTAGTAGGGCGATGAAAGCTTCACAAATTAACTATCCAGCTTAAAGAACACAACCACATCAAAATCATCCACCTGAGCTACAAATCTTCTCTACCATATCTAATTATACTCTGTGAATGGAATATTTATATCACGCCTACACTGACATTCCAGAAAAGATACAGTAGAAGCTAGTGTTGTCGATGCTTAGTCCCTATAGACTAAAAACAAATACACTTTTATTCTGATACAGCTGTGACATCGATAACTCTGTAGTCTAAGCAGTGGTTTCTGTAATAGAACGAAAATGATTAAAAATTTCGAATTCCAGGATCGGTCTTTATCTTTAGATGTTTATCGATGTAGAAGTTTGGATATCTGTTTTCTACTGCAATATATTTCTGAAGGATTCCAACTCCTTATTCAATGCGTCTTCAGTGCATATAGAGCAGATTATTGTCGGAAGAGGGAAGATGAGATTTCTTTTCGTTCAGAAATATTTTTTCCAGCCTCATTCACTACCACAGTCTTAATACTAGTTTTTATTTTCCTTATTTATTTTCCTAAATAACTGTATAATCAGCTGTATGTAGTCCACCTTTCATTATTTCCATAGATTTTGCGACCCACTTTCAATCCTTCGTTCTCTCTTCTTCTTCTTCATCAACTATTTACAAAAACGAGTATTCATCATTCGGCTAATTATTTGTCAGCTCTCTTGATTATGTGAGATTATTTTCAGCTTTCCAAACAAAGTTATTACCCATACACTTTGACTTAGTTTCTCACTAATTAACGGTTACCTTTGACCTGTATTTTCAGTCTACATTGCATATATAAACACGTTAAATAACTGTGTAGCTTTGAAGAGGGTTGTTACGAAGAAGGAGATCTGATTATTGACTCATGTGTTTTTAAGTTTTAATTGCAATAGTAAATTTTCCCCGAACCCATTCAATCTCTACCTAAACTTTCTGTATAGATGGAACAGAAGATAAGAAATCCTAGTTCTTATAATTAGTTTATTTTTAAATATTTGTGCCTAAGGAATTAATAGTGAAGGCAGGGCATCGAGGGGAATCCCATGTGGAAGCGATGAATGGGCCCTTCAAGGTGGACATGGAGGAGATCGTTTGGGGAGAAGGAGGTGAGAGATTATGGACAAACGGAGACCCAGATGAAGAGGGCAACAGAAAAGAGAACACAGTGGAGATGTGTTGTTGAAGCACTATGTTCCACTTGGAATCCAAAGGAATAATGATATAAATAGTTATAATAAGTTATGATAAAGTGTAGACTTCACTGAAGGACAGTATTAATTTGAATACTGAATTATTCCAGGAATTCATGTGCATATCATATCCAGTGTCTTCGCATATATACACAAACAGAAGTGGTAGAAATAGGACTACCAGTATCACAAATTGTTAAGCATTTCTTTACTGACCGTTTTGATTTTGAGTCATCTTATCCGTTATCACGGATACGGCGTACCCCAAATATTCATCAACCTTATTCAACAGCTGTACGACAACAGCACATGTCAAGTGATCCACAACGGAAAACTCAGTGAGGCGTTTGGAGTAAATACAGGAGTCACACAAGGGTGCTTATTATCTCCAAAAATATTCCCAATTGTGGTGGACTGAATTATGCGTCAGACAGTGGGAAACGAGAAGACAGGGATATCCTGGACCGACGTGAAGAACCTAGAAGACCTGGATTTCGCGCGTGAATGATTTATGTTTGATGTCACACAAAATCGAAGACTTACAAGCGAAAACCGACAAACTGGTCGAAAGGCTGGCAGCAAAGACAGGACTCCAGGTGAACATAGACAAGACGGAGGTTATGAAAATAACCAACCAACCAACAACAGCAGCAGCAACATCCAGTGCCAATCACCATCAACGGGAGGGATTTGAAAGAAGTTACTTCATTCGCTTATCTAGGGAGCATTGTTTCAACTACAGGAGGAACGGACGAGGATGTCAAATCGAGAATCGGGAAGGCGAGAAACACACTCATCAACCTGAAACCAATGTGGAAATCTTCGTCACTCAACTCAGCATCAACAACAAAATTCGGATTTTCAATACAAACGTCAAGTCAGTCACTTCTTCTATACGGAACAGAAACTTGGCCAATGTGTCACAAAGAATATTTCCAACAGCCTGTTGCAGACCTTTATCAACAACTGTCTTCGTTCTGTGCTGAAGATTAGATGGCCGGAAAGAATCACCAACAGGAAACTATGGGAACAAACAAAACAAAAACCAATCGCTCAACCAATATGCAGAAGAAAGTGGAGATGGATTGAACACTCGCTGAGGAGGCCGCTGGGTGACATCGCGCGTCAGGCCAGTGCTCGAGTGGAAGCCGAAAAGGAAGCGGCGAGTGGAACGTCCGAGAGTGACATGGAGGAGATCGTGTGAAGAGGAGTTGAAACAGTATGGACTAACATGGACTCAGGTGAAAAGTACAGCAGAAGACAGAAGCAAGTGGAGACGTGTAGTTGAAGCCCCTTGTTCCATTAGGAACCGAAGTGAACAATAATAATAATAATCAACTTAATTCTTATACAGGGACAAAATGTGTTAGCTAATGAACCCGAACAACCCAATTAGTTCAGATTAAAGGGTGTTTTGAACTGATTTAGCTCTTCAATCTGGGTGAAACAGGATACACCACTGATGATGTCAGTCACAAGCGAGAGAAACAGCCGTCTCTTGTAAACAAGATCACTTTGATAATCTGACTACTGGTTTATGTGATTGGTAGACAACTACTCATTTCAGTCAATAAGTAGTATATATTTTCATGTAAGTAGATTATTTACCGTCATCCGGATAATTTGGTTTCCAAAGGGGAAATTCGGTGAAAATTCCACCTCTTAGACTTGGTAAATATTGAAAATTGTGAATTTGAATTAAAAATAACCTCATCTATAGAATACGTTGCAATGACTGTGTGGTCAGCTACATGGGTCGGACCAGTAGATCATTGTCAGCCACATTGTGAGAACATAGGGATTAAACAAAGTTTAACATGATTGATTCCACAAAGATGACTAGTGTAAAGAAAAACTCAGCACTCATAATGCATGCATTTACGTGTAAGAGGGGAGGGGGACAGAGCTATACTTCTAAACTGTAATACGGTTAGGTGGAGGGAGAAGTACATCACTGAATATTTATTCAAGGGAGGTAAATCAGACACTTGTAACAGGAATGATAGAGCATAAATACCAGAGATATGTAAAATATTACTTAGCAAAATCAGAGGATACCAAGTAATATTGTAATTGGCATTTAAACTGAGTCTAGAGGTGATGTCACTGTCATGATATGATTGTGTAAGCAATAAATTGTTCTCACAAGAGTTTTCAGTAAATAAATAATACTGTTAGTCAATAAAACTGTTCTATTTTGGAATTATCCTTTTACACACTACCCGAATCCTATTCTTACATCAAAAAATCAACTTCTCTGCCATTTCTTTCGTTTCAGTTGGAAATCAATATTCCCAAAAGGAAGCTAGGATATAATGCCCTTCGCTTTGTTTCACTTTCTATTGTACAGGTATCTATGTAGGTTTACATTTTGCATGAAAACAATTTTGAATAAAGCAAGAACAATAGTTTGTATAGAATAAGGGGATACCATTATCGGCTCTTCGTCAGCCATATACAGCCCAATGAAATTATTAGGTTGATGTACAGAACAATTTTGACATAGTTGTAAATATGATAGAGAAGATTTGTAGCTCAGGTGGATGATTTTGATGTGGTTGTGTTCTCTGAGCTGGATAGTTAATTTGTGAAGCTTTCATCGCCCTACTAGATGACGTCTTCAGCGCATACTTCAATTTGAAGTGAGCTTTCAGATTTCTCCACAAGTTTATTAATCATCTCTCCTGGCGACCTTGGACGTGATTGGTTGTTTTTGTGTGTTTTCACACCTTCTAGGTTGCTTGTATTGTTACTCATTGTTTCTTTGACTTGAACTTTGACCCCTTGTGTGTGAGGTTTCTTTCTTATCGGTTGATAAATTTTGTCTATCTCGATGTGTCTATTGATTGACGATTCACTGGAATGCCAAGCTTCTAAAAATTCTCTAGCATTGTTGGTGTTTCCTCTGTCTAATATTTGAACGTTGGCTGTCTCAGTCGAATTGATGTCTGTGGTTGTCTGTATGTAGTGATATGAGGGAGTGGATATCATGTCTTTTGACAGCTAGCTTATGTTCGTGGATACGAGGATGAAGGGGACGTTCACTTTGGCCAATGTAGTGTTTTTCGCAGTTGATGCAATCTATTTTGTAGATGACGTTGGTTTTATCTTCCTTCGCTGTCAACCAAAAAACTCAACAGCGAAAGAAGATAAAACCAACGTCATCTACAAAATAGATTGCATCAACTGCGAAAAACACTAACTATATTGGCGAAAGTGGACGTCCCCTTCATCTTCGTATCCACGAACATAAGCTAGCTGTCAAAAGACATGATATCCACTCCCTCATATCACTACATGCAGACAACCACAGACATCAATTCGACTGAGACAGCCAACGTTCAAATATTAGACAGAGGAAACACCAACAATGCTAGAGAATTTTTAGAAGCTTGGCATTCCAGTGAATCATCTATCAATAGACACATGGAGATTGACAAAATTTATCAACCGATAAGAAAGAAACCTCACACACAACGGGTCAAAGTTCAAGTCAAAGAAACAATGAGTAACAATACAAGCAACCTAGAAGGTGTGAAAACACACAAAAACAACCAATCACGTCCAAGGTCGCCAGGAGAGATGATTAATAAACTTGTGGAGAAATCTGAAAGCTCACTTCAAATTGAAGTATGCGCTGAAGATGTCGCCTTGTAGGGTGATGGAAGCTTCACAAATTAACTATCCAGCTCAGAGAACACAACCACGTCAAAATAGTTGTAAATGCTGCGTGATGTCAGTTGACAGAAGGCTACACGTTGATAGAAACTTACACGCATATAATTTTTTTTTAACCAAGGAGTTCAAGTGGAATAGTCTCAAGAGAACAAACGTCTACAATAGTGATATCAACAGGCATCTCGTTGATAAGAGTCATCAAGTGCACATCATGAAATCCTTTAGAATAATCAGTGGGTAGAATAGTTCAATTCTCCTGAAATATTCCGAAGCAATCTCTATAAGACGCCTGAAACCCAATGTCTGTGTTCAGAAAGAAGCAGTTATCAGTCTCTCCTTGCTCTGGTAACTAGAAATCGTTATACGCTTAATATTAATATGTGTGTAAAACTTGGGCACTGTGTTAATGAGTAATTCCATAACAGTTTGTTTATTAGATACATCACAGTGAAACAATATTGTTTAATAAATGATGTTTCGAACACAATTCATTGTTCATGATCATATCAATTATAGCCGCATGACTTCGAAACTTGAGTTTTATAGTTTTCTTTGTTTGCTACTATTTGTCGTCGTAGGGGTAGTAGAATTTTCCAGATATCTGGGACAGGTACTGAATCATTCCTATTACACGTATTTGTAGTTGATTCGATAAAGAAAGCTTCAGTTATCAATCTCTCCCTCCACTCTGTGACATTAGATTTTAAAACTGTCATCTTATCACATCCTATTATGTGGTGTGGTTGTATGTAATTTCATGTAGTGCTCTCTACGTCTGAACCATTCTTCAGATTTCTTATATTATTCGAGTCAGGTAATCTAGATTTTGCTGCTAGGTTTTATGCTTGGCTAGCCTGACTGCACCTGTTCTACTAGTCTGACCTATCTATTTGACCTGACAATCATTCCAGCAAGGTATTAGATAGACTACATTATTTTGTTTTAAAGGTTCCACAATATCCTTTAACCAACAAAGCTTGATTCTAATTGAGTTTGTGGGTGGTTTGAATGCCAGCCACTTTTATTCATGCCTTGTTGAGAATTCTCCGTAAGGTTCCCGAGGTTTCTTCTTTGTATGGAATTACTACTGATGATTTAGATTCCTTGTTATTGGTGTTGTCATTACGCTGCGCATATTTGACATGCATGTCGTTATTAATATTACTATTGCCATTATTAGTAATATTATTATTATCACTGTCACTACCATTATCATTAACTATTTTTTTGCATTTCCCTACATGCTTTCCGATTAATTTATCAGGGAAATTATTAAGTTTCAAAGCTTCTCTTATATGCCTCACTTTCTTATCTTAGATTTTCCTTGGTACTACTCAATTTTTTTGCTCTGTCACTCAAACATTTCACCAATCCTACTTTCACTGACATGGAATGGAATGATCGGAAATCCAAATATCTGTTTTAATGTGTAGGTTTTCCATAAACACTAGTGTTAAATTTCCCATCTTCTTTCCTTTTTACTCTACAGTCTAATATTGGTAGCTCCCCTTCCCGGCTTTCCAGTTCGTAAGTGAAATGAAGTGCCTCAACCTTTGAGTTGATGTGTTCAAAAAATCTATCTACATCCTTTGTTCTGAGTACAGTGAATGTGTCATCTATATACCTCCACCATACTTTTGGAGTGGGGGTAAACGTTTTAATCGCTATGTTTTCCCACCTATTCACGAATATATCTGCCACATCCGGGGATAATACCTTTTCACTGTGTGATAGATATATCTAATAAACAAACTAATATGGAATCATTACACTCTATTTCATTGGATTACTTAATATCTGGCTTTAACCCCTCCCTCCCTGTGATATAGTGTTACTTTGCTTGCTTCTTGTTTTTATGATTTACGTTTAACTCACTATATTGTTACTCAATTTATTAGTTACTCATTATCTTACTCACCCATTGTCTTTATTACGTAACTCCTTTGTCATTGTATGCAAAAATTTATTTTTCGTTAATATTTATATTTTATATTTTTCTAATATTTATATTTTGATTACAGCTTGATTCCACACAGTATTTTCAGTACAAGTATGAAATTTTCAGCATGGATATCGGTAGCCCAAATTTTGCAGGCCGACCATAAATATCGGGTGTACGTCGGCAGGCGATCGAACCCCGGACCATGTGCATGGTCGGCAAGAGTCCTAACCACTTTGCCACCGACTCTCTGGGTAAAAAATATATAAGTATAACTTCTGAGTGATGCTTGTTAAGTTTGGAGTCTCCTGTAACGCTTGCAAGTATGTTAAAATTATTCTGTGCATAAATGTGATAATTTGTTTAGGCTGATTAGACAGTTGATGAGAAGCTGAGAGGATATACGGTAATGACACGATCTCATCCAGTATCAACTGTTAATTTTGCCTTATTCAAATTCATAAGATGGGGAATAAATATATGAAAATAATCCAGTCGTTCTCTAACTGATATCAGCTCATGATGAAATCCTCCATCTAGTCAAACAAAATCCCTACAAAATCAATACTTGAAAACAATTCTGTTTGGTTTATTCAGAAATATGTATCATTTCAAATAACTTAAATGGTATCCAAAAACTAACTTTATGTTTAGGATGTTTATGTAAAGTTAATCATCTTATTAAGTACTATATAAATGTCAACTAAATCAGATCATCAGCATCATTTAAAAGTGTCCAATGTCCAATGTTTTGATACATTGTGTTTATTTAAACAAAAATAATCCGTGTATTAACACAACATTCTACTTACTCAATCAGTACACATGTACGCACACAAACACACACACATAAACATTAACCTATACTATACAAGACAATAATTATTGCTAAAGGGCTGCATAATAAAATGAAGAACTCTCATTTACCTGAGTCAATTAATGAATTTTTCAAAAAAAGTTCACCTCATACCAACTTTCTATTTCTAATTTATTTCGTTTTCTAAATAGAATCTATTTGTAATTTATTCAACTATTAGGCTGTGTTATTCATATCCTGTTTTAACATATATATTTTCAGTCTCTCTCTCATTCTGTATGTATAACTAACCTAAACGCGTCTTCACAAAGTGTATTCAAGTCATTGAATTCTCTAGTAAATATATGAAAGGCTTTTCTTTTCAAGTAATAACATGCAACATGTATTGAAACAATGAACAAAGTTATTGCAGATATTCGTGCTTAACTACTGTATGAGTAAACGTGACTGACTGGCTGAGTGGGTGAGTGAGTAAGTGGAAGACTTACTACACTCTTGTTTCGTTGCATTGATGGATTGTAAGAGAGACGGAGAGAGAGAGAGAGTGCATCTTCATCGATAACAGACAGTATCTGCATAATATACTTCAAGGACCCACAAGTAATAATTATGATTGACATAATGTAAATTGTCTTGATAGACAAATCTTTGAAATTCTACTTCGAATAGAGTTAAGAAGAATAATGTACAACTCAAAATAATTATCATGTAAATAGGTGGACTGAGGTATCGTTTCAGCTTGGTATGAATAATTCGTATACCTTGAAAACAAAAAGTCAATGTTTTACCTAATAAGCTGGTGTAAACTAGAATTGAACATTTCCCTGTCAATTACTAGTTTCTGTGATTGAAAGATCACGATGAGATCTGTACTTTAATTCATAATTTTTTTCAAAAAAAGAAATTTGTAACAGCCATCTACATAATTGACTTTTTATGGGTGAGTACAGTATTCTTTGGATGGTATAATGATAAAACGAAACAGGGCTGTACTCTTTTCTTTCTTGCTTTAGTTTCTTTATTTTTTATTCCTCTGTGTTCCTGGGGGAACAAAGGGTTTCAAGCTTCATCTTTGAGGTTTCAACAGAAGTAGAGTTTCTTTTTACCAGGTGAGATTGTTAGCCTCACTGTCAACCCTCCCCCTTTAATGGATTTACTAACGATTGAGGGAGGTTTAAGAATTCTCCGCCAACCTTTTCACTTGGTTCCATGTCTGACCACATGCTTTCATCTCCCCTTCACATGACCTCCTCCATATCACCCTCACACTGACGACCAACTCGCAGCTTCCCGCTTGGGTGACACTTAGGCGATGGCCTGTCTTGTGGTGTCACTTGATGGTTTTCTCAGAGAATGGCCAATCCACCTTCATTTATTCCTGCTTATTTGTTGCACAAACGGTTTCTGGTTGGTTTACTTCTAATAAACTCTGTTGCCAATCTTTTCTGGCCATCTGATCTTGAGTAGTATTGAGCAAAGACAGCTGTTGATGAAAGTCTGTCGTTTGTTTGGGGTGCTTTTCATGAAGCGCCACGTCTTTGGTCTGTATAGTGAGCAACACTGATTTCAGATTGAAAATCCGGATCTTGTTTTTCATACTGAATGCTGTTGATCTCTACACAGACTTGAGAGAAATGAAAACTTGCCTTGCTTTCCCGATCCTCTGCATGATGTCCTCGTCAGTTCCACTTGTAGTTGAAATGATGCCTCTCAGATAGTTAAGTGAAGGAGATAGCTTCTTTCAGATTTCTTCCATTTATGCTGACTGGTGTCTGCTATTGTTACTACTGCTGTTGGCCAAGAGTCTTCATCACTTCCCTCTTTTCTACTTCAGGTGAACACCTGAAGTTCTATCTTTGATGCTTCTTCTGCCAACTTGTTGCTTTTCACTTGCATATCTTCCAGCTTGTGGGGAATCAGACATAAAGACATCATTGGCTAATTTCAGATCCTCCAAGTTTTTTGTGTGGGTCTATTTCATGCCTGTCTCCTCGTTTCCTGGCTCGCTGTCTGTCACATTATCTAGTCTGCCGCAATCAAGAAAATCATTGGAGATAGTAGACAGCCTTGTCTTACTCGGAACAATAAATACGCTGTCTCAAATTTTTTTATTCTGACGTAATGTAGTAACCCTCTTATTTGTAATGTCATTTCTGTTAAATCATTTTAGTGTTTTAATTTAAAAGACTCAGGTAATTCCGCTTATTACGCTCCAGAAACTACTGCACAAAAAAAAAACAGTTAGATACGAGTATACCTAGAAGTATTATGGATCAGAAATTTGATCAGCGTGTCTCGAAAAGCATTTCTAACAGACTTTTGCAGACTTTCATCGACAACTGGCTCCTCTCTGTACTGAAGAACAGATAGTTGGTCAGAAAGAATAAGTAAGAAAACTCTCTCGAAACGAAGCAGTCAAGAATCCATCGCTCAACAAATTTTTAGAAGAAAATTAAGATGAATTGGACATACGCTGAGGAGACTATTGGGTGGCATCGCGCTCCAGGCTATTACCCCAGTAAAACTCGAGTGAAGCGTCTGAGGGTGACGTGAAGGAGATCATGTGAAGAGAATATGAGACATTACGGGCAATCTAATGACCATCCGAAGAGGACCACAAAGATCAGGATGAAATGGAGGTGTTCTACTGAATCCCTATATTCGACTTGAGACCCAAGGAAATGATAATATAATATTGTGTAATAGCAATACTCGCTTTGTAAGATGAGGATTATAGATTCAAACCCTGTTAGAGTCATAACTGACAATTACTTAATATTCCCAAAGTAGGACAATATTAGCCTTTCAATGCCTCCTTGGTTTTTCAGTGGTCGTTTTAATGAAAGCATTAACTTGTCTATTTTTAGTTTTGTTTCTGTTTATGAACTGTAGATTTCAATATTAGTTTATCTGTTAACGTTTCTTGCCAGATTCAATCACATTCAAATTTTTTGGCTCTATTCTTTTTCAGTTAAATTTGACATTTGTATCTGGTGCAAATCAGAGCTCTTTATTTGTGTTTTTCTTTTATTTCTACGAGTTGATCACGGATTGATATCATTTAGACGACAATTGGAAACCTGCCACATGGAGTATTGGACAGCTGCTGTTTCATCCTAGTTCGAGAATCATTGGCAGTAGGCACCCACCACCAATGGTCGAACACAGGACCTTCCAGTTACTAGGCAAGCTCGTATTGAATTGATTCAATTATCAACTGTGTGGTTTCAAAAATTTGTTTTCTTATATCAGTCAAAACTGGATATTTTTTGTTTTTTCCTCTAATTATTGATCCTTGATTTAACGACAGTAATTCTGAATTCATTCTTTGGCATCTTCTTGAGTTTATTCCCCAAATAACACTGTAAGAGGTAAAATCGCTTAAAATATCAACAAATTTATATACAAGTATTTAATGCCTTAATACGACCAGAACAAGCTGGATTCAGGAAAGGCAAATCATGTTCTGACCAAACTGCAACTCTACGCATTATCATCGAACAAAGCATGAAATGGCAATCAAACCTCTACCTCAACGTTATAGACTTTGAGAAGGCCTTCGACAGCGTTGACCACGAAGTAATTTGGAAACTACTCAAGTACTACGGCGTACCCCAAATATTCATCAACCTTATTCAACAGCTGTACGACAACGGCACATGTCAAGTGATCCACAACGGAAAACTCAGCGAGGCGTTTAAAGTAAACACAGGAGTCAGACAAGGGTGCTCATTATCACCAATGATATTCCTAATTGTGGTGGACTGGATTACGCGTCAGACAGTGGGAAACAAGAAGACAGGGATATCCTGGACCCACGTGAAGGACCTAGAAGACCTGGATTTCGCGGATGATTTATGTTTGATGTGAAACAAAATCGAAGACATACAAGCGAAAATCGACAAACTGGTCGAAAGGCTGGCAGCAAAGACAGGACTCCAGGTGAACATAGACAAGACGGAGGTTATGAAAATAACCAACCAACAACAGCAACAACAGCGTCAGCAACATCCAGTGCCAATCACCGTCAACGGGAGGGATTTGAAAGAGGTTACTTCATTCACTTCACTTATCTAGGGAGCATTGCCTCAACTACAGGAGGAACGGACGAGGATGTCAAATCGAGCGAGAATCGGGAAGGCGAGAAACACATTCATCAACCTGAAACAACCAATCTGGAAATCTTCCGCTGTCACTCAGCCTGCATAAACAACAAAGTGATTCGGATTTTCAATACAAACGTCAAGTCAGTCACTTCTTCTGTACGGATGGATCAGAAACTTGGCGGCGGGTCACAAAGAATATTTCCAACAGCCTGTTGCAGACCTTTATCAACAACTGTCTTCGTTCTATACTGAAGATCAGATGGCCGGAGAGAATCACCAACAAGCAACTATGGGAAGAAACAAAACAAGAACCAATCGCTCAACAAATATGCAGGAGAAAGTGGAGATGGATTGGACACTCTCTGAGGAGGCCGCTGGGTGACATCGTGCATCCGGCCAGTGCTCGAGTGGAACCTGAAAGGGAAGAGGCGGGTGGGACGTCCAAGGGTGACATGGAGGAGATAGTGTGAAGAAGAGTTGAAACAGTATGGACTAACCTGGATGCAAGTGAAAAGTACAGCAGAAGACAGAAGTAAGTGGAGACGTGTAGTTGAAGCCCTATGTTCCACTAGGAACCCAAGGGAACAATGATAATAATATGCCTTATTAAGACTGAATCAAGCAGGAAGGTTTTAAATATAAGCAATAAATCAACAGATTATTAGTAATAGTGTGTGTGCTTGCTGCCGAATAGTTCAAAATTAGGACGAAACAAGTGTCCAGTGTTCCTTAACTTTCCACTGATGTCAGCTCATGGTCAAACCTGCAACCAATCAGATTCCTGCAAACCAACAACTACTGGCTCTATAGAGGAAGTTACCTGAAGTTTTAGTGAGAAATTGTGACCGGCAGGGTCAACCAAGTCAAGTAAGAGAACAGGATAATATTCGCTAATTTTTTATATGAGTTCATGTGTTGATCTATAATAGTATTTTCGAGTTGATCTGGCGACAGCTTTTAATGCCCTTCACAGTGTAACAAAATCATACCACATTGTCTCAATTTCCTTATCTAGAAGATTAAGTGAAATGTTCACGTGTTGGTTTGTAGGGAAATGACAGATTTGGTACAGGATTTCACCATGAGCTGAACTACTGGTTAGAACTACTGGAAAACCTGAGAGTACTAGATAACTATTTCGTCAGCCTCGTTTAGGACTCTTCATCTACGCACTCATCACGAGGGTTGGAACCCAGGACCTTCTGGTTACAAGGCGAGCTCGTAGGCCATTCAGCAGCCACTGGGACCCAATCCAATGGCCATCTGATGAATTCCAACTTCTGCCAATTCACGACATAGTACGACCACTAGCAGAAGTCCTGGGTTCTGGGTTCGAACCTCCTGTCACGGGTGCGTGTTGATGAATGGTCTCAAACGAGGCTGACAAAATAGCTATCCAGTATTCCCAGGTTTCCCAGTAGTTCTAACCGATGTCAGCTTATGATGGAACTCTGTCATAAATAAAATATCTTTCTAGAAACTAATATAAGGTAGGAAGGCCAGGAAAGATTAGAGGAAATACACAATCCAAGGTATTTAAGACTCAACTTAGTTTCAACTTCATTATCATGTATGATACAAGAATGATGAGAATGAAGCAGTTAATGTAAATCACGTTAATTTTTGAAAGTGAGATTAACCATCGAACATTTGGATGGATTTTGCTTAAGACTATTTGACAAGGATCATTCATTGAATGCACACTAGTAACTAGTGCGATGTGTCTAGTGCTTTCTTCGGAGCCGACTGAATTCTATCAGTCAGGTTTGTAATGTGGCCACCATTCTAGGTAGTATGCCATCACAGTGCACATTGATTTGATCATTCGAATCTCAGAAGGGACATGATTTCCTTCATGGTTGCAGATACGTCTTGCTGACAAGTGCCAGCCAGCACGAAAACTAGGTCCAAGACTTCCTGCCGTTTGCCTCCAAACCATCTGATATCATCAAAGGATCATTCATTCTGGAACAGTCTGATTGAGAGCTAACACACATGAGAAGAATCAGACTATTAGCCTAGTTGACAGATTTGGCTTCATCAAAATACGGCAAGCCATGAAAAAGGAGAGATAACCGGAAAAGAGAAAGAATTTTATTGGAGGACATCAAAATATATACAGTATACTCATTACTATCTGGAAAGTAAGAATGCTAATATTTATTAGTGCAACACCCTGTTCGTGTCGGTGGTATAGCGGTTAGGACGCTCGCCGACCATGCACATGGTCCGGGGTCCGATCCCCGGCCGACGTACTCCTTTACCTCGCTAAGCCAGAAATAAAGCTGGTAAAGAGGAAAGGTTGGGCATGAGACTAGCAACCCCATCCTGTAAAATAAACACTGCTACAGAAACTTCAAGCCGGTAGCTTGGAGCCCTATGTTCCACTGGGGAATGTGAAGGAAAAGAAAAAAATCCCTGTTTGTGTCGCTGCAAGCTACTGATGTAATTCCATAGCAAATACTAACCTCATTTCTTTTAAGCATTTAAAATTTTCTAAACATATGATTGCTTTAGTAAAATTTAAATTCCTAACATTCAGCTTTTCTTTCTTCATAATATTGAGTTGAAACAAATTCAAGTACTGATGATAAAAATTTCATTTATTCACATGACTTCATATTTTCGCACACCAATAGTGCATACATTATCTGTTGATACTCTTCAAATGTAGAGAAGGAAGTTACATAAATAATTAGGTACACTAATCATCTTCATGTTACCAGCTTAAATTTCTATGGAAGATTAATGGGAAAGGTAGTAATTACAGTTTAAGAGAGGGAAAAGTTGATTTATATTATCTTTGTGTGATATAAGGTTAGGCAAACATGTATTTTCCGATCGAAATAATCTTTATATATATATACATATATATATGATTTATTAGTATTCGAGGAGATTGCAAAGACGGTTATGTTAATTCCAACACGGGAAATACTCAACATAGCTTATTATAGTCAGTTCGATAGATTCCTAGTGGATGAATGATCTACGAGCTTGCAATGCAAGTTAAAGCTTCTGTGAGTGTACTGTTAAAGAGTCTTGATCTAGGATGAAACAGGTTTTCAGTACTGCTTACCAGTCAGTCTTCAATGGTTATCTAACTGACATCAATCCATGAACAAACTTCGAACAAATCAAATCCCTAAAAACTAACTACTGAAAATGAATCTGATGCTGCTGCCTGGTGACTTCGCTAATGAGGTTACACTTCTTTCATTTATCTAAGCAGAATAGTTCCAACTACAGGCAACATCAGGGATGAGGATGTTACAACTAGAATCAAGAAGGCGAACCAGATCTTCATTACTCTGTGAAATCGATTTGGAAAAGTAATGCACTCCACAGCACAAAGAACAAGATTCGGATTTTCAACACAATTGTTAAGTCAGTCATTTCTTCAGTATCGATCAGAAACTTGGCCAGCTCATCACAAAGAGCATTACAAACAGACTGATTCAGACTTTTATCAACAGCTGCCTTCGTTGGCTCTACAGTGAAGATCAGATTACCTACCAGAAAATAACACCAACAAGACACTCTGTCAGGCAACGAACTAATCAATAACCTATTGTCCAGCAAATATGCCGCAGAAAATAAAGATAGATCGGATACAGACTGAAGAGGCTGTTAAGTGACATCGCGCATCAGGCCATCATTCGAGTGGAACCTGAAAGGGAAATGAGGAGCTAAGCATGGCACTCAGGTTGATTTGGTGGAGATCGTGTGAGGTGGAAATGAAGTCTTATGATAAATCTAAGGGCCAGCTAAAGACAACTGAAGATCATACGACGAAGTGGATATATGCTGTCGAAGCCAGCTGTTCCACTCAGAACCCAAGGGAACAATAATAATATATTTACTAGAGACTGGCTACAGAAAAAAAGCTGTCTTAAGTTCCAGTGCGAAGTTGTGACCAGTGGAGTTCACCGGGTCTGATGTGGGGTCAAACACTCACTCAAAACTTTGGTTAGTGGTCGCGGTAAAACCACGAATTGATAGAAGTTAGAATTCATGAGCGTTTGGATCGGTTCACATTGACTGAATAGTCTACGAGATTGTCTTATACAATTCATTACACTTAATGCCTACACTCAGTCCTGTGTATAGAAGACAAATGAACAAAGAAGGAATTCAATATCCAAACCATCACATTTGAAAAATGTGCCGTATATGTACCACCGTAAATCATTTTATTGTGATATGCTGATAAGAGAGAAGAAATTAATATACAAAAGCACCCAATAAAATTACGAAATATTGTTTTCGCGCTATGTCATGAATTGGAGGAGGTTAGAATTCATGGGCAGGCCATTGAACCGGGTCAGGTCCCAGTGTCTCTTGGATGGTCTACGAGCTCGTCCAGTAACCAGAAGGTCCTGGGTTCGGACCTTGGCGGTGGGTGCGTACTGTTGAACAGTCCCAAACTCGGACGAAATGGCTATCCAGTACTCTCTCAGGTTTTTCCAATGGTTCTCTGACTGATGTCAGCTCATGATGAAACCTCTCATTGCTGAAGGATTCCATCGAATCAGTAGCCGTCCATCTCAGTTTTTGAGTGTTAGGCTAGTAACCCCATAGTTCCTTGTTTGAATTTTAATATTACCTATAAACATTTGTTAAATGATAAGCTTAAGTTGTGCAAAACATACCAGTTTCATTTTCCCTGCAGGACTCTTGTTACATTCTATCATTTACTAGATATGTTTGTCAAATCTGTTACATTTATATTTGACGCCACACTTTCATTTTATATTTCGTAAACGAATAGTGAAGGTGAATATTCCTACCGTTGTCCTTTAGAATGATCAGTTCTCTGAATTTCTAGTTTTTAATTTCGAATTAGTTATCCACAAACGATAGATAATTGTCCTTTCGCACACAGAAAGAATTAACATATTTACAGGATAATACGAGCTCATTTTATTTCGTGGATTCCTTGTAAGGTATAATTAAACAAGAAAGGGGTAGAATTTAGATTTGGCTTGGAAACAAGCATGGACTAGAGACTAAATACAAGTTCGAACCAAAGAGTTAATTTATGCGCATATTATGATAGAGAGTTCAAGGAGATGGGAGTGAACAGGTAAGTAAAATGATAACAGACGAAAAAATTATGTAAATTTGGAAACTTAACCTAATAGTTAGTTCAGCACAGTAAATGAAAATCAGAACTGAGTGGAATGTTACACAAAAGAAAAAAAACCTAAAAGTACACGACCAAAACAATCACAGTCACCAGAGTAGCAAGAGACTAATTAGTCAGCCTATCTTTCTGTATACAGAAGTTGAGTGGAAGTCGTTTAATAGCAATGGCTTCTGTGAACCAAAGTAACCACAGTTTCAGGATTTTCATCATCAGCTGACATTAGTTACAGAACCGTTGGAAAAACCTGGGAGTACTGGACAGCTGTTTCGTCACACTTTGGGACTCTTCATCAGTACGCGCCTACCGGGATTCGAACCCAGGACCTTCTGGTTACAAGGCGAGCTCGTATACCATTAAGCCACTGGGACCCAATCCAATGGCCCATGAATTATAACCTCTGCCAATCCACGACGTTGCGCGACCCCTAGCCAATGTCTTCGGCGAGTATTTGTCCTCACACCCGACTTGCTGCACCCTACTGGTCACGACTTATCACTACAACCCCAGGTAACTACCTACCTGAATAGGGCAAGCCGCTAATGAGCATCTCATTGGTATTCAAGTGTTGGTTTGTGGGGATTTGATGGGTTAGAGGATTTTCATCATGAGCTGACATCGTTCTTTAACTAATGTCAGCTCATGATGAAAATCCTGTAACCAGTCAATCAAATCCCTACAAACCAACACTTGATTAACCACAGTTTTCTTTGTAAATTCATTATTTCGAAAGTCAGGCTAATTTTCTCTGTATGTTTTGCATAAGTTGGGTAACTGGTAATTTCACTTGAGAACACTTTATTGCCTTGCATATGGCGACTTTCAGGGGTATGCTTAGAATACCTAGTATAGACGCTATCTTCTTATGTACTTGCTGTCGCAAGTGCAAGTCACTTGGTAAATGCATTTGTAGCTGACATGCACAGGATACTTATCTCTACGGTTCGATCTTGTATTTTGCCTCGAGTCAATCCTTGTTTCTAAGCCAAATGTGAAATTTACCCCACTTTCGTCGAATTATAATATTAGTCCTTTTAACACTGAATAATTTGTCTACTTATATCATTCTTGGAATTATGCTGCTTATACTTTCTATTTACAACTCAAACTCACTGTGAGAAAGTATGTTCAGAAGTTTTGAAACTTATAATTTGGTTTTTCGTTTAAAAATATAGACAGTTGAAAAAAATCCACAAAATAAAACAACCCTCCTATTATCCTGTAAATATGTCAGTTCTTTCTTTGCTCAAACTAATAAAGGGAACCGTTTGTTTGTATAGAAAATTATTCACTGTTTCTTACAACTATACAACGACTGACTGTAGTATTAAAGCAGAAGGCTTATGAAACTATTTTGCAATTCCATAGATAACATCAAGTTAAATAATTACAAAACTGTGGGAGAGTAGAAAACAAATTATTCAATGTTCAATGTATGGGTAGTCTGGAACAAACAAGGCTGAAATCCGCAATCAGTCAGATCAAATTCTATGCCAGGTATGTCGACGACACTTTCGTTATTTGTAATCCTTTTGATGATGCATCTCAAGTACTAAAATTCTTGAACAGCGCCTATCCTAATATTAAGTTTACAATGGAGCATGAAAAAGAGGAGGAGTTCCATTTTGTTGACCTGGGTATCCAACGTGATACAGACGGCAAAATCATAAGATATATACACAGAAAATAGACCTGGAGGGCGGTTTATCTTAACTTCAAAAGTTTCTGCCCTATAAGTTACAAAAAAAGATTGGTGAGAACATTATTTGATCGTGTAAGGAAGCTGTGTTCAGAAGAAAAGATTGAGGAAGAGCTATCCATTGTGGAGAAATGCCTACTAATGTTACTTTTACTTCCTACCAATTACTCCTTGTGATCGTGGAAAAGTATGTTCAAATCTTTAATGTAATGTAATTCGTATTTTTCATCGTTCAGGTTGTAACCAGTTGAGAAGAATCCTCGAAATAATAAAAGATGAGCTCATATTATCCTGGTACAATTGTTGTTCTTGCTTTGTTCAAGTTTATTAATGGGAAGAATTGCATGAAGTTTTTAAAATCATTTGTTTTAATAACTTTCTAAGAAAGAAAAAAAACACTGGTTTTTTTATTGAGATTATTACAAGAGAAGAAGAAAAAGAAGAAGAGGAAAAAGCAATAACTCACCAGAAAATGTTATCAACCCTTTGCCTTCTACCGGAGTCCATCTTAGATATGTATTTGAAATGTTTGGTGATTCTAAACATAAGAATAAGATAAATGCAATCACATAGCCAATTGTTTGTCCGACAACATTACATGTAGATGCCCAGCCTAAATTCTTTCTGTAAGCGATAAAAAGTAAAGCAAAGAGAAGGAAAGACGATTGGCATTAAAAATTATTACAAAATATGACATCTGTATAGGTATCATATAAATGTGAATAAGTTATGCATCGTTGAAAGGAAAAAAATTCTGACAAAATTATTTTTTTATCAGCTGCAATATCAGCTACAAAACTATTAAAATCAACAGTCGCTTTCTCATACTTCACAATTCCTCACCAAAAGTTGTCAAAGATGAAATTCCGATAGGCATTTGGAATTATAACGTTAAGGACACATGAGTCAGGAAACAGAAATCCTTCTTCATAACACCACTTCAAAGCTACACAGTTATTTGGCGTGTTTGTATGTGCAACGTAGGTTGACGACACAAGTCAAAGTTCACCATCAATTAGTAAGAAATAAAGTCGAAGTGTATGGGTAATAACTATGTTAATTATTATTATTGTAACCTTTAATTCCTAGAGGAACATAGGGCTTCAGCCGTGCGTATCCATTGCGTTCGGTTCTCTGCTAGAGTCTCCACCTGGTTCCATGTCTGCCCCCACGTTTTCATCCCTTCTTCACATGACCTCCTCCAAGTCACCCCACCTTCGCACTGACGACCAACTCGCCGCTTCCCATTCGGCTTCCACTCGAGCGATGGCTTGTCTAGTGATGTCACTTGATGAATTGTTTCGTCAGAGTATGGCCAGCCAATCCATCTCCATTTCTTCCTGCCTATTTGTTTCACATTCGGTTCCTGCTGTGTTGGTTCGCTCATTGCCAGAGATCTCTATTGCTGATCTTTTCTGGCCGGCCATCTGATCCTGAGTATTGAGCGAAGACAACTGTTAATGAAGGTCTGTAGTTTGCTTGAGATGCTCTTCATGACGCGCAGTGCAAGTCTCTGATCCGTATAGTAGCACTGACTGAATTTACACTGGAGTTGAAAATCCGGATGTTATTTTTGATGCTGAGTGTTGTTGACCTCCACACAGACTTGAGAGTAGTGAAAGCTTGTCTTGCTTTTCTGATTCTTGCTTTGATATCCTCGTCAGTTCCGTCTGCCTGTAGTTGAAACGACGCTTCCAAGTTAGGTAAAAGAGGTTTCTTCTTTCAGGTTCCTCCCATTTATGCTGATTGTTGTCAGTTGTTGTTGTTGCTGTTGGTGGTGTTGCCCAGGAATCTTCATCACCTACGCCTGTTTTCTCTGTGTTCACCTGAAGTCCTATCTTTGATGCTTCTTCTGCCAACTTGTTGCTTTTCGCTTGCATGTCTTCCAGTTTGTGGGAAATCAGACATATATCATCGGCGAAGTCCAGATCCTCCAAGTTGGTTTTTGTGTGAGTCCATTTTATGCCTGTTTCCTCATTGCCCGCTGTTTGTCGCATTATCCAATCCACTGCAATCAGGAAAATCATTGGCAATAGTAGGCAGCCAGCTTGTCTTACTCCTATTCTCACTTCGAAGGATTCCGTAAGTTTCCCGTTGTGGATTACCTGGCATGCAGCATTGTCGTATAGCTGTTGGATGAGATGTATAATTGTCGGTGGCACCCCTTAGTAGTAGCGAAGTAGTTTCCAAATCTGCTTGTTTATTCCCTGTTTTCTTGGTTTTTAAGGGGAGCAACCCACAAGGTCGCTTCTCTCTAAATTATAAATTAATGTAACAATCGCCCTTCTCAGGCGTGAGGCTAGCAACCCCACCCTGTAAACAAACCTGTTACAGAAACTTCAGCACGATGTATAACTATGTTTGGAAAGCTGAAAATAATCTCACATAATCAAGTGAGTTGACAAATAACTAGTGAAGTGATGAATAATCAATGATATCAATCCGTGATCAGCTCGTAAGAACAAATCTAACCCTTACAAACCGAACTATTAAAAAATTAATCTGATGCTCGCTAGTGACTTGCTACAGGACAGAGTTTCCTGTAGTTCTAGTGAGAAGTTGCAATCAGTGAGGTCCATCCAGTCAAGTGTTAAGATGGAGTTCACACCGATGACATTGGTTGGTGGTCACGCTAAATCACAAATTCGTAGAAGTTAGGATTCATGGACTGGTCACTGAATTGAGTCCTAGTGGCTGAATGGCCTACGAGCTTGCCTTGTAACCGGTAGGTTCTGGGTTCGACCATTGGTGCTGGGTGTCTACTGCCAATGATTCCTAAACTAGGATGAAACAGCAGCGGTCCAGTACTCCCTGCAGGTTTCCAATTGTCTTCTGACTGATATCAATCCATGGTCAACTCGTAAAAACCAAATCTAATTCTTTCAAACCAAACTATTGATGAATACTCGTTTGATGAGGAAGAAAAGAGAAGGAAAGACTGAAACTGAGTCGCAAAATCTATGGAAATAATGAAAGGTGGACTACATGGAGCTCATAATAGAGTTATTCAAGAAAAAAGATAGGAAAAGTAGAGAAACGTGTTATAAAAACTTGAATATTATTGCCGTTATTTTGACCACACGTTCACCATTTGTGACAATAATTTCGGTAAACAACTTCTGATGCAAATTATTAATAGTGTATATCCTAAAATTAAATTTACTTGAGAAGAAGAAGAATATCAAGGAAGCATACCCTTTTCAAAAGTTCTTCCTAGAGCAAAATGCCGATCAGCACATTAAAGCGAAATATCTACAGAAAAGCGACATGGTGGAAGGGAAATTTTTTTCCATTTCCATAGTTTCATACCCGTAAACTTTAAATGGAACTTGATTTGTTGTCTTAGTTATAGGATTTTATCATGAGCTGACATTAGTTAGAGAACCATTGTAAACCTGGGAGTACTGGACAGGTGTTTCGTCCTAGTTTGGGACTCTTCATCAGTGCGCACCCACCGGGATTCGAACCCAGGACCTTCTGGTTACAAGGCGAGCTCGTATACCATCCCATCATTAAGGCTTAATGGTATACGAGCTTGTCTTGTAACCAGAAGGTCCTGGGTTCGAATCCTGGTGGGTGCGCACTGATGAAGAGTCCCAAACTAGGACGAAACAGCTGTCCAGTGGTCTCTGGTTTTCCAATGGTTCTCTAACTAATGTCAGCTCATGATGAAAATTCTGTAACTTCACAATATTATTAGTATTTTCATTACCTCTTCAAAAAAAATACTAAATCTGTATTGTGTTAATTGTTTTTTTCTTACGAACACAGATACCGTTTACCTCTTCTTGTTCTGACAGGTATTCATTATATATTTTATTCATCAAGTAATTAACTATATGTGATAGTCATTATCAGATCACATTAGATGACAATAAAAACAAATGCATAACTAACTAAATAAATAAATAAATTGACGGTAAGTAATTAATGCATTCATTCAATTTCTACAAAAATCAGGAAGTCACGTGACTAACTATTGACTGATTAGGAGAAGTAGGCATTCTACCTCAATTCTCACTCATAATGACAATAGAAATAATGTTAGGGGGACAGACAGGTAGAACACAACAGGTTAGGACAAGTTAATTAGAAGGGAAAAAGAGGCGAAGAATGGACAGAATATTGCTGTAGCTATGCAATTCTCATCAAATGTTTATTACACTGAATATAAGCAGGTATATAATTTTCCGCGTTTACTGTAAAAAAAACAACAAAAATACGTAAGTTAATTATGACGAGGGTGCTTTATACTTTGCCTAGTCTGTGCTATCCTCTTCGTCTGATCGCACGATCTCCTCCGTATCACCCTCGGACATCCCACTCGTCGTTTCTCTTTCAGGTTCCATTCTAGCAATGGCCTAGTGCAATATTACTCAATGATCTCTTCGGCATGTATCAGATCCATCTCTATTTCACCGACATATTTGCTGGACAACAGGCTCTTGATTGGTTCGTCGCCTGCAAGAGTGTCTTGTTGCTAATTTTCTCCGGCTAGTTATCTGATCTTCAGTATGGAGTTTCCCTAGGGAGGATGTTGATAAAAAACTGGAACCTGTTACATATTTTTATTTATGAAGTAGGAGCAAAGTTTCAGACCCACATAGAAGAGTCAGCTGATTCAATATTGGTGCTGAATATCCAGATCTTGTTCTTTGTGCACTGCAGTGCATTCGATTTCCAAAGTGATTTCAGAGTGATGAATATCTGCCTTGCCTTTCCGATTCTGGTTGACTTTGACACCAGGCGTTTTGCAAGTAGTTGAAATTCTGAAGGCTAGATAGGTGAAGGAAGTGACATCTTTCAAATTTATTTTGTTGATAGTGACTGGTGTTTGTCGTTGTTGTTGTTGTTGGTTAGTTATCTTCACCACCTCCGTCTTCGATATCTACATTTGAAGTTTTGTCGTCCCTGCTTCTCTAACCAGTTTGGGATTAGACATAAAGCCAGATCTTCTAGAGTCTTTTCATCGGTCCAGTGTACTCCAGTCTTCTCGCTTCCACGCACAGTCTTCCGCATAGTCCAGTCTAAAAGAATTGAGAATCTCATCGGTGATACTAGGTAGTTTTGTCTTACTCCTGCTTTTTTTCTTCAGATGGCCATTTTAGTTTCCCATTGTGGGTCACTTGACACTTGGCACTGTCATATAGCCAGTTGTTGAATTTGGTTGATAAGGATTTGGAGCGCGGCCATCCGTATTGTTGAAGTAGTTTCCAAATTACTTCTCGGTCAACGCTGCCTGGTAAAGGTCTTTTCATTATCGATGAAGTTGAGGTAGAGATTTGACTGCTATTCTCTACTCTCTTTGATAATGATGCGTATATTTGCATGATTCTGCTCCAGTTCTTGCAGAGGCCTAAGTCGCCCTTCTTTAGTATTTTGACAGGGTAGCCTTTCTTTCAGTCAGTAGGTACCTTTGCTCCCTTCCACACCTTTAGCATTATATATATATATATAAGTCACATGTGAACAACCCTATGGTGGAACTCCATTTCAGCTCCTCTGTAAGTTTTATGATATGTAAGTAAACGAAAGTTTTAATTGTTGACTGGATGAACTACTACTGTGGTGAGAGCTGTCTACTAGCCAAATTCATAGACAGTAATTTACGTCAATGTTTACGTTCTCAAGATTTGTCGTGAGAAAATATGAACAAAGATTGATTCAAAACCGACCAGAGCAGACTTTGCGTAGGCGGATACAGTTAACATATAGATGATCTGACATTCAAGAAACAGTCACAAATAGATGAAAGATTAACTTTACGTGAGAAACAACCAATCGGAAGACTGTGTTTATTTGGTTAACTAATCTATAGTAATGTACATGAAAATATATAAATATGCGTTGATTTCCTTAATAAACGATCTGTTGCCTGGCCCTTGTCTTCTGTTGTTACACTACTACAGGAATTATTTTTTCATATTAAAAGTCGGTTCTAACTAAAGCGACGGACAACATCAAAATATTATGCGCTTACTTCTTTTTTCTACGCTAAACGTCTTCTTTACACGGATATAATCCTAATCAAGTCTAGAAATATTCACGTAAATTTGAGCAACTGAGTTGAAATTCAGTCAGTAACATCCTCCTAGATAATACTTTAGGCAGTACATTCATTGTACACCATATAGTAACTAATATCAGGCTTCTGGCCCTTAGAGTTGCTGCAAACTGAATTCCATCAGTCAAATTTGCAATGTAGCCAACATGCTGGGTTGCTCGCCATCACAGTGTAATCTGTATTGCTGTTATTACATGGTTGGAGGCAATCACTAGTAAGCGTCGGGTCTAGGTTCTGGTTTTTTCTTTGCTACCGTCAGCAAGACGTGTCTGTAGTCTTAAAGTGACTCATGTTCTCTCTGAGATTCAAGCCTAGGGCACCTTAGGCTATAGTCAGAGACGTTATCACTGAGCTATTCAGCTGGTTATTAAACTATTGTATGACCTAATTCCAAGGATTTCTAGCGATTGCCTTCAACCGCCTAAAAATTTCATGGAGTGTATGAAAACACAGATTACTGACATTGTTAACAGTTGATAACCATACAGTAAATTTCCAAAATATTAGTGGACTGTCTGGAACAATGAAACTTTCACGATACACTTAGTACCATACGTTAGCACTCTTCTATGTGATTTCCACCCAAAAGTGAGAAATCATTTGGGGAATATTCACAATTCCCATTATTTATTAAACTTATTCTAATACTTTTCTTCTAATTTCTCATTATTATTTTCCAAAACATTAATGCACTGAATGTTCAATGCCTTTATGTATATAATCATTATTATCTGCATTCAAAATTGTTAATACATTTTAAATTTCCCGCCAAAAATATCAACTAGTATTTTCAAGTGTCCAATAACTGGAACAGGTAGGTAGGAAGTCACGGGTTTCCATTTTTTTTATCTTCAGTGTACCACGTCACATCATTATGGATTTATTGTTGTGTTTTTTTTTTCAAAATACAACAGTTATAAATAGGAAACAGTGGCGTATTTTTATTCTCTGGATATGTGAAAAATTGCTTCATCTCTACCTCATATATATGTAAGCAGAAATGTCAAATCTGATTTATATAATAAGGTAAACAACAGACAAGTTTTTTTTTCACTCGTTTAAAGGCTCCTAGCAGTGTGATTTAGATGTGTTTCCCTGTCATTTTTGTGATTAATCAAGTAGAAGGATCTGTATATTTCATTAAGTGATGGCGTTTCCAAAGAGATTGGAACTTTTGAGTTGATTGTTTTAAACTTCTTAGTACTGTCCAATGGAAATCACAGAAACCGTTGCTTATGCAATCAGTAGGGCTTGATATTATTCATTGATATAAGAATAAAACTTGTGCACTGTGGTAGAGTGTAATTCCATTATGGGTAAATTTTATTTTGATAAAGTCTCACAGTGTTATACAGTAATGTTTACTGATGACGTTTCGAGCACAATTTATTGCTCATAATCATATCAAAGTGATCACACGACTTCCTAAATTCATTTATTTACCTCCGTTGTTTTTCACTTCATTTTCACTTGATTTGATTGGTAGTAGTATCTTCCATTTTTCGGGTATGAGTGATGAATCATTCCTATTGCATGTGTTGGGTGCAGATTCGATGAACAAAGATTCAGTAATCAACCTCTCTCTCCACCTACCTAGATTACTTTTTAGAATTTTAACCCTCTCCCACCATGCTATTGTGTGGTTGTGTGTTAATGCATGCATTGCAATTGCCGAGCTTTTTTCTAAATTACTTATCTTCTCTGGGTCAACCATTCTAACCTTAGCTAAATTCTTATGTTCTGACAATCTGACTACCCCTGACCTACTAGTTTGACCTATGTAGTTGACCTCACAGTCATTGCAGGGTATTTTGTAAATTATATTATTTTGTCTAATTGGGTCCACTGGGTCCTTTAACCTACAGGACCCAGGAATTAGTAAAAAAACAGTGGAACTATATAAATGAATTTAGGAAGTCGTGTGATTACCCTGATATGATTATGAGCAATAAATTGTGCTCGAAACGTCATCAGTAAACATTACTGTATAACACTGTGAGACTTTATCAAAATAAAATTTACCCATAAGGGAATTGATATTATTCATTTATGCGTGTAATTTCACGTTTAAATTTTTAAGACCTACATTATTTTGAAATGGATTTCTCGATAGAAAGTTGATTTACAGCTTGATGATATGATTTATTTAATCAATTTCTAAGAAACCTACAAGTCAAAATGACACTACTTATTTCAGCTCTTTGGTGTTAATAAGTAGTCGCAAGCATAAACGAATGAAAGGACAGGTTTATTATACAGTCAGAAAACAAAAACCGTAGTAATTCATAGAATAGATTCAAAGCAAGAATCGGAAAAGCAAGACAAGCTTTCACTATAAGTATAAAACTTGGGCACTGTGGTAGAGCATAACTCCATTATGGATAAGATTTTATTTTGATAAATCACACAGTGTTGTACAGTAATATTAACTGATGACGTTTCAAGCACAAACTATTGCTCATAATCATATCATAATGAAGCTTTCACTACTCTCAAGTCTGTGTGGAGGTCAACAACACTCAGCATCAAAAATAACATCCGGATTTTCAACTCCAAAGTGAAGTCAGTGCTACTCACTATACGGATCAGAGACTTGCACTGCGCGTCATAAAGAGCATCTCAAACAAACTACAGACCTTCATTAACAGTTGTCTTCGCTCAATACCACTGAAGATCAGATGGCCAGCTAGAAAAGATCAGCAATAGAGATCTCTGGCAATGAGCGAACCAACACAGCAGGAACCGAATGTGAAACAAATAGGCAGGAAGAAATGGAGATGGATTGGCTGGCCATACTGTGAGGAAACAATCCATGAAGTGACATCACTAGACAAGCCATCGCTCGAGTGGAACCCAAAAGGGAGGCGGCGAGTTGGTCGTCAGTACAAGGGTGAGTTGGAGGAGGTGATGTGAAGAGGAGATGAAAACGTGTGGACAGACTTGGAGCCAGGTGAATACTCTAGCAGAGAACCGAACGTAATGGAGACGGATGGCTGAAGCCCTATGTTCCTCTAGGAATTAAAGGAAACAATAATAATAATATAATAATAATTCATAGAAATAAATATATTTAGAAGCATTACATTTAGAAATGATCAGTGACAGCTGGAAAGACGAAAACAACAAGGCAAATTTTCTGTTAAGCTTGAAGAGTATTTAATTAAATTTCATCTTTCCTGTTAATCGATTGGATCAGGGTGTTCGGCCTCTGCTAACGTGTCAGCTCCTATTGCGGATGCTACGATGGGGTCTGATGATTTAACCTAAAATAATGTTGGTGGATGGTGACTAGCAATGGAATCCTGCATGCACATTTCATCCTATTTTTGGAGTTATCATCTAGATATATACCTTCATTCCCCCAGTGAATGATGGTCCTAGGGATCCCAATGGTGTAAGGGATAACGATTTGGCATTTAAAATGATGGGTGCTGGGTTCCAGCCTCAGGGGGAATAGCATCACTCATTGTGGATTGCAATTATATGCAGGTTCCGAGTTCTTAATAGAAAGAAACGTGCACCCTGGATCCAACCGCTACTCACTACCATCTACCAAGTTACTTGAAAGGTATATCTATAGCTTTTCTGGCGTAACGTTTAATAGATTACAAAAATGGATGTTCTATCTCTTGGACTTTCATTTTGTGATGTTCGTGAAGTCACTTATCATATAGACACAGAGAGACACCGTTTGAGAACCTACAGACACACAAACTGGTGACTTGGTCGTCTCATTTCTACTCCGGACCTTAAAAAGATTTAAGTAAATTCTCGTAGACTGTTGCTATCAGTGGACACAGAGCAACACAACCATGACTTATAGAATACTAACCAAAAGGTATCGGGCGATTAATAAAAATCCGAGACTAAATAAGAATATAGCCCTTACTGTACCGGATAAGGGAGATTGGGACGATAGTCATGAATATGTACGATTATTTAGGCGGAATCAATTCTATACTTTAGGATTTAAGTAACTCTTCGAAACTAAAATATCACTTCTTCACCAAAAAAAACAAAAAGAAGGGTAAATACCTCCCACAATATATGAAAACCTGAGACCGATTGGTGGCACCATTTTACGTGTTTAAATCTCAAATGTAATTAGTAGTTTGTTCAGGCATACATCGGTTGCAGCCAATGAAAGGATGTTGAGGTTTAAGTGAACGAGAAAAATAACATTATTTCTAACATTAATTCCACTTATACAGGTTTAATCAGTAAATCAAATTAGTCCGTTAGAGGTGGCCTAGAGTTTATCTCTATAAAGTTTGTAGATCTGCATTCTATATTCGGCGCTGAACATTATTTAATAGTGGGGGGAAATTAGCAGGTAGTCTTGTTCGACCTAGTTTTCTTGCTTGCTGGTATTCACCAGTCAGAAAGGCTTATATGCAGCCTAGAAGGGACTCATGTTCCTTCTGAGACTTGAACCCGGTGATGCAGTCAGTGTAGTTGCCAATGAGCGATTTGGACTAGCGAATAACCTCATGTAGGTCTGTACTGGATGCTTTGATTGGAACCTAGGCAGTGAGTAACCAGTGTCATACGGCCAGTCTTTCGATTAGTGCCGACTGAATTCCATCGGTCATGTCTGCACTGAACAAAGTACTAGGAACGGATATCAAGTGTGTAAAAATGAGTAGACTTGATATCCGTTCTAATCCTGTAGAATAATTATCACTTTTTATTCACCGTTGTAATTATGTAGAATCAAACAAGAATTGTATCCATGTAGAATTATGTATTTAAATGCGATTGTACAGCTTTTGAAAAATGAAATTGCCGAAAACATATCTTTGCTAAACTTCGTGTTCTCTTCTTTCTAATATCCATATGGGTGTTTTCCACGATATCCAATAAAGTCTTACAGGAGGTCAAACACTTGCCTAAATAGTCCAGTGGTAACATCTCTGACTGCATCATTGGATGACACAGGTTCGAACCCGAGAAGGAAAATCAGTCCCTTCAAGGTTTCACATAAGCCTTTTTGACTGGTGACTGCCAACAGGCACGAAACCTAGGGTCAGGCAAGGCTACCCTCGGCGATTGCCTCCAACCATTCAGATTTCACCATGATGGCAAGCCGCCTAGCATGATGATGGCCACTTATCAAACCTGATGAGGAAGTTATCGAAAGGACTAGATGCATGACATTAGTCAGCGTCCAATCAAAACATTATTAAGTATACTATTTCAAAATTACATTCATGTTTTGAAATTTCCGCCACTTAGAAGATATATTTTTGAAATGAAGTCAAACGATAAAATTTTATAATTCCTTTTAGCTGAAAACTCAACGCACTTCAAGTATTAATATCAGATGAAATGTAAACTGTTATTACAGTTTATTAAATCAAACTATAAAGAAAACTGTGTATTCTTCATTATCATTTCTTTATGTGTATATAAGTTATGGAAAGGATATTTTACGCATACTCACAGGAAATAAAATCTCTGGAATAAAATTCACTATATGCAAATTACTCAGATGAGTGAGAATAAATCTCACCATCATCTATCTAATAGGCTGATCAAGAATTCCAAGGGTTTAAACTGACCAGACGATTTGAGATGAATTAGTTCGGAGGATGATGGTGGGCAGAGGGGTGTAAACTGCTGATGAACTCAGTCAAGAACTCATGAAATGACCGTCTGATGATTAGACGACTATATGATCTAATTAACAAGCATTGCTAGCTGACAAGATTGGTTTCCATATTACTCATCTAGATGTAGCATAGAAATGTGAGGTTTCAAACATTTTCTAAATTTGAAGTTATAATGCGTTTTTTTCTTTTAATTTGACTGGAAAATAGAATAAAAGTGTTGCTAATCGATATGAAGAAATATTGACTCTTCTGTATGAAGTATATACTTTGAAATGAAACCTACAGTTGAATATTCGACTCCGCCCTATTGAAAGGCGTACATGATTAGAATTAGACTGGGTCTGTCTTCCTAGCTATCAGTATGCTCAAAGACAAAAAAAAGCTCAGATGTAAAGCATCTGTAGCTAATTGAATTTCTCAAGAGTTATGTAACATAAAATTCACTCAGATACACATTGTTTGGTAATCACCCTACCAGAATACCAATCATAATAATTTTATTTTTTATTTTTTTTATTATAGCTTGATTCCACACAGTATTTTAGTACAAGTATGAAATTTTCAGCATGCGATATCGGTGGCCCAAATTAGCAGGCTGACCATAGATATCAGGTGTGCGTCGGCGGGGAATCGAACCTCGGACTATGTGCATGGTCGGCGAGAGTCCTAACCGCTGTGCCACCGACGCAGATATTATGCATTTTCTGGAGTTAGTTTGTACGGATTTCAAGTTTGCCCAAGGGTTGGTATCTTGTAGAGAGAACTATTGAAAACCCATCTAACTCTTGAAAATTAATCTGACAGTCACTAGTGACTGACTGGAGGATTAAGTTACCTTAATTTCCAGTGAGAATTCTCGACCAGTATGGGCCATCAAGTTTGAGAACAAATGCTCGCTGATGGTGTTCGCGTTAAAGTCACGTATGAATAGAAGTTAGAATTCATGAGATGGTCATTGAGTCAGTTCCCAGTGGCTGAATGGTCTGTGGACTCGCCTTTTAACCGGAAGGTGGATGCGTACTTCTACAGTGTCCCAAACAAGGACGAAACAGCTCTCCAGTACAACCTGGTGGTTTTCAGTAGCTCTCTGACTAATATCACTTCTTGACCAAACCTATATCCAATCAATTCCCTGCAAACCAACACTCGATAAAATATTAATTAATATTATTATTATTTTGATTTTGGTGTTTTAATCGAAGGTCTTCAAATCATCTCCGTTTATTCTTTATTTTCAAATAGACTTATTCATAATAGTCTTTGAACTTCTTCTTCGGAAGAGGAAATTATTCCAACAAGAATAATAATAATAAGGATGTTTTACTTACTAGTGAAATTCAATTTTAATGAGAAAAAAATTTTCTAATAATCAGAAACGTTTATTTCCCGATACGATTATAAAACAAGCAATAAAGGTTAATAAAGCAGGATTTAATGAATTCATCAAATTTCGGTAGAACTCGTCAGCTGAATACTCTACATACACGGATATATACTTTTGAAATTACATTGAACGGCAAGCTGATATAGACAGATTTCTTCGGAACTGTTTGGAAGAAACCTGTCTATATCAGCTTGCCGTTCAAAGGAGATGATGTACAGGAAGTAGTCAAACGAAGGCTCGACAAAGCCATCAAGAGAACTTATTATGCTGTAAAACTTGTTTTCCTTAACACCACTAAGCGAGTGCTTCAACAATCTGGGGAAGACCAGTCGCCAATCCGCGACACTTCAAACTGCGTATATCAATTTGAGTGTGTTTGTGGAAGCAAATACATAGGTCGTACGGAAAGGAGATTGTCTACTAGCATGATGAAGCATTTGCCAAAATGGTTGAAAACAGCTGAGTGCAAAGTGCCAAAATCCTCAAAAACAAAGCACCTTGTGGATTACGGACATGATATCAACGCGGTCAAGTCATTCACCATTGTCAGCAGACAAAGAAACAAGAAGATGCTTGCAATTGCAGAGGCTTGTGCAATTCGAGTTTACAAACCAGGTCTCTGTGTACAAAAGGAGATGGTCGTGACTCTGAATCTACCATGGTAATACGTTTTACTTATAATTCTACCTCTTATTATTGTTATTCTCATTATTATTATTCTTGATTCATTTAAAACTACCCTTTATCAGTAGCATTATCTTAACTCACGTCAACACTATTATTATTATTGTTATTATAACTATTACTATTGACATCCCTCTGGTTGCAATTCTTGTTAAATTCTCTAATGTCTAATTGTTTATCTAAGTGATGTAATTGAAGCGTAATGCAATTTATCTTAATTTTGATCTCCCATACTCTCTCTCCCCTTATCTAATTGCACATGACCTGGAAAAACATTCGCACCTGTCTTTCTGCATGACTAATTCAATGTAGTTTATTTACTTATCAGTCCTATATCTCCCAATGTAATTTCAAAACTATATATATTCGTGTATGTAAAGTATTCAGTCCTATATCTCCCAATGTAATTTCAAAAGTATATATCCATGTATGTAGAGTATTCAGCTGACGAGTTCTACCGAAATTTGATGAATTCATTAAATCCTGCTTTATTAACCTTTATTGCTTGTTTTAAATTTCTAATAATCACTGAATACTGTAATATACTCAGAATAATTAACAGGCAAAAGAAATCTAGTTCGCTGAGTTTTATCGTGAAAATCGCCATTGAAAGGTCAAAACAAAATTTATGTACACAGAAGAAGAAGACAGTGGTAAGATCTTGCGCTTCTCTGGTGATTAAACCTACAGAACGAAGTCACACAACTTTGATTATACCATGCTTCGCACCAAAAGCATTTTCAACCGGCTGCAGTATTTTATAAACATCTGCTTCCTCTGACACTAAAGAGGAGATCAGATGGCTGGTCGGGAAGGATAGGCAACAAAAGACTCTGGAAGGATGCAACCTAACCAGAAACCTATCGCCCAGCAAATATGCCAAAAAAATGAGATGGATAGGATAGATACAGGCTGAGACGCTCACTAAGTGATATTGCGTGGCAGACCACCTGTCGAATGGAAGCTGAATGGGGCATGATAAGTTGGGCGTGTTTATGAGGGTGATATGGAGGAGATCTTGTGGGGCGGGGGAGATGAGAGCTTGTGTGCAATCGTACAGTCAACTAAACAGGACTGGAGAAAAGAGGAAGAAATTTGGATGTGCTGCTGAAGCCTTATATTCCATTAGGAACTCGTGTGAATAATAATAATATAACAATGCATTATCGTTAATCTCCTGTTCTGTTTGGAGAACTAGTTGAACATCATCTACCTTACTTCTTCTTTGCTACCTTATAAAAACATATTTTTGGATGCAGTTACATAACTTGTTGTATTGATAAACTCTCTCTAGTTAAACTTTTTTTCCTTCAAGTTCCCCTGTGGAACATAGGGCTTCAAGCTAGTGGCTTGAAGTTTCTGTAGCAGTGTTTATTTTACAGGATGGGGTTGCTAGCCTCATGCCCAACCTTTCCTCTTTACCAGAATTATTTCTGGCTCATCGAGGTAAAGGAGTGAGTCGGCCGGGGATTGAACCCCGGACCATGTGCATGGTCGATGAGCGTCCTAACAGCAATGCCACCGACTCACCCAAATACTTTGAACACTGTCTTTTTTAAGAATATTCATCTGATTATTTTAAACTCAATTTCGATTTTGCCGTTGATTGATCGGACGTAAATGTTCAGCTTCTGTTCACACATGGGCTCTTGGTGTGGACGCTTCAACGATATCCAAGAATTAATTTGGCGTAGTTCGGTGGGTGGTGACTAGCAAAGGAATCCAGGATGCGCATCTCGTTCTGTTTGAAACCTATCAGTTAGATGTGTATCTGTATTCTCCAGTAAGTGATGGTATCCCCACTGAGGCTCGAACCCAGTACCCATCATTAATTGAAATGCCAAAACTTTATCCAATCGACCATTTGAACCACAAAAGTCACTTTTTGTACAGTGGGTGTCAGTTAATTATTTTTAGTTCAATTTTGTCTTTTCTGGTGATTGATTCATCTGATCTTCTTATAAATAGCTAAACTCTTTTAAAAGCCCTGAGTGTTCAAGGTCTCCATATCACGCCGAATTCCTATCCATTACTCCATGTCATTTTGAGTATTGTTCAAATTTCAGCCAACTGAGGAGAAACCACGAAATGATAATAAAGAATGAGTTCATATGATCATGGTACATTTATCGTTCTTGCTTTATTCGCAGACTGCTAATAGGAAGAAGTGTATAGATTTCTATAATACACTCAGGCGAGAAAATTATATTTATTATTCGAGTAATTTGTGTACATGTTTGCATCATCAAAGAGTCAGTGGCACAGCGGTGGGATGCTCGCCGACCAGGCCTCATGTGGACCGGTAGCCGAAACACTCCCAAACCTCGGTAAGCCAGTAATAAGACTAGTAAAGAGGGAAGGTTTGGCATGAAGCTATAGCAAACCCACCGCGTAAAAATAAACACCACTGCTACTGAAACTTCAAGCCTGTAGCTTGAAGACCTATGTTCTACTGGGAAAGTAAAGGAATAAAAAATTAGTTACATCATAAATGAATCACTGAATGATGTGCATGACTATCACGTGGTTATTGTATTAACTCGGAAATAATTACTGTTGTACGCAGCGTATAAACATTTTAGCGTACACAAACACACCACTGTACATAAAATATACAACAACAAAAAATAACCCTAACCTGATTTATAGACAACCAGGTGATCTCGAAAATCTGACAAGTGAAAACAACAGTTAATTTCAATATAGTGAAAATATTCATTCAGACATTTAGAAAAACAAAGTTGAGAAAAGAATATCCTTTTCGATAATTTCCTCTTCTGGCTCTGCAAGGTCAAGGTAAGGACAGTGTCTGAACCAACTTCCTCTTTTGAATATACAAGTTAGGTTTCTTAATGTAACAGCCTTAGCAAAATGTAGTAGACGAACTCTTAAGGTGAAGTTAAGATTTGTTGGTTGGTATGCGGTAGATGACTTCGAAAGCCGCCTCGTTAATATCAATCTTGTGTTCTGTATCCACGAGATGAGATAGAATAGTGCTAGGGATGGATTTTGTTTGTCCTTTACTTAAACACTCAGAGTGAAGTTGAGAAATCCGACGAGAAACATGCCTAACTGTACGACCTGTGCAATTGACTGGCTCCATATGAACAGTCAAAGTGGTAGATACATATAGAAGAGACGAAATTAGGCAGTTTATCTTTAACTTCCGAACGCAAATTAGGGGGGGGGGGTGAAGATACAGCATAATTCAACACCGTTATGTTATTATCTCACTGATATTATCTCCGTGGAAATGAATTTGTAAGAATAGGACCTTTTTTGGAACTGTTGGTACTTTGGCCTGTTCTAATTTTTTATTGATATTCTAATCGATGGATTTTTCCGGATAACCATTCTCGTTCAGTAAATGTTTAATAATGTTAGGCTCTTTATTAAGACATTCATCAGAGCAGATTGCTTTTGCTGTCTTGACTAAACACTTTATCAGACTGTGTTTGTATTTCAAAGTCAGGAAGCTGTAGGAAACCTACATACACTTCTTCTTATTGCATCATCCTCTTTTCTGTTCATAAAGACGTCTAAAAATAAAATACTAGTGTCTCTTTCTTTCTTCATGGTAAAATTTATCGCAGAATGAACATCGTTAAATTTGTCCAGGATGTTCTTTGCGCTTCATCCTCATTTTCCACAATCAAAAATGTACCAACCATGTACCAATAGTAGAATTCTAGTTCATCAGTTACATCTTGCAAAGGCCCATTTTCGAGTTTTGCAAGGCAAATATCGGCTAGAATGGGTCTTAGTGATGGTGATCCTATTGCCACACCGTCAGTTTGTCTGTATAGTTCCTTATCAAAATAAAAAGTGAACATTTCCTTGTGCATTTCAAGAGGAGCTCTTCTGTGAAAGATATAGGAATGCCAACATCGTTATTTTTTGCTCAAGTTTTATTTTTCCTTCAACAGTTGATTTGTTTGTATTGTTTGTAGTTTGGTGATGATGACCATGATGAGATGAATTTTTTGTTTGGCCATTATGCGAAGCTAAACATGATGAAATTGTTACCCATTGAACTATCCTGGTATATTCAGCAAAGGAATTGAAGTTAATACTGTATAGACAACTAATTCGTATCAATTCCATATTAGTTTGTTTATTAGATATATCACACAGTGAGTGAAACAGTATTATTTAACGGGTGACGTTTCGAACACAATTTATTTTTCATAATCATGTCAATTGTAATCACACGACTTTGAAACCTGAGTTTTATAGTTTTCTTTGTTTTCTCCTATTTGTCGTCGTAGGGATAGTAGAATTTTCCAGATATCGGGGACAGGTGATGAATCATTCCTATTACATGTATTTGCAGTTGATTCGATAAACAAAGCTTCTGTTATCAATCTTTCCCTATATCCTGTGACATAAGATTTTTCGAACACATCGAATCGAAGGTTGAAGCAATTCAATTCACTTATGAATTGGAAAATCACGAAGGGGAGCTTCCAATGTTAGATTGCAACGTAAAAAGGAAAGAAGATAGGAAGTTAAACACTAGTGTTTACAGGAAACCCACACACTCCAACAGATATTTGGACTTCCGATCATCCCATCCTATGTCAGTAAAAATAGGATTGGTGAAATGTTTAAATGACAGAGCACAAAAATTAAGTAGTACCAAAGAAAATCTAAAACAGGAACTAACACACATAAAAGAAGCCTTAAAACTTAATAATTACCCGGATAAATTAGTCAGGAAATATGTAAAGAAAAGTAAAAATAAAATAAATAATGATAGTAGTGATAGTGATAATAACAATAATAATGATAGTGATAATAATAAAAATATTAATGACGACACCAACAATAAGGAATCTAAATCATCAGTAGTAATTCCATACAAGGAAGGAACCTCGGAAGCCTTACGCAGAATTCTTAACAAGGCAGGAAGAAAAATGGCATTCAAACCAACCACAAACTCAATTAGAAACAAGCTCTGTCGGTTAAAGGATCAATCCTGTGGAGCCTTTAAAACAAAACAATTTAGTTTATCTAATACCCTGCAATGATTGTCAGGTCAAATACATAGGTCAAACTAGTAGAACAGGGATAGTCAGACTAGCTGAACATAAAAACTTAGCAAAATCTAGATTGGTTGACCCGAATAAGATAAGAAATCTAGAGAATAGTTCAGCTATAGCACTACATGCAGTTACACACAACCACACAATAGGATGGGATAGGATGACAGTTTTAAAATCTAATGTCACAGGGTGTATGGAGAGATTGATAACAGAAGCTTTGTTTATCGAATCAACTGAAGAGAATACGTGTAATAGGAATGATTCATCACCTATCCTCGATATCTGGCAAGTTCGACTACCCCAACGATGACAAATAGGAGAAATCAAAGAAAACTATGAAACTCAAGTTTCAAAGTCGTGTGATTACAATTGATATGATTATGAACAATAATAAATTTTGTTCGAAACGTCATCCAGTAAATAATACTATTTCACTGTGTGATACATCTAATAAACAAACTAATATGGAATTACTTACTACCACAGTGCCCAAGTTTTATACATATATTAATTCGTATCAAGTTATACCACTGATTAAAGTCACTTAGAAAAACATTGATTTTTATTTTTTTATATTTTTGATTACAGCTTGATACCACACCGTATTTTCAGTACAAGTATGAAATTTTCAGCATGGATATCGGTAGCCCAAATTTTGCAGGCCGACCATAGATATCGGGTGTGTGTCGGCAGGGGATCGAACCCCGGACCATGTGCATGGTCGGCGAGAGTCCTAACTACTGTGCCACCGATGCACAGTGAAGCACTTGGTAGCTGTTTCATCCAACTTTTATGAATCTGTCGTCAGTTGAAATGACCGAATGGACATTTGCGTAGGCATAACAATACTGATGCAATAAATAGCTTAACTGATATATGTTAAATGCGTCAATTTTCTCTGTGGTACTTTCTGCTTCACTGAGCTACGTAAATAACAATAGGCAAAAAATGGCATATGACTGTCAGGATACGATTTTATTATTTTATTTTTTTACCATAATAAAATCGATCCAGGGCAGTGGAAATAGATTGTTCCAATTGATAAGCGATTCAGGTAATGTAGGGGAAAAAAAATAAACATTCTGATTGGTTGGCGAGAAAAAGATGATGGAATTTTAATGTCATCCGATTACACTGTGAATCACATGATGATGAGTCATACGATGATTACTATTTTAAGCTGATGCTTATCATCTACTCTGGGATTCTTTGGCAGTACGAACCCACTGGGGTTCGAACCCCGAGTAGAAGTCAAGCTCACAGAATATTCAGCCACTGGGGCCAGAGTCAGCTGCCCATTAATTCTAACTTCTTCCAAATCGTGATTTTAGGACGTCAAACAACAACCAAATCAACACCGACCCAACTGATCCCACTAGTGACGACTTCGTACAAAAACTCCAGACAACTTGTCTTGTAGTCGCTAGTCACCAGTGCTAAAATGACGAATCGGTAAAATTCATAGGCCCTTGGATTCCATCCCACTGGCTGAATGGTCAACGAGCTCGCCTTGAATCCTAATAGCTTTTAGTGCACACTATTGAAGAGTTCAAAATTCGGAAGAAACAGCCGTCCAGTACTCCTTGCTAGTTTTTAATGGTTCTCTAAATGATATTAATCGTGATCCAAATTGCGATCAATAAAAATACACACAAAGTAACACCGGAGACTCTATGTATTAACTGACTTCAGTTAAAAGTAAATACGTATAGCATGAACATGTTAAGGTTGGTTAATAAATGAAATAGTACGAAAATCACTTTATTTTGTGTAGGTACATTACAATACATGACAGATGAAGTGCCTTTTTTAGGTTGAACTGAAAGCATAAATACTCATACAAAAATACCTCATATAAAGATCGTGGAAAATACCCATTGGAATATTAGACTGAGAAGAAGAAGTTCAGCGAAGATATCTTTGCTGAACTTCTTCTTCTCCTCAGACATATAAAGATAATGAAAGATTTTATAGATCACTGGAAAGTATTGAAAGGAGACTTAAGTCAATGAAAGAACTGGCGCGGAATTATGCTCCTGTCCATCCCAAGCAAAATACTAAGCCGCATCATACTGGAAAGAATCAAACACTCCCTGGATGAAAAATTTCAGATCGTAACATCCTGGACTCAGGAGAAACAAGTCATGCATTGATCAGATCGCCACATTACGGATCATCATTATACAAAGCTTGGAATGGTAGTCACCTCTCTATCTCAACTTCATCGACTTTGAAAAAGTCTTTGACAGCGTTGATCTAGAGGTTCTTTGACAACTACTTCGCTACTATGGGGTGCCACCGACAATTATACATCTCATCCAACAGCTATACGACAATTCTGCATGCCAGGTAATCCACAACGGGAAACTTACGGAATCCTTCGAAGCGAGGATAGGAGTAAGACAAGGCTGCCTACTATCGCCAATGATTTTCCTGATTGCAGTAGACTGGATAATGCGACAAACAGCGGGCAATGAGGAAACAGGCATAAAATGGACTCCCCCAAAATCTTGGAGGACCTGGACTTCGCCGATGAAAAAATGTCTGATTTCCCACAAACTGGAAGATATGCAAGCGAAAAGCAACAAGTTGGCAGAAGAAGCATCCGGAGAAGATGGGACTTCAGGTGAACATAGAGTAAACAGAGGTGATGAAGATTCCTGTACAACATATGCAGCAGCAACAACAACAAGAGACAACAATCAGCGTAAATGGGAGGAACCTGAAAGAAACAACCTCTTTTACCTACCTGAGAAGCATCGTTTCAACTACAGGCGGAACTGACGAGGATATCAAAGCAAGAATCGGAAAAGTAAGACAAGCTTTCACTACTCTCAAGTCTGTGTGGAGGTCAACAACACTCAGCATGAAAAATAACATCCGGATTTTCAACTCCAATGTGAAGTCAGTGCTGTTTACTACATGGATCAGAGACTTGGCGCATCTCAAAACAAACTACAGACCTTCATTAACAGTTGTCTTCGCTCAATACTCAAGATCAGATGGCCGGTCGGCCAGAAAAGATCAGCAACAGAGATTTCTGGCAATGAGCGAACCAACCGAGCGGGAACCGATTGTGAAACAAATAGGCAGGAAGAAATGGAGATGGATTGGCTGGCCATACTCTGAGGAAACAAACCATCAAGTGACATCACTAGACAAGCCATTGCTCGAGTGGAACCAAAAAGGGAGGCGGCGAGTTGTTCGTCAGTGCAATGGTGACTTGGAGGAGGTCACGTGAAGAGGAGATGAAAGCATGTGGGCAGACTTGGAGCCAGGTGAAGACTCTAGCAGAGAACCGAACTCAGAAGAGACGCTTGGCTGAAGCCCTATGTTCCTCTAGGAATTAAAGGAAACAATAATAATAGTAATCTGAGCCTTTTCACCAATTTTCCTTCTGAAGATAGCATTACTTATCAAGTAGGGTAGTTGGATATCATGCGTTACTCACTTCCTAGCTATTTTAAACAGTGTTAGATTTGAGACAGTATTACTGCCGTTCAAATGAAGCCGATATTATAATCATTTGAATAAAGTTTCGTACTGTTATAGCCTAGTTAAAATCACTGGTCATATGGTAGAATCATAACATTTTGACAATTTTAGGATTCAGGTGTACATGTATAACATGTAATTCAAAGTTTCAGGGATCGAATTAAATACATGTATACAGTATCTATGTAAAAATCTCAAATAATCTCATCATTATATGTGTCTTTTTTTCTTCACGTTCCCAGTGGAACATAGGGTTTCAAACTACAGGCTTGATGTAGCAGTGCTTATTTTTACAGGATGGGGTTGATGGCCTCATTCCCAACCTTCCTTCTTTGCCAGTTCTGTTACTGGCTTAACGAGGTGAAGGAGTGCGCTCATGGCCGGGGATCGAACCCCAGGCCATTCGCATAGTCAACGAGCTTCCTAACCGTCGTGCCGCTGACATACATATGTATATATATATATATAATTGTTCCCTTTAGTTCCTAGAGGAACATAGGGCTTCAGTCACATGTCTCTGTTGCGTGCGGTTTTCTGCCAACTCTTTCACCTGGCTTCACGTCTGCGAACATGCTTTCATCTCCTCTTTACATGACTTGTTCCATATCACCCTCAGACGACCAACCCGCCTCTTCCCTTTCGGGTTCCACCCAATAGACTTTCATGTGATGTCACTTGATGACTTGTTTTCTCACAGTATGGCCAATCCATCTCCATTTCTTCGTGCATATATATATATATATATATAGCATCTTTTTAGTGACTGCCTTATTTAACTACTGTTCTCTTTTTCCTGTTTCCTCTTCCAGCATTCCTAGTAATCTATTGATGTAAAATCAATTCTGACAACTTTGACTAATGCGTTACAAATTTGACGAGAAAAAACAGACATCTAAAAACTGAAGCTGTAACGCTAAGTAGTAGATTTGCAGCTTAAATTATTCCTGACAGCAGATTACAAATATAACCGATCAACAGTCTTCTTTCTGTATGTTTAACACATTGACCAGACTATTCAACTGAAAAGCGGCACATCAATTTAAGCAATATTAGGCTTCTTTTTCAAAACAAAAATAGCTTTTAATGTAACGCTTTCAGATATATAAATATAGTGAAGCGGTTGAAGAATGCTTCGTATATAAACTGAAAATCTAAATCACTAGATTACAATATCCAAGCCTTCATTTTGAACTGTTGTTTAGTTTGTCATCAGAAACACAATTTACTATATGAATTTCGAGCAGTTAAACGTGACATTTAGAGTCATACTGACAATATTCGATATTTCATATTATATTAGATGTCAGAAAAAGCGATAACTGATTTGTTGATTGGGTGTATTTCGTCAAAAACTAAAACTTTGGGGAAATATTACAGTTACTTAAGAGTAGTGAGAAATTCCGGCCCTTTAGGATTCAGGTAATGATTTGATGAAAGTCTTATTATCTCCAAAAATAGCCGTTTTAAAATTCAGTGTGTTATGACACGAACTGTGTACTAGTTAATGATAATAATAATTTCTACATCCGACAAATGATCAGTGGATATGTGAAGGATAAACTGCCACTTTGGGGCCACTTCAATATGTGTTCATAAATTCACATGCTTGTGTAGAGCTGGTAATATTGGCCATACAAAGCGCACACTTTCCAAACGCATCTATGAACATTTTCCGGCATGGTTAAGAAAAGGCCAGTGCAAGGCATTTACTAGCTCATTCCTAGAACTCAAGCCACATAGCTCCAACAGAGTCATCTTTCAAGATCATCTAAAAGGCAAGGCCGAATGGTACAAAGGTCGTCAGGTTTTAAGCTTTTGTGTGTGGCGGAGGCCCTGGTAATTCGTCTATACAACCCAGATCTCTGTACAGAAAAAATAAGTTTCAGGATTTTCATCATGAGCTGACATTAGTTAGAGAACCATTGGAAAACCTGGGAGTACTGGACAGCTGTTTCGACCTAGTTTGGGACTCTTCAGAAGTACGCACCCACCGGGATTCGAACCCAGGACCTTCTGGTTACAAGGCGAGCTCGTATACAATTAAGCCACTGGGACCCGGTCCAATGGTCCATGAATTCTAATTTCTGCCAATTCACGACATAGCGCTACCCAGTCTGTTATTCTACCATTGTCTTAACCTCTTCACTGGTCGTCCCCTGTTTTTTTTTATTTCCTTCACGTTCCCCAGTGGAACATAGGGCTTCAAGCTAGTGGCTTGAAGTTTCTGTAACAGTGTTTATTTTACAGGATAGGGTTGCTAGCCTCATGCCCAAACTTTACTCTTGACCTGCATTATTTCTGGTTTAGCGAGGTAAAGGAGTGTGTCGGCCGGGGATCGAACCCCGCACTATGTACATGGTCATCGAGCGTCCTAACCGCTATGCCACCGACGCACGAAGTCGTCCCCTGTAGAAAATTCTTTATTAATTTTACAAATTTTCAATTTCACTTTTTAGTTTGCTTTTACTTAAAAAAATAATTCACTAATATCACTCTCATATGTTTTTTTTGTACGTTTTCTCACCCTCTTCACACTTGTTAAATGGACACTCAACTACCTTTTACCTTATCGAACTTTTAACCCTTTCTCCCTTCGTGCCGTTGATTACTACGTAATTTACAACTTTTATGCTCACTTCTAAAGCCACTTCTGAGTAATTATATCTTCAGCAGTACGCACCCCCTGGATTTCGAACCCAGGAACTTCCGGTTAGAAGGCAAGCCACTGAGACCTGATTCAATGACCAGCCCATGAATTCTAACTTCTACCAATTCGTGATTTAGCGTGAACCCCACTGGGTGCGTACTGTCGATGATTCCCAAACCAGGATGAAACAGCTGTCCAAAACTCCCTGGTGGTTTTCAATGGTTCTCTAAATGATATCAGTCGGTGGTCAAACTCGTAAAAACAAATTTTATCCTTACAGACCAACTCTTGATAAGTATATCTTATTATTTCTTTCCTACTCGACCTTTCAGATTATTACATATTGTAATTTTATAAACTTGACCTTTAACCGGAAATAATTCTGGGAATTTTTCACACAATTAATATCAATATAATGGCTTTATTTCAAACAGTATGTTTGATGCAATGTGAAATTTTCACATAGTACACTATAGAATCTGATTTTCTTTTCACCTTTACATAGTACGGGGGATAAGAAAGCAGTTAATAGAGAGAATTCACATACGTATTAATGCCAATAAAGAATATGAATGTAAAATTAGAAGGTAATAGAAACACTAACAATCATATAATTATGATTGGAAGAATAAAAAGCGACGCCTACTTAATGATTTTCAGTAAGTTGGTACTTTCATACCCAATAATTTTATCATCACATAAAATACCTGCCAAGTAAATTATCGTAGAGGTTTTATACTTACTCGTCCGAGTATATAATCGTCGATAACTATAGCTCTTAGTCCTAAGTGATGAGAATCAATGGAAGATTTATGTATAAAGAGGATGCTGAGACTCCGGTATGATGATATAGATCAATGTTTTGTATGAGTTCTAGTTTTTTTTTCCTTCACGTTCCCCAGTGGAACATAGGGCTTCAAGCTAGAGGCTTGAAGTTTCTGTAGCAGTGTTTATTTTACAGGATGGGGTTGCTAGCCTCATGCCCAACCTTTCCTCTTCACCAGTATTATTTCTGGCTTAGCGAGGTAAAGGAGTGCGTCGGTGGCCGGCAATTGAACCCCGGACCATGTGCATGGTCGGCGAGCGTCCTAACTGTTATGCCACCGACGCACATGAGTTCTAGTGTCTATCCATAACAGAATAAGTTGATTTAACAACACATCATTCACCCCACTGACAACTTTTAGTGCCCTTCACAATGTTCGAAAGCTTTTGTTAAGTACAACAGGAAAGACTAAGTTGAGGAGAGGAAGCGATAAAGGTGAATAGATGGAATACAAGAATTAACAAAATAGAACTGTTAATGTACAGAGTGAATAAAACTAGACTTTCGAGAATTGGTTTTGTAGGGAATTAGTTTGATTGATTGCAGGATTTCATCATGAGCTGACATCATTCAGAGAACCACTGGAAAACCTGAGACTACTGGACAGTTGTTTCGTCAGCCTTGTTTGGGACTATTATTCATCAGTACACACCCACCGCCAGAGTTCGAAACCTGGACCTTCTGGTTACAGGGCAAGTTCGTAGACCATTCAGCAGCCACTTGGACTCGATCCAATGGTCAGTCCATGAATTTTAACTTCTGCCGATTCATGACATAGAGTGTCCACTTCGCAGAGTTACTGCCTCACCTTCAACCTTCTGTATCCTACTGGTCACGGCTGCTCACTTGAACACCAGGTAACTGCCTCAAATTCCTTACATATGAGATTAAACGAAATTCGCTGTGCGACTTTAGTTATCCCAGTAACTATACTCTTAGTCAGTATTTGTTTTCTGAATTCATCATTTTGTTTCCTCTATCACACTTCTCATTTCTCACTTAACTTTTACATTAAACTTAATTTTTGATTCTTCAAATTCTACTGACTGTATTACATCATTATAATCATCTTTTCAATCAACTTCGTACACACAAAATTACGGTTTTCTAGTCTGATGAGCTCTAATTAGTGTATTTTATTATCTTTGATTTCGCAATTAACGCTGAATTAATACCACCCTAACAAAAAATTTGTTCATTTATGAGAGGTCAAAGGTTATCGTCAGTTAGTAACAAAATAAATATAACAAAGCTTTTAGAACAAAATTATATATAAACTTGCTTAATCAAGAGAGTCGACAAATAATTATCTGACTGATGAATAATCGTTTTTAAAAAGCTGATGAGAAACAAGAGAGAACAACAGATTGAAAATAGTTCGCAAAATCTATGGAATTAATGAAAAGAGGACTGACTACATGGAGCTTATTATACAGTTATTCTGCTTCAGTTTCGAATTCGACTGACAGATGAGTGTGGCTGCACATTTCCAAGACTATGTCTAGGTCAGTATTTTCAACAATGATCAAATGGTTTCAAGTTTACAAGCGGCAAATGGATGAAATCTTTATCATAAATGAAGCTATCTGTCAAGAATAACTCGAAAAAGGTTCATTGCTGCATTTTTACGCCTCATTCCCTGCACACACACATGCTTTCATCCACCAAAAGTCAAAGATGAGATCGTGCTGTTGGCAGCTTCAGTGACCATTTAACAATTCATCTGCTCATGTGGAGCTAAATACACAGTCCGAACAAGCAGGACATTTTTTAGACGCGATCATGAAAACTTATCAGCATGGTTGTCAAAAGAAGAATGTGGAACAGTCAACAGACCAATTCTGGAGCGTATTATCACTTCTGATCATGCAAAATCAATACAAACTTCAGTGATATATATATAAAGTACGAACAAGTCGTTCAAGATGGTTTAGCCCACATCGTCTTCATGCAGACGAAGCCTTATCGATCCTTAGGTGTGAACCTGAACTTTGTGTTCAGGAATGCTTTATCCAGCATCTTTTACTACCACAGTCTTAGTACTCTTCTTTCTTCCTTTATCATTTTCATGGATAATTGTATAATAGGTTCTGTGTACTCCGCCTTTCATTATATCCATACGCTTTTGAGACTTATTTTCAATCCGTTGTTCTCTCTATTTCCTTATCAACTATTCATCATTCAACTAATTTTCAAGCATTGGTTTGTACGGATTTGATTGATTTGTTACAGGACTTCATCATGAGCTGACATTGGTTACAGAACCAAGGTCCTGTTCTAACCACGGTGGGTACGCCCTGCAGAAGAGCCTCAAACTAAGACGAAACAGCTGCGCAGTACTCCCTGCAGGTTTTCCAATGGTTCTCTAACCAATGTCAGCTCATGATGAAATCCTGTTACTCAACTAATTATTTGTCAACACGCTCTTGATTAAGCATGTTTATATACAGTTTGTTTTAAAAAAACTTTGTTATTACTCATACACTTTGATTTATTTTGTTACTAACTGGTGATGACCTTTGACCTCTCTACTTTATCTACATTGTATGTATATAAACCCTTTATTTAATTGTACAGCTTTGAAATGAAGTCATGAGGACACAGATCTGTTTGCTGACTCATCTGTTCGGAATGACGATGGAATTCGATTTGCCACCTGGAAATACTCTGGCGTTTCAAATGATGACTTGTGAGTTCATGACTCGGCTAAAACACCATTCCATCATACACGGAAATGTAGTCACAGCTAGGCGATGAATCGAGAAAGAGAGCAAAAGACATTTGTTGAATTTTACTGACAGCGAGTATCATTTGGATATAAGCGATAATCTTTTGGAGATTAAGATTTATTTTTATTAGGAGACTTTACATTTATTTGCTTATTATGATCAAACACTTGAATAGTACACATCAAAGACACTATTGCATATATTGTATGAGTATTAACTAAGTTATAGTTCGGTGTGTGTATTCTGAGTACAGTGTAAAGCAACAGTCTTCAAAATTCATCATCTAACTAATCCGAAAGAGAAACCTGCTACGTACGTTGTGTTCAAGGATTAGAAAAATCTGCTCGGAAGACATTTTAAAGAAAGAATTAAATTTATTACGTAAAACCCTCCTAAAGAATGGGTATCCACCCAGATTTATTGACAAAAACATGAAGGAGAAGCCTCCGGTATCAAACATCGCAACGGTTCCTAAGAAGACTCTCTTCATGAACCTAGAATTCAAAGGTGATATCGCAGCGGAAATTCTCAGAAACCGCCTTTCTAAATGTCTGAAGAAGACATTTCCAATAGCCACTCTACGTATCACATCTTCCTGCAGACAGTTAATCCAGTCTAACGCTAAGGACAAAATACCACTTTTGGCCACTTCAATGTGTATTTATCAATTTACTTGCTCGCGTGGAGCAAAGTATATCGGCCGTACGCAACGTCAAGTCCACAAACGCATTCTGGAACACTGCTCAGCTTGGTTATCCAGAAGAGAAAAGAAGAATAGAAGCAGCTCGATCCTCGAACACCTTGTCATCTCTGGACATCGAGCACCCCCACATGAATGCTTCACAGTGTTACACAGAGTCCCTCAATATCGTACAAAGGGACTTCGGATACGCCATCTGCACATAGCTGAAGCATTAGCTATTCAAGATCTGAAACCGGATCTCTGCATCCAAAAGCGATACATACATTCTCTTGCCCTACCATGGCCAGAGTAAAGTTCTTACCAAAATTTTGCTTCTTCCCTTTATTATGTAAGTTCACTATTATTATTTTATTTTACAAATACTTTTATTACCATTATTATTCCCATCATCCACATTTTATTACCATCCTATTACTGTTTATTAATAACATTGCTTTTCATACATATTTTATACAGAAACACTTTATAGCCTTTCCACTACTTCCTGTCCATTTTACACGAGCTTATTGATTATTCATTATCTCACACTTATTACGTCATGCCAACTTCTGTCTCCTTTCTAACTTACAATTAGTCATCCCTCCTTACACCTTACATTATGTAATACAATTTTCCAAAGACAAAATTTACCAGTATCTGATCGGTGTAAAGATTTCTTTGTTAATTATAATTACGATTGTACAGCTCATGAAAAATGAATCGTCGAAAAGAAAATTTTCTTCGCTGTTTGTGCCTTTTTCTTAATCCATATTTGACTGACTATTCTCAGTGGAATAACAATATAATCCTTTGTAGATCTGTGATATTTTGAACATTAATTATTAGTGATCAGTTATTATTTTAGTTATAAAACTTGAAGTTATCTACAAGACGTATGATGAAACATCGGAAAAATTATTTTATTTTATTTCGTTTTGATCATGGAATGATAATATTTAGAGAACTGTTGAAAACCACATAGTATTGGATGGCTGTTTCATCTCACTCTGGGACCCTTCAGAAGTTCACATCCACCGCCAGGGTTCGAACCAGGGACCTTCAGGTCATAGGGCGAGCTCTCAGACAATTCGGCCACTGAGACCCAACTCAATGGTCAGCTAAAGAATTCTAACTTCCACCAGCTTGGGATTTTATCGCGCCAACCACGAACCAATTTTCTCACACCCGACACGAATTTTTACTAGAACTCCAGAAAACCTTGTTGCTGTTATCAAGTGCTAGTGATCCTCAGATTAATTTTCAAGAGTTAATTTGTGTGGATTTGAATAATAATGTCAATTATATATTCGTTGACCAGTGGAGTTCATCAAATCGGGAGTGAAGACAAATACTCACTAAAATCATCAGTTGGTAAAAGTTGGAACTTATGGGCCTTGTGAATCAGATTCCAGTAGCCTACGAGGTTGCCTTATAACCTGAAGGTCCTTGGCTCAAATCCTGATAGTTACATAATTCCGAAGAGTCCCCTAGTAGGATGAGATAGGTGTCCTGTACTCTTTGAGGGTTTTCTAGAGTTCTCCAACTAATATCAATCCATAATGAAACTTGAAAATAAATCAAATCGCTACAAATTAACTCTTGTTTTGTTAAAACAGGACACATTTAGAAGATCTACCATGGAGTAAGTAAATTATTTTAAAACTAATTGAACAAATAACATTAATGTTTACTGGAAGAAATAATAATCGAAGCTGAATCAGAGACATGTGTTGTAACACAGACTTTGTTTTTGAAGTTAATAATTATTATCTCGTCATATTGTGCGTCGGTGGCATAGCGGTTAGGACGCTCGCCGACCATACACATGGTCCGGGGTTCGATACCCGGCCGACGCACTCCTTTACCTCTCTGAGCCGGAAATAAAAAAGCTGGTGAAGAGGAAAGGTTGGGAATGAGGCTAGCAACCCCATCCTGTAAAGTAAAAACTGCTACAGAAACTTCAAGCCTCTAGCTTGAAGCTCTATGTTCCACTGGGGAACGTGAAGGAACAAAAAAATATAATCTCGTCATATTGACATATGAAGAAAATGGAGATGGTTTGGATAAACGTTGAGAAGACCGTTGAATGACATCGTGTGCCAGACCATGCTCTCGAACAGCAGGTGATTGGGAAACGACGAGATGATATGGTACAGAGCGTATGAGAAAGAGGAGATGAGAGACTATGGACAATCGCAGAGCCACATAAAAAGGAATGCAGAGAAGAGGCTGAAATGAACTTGTTCTACTGGAGCCTTATAGTCCCTTCGGAAGTCAAGGGAATAATAATAACAATAATACCGATAACAATAATTAGGGTAAAATATCTTTAACTTACTTAGATAGAATTGATATAGCCCATCCATCAACTGCAATATCTTGGGTTGCAGCAAGAAATGTTAATGCAAAAAATGCAATTGTTAAACTAATTATATCAATTGGATGATGTGTACCTAATGGACTCCATGGATTATTAGGATCACGTCCTAACCAATGATTAATATAATTAGCTAAAATAATTAATTCAATGCCAATAGCATATTGTGTTGGTATTAACCATGTTTTACGACGTCCAATATGTGTACTATATACTGAATCAATAATTGGCGCCCAAACTAATTTAAATGAAAATGGCCAAAAAACTAATGAAAATTTTGCTTGTGCTTGATAACTTCCTGTATAATAACTTGATTGTAATAAATATGGAATAGATGATGACAAACCAATAGGAATACCCTAAATATTAAGGGAAAAAAAGAAAAAAAAAGAAACACGATTATTATTATTATTGATTAACGTTCAATTTAAAATATTAGAAATTATGAGTATGTCTATTGAAAAGCATGCATATGTGTTTCAACTAACTGAAGATGCCTGTTAAAAATTTAAAAGACTGATTAGTAATGAATGAAGAATATTCATTAAGATAAACTTGTTATCAGATTCTATATTTAGGTGACAGTAACATCCAAAAAGTGCGTCGGTAGCACAGCGGTTAGGACGCTCACCGACCATGTACATGGTCTGGGGTTCGATCCCTGGCGGACGCACTCCTTTACCTCTCTGAGCCAGTAGTAAAACTGGTAAAGAGGAAAGGTTGGGCATGAGGCCAGCAACCCCATCCCGTAAAAATAAACTCTGTTACAGAAACTTCAAGCCTCTAGCTTGAAGCCCTATGTTCCACTGGGAACGTGAAGGAATAAAAAAACATCCAAAGAAATATTCTTATTCACAACATTCATGATTGAAATTTCATACATTTATTCCCCTTAGGGATTTGAATAAAGTCAGAACAACAGCGGTTTTTGGTAGAATAAAATCGTACCATCATTATGTAATTTCTTTGGCGTATCATCAGCTCAGCTGCTTACAGGGCAAAGTCATTTTAAGTTTATCTACAAAGAACAAATTTCAAGAGTTGGTTCGTAGGTATCTGACTGATTGGTTACAGGATTTCATCATGAGCTGACGTCACTTTGAGAACCATTGGAAAGCTTGCATGGAGTACTAAACAGCTGTTCCGTCCAAGTTTGTAGCTCTACATCAGTACGCATTCACATGGTTCTCACACAGGACCTTCTGATCACAAGGTGAGCTCGTAGACCATTAAGTCACTGGGACCCGATCCAGTGGCCCATGAATTCCAACTTCTGACAGTTCACCACATAGTAAAACTACTGACGAACATCATCGGAGAGTATTTGTCCTCACACCCGACCTGCTAAAGCCTACTGGTCTCGACTTTTCACTAGAATCCCAGATAACTACCTATCTGAATATGGCAGGTCACAAGTGAGCATCTTATCGATATTCAAGTGTTGGGTTTGAACTTCGTGGGTGCGTACTGCCGAAAAGTCACAAACTAGGGTGAAACACTTGTCCAGTACTCCCAGGTTTTCCAATGGTTCTCTAACCAATATAAGCCCATGAGGAAATCCTAGAAACAATTTTAGCATACTTGCATAGAGTTCATTTTAAAACAAAAATCACTCAGTCAATACATGCATACAGTAATAATATATATAATAATAATAATAGCAAACACTTTATCCCTTACAATAATGATCACACACAATGGAAACTTCCGGCATTACATAGTCAGATGAAAGAGAGGGTGAAAATATCCAGTTGTCAAGCAGCGCAAGGAAGGAATGATAATCCCTTCTTTCTGAACGCATAAATCGGGTTTCAGGCGCTTGGTGGAGATTGTTTCGGCATACTTAAGGAGAACAGAACTCTTTTGCCTACTGATAATTTTGAACGATCTTCTGACGTCCACCTCATGTCAAAGCGATGCCTAGCGATGGCTCTGTTTAAAGCATTTATTCCCTTTAGACACAGGCTTTTTGGTACAAGTTCAGAAAATCGGAGGCATACCCTTTTTTCTGTTCTTCTAAAGTAACAGCTCCCGCACATACATGTAAATTTGAATATACAGTTAGAGTTAAACTGAGAAGGATATCTATCGATTTTTGATTGCACTAAAGAGCCTATTGTCCGATAGACGGGAATATAAGCTTAGCTGCAGGATAGGCTCTGCCTAGTGATGTCCTCAGTCTTCGATTGACAATTGCTATAGTATTTTCACCTTTAAACTCAAGTTGAGTGTAGACGGGCTCTTTACCACTGTGATTTGCCTGACACTTGAGTCTTCAGATCTTCCAGACTTGTTAATGGACAAATCCATGATTGAAATTATATTGAATCAGTCAACAGCATCGACAGATTAAATTTCAAAAGTTTCAGTAAGAAAGAGATAAAGGGCAGTAATGTAACACCCAAACTGATTGAATAGCAGATAAACTGAGGAAAGCAACAGAGAATTTATAAGTATTTGAGTTTGATAGCAGATCAGGGTAGAGACAGTGGCTAGCCGAACCCATTTCTTTTCCACTCAGAGCTCCGGTTGCTTCAGGCGAATCGCAAGGACCCTTTGCTGTTTGCAGTGTTCAGTATCTAGAGACCTTTGATAATTTATTTGATACCTGATAGATGATAGAGACACTTCAGTAGGTGGCTTCATTGTCTGTTTGGATGAGGTAATTCAATATACAACTGTTGGCAGTTTAAACAACACCTTTATTTAACCATATCGGTGGATGTTCCCTTGTACGAAAAATAAGGTTCCTAGAGCACAGGTCAGTATAGCTGGCTTCACACTAGGAACAGTTGAATTCATAAATACCATCGGAAGTGACTAGTCTAGAAACTTCGTCTTTCAGTTTTCGAATTACAGCCGATAGTGTGGAGAGTATAAGCCATATCTTGCCGAAATTAAACGCTCTTTAGATTGATTTTCTCAACTTGTTGATTATTATTTTCCTTGGTAAATCACCTTTGAATTACAGTCGTTTAGGTACATGTAATGCAAGATTTTGTGCGTGTTCAGGAAACTCAAACCTTCAATAGAAAATATCTGTTTGTTTTTCCAGAGAAAATGTGATATGAATTGGTTAGCCACCCATTTCTCGTAGAAGTATTCAATAAGGTTGGCGTATACTCATGGAAGTGTCATCAATGGAGTGTTTACGCTGTCACAGATGTAGCACTTATGATCTATTTGCATTTCAAAATCAACATAATTTATGCTCATGTTTCTTCTATCATTTGACTGGAAGAGGTGTATTCGACAACTTCAATGCATACTGTAGTTCTGTGAAGGACATCAGCTGCCGATTTCATGTTCTTACAAACTTTTCTGTAAAAACGACGTCAATTAAATCAACAATGACAATGAAAACACTGTCCATAGCAGCCTTATAATTTTCATTTGCGACTGTTTCATGAAACTTATTTTTTTGTTTCTGTCAACGGTCAAATGATGCTACAGGACTCAGCTCCATCGATTGTTAGCTTACATATAGGAAGTGAAGTAGTAGAGTGTATTGATCGATTCACTTACTAGGGTGTTGCATCAACCTCAACCGGCTGGTTGATGTCGAAACTTCAGCATGGAAATAAAAGTCTCGTTTGTCATTTGTCTACTCATGTCAACTCTGTTGTAGACATGGTATCTGGCCGTCAACCAAAGGACGAATCTACTGTGCACCAGCATACTTTGTTCTTCTTTATGACTGTGAGAGATGGTTATAGGAAGTGGGAGATATGATAAGTTTAGCTATCTTTCATCATAGGTGTTTGTGTTCTATCTCCCATTTTAGGTGGTATACTAGGGTGAGTATTGTTCAGGTTAGGCATAAAGTGTTTGTTAAACAGGGTAAGTCAATCAATGAAGATTGAGATGGCTAAGATACGTGTTAAGCATGCCTAGCCATCACCTTCTTCGACGAGTACTGTTAGCTGACATATGATCAGATTGGAAATAGGCTGGTGTTGGTTATAAACGAAAAAACGGTATCAATCCATGAAATCCACAACATTTAGTTTGAGCCAGTCACGTAAGGAAGTGTAGATTGTCTAGTAATGGTCTTCAAGATGGTAGGAACTGACGGCTGTAGACAGTTGGGGATATGGCTCAAAATTGTTTTCAATGGTTGGCGCAGATGCATTCACTCTTTGTGATTTGTCATGTCCAAAGCAGCCATGTTACCATTCTTTCTCCCTCGCATCTCTGCTTGTTATTTTTCTTTCGAATTGTTTTCTCAAAATATGTTATATTCCTTTGTGTACTACATGGAGTGTGGTTAACTCAAACTGTTGCACTTCTGTGCAAAGTTCTATGCTGAAAATCAATCAGTCAATCATAGCTACGAGGTCATGAAAGACTGAGTCCATAACCATTGAGGGTTCCATTAAAAGTATCATATTCATTTAATGTGTCTTTAGATTCCAGCCTGATTTCCTTGATTTGACCACACCTTAGAAATGATTGGATACACATGCACATACACACAAAGACAAGACAGCTATCCACCTATTGACTGAAACTACGAGGAATAATCACTCTGACAAATGTTACAGAAAGAAATATGTTTTTGTTTCATTTAGAAACTTATTCGATATCACGTCCAGCTAGTGTTGTATATCAGCATAAAACACCTGCACTGACTGTTGTACAGATTACCTAAACTGTAGCATTAATATATGTGTTCTCAAAATGGGTAATGAACAAAATCAAAATTTTCAGGGTAACTGGACATTAAAACTTAAGGGAAAACGACATTAACCATGGACTGAAACCCCTTCATTATTGTTATTACTACTAGCATTAATTAAAAGACCTCAAGTTATCCTTTTATTACTGTTACTTAATTTCCTAGAGTTCCAAGTGAAACAGGAAGACTTGACCTTCAGCTTTCAAGTTTCAGTAGCAGTGGGCTTATCCTTATTTCTAACGGGATGGAGTTGATAGCCCCACAACCAACCTTCCTTGTTAGCTAGGCTTACTAGCAGCTAAGTGTCGTTTGGACCAAGTGTGTAGTTGGCGTATATTCTATCACTAACGTACAAGTTATGTGTCAGGAGATCCATATAGGAAAACTCAGCGAAGCTTCTAAAGTGAATATAAAAGTTAGACAAGGCTGCCTACTATTACTAATGATATTCTTAACTGTGATGGACTGGGTTTTACGGAAGATTGTGGGGAGCAACAAGATAGGAATACATTGAACCGATTAGAAGACACTTGAGGATCCGGACTTCGCAGATGATTTATATTCAGTGTCACACACACACTCGAAGATCTACGGTCGAAAACTGACAAGTTGGCGGAAGACGCGGATAAGACAGGACTCCAGGTGAACATAGAGAAGACAGAGGTAATGAGAATAATCAACCGACAACAACAACAACAACAAGCACCAGTCACTATCATCGGAAGAAATTTGAAAGAGGTCACTTCTTCCGCCTATCTAGGCGCCATCGACTAAACTACAGGTGACAGCATGGATGAGGATGTCAAAGCCAGACGGGATCAGAAAGCAAGGCAGACATTCATCACTCTGAAATCACTTTGGAAATCTGCACCTTGCATCATAAAGAAGAAGATTTTTGGATTTTCAACACCAAGATAAAGTTAGTCAGATCCTCCATATATGTCAGAAACTGGACACGCGCGTCAAAAAGAATATTTCTAACAGACTACTTCAGACTTCAATCAGCAGTTTCCTTTGCTAGCTCCATACTGTAGATTAGATGACCAGTCAGAAAGAATTAGCAACAAGACACCCTGGAAAGTGACAAACCTGCCAAGAACCAGTGTGGTGAGAGCTGTCTGCCAGCCGAAATTGATAGACAGCAATTTACGCTAATGTTTACGTCTTCAGTCTTGGTCATGAGAAAAAAACAGGAACAAAGACTAACTCAGCAACCAATCACAGCAGACTTAGCGTGGGCGGATACCATTAGCACATATATCAACGAACTGTCTAAGAAACGGCAACAACGAGATGACAGAATAACCTTCAGCAGGAAGACAACCAATGAGAAGACGTTACCTCTCTGCTAATAATAACGAATAATAATGTACACAAAAGTCTATAAATATCTGTTGTTTTTCCTAATAAACGATCTGTTGCCTGACTCTTGTCTTCTGTCGTTACAGCAGTTGCCCAACAAATATGCCAAAGAAAATGAAGGTCAATCGGATACACTCTGAGGAGATCGCTGGGTGACATTCCGTGGCAGGCCATTTCTCGGGTAGAACCTGAGTGGGAAGTGACGAGTTGGGTGTCCATCCGAGGATGACATGGAGGAGATCGTGTCAGAAGATGGCAGCCTATGGATAGTCGTGTAACCAGCTAAATATGACTGCAGAGAATAGGACAAAGTGGAGACGTGCTGTTGAAGACCTATGTCCCACTCAGAAATCAAGAGAACAATAATAAAAATGATAATGCAAGTGATACACTTATCTGATAGCTTGAATGGTTAACAAATAGTCAAGCCAACTCAGTCTTTAAGCTTGCTTTTCAGTGTTGTTGATAACTAATTTTTCAGAATATATATTTGAGCCTTCATTTATATAAAAAGTTATATTACTTCATGAATGAGAACGTGACTGTAATCTCAACAACAGCAGCAACAACAAAAATATCAGAAACGTCCTAGTTTGCTTTCGTTTTCTCCCTATTTTTCCTTGTTTTATGTGTGTAAACATCCTTTCCCAAATAGGCCATCTAAAACACAAAGCATTCAGTTCTTTGTGTGTGTTTTTTCTTCAGAAATTACTTTATTACTTAATAATTTCTTCAGCTTAAGGATTCAGATAATACAAAAGAAAACAAAAGGCAAAAGGATGTGACTGAAATAAACAAAATGGAAGGAAGAAAATAATGTGTCATGTGACTATGAATTCACCTGTTAATTATGTTATTTCCAGCATCCATAGTAAATGGAACAGAGTGAGTTATTCGCCTGATATCTCTTATTCGAATGAAGTAACAAACTGATGTGAGCGATATATGGACAATAATATTGGTGTTGTTTGATAACATCACTAAATTTGATATGGACTGTTTTGACCACAAGAACAGGCTATTTATTGTTAATATTCAAATGGGTTCTGAGTGGGAAATACGTAAGGCTTCAACATCACACCTAGATGTCGTCCTGCTCTCTTCAGTCCCATTCAGTTGGCGCAGCGATTGCCCATAAGCTCACATCTGTTCACCACACAATCTTCTCGATGTCATCCTTGAACTCACACCCAACTCATCGTTTCCCATTCGAGTTCGACTGGAGTAATGACCTGCCATGCGATGTCCCCCAACAGTCTCTTCAGCGTGTGTCCGATTCATCTCTTTTTTTTCGGCATACTTCTTGAGCGACAGATTCTTCATTGGTTCGCTCCCAAAGTTTTTTGTTGCTCATCCTTTCTGGCAGACTATCTAATCTGCAGTTTGAGGTGAGTGAAGTAAGATGTTGATAAGAATCTTCATTCTTCATCCTGAGTGAAGTATATTTCCAAACTGGATTCAGAGTGATGAACGTCTACGTTACTTTCTGGTCCTGGCTGGCTCCGGCATCTTCATCTATGTTGCCACCTGTAGTTGAAACAATTCTGCTTAGATAAGTCAAGGAGGTAACCTCTTTTGAAGCCTCGCCCGCTTATGGCAATTGGCGTTTGTTGTGTTTGGTTATCGTCATCACCAGCAGCAATAGTAATGCTATAACTAGAGTTCAATATGGAAAGGGAATATTTAACTTTTGCTGACTACCTGTTTTAGCTGGTTCTAAGGTGAGGCAGAATCACTGGCGATGGATTTATCAAGGACATATTTGTCGGATTCAGTGTTTGTATTTGTTCCCGTTAACTGATTCTGTAATGCAGAAATTCTTGGTCTCTTTTTAAATATCAAATCCTACTACCAATGCTTTGAGGTCAATTTGGTATTATTTTGTTCATGACACCTAGGAGTTTAATCCAGAGTTTTCGTTTCATCCCATCAGAAACTCTCCAGTTACCTGTGCCAGAAGTTAATCATTTTGGTTCAATAAAACCAATTGGTGGGAAATACGAGTGAATAATTTCAGTAATTAACAACTGACAGTCTTCTCACAAGAGAAGGCTTTCATTCCCTGATGAGATACAAAGCGAATAACACCTCAGAGTTACAAGTGCGATCACAGACTAATATCAGCTAGAGAACCATTGAAGACTGTCAAGGAGTATTGGAGAGCTGTTTCTCACTTGTTTGGGACTTCCCATTAGCATGCGGCCATTGCTATAACACGGCTCGAACCTAGGATCATCAGGCTACGAATCTGATGCCCCTTAGTGACTGCTTGAAAGAAGAAGTCGCCTGCAGTTTCGCTGAGAACACGTGGCCAGTGGGGTTCATCGGGTGGGTGAGTGGGGGAAAATACTTGCTGATGACATTCACTGGCGATCACTCTAAAATCACGATTTGTTAGAGGTTGCTGGCTGGCTGGCTGGATTCAACATAGAACTTGGCACCGAAGTGCAACAGTTCGAGTTGCCACGTTCCAAATAGCACACAAGGAAGACAAGAAAATGAGTGAAGAGAATCAATAGAGTTTTGACAAGTATAAGAGTGAAACAGAATGAGTAATGGTAGAAAGGAATATGAAAGATTACAGAGACTGAATACATCTGCATAAGCCATTGACAACGATTTTCAGTCATATCACCTATTGTCTCCAGCCATTGATTGTTAGAGTCCCGAGGGCGGGCCCCAACCCGGAAGTCTGCATCTCCCTACCTGACTCAGTTTAACTGTCAGGGATTTCATGGATTGATACCATGTTTTTGTTTGGCCACCACTTACTCTTTTCCAACAAACCTGCACCTATATCAGCTAGTAATGCCCGTCGGGGGAGACGATGGTTAGGCATGCGCAGCACGTGACCTAACCATCTCAATCTATGTAACTTCATAGACTCTTCGAGTGATTTTCCCTCTTTGCCCAACACTCTACACCTAACGTCAACATTACTTACCTTATTATACCACCTAACGCGAGAAAGAGATCGTAAACATCTGTGGTCAAAAACAGTCAACCTTTTCATGTCTTCAACTCGTATTGGCCATGTTTCAGAGCCATAGAGAAGGACGGAGCGAACTGCTGAGCAGTACACACGTCCCTTAGTTGATAGCCAGATATCATGCCTATGCCAGAGACGGTGTAAGTTAGCGAAAGCAGCCCGAGCTTTTTGGATCCGTGCTGTGATTTCGTCACCAATCAATCCGTTGGTGCTGATACAATTTCCCAAATAGGTGAAGTGGTCAACATGTTCTATCACTTCACTCCCTATCACTAAGCTAGGAGTTGACGTAGTCCAGTCAGTCCTGTAGCAGCATCTTACATTTCACAGGGGCGAATCGCATGCCAAACATATGAAGATTGCTGCTCAAGGTGTTCAGAAGACTCTGCATTTTGTCAGCATCCTCCCCTAACAGGACTATGTCGTCTGCATATTCTAAGTTCATAAGACTATTCCCTGGTAACAAGTCGATTCCTAAGTCGTTAAGTTCAGTTAAGGATACTTCCATTAGCATATCTATGAAGAAGTTAAACAGAAAAGGGGAAAGTGGACATCCTTGACGGACACCACTGGTTGTTATCAATTCAGATGATAATTCCACATAAGCCCTTACATGGCTACGTGAGTTTGAGTAGAGTGCCTTGATTAGTGCAATGTACTTTCTTGGCACTCCCTTCACAGTCAAACATTGCCATAGTACCTCTCGATCCACGGAGTCGAAGGCCGCCTTCAAGTCAAGAAATATGGCAACTGTTGGACGCCTAAAAGTGTGTCTATGTTCTGGGATCTGTCGGAGAGTGAAGATATGATCTATGCACCCTCTACCTGGCCTAAAGCCTGCTTGATTTTACCTCGTTTGTTCCTCCCGAGTTCGGCTTAGTCTGTGCATGATTACGGAGCCTAGGATTTTAGAGACTATGTTCGTCAGGTTAGAAGTTCTGGACCACTGAGCCACATCCCAGTGGCTGGACGGTCTAAAGACTTGCCTTGTAACCTGAAGGTCCTGACTTCGAAACCCAGTGACAGGTGTGCTCCTGATGATTCTCAAACTAGGAGGAAATAGCTGTCGAGTACTTCCTGGTTCTCAGTGGTTTTCTAGCTCATATCAATCCATGATCAAACTTGAAACGAATCAAATCCCTACAAACAAACTCTTGCAAACTTCATAGTTTGTGGAAGGATTTATGCTATTATTGAATCTCAACAAGAACACAATCGTCTAGGGGAGATAGTGAGACATCCAGCTAACAAGTCTCGAAGAGAACTTAACACAAATCAAGAACTTTACTGCTAAGCATTGTTAACCAAACAATTGAGTAATAGACTCATGACATATTACTTAAGAATCGCATGTATGCTTATGCACATGGCAGTGAAATGTTTTTATTACAGGGAGACTGACTATACTGTCGAGCAGCATAAAACAAAGTAGGTGAAGTGGGTTTCGGCGCCATCATTCAATAGATAAAGATTCAGCTCACGGAATGAATATAAGCATCAGATTATGGGGAAAATAAAAAGAGATACTTCTTCAGCAAAGAAAATTTTCTTTTTGACTGAATTATCAACTAGGCTGTACCGTCATGTATATATATTGTAAAGGGATGAGAAGGTTTCAGAAGAATTTCTGGTCTAGGGTCAAGTCAATAAGATTGCGAATAGGGATTAAAATGTAATAATAACAAAATAGACAGGAAGTTCAGATAAAAAGCACAACAGTACAAATAGGAATTGAAGAAAGTCAAAATGACTGAAATAAACAGGAAGTTAATACAAGGAACGTAATAGGACAATCACTATTGAAAGGAATGACTGTATATTGATAACCATGGTCAAGGCAAAGGTTGGACTTTTTTTAATAAGCAGCTACAGGTTGTTCTTATAGATCGCGAATGCCTCAGCTATGTCCAGATACCGTGATCTCACTCCGTTTGAGGGGTTCAACAGCATCTTGTATAGGAGTCCGAAGCAATTTTCAGATGGAGTAGAATGTCCTGAGTTCACCAATTATTCTATTACTGAGCTATATAAACACTTACAACCTCCCTTTACCAACCAGACTGGATACTGTTCTTGAGTGTGTTTTACAAGCGCACCCATGGTACATACAGTCAATGTACTCAGCTTCACAATAGTAAGTGATCTGATATATGCATCTTGGGGTGGTGGCTCAATGCCACAAATTGTCTTTCCCATGTTAGCTGTGTGGTTTCTTCAAAGAAAATGTTACTCTTAGGCTGAGGGACTTTGAAAGACGTTTTTGGAGAACTTTTGCCTCAGTATCACTTTTAAATTCGAGATTAAGCAGCTGGAGAATCTTTTTGGGGGCGAACTGGACCTGATCAGGAGCTTTCTTTGGTTTTAGATTTTTGTCTATGAATCTTGGCAGGAAACAATTTTCCAATAAGATTCCTCTAAGAATTTGAAGTTCTTCCTCAATAGATTGCTGAGTACTTATTTTCCGGATTCTTGAGAAGACAGAATATACGAGGCTTGGATAGTGTTATTCGAAGGTGGAGATTATCTGCGAAATGTGATGCGATGTATTTGCGCAATACATTTCAAACACAATCTGATCAAACACACACACACGTTTACTTGTCAAGTCAATTTATATGAAAAATAAAGGCCGATTAAAATGCACAAAAGTGACAAAAAGGATTTAAGAATAATAAGAATAGCTAACACAACATCTGGTTATCTAATTAGATAAGGATTTTCAAGGTAGGTTAAGATTAACACCAAATTACACTCGAGGAAGAAAGTCTCAGCCAACTTGCATTTTTACACATACTTCTGAGTCGAAGAAATGGTTCAATAAGGCGGTCAATTTATAGGAAGCCTACTTAGACAGAGCAATGTTTAAATTGTCACAGCTTCTGTCCATTACAGTAAAGGAGAGGCTTGGTGAAGTGCTTATTCAAGAGGATTCAGGGTATTTGTACAGCTGATTTTATAGAGGATGAAACCAAAATACTGATGGATATGCTTGTTGAAAACGAATATCCTTTCAGATTTTTAAACCATGTAGAAGTCAATTAGTCTTAAAGCCTACAATCTATTCTGTCTCTAAGATAGATGTTTTAATTAAATCGCAATACATTGGGGAAGTTATTATTATTATTATTGTATCCTTTAATTCCTAGAGGAACATAGGGCTTCAGCCGTGCGTCTCCATTACGTTCGGTTCTCTGCTAGAGTCTTCACCTGGCTCCAAGTCTGCCCACACGTTTTCATCTCCTCTTCACATGACCTCCTCCAAGTCACCCTTGCACTGACGACCAACTCACCGCTTCCCTTTCGGGTTCCACTCGAGCAATGGCTTGTCTAGTAATGTCACTTGATGGTTTCCTCGGAGTATGGCCAATCCATCTCCATTTCTTTCTGCTTATTTGTTGCACAATCGGTTCCTGGTTGGTTCGCTCCCAGAGATCTCTATTGCTGATCTTTTCTGTCAATCTGAGTATTGAGCGAAGACAACTGTTAATGAAGGTCTGTAGTTTGTTTGAGATGCTCTTTATGACGCGCCAAGTCTCTGGGGAAGTAAAAAGTAGGATTTTAAGACGGGAACTAAGCCCGATCATCTGGAGAGTCTATTACGTAGGCTAACCTGTTATTATTGAAAAAGCCAAAAATATTCTGCACCACAAACATCAAAAGTGCACAAGTGAATTATATCCCATCCCACACCATATACAAATCTTCTCAGTGTGTGCACACACGTAGGGAGGAGTAATCGCTCTGTGCATGTGCTGGTGGGACAGCATATTCCGAAATAGTCAGATAAGCAGATGAACTTAGAAAACTTGATAGACGCAAGTGGCAGACTACCAACTTTGTCGGAACAATTATTCTCTATTGTCCCCCCTTAGTTTTTCCCGGGCTACTGAAGAAAGACTATAACATCATATTACGCAGGATGCTAAAGGTTGTCAGCAGGGTAAGCAACGTGCCACTTAACCAGCCTGTTAATATTCTGGTTGACAGGCACATGGACTCGTGTGAAAAATGGGCCAAATCCATTTGATCCAACTCACATCACCCTCTTCACTCACAACTCTCCCCTTGCATCTCATCAGGCAAAACCAGAAGCCTATATAGAAAACTATATGCTCGCACCAGCAAGTACAAAAAGTAAGCCATACCATTCTTAGCTCGTGTTCTGTGCGATAAAGAAAGTATTAGGCGTGACACCTATAATTCATTAAATAGTCAGTAGAACAACTGGACCTCGTCTTTCCAACTCATATCATTTATAGGTACAACATTTTCTTTCTTTCTTTTCCTTTTCTTTCTTTTCTGTTATGTGCTGCTTTGTTTCTTTCTTCCGCTTACGCCAGTAAATATGATAGCACCTACTTTTCTAACACCTTGAAACACTCCATAATGGATAAGATTTTATTTTGATAAATCACACAGTGTAGTACAGTTATATTAACTGATGACGTTTTGAGCACAAACTATTGCTCATAATCATATCAAGTATCAACTTTATATGATTATGAGCAATAGTTTGTGCTCGAAACGTCATCAGTTAATATTACTGCATAACACTGTGTGATTTATCAAAATAAAATCTTATCCATTATGGAATTATACTCTACCACAGTGCCCAAGTTTTATACTTATACCTTGAAACACTGTTCAACTTTGGCTTTGCTACCGACATGCCAATATGTAGTTGTCATAATGAACTGAGATTTCCTTAATCTGTGTAGAATTCTATTTATTGATAATGTACTAACTTGATGCAATGCTGTAGTAAAAATGCTGAGAATTCCATCCTGTATCACAAGTACTGTTTTGGAATAAAGCAAATTATTATTATTAGCTAGACATCTAGTCGACATAGACCACAAGACTGATGTCAAAACAACCTTTAAAGTTATTTTTTAAAACGCTTGCTGGAATACTTCAAGGGGATATAGCTATTAATAGACCCCCTCAGGGGTTTATAAAACAACTTATTATTAGTCTTGACCTACCTTGAAAATCCTTATCTGATTAGAAAATCAAACGTTGTGTTAACTATTCATATCATTCTTAAATCATTTTCGTCACTTTGTGTATTTTAATTGACCTTTATATATAAATTGTCTTGACAAGTAAACGTGTGTGTGTGTGATCAGATTGTGTTTGAAATGTATTGCGCAAATACATCGCATCACATTTCGCAGATAATCTCCATCTTCTAATAGCACTATCCAAATTTATAAAAAAGGGACTAATTATTTTAAATATATGTGAGATTTCTCTTCCTGCTTAGAGAGACACAACGCTGAAAATGATGAATAAACTCTCCATGCTATATAGGCTTTTTTGTATATGGATCTCCTTAGAAAGTTATCAGCTTTTCTTGACAGTTGAACATCAAGAAAGTAAAATATGTTGAGTCAGATTTTAACTTCTAAAGTGAAATCGATATATATGAGTAGGTGTCTAAACAGTCAGCATATTATAACTTATTTAATGCAATTTACTAACTAAAATACTAATGAACTTCAAGTGCTCACCATAACACACAACAGTTACAATTAAAGAGAGATTCAAAGAATACTCTAGTGATTCGTAAATTGAATTTGATGAAATATTTATCAAGTAATTGGAAATTATTCTGAATGGCTCTTTATCATATCATGTATACTATTATCATTTTGTTTTTTTAAATAAACTATTTTAAGGATATTCTAAAGTCCATGATTATTAATAATAATAATAGTTAATTATTCTAAAAAATGCTTTTTAATATTGTATATATTTTTTCACATTCAAATTCTGAACAACTTTACAAATGTGAAGGAAGTTAAAATGAGTAATTGCTGAATTAGATTGCAGAAAAAAAATGAAGGCCAGTTAATAATTTTCAACATATTAGAAAGTACTTGACGAAAAATGTATATTGTTACTTGACAAAGAAAACCATGCATTTTTCCGTATTTTTGGGTGTAAAATTTACTATCAGGGAGAATATTTATACCTGTCGGGTAATCGGTACAATTAAGAAAATTTACATCGCATTTACACTGCATCATGTCCCTAATTTTCTCCAATATACGAAGTCGCTTTTGAAATAAATTAAATAGTTCTTACAATCCATTTTAATTTGGCTATTGAATAACAGAGCATCGGTGGTACAGCGGTTAGGACGCTTGCCGACCATGCATATGGTCCAGGGTTCGATCCCCGGCCGACGCACTCCTTTACCTCCAGTAATAGAACTGGCAAAGAGGGAAGGTTGGGCATTAAGCTAGCAACCCCATCCTGTAAAAATAAACACTTCTACAGAAACTTCAAGTCCCTAGCTTGAAGTCCTATGTTCCACTGGGAACGTGAAGGAAAGAAAACTGAATAACATACGTTCCAAATCTCAGGGTAGTAGTGATCGTTAGAAAACAAAAGAGTAGAGTGAAGAAATATAATTACTTCACAATTAGATCTTCATCTCTGACTCTACTCTAAAATACACAGCCAACTTCAAAATATAACAAAACATTCTGCCAATCTTAATATATATGTGTGAAACTTAGGCTCTATGGTATTAGGTATTTCCATATGGAATTCTGCCAATCTAATGGTGTTAAATTTGTTAACAATAATTAGTCAAATGGTGGTTTGCAAGGATTGGATTTGATTGGTTACTGGATTTCATCATGTTCTGACATCGGTTAGAGAACCACTGGATAACTTGCAGGGAGTACTAAGTATCTGTTTCGTCCTAGTATGGGACTCTTCATCAGTAACCATACAGATGCTCATTAGGGACTGGTTCTATTCAGGTAGGTTTTAGTGAGAAGTCGTAACCAGTAGGCTACAGCAGGTCAGGTGTGAGGGCGAATACTCGCCATGGATGACATTGGCTAGTCGTTGCACTATGTCATGAATAGGAAGAGGTTGGAATTCATGTGATGGCCATCGGATCGGGTCCCAGTGGCTAAATGGTCTACGGGTTCACCTTGTTAACAGAAGGTCGTGGGTTCGAACTCCCTGTGGTGACTGTGTGCTGATGAATAGTCCCAAACAACGTTGACAAAACAGCTATCCAGTACTCTCAGGTTTTCCAGTGGTTCTATGACTGATGTCAGCTCATGATGAAATCCAATAACTAGTCACTATGAACATGTCAGGGGGGGGTTAATTTTCCAAGAAAATTAATGCCATGATTAAAGGGTTGAAGTAATTACAAAAAATTAAATAAGTAGATTACCTAATATGTGAAGAAGCCAAACCTGTGTGTTCTACCATCACATGAACCTACAAAAATGACAATTTCGTTCTCCTCCTATACGATTTACAATTTGTCATTACTCAAATTATTCTATTTTTCTGAATACTTCATTTTTCATTCCCTATTACGTAATCAACTCGAACAGTCATTTATTCCTTAATTACTGTTTATTTTACCAAAATTATGCATTATGCAATCCACTTATTGTAATTACTTCAACCTTTTAATCATGGCATTAATTTTCTTGGACAATTATCACCCGCCAACATGTTCATACTGACTAGTTATTGGATTTCATCATGAGCTGATATCGGTTAGAGAACTTTTGGAAAAGCTGCAGGGAGTACTGGACAGTTTTCTCATCAGCCTTGTTTGGGACTATTCATCAGTACACGCCCACCACAGAGGGTTCAAACCCAGGACCTTCCGATTACCGGGCGAGCTCGTAGACCATTAGACCAATGGGACTCGATCCAGTGGCCAAGCCATAAATTCCAACTTCCGCCTATTCACGACATAGTGCAACGACTAACCAATGTCATCCGTGGAGAGTATTTGTCCTCACATCTGACCTGTTGTACCCTACTGGTCACAACTTCCCACTAGAACCCATATGACTAGTGAATAAGACTAGTGAGGTTCAGATTAATATTCAAGTGTTGGTTTGCAGTACTCCCTGCAGGTTTTCCAATGATTCTCAGCTCATGATGAAATCCTGTAACCAATCAAATCCAGTCCTTGTAAACCACCACTTGACTAATTATTGTTAACAAATTCACCGCTATTAGATTGGTAGAATGTCTCGTAATGTATTGAAGATGTTTGTATATGTTAGAGTATAACCAAAGATGAAGATCTGATTGTAAAGTAAGTATTTCTTCACTCAACTCTTTTGTCTTCTAAAGATCTACATAATGATCTAGTTGACATTTTTTCGGGGAGTTTTCAATGATGGACTCCGGAAAGTGCAAGACTTCAATTAAGTCAAGAATGTTCAGTGTCCAGTTAGATACAGTATCATTCAGTGTCATGTAATACAAATTAGTCTTACTGCTGGTCATCCTTCATTTTCTATGCCACAAATATTGTCTACGTCATATGAACTGATGGTTGATCTGTATTTGAGTACAATGAAAATCAGATTAATATATTATTTAATTGTAATTTACTTGAATTGTCTAGTCACGGAAAACGCCTATCAGGACAATCGAAGGAAAAGGACAAAAAGCTCAGCAAAGATATTTTTCCGGCGATTTCATCCTCAAAAGCTGTACAGACGCAGTTACAAAATTATTACAGAAAATTTGTAGTTCAAGTGAATGTTTTTCGTGTTTGTTGTGTTCTCTGAATTGGATAGTTTAATATAAAGGCACTAGTTTCAGCGTGAAGTGAGTTTCTGAAACTTCTCATGAATCATATATAACTCTCTGTTCTGATGACGTTGTTAGGCATATCGTTCATGAGGCAGCCTGGAAATGGAGTTCGCATTGAAGCTAACCCTGAAGATGTTGTCCAGAAGGACAATGAAAGCTTCTCATTTAGACCCCCAATAGGCTCAGAGAGAACAACACCACTAAACAGTTACAAAATTTAAATTTACCACAGCTTATTTGATTCAGGTAAAAAATTATTTAGCTGTGTGAAATGAAGTTGATTGTGAACCCCAAAACGCATCCCACTGTTAAAACAGATAAGTACAGTAACATTTCCAAAAAAAGAGACAATTGAGCAGTCACTTTGACTCTTGTTTGAATGGATTTGTTATCGTAGGACAGATTTAATTCTATTCTTCAAGTTATAACTAACAGCCGTTATACATTGTGACAGTGATATCAAAAGTGGTAGCTGATAACTAGTGCTGAAATAAAAAATAAATTAATAAACTGTATGTTGTTGTCTTAAAGGCAAATGACCATCTCTTTTGCAAGTCTTACTGATGTGGAATTTCTGAAGTCATATTAAATTTCTATGCCAATTTTTCAAGCTCATCACTGTGGTGCAAATTCGGTGCAATAAAACTGCAAGAACTTCAGTAAACTGGGGTCCAGTTGCTTTACAAATGTGTCAAATCACTTAGTGGCTAGTAGTAATTTTTGGATGTCTGACTTCTCACCATTTTACCTCGCTTAAAAAAGGAATATAAAAATTACCTGCCATGATGGTTCCGTCCGTATTTACCATTAATATTTTTATTCTCGATATATAAAATTGAATCCTAGTGATAGGGTGTATCGAACAAATGGAAATGTGACGCTTACTACATTTTGTGTCTGCCAAATATGTTACGTCATGAAAACACTTTTTGTATTTTAAAGTGTGTAATGCGTTTAATAAAAAAGTGTTCATCGATGTTATACGGAGAAAATATAACTTCTATGTCGTATTTCTTCTACACTGTGTTATATACGAACCTAGAAGGGAGCTTATTCTTGCATGAATAAATATGTACATATACACAAATCAGACTTGAGAACTTTGATAATGGTTTTGTTGAGTTAATCATGCAAGGAAGCATGTGCTTTCTATTCTTCCTCAGAAGACCAAAAGTTCAACGTCAAGAAGCTCCTAACAGCATGTTGCGAAGTTACATGAAATATATACAACCTTTTGATGCAGACGTTTACAAGATGAATTCAAAGTCTGAATGGCTGCAGGATCGGAAGTAAAAGCCTCCTGATTACTAACCCATCGCTCTGCCATCTGATATATGATGCCTAGAGGTTAACTGCGTGATCGTTTCACCTTAGTCATCGTGAATAATTCTCAATTGTCTTGTGAATAAATAGTAAGTAAATTTCTGCTTGTCAGAGCAATTAAATGTGTCCTAACGTTTATCTCTCGCTATTCGAAATATATATGAAGTCATTTCATCAGTAAGCAAATGACTAGACAGTATTACACTCCCCTAATTTTTGATTACAGTGGCAGATGCAAAATTTAATGTCACTTAACTCAAAATGTTAGACAAGAGGGACAGCAGTTCTTCACATTAAATCCTATCATCAGCCATTCACTTCGGGTAAATATAAACACAAGGATGAACTGATTGAGTTTCGACATAATACTTAACACAGAAAACACACACAAAAAAGTCGTCAAACTCCATGTGCCACGCAAAGGAACGCGAAACATAGAAAAGTGGATTCAAAAGGAACATAATAAGTGCAAAATCTTGGGAGAAAGAATAGTAACGTGTAAAACCATTAGGTTTTAATGGATATGAAAGACCAAAAAAAGTAGTAAATGCACCTGTGTTACTGAGAACGATTTTAAGCCATATTACAAATAGGCTCCAGCCATTGGTTCTTAGAATTCCGGTGACCCCAACCAAGCAGTCCACACCTCTCTACATGGATCACGCTTACTGTCAGCGACTTCATGGACTCACTATATGTTTTCATTAGACCAACACTAGCTCTTTTCCAGCTTAATCATATATCAGCTAACATTGATCGATGGTGAAAGCAGTGGCTGGAAATGCACAACACACGAGCCAGTCATCTTGATTCATGTAAATTCACTTCTTCATCAATTAGCTTGCAGTCCTGACTTACTACTCGACGCCTAACCTCAATATTACTCACCATATAATACCACTTTATGTATGACATGGGATGAAAATAGTTGTGTTCGAAGAGAGTTGACTTATTCATATCTTCCAGTTTCAGTAGTCATATCTCACTGCCATAAAGGAGGAAGGAGCGAATTGCTACGTAGTATATAATGGTCGGAAATCGCGTCTACAACAGAGGTGACATAAGTTGGCAAACGCCACACGAACCTTTTGTATCCGTGCTGAGACTTCGTCAGCGACCAGCCCGTTGGAGCCGATGCAAATTTCCAAATAAGTGAATTGGTCAACACACTCTACAGCTTCACTCCCTATCTTTAGACTAGGATACAGTATAGTTCACCCCTGCATCACCGTGTCACATCTGACTTGGACCGATCGCATGCCAAACATTCGAAGATTTCTACTGAAGGTGTTCAGAAGACCCTGCATTTTATCAGTATCTTCACCAGGGACACTATATTATCCGAACACTGCAAGATCATTTTCTAAGTAGCTGGGTGACAGTGGGTATCTGTAAAGGACAGCACTGGTTGTCATCACTTCAGATAACAACTCTGTTTAAGCTCCTACTTGTCTGCTTGAACCCGAGTATAGATGGCATAGGCACAAAAGGTCCCAAATTAGTCTCAACATCTGTTCACATCCACATAGATTTTCATTGGGCTGAATATTTCGGCTAGAAATTATATTCCTTGAAAAACGGACACAAGAATGGCATTGCTGCAGGTGCGGTTGTGTCTAATCTTTAAATAACTTACGTCTGAAACTTTGTTTCCAGGGTAAATCGAGTTATGAGCTATCTGTGATCTGCTTGAGGTTATAGCATGACATGAACGAACATTTCAATTACTGACATTCTACCACAGCGTGTAATATAACTGTCACGCCAAAAATACTGATTTATCTAAAAAAATTTATATCAAGTAAATGAACCAGTCTTGCTCTTCTACTGATAGATCTATAATAGAAACGATAACATTTTATCACTGTAAATACTGACAAAGTTCTTTAGACCATAATGTGCTAAGTCCCAAGATTCCAAAAGCAATGAAAGGGAATGCTGATATCAATTGCTGGGTGTTCATTCCACACATCACAAACATGTGTTAGTCAAATAAACGTATTATCGTCAATCAATAGCCTATTTCCATAATTCTTTTCACACGCAAGGATGCTTTGAGCAGATTCTAATATTAATTTTTTAAATGATTTACAATTCGTTACTGGTAAATTTTGCGTTCAGCTATCATTCATCTCATCAAAATATCATTATTATGACAGAAAACGTACATACTTACCTGGAGAGTATATAAAATCATCAGTATGCAAATTCCTGATAAATCCTCCGAAAGTCTGAACCTCTTTCTTTTGTGCTTTGTGCGATATAACATATCTGCTGATCAGTAATGATTCAAAAATTTTGAGTCCAGAGAAAAATCAAAATACACGGAAAGTTATTATCGGTGAACATAACATTTGGGCATTTGACAAACTATATATGAATGATCAATAGGAAAACCAGGATAACAGCAAAAGTGTTTGAAAGTGTAACAGAGTCTACAGGTGTGAAGGATGAATACTTGATTGATGCAAACAAACTGCAAAGTACACAATAAGATGTCTCCTGTGAAAATACGTTGTATTTTTCTGCTTTTTCTTCATTTCTCTGCCTATTTTATTGTTTTGTCTTCTGATTTGTAAATTGCTAACTTGTTAGTCTCAATTCCTAAGGACCGTAACATTCAGAGTAATGTCTGAACAAGATTGTCTCTCCCATATGTACTGAAATGCAGCTTGTAGGTAGAAACTGATAAATTAAGGCTAATAAATGGTACAGCCGTAATATCTTGAGTCATTGCGTCTTACCATGTTAACTTAAGTGTTAGTAAATCTCTAGTTTTAAACCTCCTAAAGTCATCATGATGCTGCAGCGGTCAGCCTTTGTCTCAACATTTTCTCCTACTATAAGGAATTAAATTGAAGCGCATAAATATATAAGCAATACTAACATCACAACTTATGAAAGCTGCCTACCTCAATTTAGGACAGACCGCTCGTGTAGACATGGTCTTAAAACTAAAAATTCACGGTTGAACTGCCTACGTTTAGAGGTTCGTCTCTCGCATCATATTTTGAAACGGCGTATTGCTGTAGAGGAATACTCCATATTGACAAATTCAGTCAATTTATTCAAAGCACGGTTGGACTTCAAATTCGTGGTGGATCTGAGGGATTACTATAGGCCTAACATCTACTATTCCTGAAAGTCTGTGAGATTCAAACTATAGTCTTCTCATTAAGTTGTGTGACTTATTTCCCTCTTACACTACAAAGCTGTATGGTAAGTGAAACACTGACATTAACTCTAGTTTAATAACTAGCAAAAATATCTGGGAAACTAGCCCTTCTTGTGAACATTTTCGACCCAGCACAAAAATTGGTTTCTGTAATACTCCACAACAATGTGGACAGCAAGGACGATATAACTGTGCGACAGAAATACGACTTCGTCTAAATTAAACAGATTAAACTTATGTACAGAACATTAACTGAGTAAACTGCCATCCCACCTGACGATGCTCTTGGTTTTTAGATTTTGTTTTAACAGGCACGCGTCCCTCTCCCAGCTGATTCTGAAGCACATCCTCAAAGTCCCTGGTTCACTCATACAGGCCAGATAAGTTGCAAGACGTTTGCCTTAAAATTATTTAAGACTCCATTCTGTTTCAATATATTACTTTTCATGCCTATTTCACATATTTGTGTATTTCCTTTTTATTTCTGTATTTTTATGTTGGACAACCGCTAACCAAGCATCAACCAGGGAAAATAGGTTTCGCAATTGTGGCCAGGCGTACACAGCAACGTAAAACTAAGATCCTTGTACACCTTAAATATTCCTCACTGTAATACGTAAATATTCTTGTATACACCAATCTGTCGAATATTACTCTCGCGACTAAAGTAATTAGAAGTAGAACCAATTTCTAAAGTTCTTCAAAAATCTAGGGCCTGGCATAATTCCTTCATTGTTTGAGAAGTTTAAATACTCAGATCTTAAGCCGCCCACGACAAACCATCGCCGTTTTCTGACTCCTTTTGATATGATTTCTCACTGTCCAATACTCTAACACCTGGCCACCATTCAAAGGAGCTTGTCTGCACCTTTCCTTTTGCCACCGAATTCCACAAGTGCTTTTGGTATCACCGCAGTTGGCACGTTTACTCAATCCACACTTATTTGCAAAGTGTTTTTCATAGTACTTTACATGATGGAAGCACCAGACTTAGGAAGATATAGCTAGCTGTTAACAGCACTGTGTCATGAGACACCATCCGCCTTCAGTAAGCTAATCGAATGGACTGCATCTCATTTTCAAATTTACCATCTGCAATAATATCTGAAATTACTACGGTTAGCCTGTCCCTATTTTCCCCAGCTATAATGACATTAGTCTACTATTCTAGCTCATTGGTTTCATAAACTAATAAAGCACAAGCCCTTTAATATGGTTATTACAGGAGATGTACTCCATGGTCTATCGATTGCAGTCCGGAGCTCAAGGGCACGATCGCAGCTTATTCACAACTGAAGTGTACAAAAAATCTAGTTCATTTGCCACCTCAAAGGCATCAGGGAGATGAATGACACGCCATTGTTAGTCGCTAACTGAGGAAGGGCTTCCGGAGAGTCAATTATTCCATGTCAATGATAAGGAGTCGGGTGTACACCTCCTCACTAATATAGGAGCTGTGTTCAGTAGTATACGGACAGCAAAGGCCAGGCGGGAATGGCAAAGGTCCGCCGTCATACTGCGGGCTGCAAATAAAATGCACATTCCGGTTTTAAGAAGGAAACTATAGACACTTAATATAGTATTTCAGTGACAGCTTCTAGGGTTTTTCATCGCGTCCGACCCAGACCAAGCAATCCTCGGCATATAATTCCTACTGGATGCCTGGAGAAGACGGGTAACAGTGAGGCGAACGTTCAGGTATATGAAATACAAAGTGAGAGATCACCATCGAATAAATCTGATTTGATCTCCACCAGTACAGATCAAAAGGTTCCCTGAAATACTAGCCAAATTTCTAAATCTAACAAAAAGTAACCACCAGACTTCTGTGGTTAGGCAATCAACTACTCATATCATGTGGGCACCTCACCCCCCAGTTTTCTCTATATCAAAGAGGTCAGCCTCAGACGAACAAAGGTGTATCGAAGGTGGGGCTAAACCGCACGCCCCATTTCGGAGTTATACGATCCTTTATTGTCCCATAGGCCTTACTGTTGCACATAGTGCTTAATAATGATCAAACCAACTGGTGTCCTTTTGGCGAATACAGAGCTGAAAATAGTCAGACTATCACTGACAGGCAGCCACAACTGCATATCCTGGACTTCGTTAACTGTCTTTGAAGCACCCCAGCAAAGACCAAAGTAGACTTAGTTTAATCCTGCAAAAAGATTCCGGTAGTTAGGCAGAAATATTCAAAACAGATATTATCACACCATTCGTATTATGTAAGGTTCCGAGGATCATGTTTCTAAGGTATTCGAATTCGTCGACCATTTACTGCTATCACATAAGCTGAACTCCTTAGGATTACGTGACTCACTATTAGGATGGCTTAAATCATTCGTTAACAACAGGTCCCATATAGTTAAACTCTAGCCTAATCATTTCTGGTGTAGCTCAAGGTGGTGTCATTGGACCCCTCCTATTTACACTATGTATCAATGACACATGCGCTTGCTTCTCATATGGTAAACCATTAATCTTTACAGATGACCTAAAAGTAGCTTATACATTCCAATGTGATGACCTCGGGGACTTCCAGGATGTTGTGCATTAAGAATTAGATAAATTGACTGCTTGGTCATCTTTATAGAATCTACTATTCATTCTGAACAAGTGTGAATGGATCTGCTTCGGCGCATCCTCAATCTACAGGCAATTAACGCTTCAATCTACTAACCTACCCAGACTCCGAAGTGTCGTTTACTTAGGCCTGTGGTACTCTAGTGACCCAACATTTTCTGAGCAAGTGGCGTCACAGACTCGAAAGTCGAGGATGCTCTTAGGATGCATACTCAGGAACTTTCACGACAATGAAGTTCATCCCATAGAAAACACGTGTAAGGCCACTACTAGAATACTGTACTTTTATTACTAGCGGCACTCGCACAAGTGACAAACTTAGGATGGAAAGTATTCAACGATGTTTCACATCCAAACTACTTACAAGACTATATCTCGACAAACTTTGGACGAGACTACTTATTATGAACCTAGTATTCTTCTTTAAAATCCTACACAAAATATCATTCTTAGACAATAAGGACATACAATTGTCACCGGAAGGCTTTTGCGATCTGCGTAACCAAACTTGCACAGTGACAATAAAAGCCCTTGAATCAACACTCCGCGAAAACTTCACAGTCATGTATTCTAAAATGTGGAACAGCCTGCCCATAGAATTCAGAACCTGCACCCCGGTTATAAGTTTCAAACGCTCTCTATATAACTATTTATTTCTAGAATGAATCAATTATTAGTTTACTACAGTAGCTAAAAGACGCGCCCTAATTACTCTATCAAAGATAAATAGACTAGCCCCATAGATACATAAAAAGACTTAGTAGAAATAAATATATATGTTTACTAGACGGCAATGTACAACGAAGATGAGTACTGGTTAATGTGAGGTTAATTTTAAAAGAAATGTACAAATGAGGAAATAGATAGTTTTTGAGATCTTCTTTCGAACGAGTAAGTCATAAGATATAGCGTCACATCTAAACTGTAATTGAAAAGAATACGGTATGTCAATTTCAAGCGGGAATTATAAATGATTGCGTTAATTGTGGAAGGTAAGTAACACTTTTGTACTGTTGCTGACGGGAAACATAGGTGCAGAATGAACAATAACTATAAGTGAATGATTAAAAAAGTGTTTGAAAGCCAAAGTCACCGGTAACTACACCATAATTGTGTCATTTCCAGTTGTATATGAGACCAACTTTGCACTTGTCAGCAGATTTCACCAGGTGAGCTAGCAATATTCTGGATAAGTAGAGGAGAGCAGAACTGTATCAGTGCCTTTGTTTAAGGCAATACCTTCGAAAAGAGAAGAAGACACAAGAGAACCGCCATCATCATCCTTGAAAAATTACCTGTAACCATATCAGGACGCCGAATAACATCCTATACAAGCAGTACTCATTCCCTGAAATGATTTAAAAGTAGTTTTCGAGATGTTAACTTGCTCGCACAGAACACAATGTAGCTACAAATGATGGCTCACCTGGGCGCAGTAAAAGAAACCTGTCTGGCAATGACCAATATTAGTTTGCAATAAGTACAATTCACTTCTGACGTTACTTGCGATGAAAATGCTATCAAAATTATACGAATACATCACTTATTTTAAATTAATACTCAATTTGGATATAAGTCAAGAATAAGATTCGATGCCACCAATGTTGCATGGGGGAAATGACTTCAAGCTTTATTTTCTCCCCAAATATTTGTAATCATTCCAACTCATACTTAGGTTTTTTGTTGATGCAAAGACAACATTTCTATATTTCCTGTTGTGCTCCATTGAATGACTAGTTAGTAGATTGTTCCCACAAACTAAAGCCGAAAAGGACAACAACCATGTAATTTCACCATGAACCAAATTTATGTGAATTAAATAATACTTATCCACGTCTATACAATTGGTGTGTCCTACATGAGTGGACATGTATGCATAAAGAATGCTGCATAAAATTATCAGAGTTCTGTGGACTACCTGTCGCGTGAACTGCCGCTTTCCAAGACGAACATATATGGCCTGCTAATTGTTAGCCTGGATATGAACACCCTCGAATACCAGATTCATGAAGCGTTACTCAAAGTAGGCGACACTGGCATGAAAAATGATCACAGTACATGAGTTTTTTGGGCAACAACAACTGAATTCATAAGACATGTCACTGACTGCGCTGAGGTAGCGCTTATGCTCAAAGAGATGAACACCATCAAGCAGTATCTTCTGCCCACTTTACACACTCAACTATGGGGGTTTCTGGGTTCGATCATTATCCATCGACGTTTCACCCCTAATTAGGCAGAATATATGCAGTCCCCGACTGATGCACTAAGAAAGAAAGACTTCCAGCTGCCAATACATTCATCGAACGCATTAATACATTATTATAGATAATTGTTAGCAGAAAAACACAGTCTTCTGATTGACTGTTTCCCACTAAAAGTTAATCTTTTATCTCTTTGTGGCTGTTCCTTGAATGTCAGATCATCTATCTGTTAATTGTATCCGCCTACGCAAAGTCTTTGTTCTCATTTTTCTCACGACCAATATTTGGGACATAAACATTGATGTATATTGGCATCTACCAATTTGGCTAGCAGCCAGCTCTCACCACAAAAGGAGCTTTCTGTTTCGGATGACGTAGAAAGCATTGTTTCCTCCACAGTGTAATCTACTTTAAATTGGTAAATACTTATTGTATCCTGGCGCCTCCCTCTGTCAGTGACGAAGAAATCTTTCCTACCAATGAATTTGACAGGATCAGCGTAGGGAGCTCGCAAAGATATACACACAGCGTCTTAACACACGAAGACATGTGCGCTGTGCTAAATTCTAGCATCTAGCCTCACTTGTGTGCTTTTGAAGTCAGTTAAGTCGACTCATGACACGTGTTAAATACAGAGTACAACTGCGAACATCAAAAACGCTTGTTTCAACATCTGAAGAAACGAGTTCATCAGGAAAACGGGGTGTACATGTGTTGCTGTGCACTGTGTATCCACTTTAAGAGTGGAACGGATGTTAAAAACAGCTAGAGGAATAGGATCTATCCATTCGGCGTTATTGATGGCTATCAAAGAAGTTTCAAGTTGTCCATGAAAACGCTCCACTAGTCCATTAGCTGAGGAGTGATATGCCATGTTTCGAATGCCTTTGCACTCCAACAACTTCGGAAGCTTTTTGGAGGCTACAGATTCACACTGTTGCCCATGGTTAACAGTTACCGTAAGAGGGCATCCAAATAGTGCATCCCGTCTGCTACAGCCACTACCCGAGTAAATACATGATGAGGCGGATATCAAGAACGCAATGGCTCAACACAAAGTTGCTTGCAGATGAAGAAAATGCACATTCAAATACCACTTCACAATGTCTCATCTCATTCATTTCTAATGACGCCTTTACTTGCTCCTCATAATATTCCATTAAACCCAACATTTTATAGCTCTTTATGAATTTGATTCGGCTTATTCTATTCCTATTCTCTATAGGGTACGGTTGTGCACCAAATACACAAAAAAGTATGAAATAAAAACAACCGGCCTGTAGATAATTGTATTAAAACCAAAAGTGGACATCATGATAGTAAGACCAATATGGGTAGCATTATACATTGCAAATGAACTTCGTCAGCCTAGGGATTATAGTCTCCCATTGTATTTCCTTTATGAATGCATCTATTAATGATACATTGCACTTACCTATTTCATTGCACTTTAATGATTCAACCTAGCACTTTTACTTTCCTAAAAAAGCTTGCTATCCCTCGTAAACGTTGTACTTACCTCAATATTGGTTGGTTGTCGTATGCCTACAAACACGGGTTGAAAACGAAACGAAGTCAATTCTCCCGCGCAACCTGGAGGACTACTGTACAATTCAATAATCATACGGCCTGGTTCAGACAATTATTGTATTTAGATATATATCAAATATTTAGCTATCGAAACATTACTAACCTGTAGACCATCTACTATTTGAGATTATATCATACTTGATCGTGCCTGTAAAAATGGCATGCATTTTCGTGTAAATTTATGTTTATATGAAAATGTACATTATTATTATTATCAGGGTATACGGGGATCTGCTGATAAGTGCATGCCAGATCAAGCTTGCCGTAAGTAATCCAGTCTTTCAAAAATGTCAAATTGTGCATGTATTGGACTGGGAAAAGATCTAGGGATGTTTGAGAGTTGAGCCTTCGGTAATCACCACAAGGCCTCTAGTCCATGCCACTGTTCTTGGGCACCACATGTAAAGGAGGAGATCCCTGACCCTTGGGCAGCCTGATTATCCCCAATTTGAGCATTTGTTCGAACTCAGCCCCAACGACTTGGGGTTTCTCTGGAGACAACCAGCATGGTTTGGCGAAAAATGTGGACCAGTGGTAGTGATGTGATGAATAACAATTGAGTCACACAAGGAACGCTACAACTAGGTTTGAATATGTTGGCAGAAGACTGATTTTGGCAGAGTACGGACTTAAAGTGTCAGGGGTTGAATACACCTGGCTGAAAGAGGGTTAATGAGTGGCAGTGCCGTGGACGGGTAGTTATGTGGTGGAATCAGTCAACTTGTTCTTTCCAGTATCTACCAGCAAATGATAGTGCCACGGGACATCCATAAAAATGCTGCTGGTATTCGCGTCGGCTGTGATGAAAGCCTGACGGAAATAATGGCAAAGTCCGGCATGACGGTCTAAGAACTCTGTCATGATTTGTGATGGGCGAGCCGTTTGAGGCACTTCGTTGTAGGGATGTTATCTCTAGGTTCTCTCCTGCCCTAATGTCTACCAAAAAGTGTATCCTAGAATTACACTATGTGACATAGAAGAGGTGAAAAGGGATTGGTTAGCCACTGACGCTAGCCACTGTTACATACCGGCTCACGTATCTGGGACTGGCTAGTGTCGAAGGTTCATGGATAAGTAAACCTTTGTGAATTGGCATATTACCAAGTGTGTTGTCAACAGACTGTAGGTTCTAAGTTCTTTGGTTTCGACCGAGGAAAATTTGCTGGGAGAGTAAAATGCTCCACTGCTGTCTGCCTCTAAGTTCTTTTCTAAGACTGCACAACTCCTAAAACATCTGTTTGATGTTAGAACTAGACGAGTGGCTAATTGAAACGAGGTCGTTTTGACAGCGTTGGTGGAAAGTGTCGTAGAAATGCTTGTTAATTGTCCAGTAGCCTAGACGGCTCTGTTGGCTGCCTCTGTTAATTTTTTCGAGGGTGATTTGTAGGGGCGTGCGAGAATTCCTTGCACTGTCCGAGGTAGCCTTTGAAAATACAAGTGTCCTAGGAAAGTTTCGGCAGTTTTGAAACCAGAAGCTAGTTGTTTCACCTTATAAAGCATTTGCATGGGTTAACGGCCCCCAGTTTGAATGTCCCTGGGGAGTTCTTGTACTTTTGTTGGTCAGTAAGTTCCACTCGCAAAGGTCTAGGGAGGGTAGTAAAGAGTATCTGAAATATCTACCATGGTGTTTTCAGGAAGACTCATGGCTGCTTAGTTGGTTTTAGTTTCTTGAGAATGAATACGATGCAAATTGAACTGGGCTTTGACATGTGAGACAATGATAGTCACTTCGCCCAACTGCCATTTACGCCGAAGAGTCATTTTCAATCATGGTTAGGTAAATTATATGATATGAAGTAAGAAAAATATATCATCAAAGCGCACAAATCTCAAGTAAAAATAGAGGTAACCCACTTCTCATAAGTAAAACACAAAGCAACCACTCAGAAAAGAATTCAGACGGCTACGCATTCGAATTGCACGCGCTCCTTGAATGTGACGTGCTTTTTCCTCTCTAACCGGAAAATACCTATTTTGTGAATTACCCGCTTGGGAAACCTGATCTCCCTAGCCGGTGAATTAAATTCAACCATTACTTACATAATGAATCTCTGTGTGGTAAGTCCATCTGTCTCGAACTACTGCCAAAGCTTCAAGTGCTACTTTTGCAGCAGCATCTTCCTCACTCGTTCAGATAAATAAGACTTGTTGGTCTACCACGTGATTGCTGTGAAGCCAATCATCCAGAAAGTACTAGGTAAAGTCAAAAACCTCTTCTTTTCCTTGTATTGTACTTTTTCAGTCTTATTTTTGTTCTTGCGAGTAGATACTGTTGCACTCTTATTCACTTACTCATATATCATCCCTCAAGGTTTCGCTAGTAATGGCTCAGCATCCCCGATAAAATCCACTGTCACCGTAACAAGGCGCTGTACAGCATCTTATACAAGCACTGTCAACGATCTAAAATGGCTTTTATATAGCTTTCTATGTGTTTATAAACTTACTCGTACGGAGCAAACATGCAGTGACGAATGGCGGCCTCTGGGTGACTTGGGTGCAGTAAAACAAATCTGCTTGACAATGACCCATATTAATCTGCATTCAGTTGAATTCACACCTGGAATTACTTGCAATAAAAATGATGTCAAAATCATACAAATAAATCACTCATTTTAAATTGATACCCAATTTGAACATAAAACAAGATACGATGCCGCACGCAACAAAGTTATATGGAGGAATTGACTTCAAGCTTTATTTTTTCCCAAATAATTTTAATTTATCCGACACATACTTGGATGTTTTTTAATGCGAAGACAATATTTCTATATTTCTTTATGTGCTCCATTGAATGACTAACTATCAGAATGTACTCAGTGACTTATGTCAGAGAGGACAGCAACCATGTGATTTCACTATAAATCAAATTCATGTAATTTCAATGATACTTATCCATGCCTGTACAACTGGTGTGTCCTACATAGATAGGAAATATATATCTTATACGTTTTAGTGATTGTTAATATGGCTGTCGAAAGCAGCCTTAGAAAAGGCACTAAAACACCTTACTCTGTAGTCACAAGGGCTTCAGCTAGAGAAGGCAGAATCCCAGGGACATCAACCCCACGTCGCATACCGATCCTAAAGACTCGTGTAGGTCTCGTCTGTCCTGATACTACACCTGCATTGCCACAGTCTAGTGCTGAAACGGCACAGGCAATACCAGGGGGACAGGATACTACACCTGCATCGACTGAAAGCCACTGTGTGAAAAACAGCAAACCTAAAAGGAAACGCTCGGGACGCCATAAGACCTCGAAGGCGTCATCAAGTAAGGGAGATGAATGCCAGGCGTGCAGTATCATAGTTTCTAAAGCTGACTCAGCATTTGAAGGCATTTTTGCGAACGGTGGGTGCACTGCCGTTGTGACAAAGAGGTACCGAAAGCATACTACGAGTTTATGAGAAATAACCAGTGCCCGTGGTTTTGGTACATCTGTCCACTTTGTCACCCTGGCAAAGTCCCACAGAGAGTGTCTTCGGATAGCAGAAACGACAAGTCGCTCTTGTGTCCCAACAAAGTATTATGCAGCTCCCCACCTGCTAACACCACACTGCCAAAATTTGGCACAGAGAGTAAGAAGGACACTCCAGTCCTACTGACTGAAAATGCCAATTTTCATAAGGTGAAGATTCAAAAGGTTGGACCCACAAAATCAAGGGAAGTGAGAGTTAGAAAAGTGCCACTTGCATCCACAGGCAAGCTCGGCAACACAACAAAGGTTGGCCAGAACCTGATGAAGCCTAAAGTTGCTGATGCAGCAAAGGAATACAAGCAGCCAAAGGCCAAACCTAAGTTTGAGGTTAATCCGTCTAATTCTCTCATCCTCTTTAACGCACCTGTGAGCAAGGACAGCATGCTTGAACAGCGGGCCCTGTTAGATCAGGAACAGTGGTCCAACCTGTGCAATAAATTAGGTCTAAACATTAGTTCAGCAAAATTGTGCAGGCTGTACAGGGGTGTCCACACGCCTCAGGGTAAGCCACCCCCATTACGGGTTACACTGGACTCTGCCGAAGAGGCCGAAAAGGTACTATTGATGGCTCAGGTACTAGCCATCGACAGAATTTCGAATATAAGGGTGAGAGAAGACAGACTATGAGCTATCAGACAAATGGCGAGGGAGTCAACGGAACTAATGCCTTCTACCTCTATGGTGGTACACGGTGTTCCGGAGCTGGAAATAGGCACTGCTTGTGAAAAACACATGCATGACGTACAACAATGGAGGTGGCTGTCATCTAAGATGGTCCTTGGCGCTTCTGAGGCAATCTCCATTTTCCAGCCACCTTGCTCCACTCATCTCACACTGATTAGCTCACTAAAGCTGCTAAGTGTCACATTCAACTCCCCAGAGCAGTTGGCCACAGCACTTTAACGGTGGTATGAGATCAAGGGGAAAATGAGAGGACACATCCGATGCTGAGAAAGCAGACCTCGAACCATAAGGAGGCAGCAAACGGAGGCTTTAATGCGTCCCCAAGCTTCAGTGACACTAGAGAGATGCAGTTCTGAGTACAACATTCTTTGTCACCCAAAAGTCCTGTCTAAATCAATGGAAAAAAACCACAACGGGCCGGTTCCATCGGAATCGGCCAACTAGCCCCAACATTAAGTCCCCCACCAGCAGACAGCTTCACATCAAATACCCTACAGCACGCTGAGGTTGTAAGACTCACTGTCAACTGCCGATATAGCTACGTGAGGGGGCTGAGAGGAAAAATAGGTGAACTCCGAAATCTCCAAGCACACCTACAACTGAAAATGATCGTTCTCACCGAGACATAGCTAAACCCCACTATCGCCGATAATGAAATCAGTATAGGTGGTATGGTTCTGGTCAGGAGAGACAGGGATAATAAGGAAGGAGGAGTTGCTATATACTTTGACAGGCAACTTTAATGTGTGCGCGCGACGGACCCACCACTTATTGAACTCCCAGACTCCATATGGTGCCATTTCACCGTAGGCCACACCAAGCATTTACTTGGTGGCATCTACTGATCTCCCTCCTGCGGGGCAGAGCACAATCAGCTACTGCTCAGCACTATCACAGGGATACGAGACTTGGGCTATGACCAAATCACCATTGCTGGAGATTTCAATGCCCCATCACTGAACCTTGGCTCGGGGCATGCTAAGGGTAAATTCGGCCGAAATCTACTGCAAATTATTCGAAACAAGGGACTGACTGAGAACGTTGGAGACGACTAAGTAGGGCCCTAGTGGAAAGTCAATAAATCTAGACTACATTCCAACTAGTGACCAACTACTCGTCGTAAAGGTCCAGATCATGACTCCTCCAGGAAGTAGTGACCATGCAGTCATAGGTTTCGATCTCGTTCTCCGTGAGCATTTGCAGTGGGACGTTACGCAACCATGTCTGTGTTACAGCAACGCTGACTATGCTGAAATGCGGAGGCTCTTGTCCAACGCAGACTGGCCCTTAGCATGGGATGAACTATCTGTGGATGAACACTGGGAGGTGATAAAAAAGATTATTCATACTGTGATCTTGGATACCGTCCCTTTAGTCACAACACAGCCCAAAAGAAAGTCATAATGGTTAAAGAGAGGCACGCAACGTATTCTGCAAGCAAAGCGGAAGGCTTGGTTTACGTGGCGCGTATCTAAGAGTCAGGTGGACCATAATGCATACCTGGAACTCAGGAACCGGTGCAATGCAAGAGTCACGAGGGACAGGAAGTCATTCCAGGCTAACCTTGACAAAAGACTCCTAGCAAACCCCAGGAACTTGTACCGATTCATGTCGGAAAGAAAACCAACCAACCACGGGGCATGCGCCTTAGTAGGCCGAAATGGCCAATATCTCACTAGTCTGGAGATGGCTGAAACATTCAGTTTAGCCTTCGCCAAACAGCTAAACAGCAATGTGGGTATTACCGTTACGGACCAAAATGGTGGCACCACTATTTCACAGGAGGAAGACCAAAGGGCTACTCCCCAAATTAACCCTGCAATAGTACTAAGAAAGCTAAAGCGACTCACACCTGGGAAGTCCCCAGGTCGTGAGGACATCAGGCCACTTGTTCTGAAACAGTGCGCCGAAGCTCTTTGTAGGTCCTTATGCGACTTGTTTCAACACTCCATGGAATCGGGGAAACTGCCAAGGGAGTGGAAAAGAAGCATCCTTTCTCCGATCTTCAAAGGTAGGGATAGGCGAAATGCCACTAGTTATAGACCAGTAGCTCTACTCCCGGTGGTATCAAAAGTACTTGAAAGTATTATTGACGATCACATCAGGGAATATCTCGGTAGGTCTAAAATACTCCATGAAGCCCAACACGGTTTCAGGAAAAGGAGATCCTGTGTTACCAACCTATTATCAGCTTGGGACGATTGGACATCATGCTGGGATATGAATGTTCCAGTCCATGTGGTCTTCCTCGACTTTGAGAAGGCATTCAACACTGTGCACCATGACCTTCTCCTACACAAAATAAGCCAAGTAGGTTTAGGTAAACCACTTCTGTTATGGTTGAAGGACTACCTAACTGAAAGGCAATTTTGCACCAAGGTCAATCGAGTCCGATCATCATGGCACAGCTCGTCATCAGGAGTGTCGCAGGGTTCTGTCCTTGGACCACTGATGTTCTTGATTTTTATCAATGATCTACCACGCCGTCTAAGCTGCCCGACTCTTCTATACGCTGATGACGTGAAGATATGGAGGGCGATGAAGTGTCCGGAGGACTGAGATAGACTGCAGGCAGATCTAAGGCTTCTGGAAGACTGGGCGGTAGCCAGTGGCATGACTTTCAACCTGAAAAAGTGCAAAGTAGTGAAGTTACGCACCTGTAGACTGCAGAATGCAAGTTACACCCTGTGCAATGAAAGCTTGTCCTGCTCAACGTCGGAACGTGACTTAGGTCTAGTTCTAACGGAGAAAATGGACACTAGCGTAAATTACACGGGGGATGTAGCGAGGGCATATGCGGTCATACACTTTACACATAGACAATTAGGTGCACTCACTCCTGAGCTCTTTCTAAGGTTGTATAGAACATACGTCAGACCGCATATTGAAGTGCATAATATCATTGCACTCCCACTGCTTAGAAGAGACACCAACCTCTTGGAGAGAGTCCAACGACGGGCAACAAAATGAGTGGTTGGTCTCCGAAATAAGCCATATAATGAAAGGCTGAAGAAATTAGGCCTATTCACACTTAGTTACCGTCGTCTTAGGGGGGATTTAATTACTGCGTACAAAATAACAAATGATCAGAATCACCCAAACAAAGGTGTTCTGCCATTGAGTAGGTATAGGCTTCCTCGTGGAAGTCCTAGAAGGATAGCTCATCAGAGGGCAGGGACCCGGGTGCGCTCCCACTTCTCTTCCCTGCGGGTTTGCCGTCCCTGGAATTCCTTACCGGCAGATGTAGCTATGGCACCATCTGTGGACGCATTTAAGCGAAGGCTGGTCAACCATGCAGCGACACAAGGACTGCATACAAATGGCCTATCCCCTTAAAATCGCATACACCATTCAAAGGTAGACAATTAAACTGGTCGTTTTACTTCTTTACATTCTCTTTCATCTTACTCTCCTGACAGCTTTAACTACACCTATTATTATTATTATTAGTATCATTATTACCGGTATATATATACCGGTTGACTGACTGTTGTTACGTTTTCTTATTCTTTTTCTGTCTGTTAGTCTGAATACCTTCACTAATTATATCTATTATTATTATCTCTTTTATATTGACGCCGATACCGAAGGACCAACTGGTGAAAGGATCAACTCCACTCACAGTAGTAACAGTCTTAACACACCTCATACTACAAACCACATATAATTAATCCCTGCACTACTCCTTTTGGAGTCAACCAAAGCTACGACAGTCGAGTGGCGGGACGAGCTACGCAGACGTTTACCAAAGATCAGGAACCTCTACCTCACAATCAAGAGGCGAGCATAAAGAAATCAAATTGGTTTATACTAGCTCGTGAAAACGATATTGGATATTGGAATGGATACGTAGCTACTGCAACTATTCAGACCTATTGCAAAATGAAACTTTACCATTTGATATTATATTAACAGGACTCAAAGCCCCTGTCCTATATAGATACTAATCCTATGAGAATAGTGAACAGACGGTAAATTAAAACAGGAACTACAGAACCACCCAAGTGGCATCACTAGGGACAGTCACGTCACGAATGGCACTTCGAACAAACTAAAGACCTTCACTAACAGCTGTCTTCGCTCAGTACTTCACAAGATCAGATGGCTGATCAGAAAAGATCAGCAACAGGGATCTCTAGCAATGAGCGAACCAACACAGCAGAAATCAGTTGTGGAACAAATAAGCAGGAAGGAATGGAGGTGGATTGGCCATACTCTGAGAAAACAAATCATCAAGTGACATCACACGCCAGGCCGTCGCTCGAGTGGTACCCGAACGGGGAGCAGCGAGTTAATCGTCAGTGAGAGAGTGGGGTGACAAGGAGGAGGTTATGTGAAGAGGAGATGAAAGCATGTGAGCAGACGTGGGGTTAGGTGAAAATGTAGGCAGAGAACCGAACGCAATGGAGACGTTTGGGTGAAGACCTATGTTCCTTTAGGAACTGAAGGAAACAATAATAACAATAATGAGTAAGACACGAGACCTAAAAGCGTACCGAAAGTAGGGTGAGTGAGAACACAAAAAATAACTGTTTGCGTTTCCAGACACTGTTTGACGTTTTCCAATTTTTCGCCCTCTTGTTATATATACAGCAATATGTGTGAATTTAATTCGAGTAAGGCAAAATAATTTTTTACAAGGATATCCACAAGGCTACATGGGTATCACCAGATGGGCGAACCAAAAACCAAATCGACTTCATCTCAATCTCAGGGAAGTGAAGGTGCAGCCTGCTGGACACAAAAGTAAGAAGAGGAGCAGACATTGGCTCAGACCACTACCTCGTACAAGGGACAATCCAAATCAAATTAAAAGCTTTCAGAGAATCAGGAGCTGCAGATAGGCCACAAGCCAAGTTCAACACTCAAAAACTGAAGGACCAGGACACAAAGGACATCTTCACTGCAAGCATAAAGGACTAAGCCGAGACACAAATCAACACTGGCGAAGAGGTCAGCGTCGAAAAGCACTGGAACAACTTGAAGACAGTGTGGAGTCAAACCTGCATGGAAGTTCTGGGCAGAAAGAAGAGACAGGACAAACAGTGGCTCACTACGGACACTTGGAAACTAATAGAAGAGAGGGAGATGGTGAAACAAAAGATTCTCCAGTGCACCGATGAGCAACAAAAACAGGATTTGAATGCTAACTACAAGACACTGAACAAAAGAGTAAAGAAGAGTGCCAGGGAAGACAAAAGAAAATATTATGAAGCCATGGCAAGTGAAGCAGAACAAGCTGCAGGCAAAGGAAACCTCGCAACACTCTACCAAACAACTAGGTACCTATCGGGAAAAAGTTTGACACAAATTAAACTAGTGAAGGATGACAATGGAAAGTCAATCACCAAAGAAGTGGAGCAGAGGAAACACTGGGCTGAACACTCCAAAAAAATCCGAAATCGACCACCACCTACAACGCGCCCAGTAATACCAACAATGGAAGCAGAATTACCAGTGAACATCAACTCCCCGAGGAGAACAGAAGTCCTGAAGGCAATCAAGATGCTAAAAGCATGAAAAGCAGAAGGACCAGATGGAATCCCAGCAGAAGCATTGAAAACGGACCCAGAGACAACAGCGGACTTGATGACGCCACTACTGGAGAAGGTGTGGAAAGAATGCAAAGTACCCGAGGATTGGAAGAAAGGATACTTATTCAAACTACCAAAGAAAGGAGACCTAAGTCAATGCAAGAACTGGCGCAGAATTATGCTCCTGTCCATCCCAGGCAAAATACTAAGCCGTATCATCCTGAAGAGAATCAAACACCCCCTGGATGAAAAACTTCGACAGTAACAGGCTGGATTCAGGAGAAAAAAGTCATGAATCGATTAAAGTTTGGAATGGCAGTCACCTCTCCACCTCAATTAACTTCATCGATTTTGAAAAGGCCTTCGACAACGCAGCGGAGATCGAGAGGTGATTTAACAACTACTTTGCCACTACTACTGGGTGCCAACAACAATTATACATCTCATCAAACAGTTGTACGACAATGCCGCCTGCCAAATAATCCACAACGGGAAACTCACGGAATCCTTCGAAGCGAAGACGGGAGTAAGACAAACTCGCTGGCTGCCTACTATATCCAGTGATTTTCCTGATTGTTGTAGACTGGATAATGCGACAGACACACAGCGGGTAACGGGGAGACAGGCATCGAATGGACCTAGACAAAATACTTGGAGGATCTGGACTTCGCCGATGATATATGTCTGATCTCCCACAAACTGGAAGATATGCAGCGAAAAGCGACAAGTTAGCGGAAGAAGCATCCAAGATAGGACTTCAGGTGAACATAGATAAAACAGAGGTGATGAAGATTCCTGGGCAACACCACCAACAGCAACAACAACAACTGACAACAATCAGAATATATGGGAGGAACGTGAAAGAAACAACCTCCCTTTTGTACCTACAATAATAATGATAGTTTTATTCGGAAAACCACATTTAGACACAATACAGAATTTTCAGCAAGTTTCATAGCAAGGGATTCACTCCTTGTGTGAAATCTTCAAATAATATGATAACTGATAATATGTCATCTGAAGCGATGTCGCTCCATCCGAAGGATGCTCCAATACTACTGCGTAATGCTGTTCCTCCATTTCTTTCGAAAAATTTCCTAGACACAGATGGAAACTTATTTGAAATTGTACACGAGTACAGATTGCGACTCTCTGTGGCAGTTAGATGATTAAAACAGTATGAGAGGGAGTGAATACAATGCATCTTGATGGATCAAAAATTTAGGTAACTCAGTGATTTAAGTAGGCCACTTTCTGGGTCATAGTGTTCGTCAGTCAAGTGTGGGATAGCTACTCGAACTATACTTGCAGTGTGATAATTAACGTCTTGTTTATTTGGTGTCTGTGTGTCGGTGGCATAGCAGTTAGGACGCTCGCCGACCATGCACATGGTCCAGGGTTCGATCCCCGGACACGGATGCACTCCTTCACCTTGCTAAGCCACAAATAATGCTGGTGAAGAGGAAAGGTTGGGCATGAGGCTAGCAACCCCATCCTGTAAAATAAACACTGCTACAGAAACTTCAAGCCATTAGCTTGAAGCCCTATATTCCACTGGGGAACGTGAAGGAAAGAAAAATTATTTGGTGTCTATATATACACTAAGATGAAAGGCAGTTTCTCACTCTGTCGCGTATCATTATTGAAGGGTATAAGTCGGGGAGGGTGTTATAAAACATTTTCACCATTCTTTTAGAGATTACAGAATATGAAATACTTTCTCCTTTGTCAGTGAGCTGCTAAAATAATCAACTCTCGAACTAGGTAACGCTTCTTCTCAGTTAGGAAACCTAGCCTTTCGGATGCTAAGATGGCTTTCTGGTGCCTTTATGTTACCAAAGCGCTACTGTAGCGGTAAATAATTTCGCAGAATTATTAACCACAGTACTCATCACTGTTTAAGTCAACTTGTGTAGCTGAAGGCTTCCGGTCAAGTATCCACGCCATTTGGTACTCCGTCGAGGGCTGAAATTATCCCGCATGCTCAAGGTCATTGATGGAGTGAGACGCTCAAAGGTCATTTTCGTCCATGTTAGTCGGTTATGTTGGATTGCAGTTCCGTAGCCGTTCGTTTATACATTAGTTTTACGTTCTGTTGGCATTTATAGGTGATTACCATGTACTGATAGTATTCTTTTGTAAAATAGTACTGTTCTTCCCACGAAAATAGCCTTATTTTGACGTAGTCTTCATTGAATGACACTATGTCGAAAGCTGCAGCTTCTACAAGAAATAAACTATTTGTGTAGATGACATTACCCCCCAACTACCCCATCTTCTTTATTGTAGAGATGTTTGACGCATTCAGCATGAAACACTAATCATTACAACCAATATGCTAAGTGTGTCGCAGCCAGATTAAATGACGCGGACACCAACATAACTAGCCAGGAAATGAGAATTCCTATCAATCCAGAAAACAAAGAACAAAATTTTATTAAAAATTATTGACAAAAAAAATTTGCCGAGCGAAATTTCAACCAACATGCCGGATAAGTCCAGCCCCGTCGAGTCACGTTCGTTCGTTCGTGCACGATCCCTAGATAGCTAAGCAATCATCTTGCACTCCGATTTGATCTCGAAATATATCTCGTAATTTGGACGGTCAATTATTGTATTTTGCTTTGCCTTTTGTCTACGAGGAACGAATACTACAGAAGTTGTGCGCATTAGATCTTGCGTTAGTATACTTCGTACTATCCGTGAACGTAAATACCGTCAGCCTCTAAAATACTATGGTAAGCATCCTCACAATCATGTGTAGAGTTTAACGAAGTTTGCATTCTAAATACACGGTCGCCTCCCTGATAACGTCTTATACTGTCTTCAGTTATACATTTACTAAAATTGGTACGTTATAAAGAGAATATTAGCACAACCCTTGTTCAAGAATGTTAATCAAAGTCATGAAGAGTTCCATATTTTTCAATCTCGCCTAGTTTAGCAGTCCAGAAAAAGGGAAAGATTAGAAATGTGTGACTAGTAATCCCATTCCACTATCAAAAACCAACCCCATCGCCAGTGAAACTTCAAAATGCACTGATAACTGAAGATGGAAAAGAAATTCGGAATTCCCTGTTTGATCAACCTTTTCGTAATCACTTCCTCTGATGTTTATTTCACTTTGTTAATCACTAGCCACCTTGTAAATTTATTCCCACAAGTTGATACACAAATACACCTATTATAAGAATATTAGTGGTCTCTGTAAATCAAAGTATATAAGATAATATCAACTCGTAAGAACAAATCTAATCCTTACAAACCAATTTATTGAAAATTAATCTGATACTCACTAGTGACTTGCTACAGGACAGAGTTTCCTGTAGTTCCAGTGAGAAGTCGTAACCAGTGAGGTTCATCCAGTCAAGTGTGAGGATGGATTTCCCACTGATGATATTGGTTGGTGGTCACTCTAAATCACGAATTGGCGGAAGTTCGAATTCATGGGCTGGTCATTGAATAGGGTCAAGTCCAAGTGGCTGAATGGTATGCGAGCTTGCCTTGTAACTGGAAGGTCCTGGGTTCCACCATTGGCGGTGAGTGTATACTGCCGATGATTCCCAAACTAGGCTGACGAAACAATTGTCCAGTACTCCCTGTAGGTTTTCAATGGTTCTCTAACTGACATCAGTCCGTGTTAGAATTTTATCCAAAACAAGCTCACCCTGATCCTTTTCTTTTAAAAAACATCGGGATTCATGCTCAAACAAAGGAACTGTTGGTGAATAAAATTCACGCCTTCCGTAAAGTCATAGTATGATGTTCCAAAAAATTTCTGATAGATATATTTGGCGAAACATTCTGGCATATATAAATACGAGATAAATTTAGAAAAAACTGTGATACTGTTAATCTAGTATTTTTTTTCCAAGAACAAGAAGTAAAATATCAATATATGAAGATAGTTATATACAATCCAATAGATTTTTCTGTACTACACATGCCTTCCTGTAAGGATTTCTGTTTAGAATTAGATTGTAAATAGCCTCCTTTCTCATCAACTGGAGAGACAATAATCTACTCCGGTCACCCAGAGGACAATCACGAGCACACCGAGGGAGTAGCCATCATGATGTCACCAACAGAGGCTAAAGCTCTCATGCAGTGGGAACCAATCTCCCCCAGGATAATGACAGCCAGGTTCAACTCAAAATGAAGGAAGGTTACAATCATCCAGTGCTATGCGCCTACAAACGTCTCAGAACAAGAGAAGAAGGAGGGTTTTTATAGTCAACTACAAACAGTAATGGACAACGTCCCAAAGAGCGATATCAAAATCCTGATGGGTGACATGAATAGGAAACTGGGAGGAGACAATACAGGAAGAGAACTCACCATGGGTCGCGAGGACCTGGGTGAAATGAACGAAAATGGTGAACTCTCCTCAGACTTCTGCGCCTTCAATGATTTGGTGATTGGTGGCAGTGTGTTCAAACACAGGGATATACACAAGGCAACATGGATTTCACCAGATAGACACACCAAAAACCAGATAGACTTCATTTCAATCTCAAGGAAGTGGAGACGGAGCCTACTGGACACAAGATCGAGGAGAGGAGCAGATGTGGGTTCAGACCACTATCTAGTACAAGGGACTTTCAAGGTGAAGCTGAAAGCCTCGAGGATAGCTGGGGATAGGCCACAATGCAAGTTCAACACGCAAAAACTGAAGGACACAACCACAAAGGACACTTTCACTGCGACTGTCAGAGCAAAGCAGGAAACACTAAGTGACATCGTGGAAGAATCATGCGTGGAAGACCATTGGAACTCTCTGAAGGTGATTTTCAACGAAACGTGTTCAACGGTTTTAGGAAGAAAGAAGAAACAAGACAAGGAATGGCTCTCAACGGACACTTGGAAGCTAATAGAGGAGTGGAGAGGAGGATGGTGAAAGAGAAAATGATTCAATGCAAAGATGGACAAGAGAAAGAGACGCTGAGCTCAACTTACACAGCACTGGACAAAGAAGTGAAGAAGAGTGCCAGGAAGGACAAAAGACAATTCTACGACAACCTGGCTACTGAAGCTGAGAAGGCAGCAGGCAAAAGGGACCTGAGGACACTATATCTGATAACCAAGTCTCTATGCGGGAAGAGATCAACACAAGTGAAACCTATAAAAGACAGCCAAGGGAAGCCAATTACCAAGGAAGAAGGACCGATAAAACAATGGGTGGTCCACTTCAAAGGACTCTTGAACTAACAACCACCTACAACCCGTCCAGAAATACTAACAACAGCACGTACACAACTGCAAGTTGACACCGATCCTCCAACGAAAGCTGAAGTCTTGAATGCAATCAGGCTTCTGAAAGCTGGAAAAGCAGCTGGACCAGATGGAATACCCCCGGAAGCACTGAGAGCCAACCCAGAGACGACAGCAGATATACTGACTCCATTATTGCAAAGGTCTGGAAAGAGGGAAAGGTGCCTACTGACTGGAGGAAAGGTCACCTCATGAAACTACCAAACAAGGGTGACTTAGGACTCTGAAAGAACTGGCGAGGAATCATGCTCCTGTCGACGCCAAGTAAAATCCTGAGTCGTATCATCCTGGAGAGAATAAAGGACGCACTGGATACAGAACTCCGACCAGAACAAGCTGGATTCAGGAAAGGCAAATCATGTTCTGACCAAATTGCAACTCTACGCATCATCATCACAAAACAAAGCATGGAATGGCAATCAAATCTCTACCTCAACTTCATAGACTTTGAGAAGGCCTTCGACAGCGTTGACCGCGAAGTAATTTGGAAACTACTCGAGTACTACGGCGTACCCCAAATATTCATCAACCTTATTCAACAGCTGTACGACAACGGCACATGTCAAGTGATCCACAACGGAAAACTCAGCGAAGCGTTTGGAGTAAACACAGGAGTCAGACAAGGGTGCTTATTATCACCAATGATATTCCTAATTGTGGTGGACTGGATTATGCGTCAGACAGTGGGAAACGAGAAGACAGGGATATCCTGGACCGACGTGAAGAACCTAGAAGACCTGGATTTTGCGGATGATTTATGTTTGATGTCAAACAAAATCGAAGACTTACAAGCAAAAACCGACAAACTGGTCGAAGAAGCAGCAAAGACAGGAAGGACTCCACGTGAACATAGACAAGACGGAGGTCATGAAAATAACCAACCAACAACAACAACAGCAACATCCAGTGCCAATCACCATCAACGGGAGGGATTTGAAAGAGGTTACTTCTTTCACTTATCTGGGGAGCATTGTCTCAACCACAGGAGGAACGGACGAGGATGTCAAATCGAGAATCGGGAAGGCGAGAAACACATTCATCAACCTGAAACCAATCTGGAAATCTTTGTCACTCAGCCTGCATCAACAACAAATTCGGATTTTCAACACAAACGTCAAGTCAGTTTTGCTAAACGAATCAGAAACTTGGTAGGTCACAAAGAATATTTCCAACAGCCTGTTGCAGACCTTTATCAACAACTGTCTTTGTTCTATACTGAAGATCAGATGGCCGGAAAGAATCACAAACAAGAAGCTGTGGGAACAAACGAAACAAGAATCAATCGCCCAACAAATATGCAGGAGAAAGTGGAGATGGATTGGACAATCGCTGAGGAGGCCGCTGGGTGACATCGCGCGTCAGGCCATTGCTCGAGTAAAACTTGAAAGGGAAGTGGCGAGTGGGACTTCCAAGGGTGACATGGATGAGATCTTGTGAACAGGAACTGAAACAGTATGTACTAACATGGATGCAGGTGAAAAGTACAGCGGAAGAGAGAAGCAAGTGGAGACGTGCAGTTGAAGCCCTATGTTTCACTAGGAACCCAAGGGAACAATAATAATAATAATGTTTTGTTGAATCAGAATTTGCAAAATCTCAGTTAATATGCATTTACGATGTGAATCATCTTTCTTCAGTATGAGGAAACAATTTACATTGTCAAGTTGGTCATCTGGTAAAGATAACAAGACCATATGTAGATTGTTGGATTTCATAAGTGTATGAAATTATGAAAATAGCATGTGTTGACATAATGAAATTCTTTATCACAGTTGTGTTGATTTTTTTCACTTCATCGGGGTGAGGGTACTAGGACCAGGTCAAATTCTGTCTTAGTCCATCATTCATTCCTGTTCACACGGTTTGGATTCCATTTAATAATGAAGTGCTTCTGATAATAGATATTCTTTGTGATTTATGAAATTTTTCTGAATGATTTTCATAGTGTCAAGATCATTTTTATGGCCTGATTCTATAGCACAGCGTGTAGCCCTATGGCTAGCTGATGATTTTTTAAGCTTTTCTAGTTCAACTGGATTTCTCGGTAGTTGAGCAGATGGCCTATGAGATGTTCATTTCCTCTACTGAGTGATTTGATAGTTGGCGAGAAGCTTGCAGTGGATGAGCACGATAAGTCTTTTCATCTCTACCAGCTATCAGAATGTCGTCTAGATAGGCAAAATAAGGTCTAGCCCACGCAAGACATCATGAACGAGGCACTCAAATGTTTTTGCTGCGTTGCGTAGACTGGAAGGCATGTGAAGAAACTCTAGAAGGCCTAGGGGTTCAGTGAGTGTCGTCCTTGGGACATCATCAGGGTGTACGGGGATGTGCTGATAAGTGCGTGCCAGATCAAGCTTGCCGTAAGTAATCCAGTCTTTCAAAAATGTCAAATTGTGCATGTATTGGACTGGGAAAAGATCTAGGGCTGTTCGAGAGTTGAGCCTTCGGTAATCACCACAAGGCCTCTAGTCCATGCCACTGTTCTCGGGCATCACATGTAGAGGAGAAGATCCCTAGCCTTTGGATGGCCTGATTATCCCCATTTCGAGCTTTCTTTTCAAACTCAGCCCCAACGACTTGGGGTTTCTCTGGAGACAACCAGCTTGGTTTGGCGAATAAAGGTGGACCAGTGGTAGTGATGTGATGAATAACAATCGAGTCACACAAGGAACGCTACAACTAGGTTTGAATATGTTGACAGAAGATTGATTGTGGCAGAGTACGGGCTTAATGTGTCAGGGGTTTAATACACCTGGCTGAAAGAGGGTTAATGAGTGGCAGTGCCGGGGACGGATAGTTATGTGATGGAATCAGTCAACTTTTCTAGTTCAACTGGATCTCTCGGTAGTTGAACAGAGATGTCCCATGAGATGTTCATTTCCTCTAAACTGACTGATATCAACACGTGACTGAACTTGAAACAAATCAAATCCCCACAAACTAACTCTTGAAAATTAGTCTGATGCTCATCTAGTGACTGTCTGCAGGACGAAATTGCTGCACAGTTCTAGTGAGAAGTTATGACCAGTGAAGTCCACTCCGTCGACAGTGAGCACACGTATACTCGTTGATGATATTGTTTGATGTTCGTGATAAAACTATGAATTTGTAGAAGTTAGAATTCACGTATAAGAATGCGACATTGTGCACATTGTCGTTTTGTTATTTCTACCTGTTGACCAGCTTGACAGAGTAAAATATTACCCCCCACCTCCATGCTGAAGAAAGATGATTAATTTGGTTGGTATGCATAAACTGAGATTTTGTAAATTCTGATTTAACCATACCCTGATTAAGCTGTTAGCAGTATTAAATAGCAAAACGTCAATAAAAACATCAGTCTCATTCATTGTTTTTCATTTCTTGTGAAATTCAAACATTTTCATAATGATAATGAATACCATGCTATACCCAATGTCTGTTATTTTTCAAACTATAATACCAATAACAATAATAGCCTTATTTTGTACAGCGTGTTTATATGTTGTACAAAAATATTCAGCATAGTTTATTGCATGATGCTTTTCTCTTCATCCAGGATCTTCAAATAGAATACCACGTGATGGTAGACCATGTGAAACACATTTTCGCCTGACATGAAGCGCATACCATAAAATTATGATCTTTCTCCTTTGTCTTCTTCGGTAAATGTGTAACAACAGAAGACAAGGGCCAGGCAACAGATCGTTTATTAAGGAAAATCAACACATATTTATAGATTTTAATGTACATTATTGTAGATTATTGTTAGTAGAAAATACAGTCTTTTGATTGGTTGTTTCTCACAGAAAGTTAACCTTGCATCTCTTTGTGGCTGTGTCAGATCATCCATTTGCTAACTGTATCCACCTACTCGAAGCCTTTGTTCTCATCATTTTCTCACCACCAATATTGGGGTCATAAACATTGACGTCAATTGCTGTCTACTAACTTTGGCTAGCAGCCAGCTCTCACCACAAATGCATGTAATAGCAATGTTAAAAATGGCAATTAGAAAAGTCTTAGGAATCCATTCTGTGAACCAAGAACACAATTCAAGAACAGCTATCTCTCATGCATTGCAGTACACCCCAAACCACAATTAAATTCATTTTCTCTCACGATAAATAGAAACTTCCGAATCAGCAAGTTGTAAGCATAGTGAATGCTCGCCATTCTATTATTATTGTTTCATTCAGCCAAACGTCTCCATTGCTTTCGGTTCTCTGTCTACATTTTCACCTAACCCCACGTCTGCTCACATGCTTTCATCTCCTCTTCACATCACCTCCTCCATGTCACCCTCGCATTGAAGGCTAACCCGCTACTCCCCGTTGAGGTTCCACTCGAGTGACGGCCTGGCGTGTGATGTCACTTGATGATTTGTTTTTTAAAAGTATGGCCAATCCACCTCCATTTCCTGTACTACTGATTTCTGCTGTGTTGGTTCGCTCATTGCTAGAGATCCATGTTGCTGATCTTTTCTGATCAGCCTTCTGATCTTGAGTAGTACTGAGCGAAGACAGCTGTTAGTGAAGGTCTTTAGTTTGTTCGAAGTGCCATTCGTGACGTGGTGCGGCGCCAAGTCTCTGGTCCGGATGGTAAGTAACACTGACTTCACATTGGAGTTAAGACTCCGGATCTTGTTTTTCATGCTTAGTGCTGTTGACCTATCTCCATATAGACTTGAGAGTAGTGAAAGCTCGCCCTGCTTTCACTATCCTCGCTGTTGATTTCCTCGTCAGTTTCGTGCGCCTGTAGTTGAAACGATGCTTCCCAGGTAGGTAGGTGAAAGAGGTTGCTTCTTTCAGATTTCTCCCATTCATGCTGGCTGATTGTTGTCTGTTGTCTGTTTTTGTTGCTATTGCTGTTGGTTAGAAATCTTTATCACCTCTGTTTTTTCTACTTCAGGTAAACACCTGAAGTCCTATCTTTGATGCTTCTTCTGCCAACTTGTTGCTTTCCCTTTGCACATCTTCCAGTTTGTGGAAAATCAGACATAAAGACATCATCGGTGAAGTTCGTATCCTCCAAGTTTTTGTCTGGCTCGATTTGATGCTTGTCTCCTCGTTACCCGCTGTGTGTCTGTCGCATTATCCAGTCCTCCGCAATCAGGAAAATCATTGGAGATAGTAATCAGCCAGCTTGTCTTACTCCTGTCCTCACTTCGAAGGGTTCTGTAAGTTTCCCGTTGTGGATTATTTGGCATGCAGAATTGTCGCAAAACTGTTGGATGAAATGTATAATTGTTGTTGGCACCCAGTAGTAGTGGCGAAGTAGTTGACAAATCACCTTTCGATCTCCACTGCGTTGTGGAAGGTCTTTTCAAAGTCGATGAAGTTAAGTGAAGTAGAGAGGTGACTTCCATTGCAAGCTCTGTTCGATGATGATACGTAGTGTTGCGATTTGATCGATGCATGACTTGTTTCTCCTGAATCCAGCCTGTTCCGGTCGAAATTTTTCATCCAGGAGGTGTTTGATTCTTTCCAGGATGATGCGGCTTAGTATTTTGCTTGGGACGGACAGTGACCTTATTTCCTTTTCTTTAACAGTTTGAAGAAGTAGCCTTCCTTCCAATCTGCAGGTTATATTTTATCATATTTAAAGAAACTGAACGAGAGAAGATATCTGTGAAATATCGATGGGATTTTTCGTAGGCCTAAATTTAAGCAAACCGCCAATATTAATGAGGTGAACTCTGTTTGAATACATATATATATATATATATTCACAAGAGTGAGTTGTAAGTTCTAAAGTTACTACAATCAGCTAACAGTGACCCCACAAGTAATTATCTTTATTTCATCTTCACTGTAACAAGTTTCACACAAAGGCACAAACACACACACACATAGAGTAAGTAGATCAGTTTTTAAGTACGTAATAAATTTATTTTGATACTCTTAAATAATAATGAACATAAAAAGAAATAGGAAATGAATTTCTAAAACTCTAATGTGAAAATTGTTTTTTTTTGTAGAAACAAATGAGTCATTATTCACAAGAAATGTATACGTATAATAAAGAGATATCCAGTTAAATGTCAAGAACAAACAGTTAGAGAGGCGACGAAGAAAACATTTTGGTAGTCATAATTGTTAGCAAAACTTGTTACACACACTATCTACATTAGCTTTATTATCTGTACAAAGTCTCTGAATGATTGCCGTGGAATTGTATACTTAACATTTAGGTTCTTGAAATAAAAGAAGGATTTTTCTCTTTCCTTTTCCCTCCTTTTATACTCTGCGATGAGTAAAGGGCTTCAAACTTGAGCTGTGAAATTTCACTAACTGGATAGATGGAGGGAGTTCGGTTGTTTCTTTCATGGGATAGGAGATTGCTAGCCCCCTCGTCGTTAGCCTTCCCTCTTGATCGGGTTTACTACTGACTAATAGAGGTTTAGCAGTATACCGGCAGGGAATCGAACCGAGAAACACGAAGAAAAGTAGTATCAGTTCCGTTTTACAAAAAAGAAATTACTCATTTCACCTGGTACCACCAAAAATGAGATGAAATGTTGAATCGGTATTCCTTTAAGAAAATCCTCTTATTACCAGTTGAGAATTATCAAAAAACATCTTTGAAAAAAGGGGGAAGAGGGATGTTGTTTTTTTAACAATAAACAAGGAAGAGTATAATGAAAGATCTGCTTTTATAGATCCTTCATCGTTTTGGTGAAATTCTCAGTTCGTTCGCTTTGCATACAAAAATCTGATTCATGGTGAATTTGTCATGTTAAACAGTGAGTAGCATGATTGTCTGTTTTCAAAAAGGAAAGATGAAAATCGTAATTTTTAGGTTCTTTTTTTATTTTTTTGATCCATCGATGACTGTGATTAGTTAGTTTCTTTGCAGATAACTTTATTCACCAGAGGTGGACAATTCAGTGTTAATATTATTACCGCCATTATTATTATTATTATTACATAAATCACAGAGGGTCAATGTATTGAATAAAATTTTTTAAAAACTACATTCATAATGACAGAGAAAATTTAGTTTTTCAAAATGGAGATAGAAAATCATTCGAAATTGATAAATAAGTATTATCAAAATATATAAAATAACCTTGGTGACGACATAAACAAATAACACTCATAGAAGATGAATTAGACATGCATGATATGAATGAAATTGTACAGTTTTTCATAAATTTTATTCCATCGAAATTACTGCTTCCTTTTTTCGTCTGTTTATAAATAACTTAATTCAGACACATTGGTTTTATTTTCTTCTGTATCACCACCATTGATTGTTGAACGTTTTTTACACTTTGAATTACGACAGATATTTAGTAAAGCAGAAGTAAATTTCTTATGCTCTTCATTCGACCTATAAGTGAATGCTTCTCTTGGTAGTCTTTGTAAACGTTTTGCCGTAGGATATAAATATAAAGGATGTAGAATTAAACCAATCAAGATGGCTACAACAATGAGAATATAATAACCGTCGATTAATTTAACACATGATGTTATGGTATCAGTACAGTCCTGTTATTGATGTGAAAAAGAGGAGAAAAAGAGAGGGATGTTGAAACAAAAAAATAGTCTTTAGTAGTATAGTAAACAATAAATATAATGTCATTTAAGAATTTCAATGGTTCTCTAACTGATATCAATCCATGGGCAAAGTTGTATAAATAAATCAAATCCTTACAAACCAATTTTTGGAAATTAATTTGATGCTCGCTAGTCACTGGCTACAGGACAGAGTTTCCTGGAGTTCCAGTGAGAAGTCGCGACCAGTGAGGTGAATCCAGTCGAGACGTGAGGATGGATGATGACATTGGTTGGTGGTCACGCTAAATCACGAATTGGTAGGAGTTAAAATTCATGGACTGTTCATTAAATGAATGGTTGAATGGTATACGAGCTTGCCTTGTGACCGGAAGGTCCTGGGTTCGACAACTGGCGATGGGTGCATACTGCCGATGATTCCCAAACTAGGCTGACGAAACAGCTGTCCAGAACTCTCTGATTTTCAATGGTTCTCTAACTGATATCAATCTATGGTCAAACTCGTATATATACATAGATTATATTTTTATAAACAAGAAACTATAAATTTGTTGTTAGATGGTTGGAGGAGAATTTATCACATGGAGCCTTAGACTTAAAATATATCATCTAATCTTTACTCACTCTCTACCTGAACAGTTTATCAGTTTTTGTATTGGTCAGGTTAGACCTGAAGCACCAGTAATTGCCAATACGGATCGACCACACCAAAGATGTTGAAACGCTCAGCAGTCAGCAAGTAGATCAACCCAGGGAAATAACATTACAATCATGAATAAATTATGCTTAATAAAGTGTTATATTACTTAATGGGATATCTGGTAATTTTCAGGCTAGGTTTGGAAATGATTAAGTTAAGGTTTAGGCTAAAGACAAGTTAGGGTTGGGTAAACCTAATAAGAGTGACATCAGGGTTGGTTCAGGTTGGATGGATAGGGTTAGCTTAAAGATAGTTTAGTGTTGAGGTTAGGTTAAGGAAAGATGAGGGTTGGAGTATGGGTTCAGAAGACCCAGATGAATACATTTATAGAATGTGGAATAATTACTAACTATATCGACGTTTCAATCCAAGACTGTGAGGTAATTCTGTCACACATCAGAGAAAGGTATCCTGTGCAACACTTGCATACCTTTTTATTCATCATTTCCATAAACAGTTGGTATTTTATACCTAAAAGTCCCCTATTTCACGTGATTGGTGCGTTCAGGATCGATTGTTTGTTGATACCTAATTGTGCTTAGACTTTAACTTCACCTTTGTATACTACTTATCCTTCTTAACTGCTCCCCTTTAATGTTTCCTGGGCTACTTAACTAACACTTTATTACTTTGCAAAGGGTACAAAAATATGTCAGTAAGGCGAGCAGAGTTCAGTAAGTCACTTTGTTACTTCTGTTATAGGTAGATACTTGAACTCATACAAAAAAATGAATGAATGTCATTTTGTCGGGCTCGCATCATCCCCTTTTATACACAAGCCTCCATTTGATTCTCATCAGGTGGAAATAGGAGTGGTTATAGAAGACTTCATGCTCACATCATTAAATATGTAACCTCTTTGATATCTCAGCATGGGACGCATTTTGTGTGGTGAGAAACTTGTTTTTTTTTTCACTAATATATTCATGTTATTGTTTCCACTTAAATTTTAATCCTATATTCATATTGTAACTGAACAATATTATCAATGTAAATGCCCTGTCTAATTATTTCCCTCTGTACTGCGTAAGTGTAAAGCGAAAATTGGATGAGATATTGTGCCATACGCTGAAAATTTTACATTAGATCAAACGAACTTTTTGGAATAAAGCAAATATTACTATTATTGTTGCTATAATGATAATAATTATTATTATCCGTATTTATTGAGTAGCGAAAGTAGGTAACATTGCAAATGTAGATTTCATTACATCAGCTACAAGACCATTGAGTGTACGCAACCGTCTATTTCTTGCTTTTGATTTTTGAGAGATATTTAACTAGAACCTTTAAGGAATCTGAGCCTCTCTCAGATAATCATGTTTAAATGCCAACTGTGTAATTCCTACTGTGGTGAGAGCTGTTTGCAAGACAAAATTATAGATAACAATTGACGTCAATTTTTACATCCTAAATCGCGGTTATGAAGAATAACAAGAACAAAGCCTAACCTTGAGGAACTCAACAACCAATCACAGCAGATTTAGCGTAGGCGGATACGATTCGCAGAGAGACGACAGAATAACTTTCAGCAGGTAAACAACCAATCAGAAGACACTGATTCTCTGCTAACAATAACGAACAATAATGTACATGAAAATCTACAAATATTTGTTGATTTTCTCAATAAACTATTTGTTGCCTGTCCCTTGTCTTCTGACGTTACACTGGTCCTACATTAATAGAAGTACCTTACTCCCCAAAACACAGGTTGTTCGTAGTTTTTGTTTTAGAAATTTAGTACATGGTTGTTAACTGCTAATGATGTCTGTAATGTTTAGACGCTAGGTATTAATTAACATCATACATCTAGTCCTTTGTATTGGTGACAAGTGAATTCCACCAGGTATTTTTACAATCTGGTCACCATTCTAGGTGGCTTGCCATCATGGTGGTATTTTTCTTTTTTTATTCCTTTACATTCCCAGTGGAAGATAGGGCTTCAAGCTAGAGGCTTGAAGTTTCTGTAGCAGTGTTTATTTTTACGGGATGGGGTTGCTAGCCTCATGTCCAACCTTTCCTCTTTACCAATCTTAATACTGGGTTAGCAAGGTTAAGGAGGGCGTCCGTGGCCGGGGATTGAACCCCGGACCACCTGCCTGGTCGGCGATCACTCTACCACTGTGTCACCGATGCACTGATTTGTTGGTATAAGATGGCTGATATCATGAAATAAAGTACGAAGATTGTTCATTAGTCATTAACACACACACACACAAAATCATAGGAAATATATAAAACACAAATTACTAAGTTGTATATTATCTGACAGTAAGAAGATAGTTATTTCCCCTTTCAGTCGAAACAGCATATGATCTGATTACTTATTTGATGTCTTTTACACTACTCATCATCACAGCTCAGTAATATCTAATTAACTCATATCGATTCAGACCTCCTTTTATGAACAAAGTGTTGATATCCCAGGAATTCAGTAAGTGAATCCCTGACAAACAGGCAACGTTAGACAGCTGTTTCGTCCTTTATCTCTACAAGATGTTGAACTAGGAACATTCAGGTTACACATTTAGCCAGCCGATCATGGTTCAAAATTCACTGGACCGGGAAATCTAACTTTTATCGATTCTCCACATAGCACTTCCATCATTCAATGCCATCAATGATCGTACACTTCATTTCGAAATGATGGATCCCACTGGCCCCGACTTCTTATTTTAGAACTTCTGGACATCCATACTACAGCCATTAACAAGCTTGAGACTGATATTAAGATTATGGGTTCTGCGAGGATTTGGATTGAATTCATTATGGATTTTGTCATAAGCCAACATCACTTGGGGAGGGGGATCATTGAAAAACAAGGAGTAATCGATGACACTTCAGCGGTGTGAACTTATGACCTCACCAGAGATCAACCTTAGGATTTTCAAAGTTGAAAGCCCAGCATTTTGATGAAATCTACACATTGGAAGTGTTCCCAATCGGTATTAAACCTATAATCTGAAAGTGTTAGTATGTTTAGTTGACAGGTTTAATATGTATGTACACAAATTAATTCATTCTGTAGTAAGTGATTAGTCAATAATGAGTGTTTCTGATACATCCAGGAATACTTAACATATGTAACTTTAAGTGAAATTACTAGAAGGCAGAATATGCGTAACCTATAGGTCCTGGGTGGGATCTCCTTTGAGGTCGTGGGTTTGTATTGCTGAGTAGTTACAAAACAGGAAGAAACCGCTCTTCAGTACTACCTGCTTCTCAGTTATATCTCTAACGGATGTTGATTTGAAATTAGTGCGAAATTCTATGATCTGAATACTCATCAATTGTTTAAATCAGTAAAAGATGTCAGCCGAAGAGCTCCAAATGCACTTTGAGGGGGGATTAGTTAGTTTTTTATCACAATTGATACTCAACTAAAGTTTACCAGCAGTTAGTAAACGAAGGAAATCTTCCATATATATATATATATATATATACATTCGTCTGAGAGATAACTGAGAAGCAGGTAGTACTGGAGAGCTGTTTGTTCCTGTTTTGTAACTACTCAGCAATACAAACTCACGATCCTAATGGAGATCAAACCCCGGACCTATAGGTTACGAGGCCGAGTCTGCTCAGAATTCAGTCACTTGAGCTGGAATTCAGTGACCCCTGAATTTTGAACTTCGTTGGCTTGTGATATACTTTTGCCCTCATCAACGCCTTCACTGAGCATCCACTTTATTTAGACATAGTAGTCTCTACCGGTCAAGTCTTCCCAATGCAGCTTCAGGAAATTCACCCAGTAGTAATTATGAGGTGTTTCAAAATAGGAGGAAGCGGCTTTCCAGTGTTCCCTAGTGTTAAATATTCCTATAACTGATGTTAGTTCATGACGAAAATTTAACAACTGAAATTAATGAATAGCCAGGACAAATGTATATATATGTATATACATTACAAGATTCGTAAGAAAATCTCTTTCTACCTTGCACTCATGTTCTGAAAATACTTATATTCTCGTGTGTTGGTTTTTGAATAGTAAGCCAACCTAGTAACCACAATCATTATAATAAGGGTTATTTGTATTTCTCAATGAATGAAAAACAAAACGATATTGTGTTTACTGACGTTTCGCCATTTAATGCTGCTAATAGCTTTATCAAAGTATTATTAAACCAGAATCTACAAAATCTCAGCTGATATATAACAACTTAATCATTGTTCCTCAGTATTAGGTCATTTTCGTTGTCAAATTGGCCGATTGGTAAAGATAATAAAACCAGGTGTAGTTTGTTGGATTTGATATGTGCATAACATTATAAAAGCAGCGTGTGTTTACATAATGAAATTGCTTATCACATTCGTGTTAAATTTGTCATTTTATGGATGAGGGTTGTGTTGTAACCAGGTCAAATTCTGTTTTAGTCCATCATTCCTATTCAGACCATTTGGATTCCACTTGATGTGAAGTGCTTCTGATATTAGACGTTCTTTGTCATTTCTGAAATTCTTCTGGATGATGATTTCAATATTGTCAAAATCAATTTTGTGGCCTGACTCATTGGCGTAGCTATTAGACATATGGCTAATGATTTATCAAGCTTTTCTAGTTCCACTGGATTTCTCGGTGGTCGAACAGATACTCTACAGTGTTCATTTCTTCTGATTTTGAATTCTTTCTGGCAGTGTTTGTTCGATGTTAATCGCATCGCATCGCATTGCAATCATTTTATTTTACAGACACAATTAGATAGAGAATCTTTAGGGATTTGGTCTTTTATGTGGACAAGGTTGTTTTGCTGTGTGTCTGATGTTTTGAAGAAAACTCTTATGTCGAGCTTATTGAGTACTCTTCTGATATCGTCTGACGTCTCTGCTCTATATGGAATGACAACTGTTGAGGTGTATGTTTTCGGAATACGTTTTCGTTCATACTTATTTTCAGTGTCGATTTTGTTGATGAAGTATTTTGCGTAGTTCTTTTGCTTGAGAGTCTCAGTAATATTTGATATATCTTCCTCTTTTTTATCATACGCTATCAGAGAGTGTGCTCATCTAAGAAGACTTGAAACAACTGATATCTATGCGCTGATGAAGTGTGATGATCCGAATTCTAAGTATTTGTTGGAATGGGTTTTCTTCCGTTTTCCCTCCTCTTAACTTGGCATGCATTCTAGAAATGGTAGTTCACTGACGTCTGATTCTGCTTCCGAAGTAAACTGGATTGTGGCAGATTGATTGTTTATTTTCTCCAACAATCTATACCTGGTTTTGTTATCTTTACCAATCGGCCAATTTGACAACGAAAATGACCTAATACTGAGGAACGATGATTAAATTTGTTACATATAAGCTGAGATTTTGTAGATTCTGGTTTAATAATACTTTGATAAAGCTATTAGCAGCATTAAATGGCGAAACGTCAGTAAACACAATATCGTTTTGTTTTTCATTCATTGAGAAATACAAGAAAACCTTTATAATTATGAATATCATACACCGAATGCCGAAATTTTTTCACGCTGTTAAAAGTGAACTTCGTTTGAACATGTATAACTGGTAGCCATAACTTCGAACAATAAAAATGACCATTGGGTTCTGGTTACTTACAAAGTACCCTTTCTGCATTAATCCAAATGTCAATACTACTTAAGTTTTGAAAGCATTAAAAAGTTATAATTCTCTAAAATATCTTAAGAGTTTTATTTGGTATATTTCTCTCAAGGTGATAATGTACCCGTTAAAAGAGAAAAATTCTGATATATTTAGGAAAGGTCATTATATCATTATTTAATTTCTATTTTGACACTGAAAACCAGAGTATTGTAATTGATATTATCAAACGTGAAAGTATTAAACACAAACCATTATAAGCATTTACCTTTCCAATATTTGAAGTATTGCATGTGCTATTCACAATATTCATCATTGTCACACTGGTATTTGGATAATTGTCAATAGCATTACTTTTGTACGTGCATGTATGTATTGTTAGCGGATTTATGAGTGCAAGACTTATGGTGTTAGAAAGAGCGCCGGCTGTTTATTAGGAGTAAATACAGAAGAGAAAAAACAAGTGAATATAAATCAAATTAAATGCGATCAGTATTAAACAGATAGCTGTAATCAAGTATATTTGACAATTTTATGCCAATTTTACTATAGCTGTACGCTTAAATGATGTCTACAAATCTATTTGTCCACTTCGACATTACACGAGAAGTAGTCATACATGAGAAAATCTGGGATATAAACACGCTTGATTTTTGATCATATCTCAAGGAATCAGCTACTTCGAAGTTGTTATTTAGAAGTTCAGTTATATGACTCAGTTCACCTTGTTGTTGCTGTTGCTATTGTTTATTTTAGCGACATTCAATATCACGAAAAAAGCCAAGATATAATACTGCTAGATTGTGAAAACAACAATGTATCATTCGGGTTCTGCTTGAGGGCCTTGAGTGAAATGTTACTGTAAGGTTTTCTTAGCGAGTTTCCGGTGAACTTCCATTTCCTTCGGCAAATTTACTGGGAAAAAGGTTGTTGGTTGCTTCGCTACCAGAAATTCCTGCTGCGTATCCTCTCTAACCGAACAAATGATATTCAGTACTGTAGTATGTTGGAAATGCTTTTCATGACTCGCATGTCAATTCTCTAGACTATATAGAAGAGTAGACTGACTGACGTTAGTTTTGAAAATCAAAATTTCATTCTTTATGGCGAGTGAAGCAAGTTTCCAAACTGATCTCAATCTAAGGGAGGCATATCTCGCCTTTCCGATCGAGACTGGTTTTAACATCTTCATCGGTTCCGCCAGTAGTTCAAATGAGACCGCTGTTGACAGTGATTTGGGCTTGTCAACGCTGGTTGGTTATCTTCATCTCCTCTATCTTCTATATGTTTAATTGAACTCGTGTCATCTCTGTTTACCTGTTCTTCCAACTTGTTGATTTTCGTTTGCAGGTAAAAAATTTACTTTTAAGAACTAATTTTTGCACTCTTACACACTTCGCTATTGGTTTCTTTATATAAAACTTCCTTTTGATACATTTTATCTAAGTGAAGCGTAAATTTAAGCATTACTGAAAGCAATAGAAAATCGAGATTATTTAGATTATCTTGTTTCTGTATGGAGATTTGGTATTGACATTGACTGTTGATAGCTCTTTGTCGCGAACTGATAACTAAGTTAGAACCCAATGGTCACTGAATTCTTGCCTAATTGGCTGAAAAGTTAACAAGCTTGTCATCGTTACCTGATGGTCTCTGTTTCGATCGCTGGTAGGATCATGGTGGTGTAATGATGCAAAGTTCGAACAGAGGACGAAAAGGCTTTCCAAAACTCTTTAGTTTCCGGTGATTCTGTAATTCGTTTTGGTACATAACAAAATCCATCTACATTGAAATCAAACTTATACTGCTTTATATTATTCTCTAAATCGGATGGTTTAATTTCAAAGAACCATCGTCCTTCTATATAACATTTTAGCAAGCAAAATGTCAACGTAAACGAGATTTTGGAATTCTTATTGAATTACAGAAGTGTCCCTCTCTCAGTCACCTTGACGGTGATTGTCTATCTTCAGAGGTTTTGTTGTCCTTTTAATCATTCATATATTGATAGTGATAGCTTCTGTGACTGGATATCTGACCTTTTGCTTTATTGATTGATAAATTTGATCTTTGTCAGCCTATCTGCTGAGTATGTATTGATCTGCTAATCAAGAGTCTAGGAATTCACTGGCAGTTTTAGTATTTCCATAGTAGAAACTTTTTGGATTTCTTATTCAAACTGGCATGCTTAGTTATGCACACGTAATGATGTGCAGGAAAACAAATAGTCTCTTTACCACTGGTTTACGCTCTTGGGTGCAAAACAGAAAGGAACATCCAGCATAGTATTTATCATAGTTGATCTTGTCTTCTTGTGTATTCCGTATTAGTGAAGGTGTTAGTGACTGTGTTGGTTTGTATGTATGTATGTGGTTGTAGAATATCTGTAGAAAATGGCGTCAGTATTTTGATAATGACTGCATTATCAGAAATCACAGTTTAAACTTCGTAGGAGAAGACAAGTTCATGGGATGTTTCATCAGATTAATTTAATTTAATTCTTATATAATTTTATTCCTTTGCCTTCCCAATGGAAAATAGGGCTTCAAACTAGATCTTTGAAGTTCCCGTAGCAGTGGTCTCATTTTTAAGGGGTGGGATTGCTAGTCCCACGCTCAACCTTCCCTGTTTTCCAGGCTGATTTCCAGGTAAGAGAAGTTTAGAAGGGAGTCGGTTGGGGATAAAACCTCGAACTACTTAAGGAGTTGGCGAGCACTCTACCATTGCGCCACTGACGGCATTTCATCAGAAATGTTTCTTAAATCCAAATTAACTGAAAATCAGTGTCTTGTTTATCGAAAGTTTTCGAAAAATTTCGCGTGTTTACCTCAGTCGTAAACTATAAAGACAAAATAAGTATTCATTGAAAATCAATTAGAAATGAACAGGAATTCAATTGTGGATAATAACTTGACATTTTGTTTACACTCATCTTGACGTCATACAGGAGACACAGTGGTCGAAATGTACAAATTTCGCTGCCAGTGTATGACCCTTTAGGAAAATAATCTTAAGCAGTTCCTTATCGAAATTAGATAACATAAATAGTTTATTTACTATCCCATATTTTGTTGTTTAGTATTCCATCTAATTTGATAGTTCCCATGTTGGCTCACAAAAGTAAGACAAGGCTGACTATTACTATCACCAATGATATTTTTGATTGTAGGGAGAGAGAAGCGGAGAATACGCTGAGTCGGGTAGAAGACTCTAGGAGACCAAGACTTCATGGATAACTTATACCTGATTTCATACAAACTCAAGAATCTACAGGCGAGGACCAACAAACTGGAAGGCTGAAATAGCCATTGAAGACAAGAAATCAAGTGAACGTGAGGGAGGGAGACAGAGGTGATGAAGATACCTAAACGACAATACAAAGCATCAGTCAGCAACATCAACGAAAAACGTCAAAAGCGAAATAGGAATAATGGTGGAACTAATAATGATGACATATATAAGAAAGAATATAAGGCATCTAAAGTAGTTCTACCAAAATAAGGAGGGGACATCTGAGGCCCTACGTAGGATTCACAACAAAGCATGAATTAGAGTGGCATTCAAACCTACAAACTTAGAGACAAGCTATGTAAGCTAAAGGACCTGGTGAACCCATTTAAACAAAACATAATTTACAAAATACCTTGCAACGACAGTTATTTAGGTCAACTACATAGGTCAAACTAGCAGACTGTGAGTAGTGAGATTATCAGAACATAAGAATTTAGCCCAGGTAAGAATGACTGACCCACGTAGATAAGTAATTTAGAAAAATGCTCAGTAATCGCATTGCATGCATTAATACACAACCACACAATGCAGTGGGAGAGGGTTAGAATTCTAAGAAGTAATCTAGGTAGGTGTGGAGAGAGATTGATTACTGAATCCTGCCTGGTTCATCAAGTTCACACCCAACACATGCAACAGAAATGATTCAACGCAAATATCAGAGATGTGGGAGATATTATTACCACCAGTAAAATCAGAGGAGGATAATAAATAATCTTTAAATTCTATTTCAGTCCACCTACATCATAACATTCTAACAAGTTACTTATTTTGACCGTAAAAAACACTCGTCTTATTTTCCATCTGATTGCATTTGACTGATAACACTCATATTATTATTTCCGAAAGTACTTTATCTTATATTGATTTTTATTCAAATGTATAATCATTTTTTAGTCATGTATATAAATCAAGCAGAAAATTGTGTGAGTGACTTGATATGATTATGAGCAGCAATAATTTGTGCTAGAAACGTGTTCATCAGTAATTATTTATCTAAACGCAGAAAAAACTTGGTACAATATGGCACCAAGAAAGATGCGCCACACAATAATAATAAGACAACATAGATTAAAAGTAAAAATATAGGTAGAGAACGGATAAAGAACTTCATCTGAAAGGAAAACAGCCATGTTTAACAAGTTCAAACAGTATTCGTTAACTATCATCAGGAAGGGAAGAAAGAAGGAAATTGCAACACGTTTGCCATTGATTACTATTCTTGGCCATATACGATAAAGTTTCGAGCCATCGATTCGAGCTATCTCGCGGACCCCAACCAGGGATTCGTGATACACCAACCGATGCTAATCTAGCACAAAATTCCTTCATCCCACGATACCACGTCATGGACTGACTACCCCTCCGACTTTTCCATCCCGTTCCAGGACTAGCGAACGGAGACCTGTATGGAAGCCTCTGGGGTGACATTCGCAGCACATGTCCAAGCCACCGGAGCCGGTGTTTCTAGATGACGACACTCAATGAATGGTGATCTCCACTGTGTTCAAACACACGCCGCCGAACCTCAGAATTACTCACGCGATGATGCCATCGAACGCAAGCAATCCTGCGGAGACAGCGATGATCGAACACGCAGAGTCACCTCACATCCCCAGCTCGGAGGGGCCAGGTTTCACAGACGTAGAGCAAGACAGCCCGCACCGAAGCATTGTATACCCGACCTTTGACAGACAGGCTAACGTCGCGACGGCGCCGGAGGTGGCACAAGTTGATGTATGCCACCCTAGCCTTCATTATACGGTTGGAAATCTTATCCGTCACCTCTCCACCAGCACTCACACAACTACCCAGATACACAAACTTATCAACAACTTCAAGCGGTTCACCCGCAACAGTGAGTTCAGGTACACGCTCCTGCCAATCTTGTGACAGTACTTTGCACTTCGACGGTGCAAAGCACATATCTTACTTACAGACACTGATCGCCAAGTGATTAAGTGCGATTTGGGCAGCTTGAATGCTATCGCACAGTAAGACGATATCGTCTGCATACTCGAGGTCGAAAAGTCTATCTCCAGGTAGCAGATCTACACCACCTTCACGCACATTCTTCAGAGTTGACTCCAGAATGTCATCGATGGCAAAATTAAAGAGAAATGGAGAGATTGGGCAACCCTGTCTAACCCCACTGTTGGTTGGGAACAGTGATGATAGTTGGTTGTATGCCCTCACTCTACCTGAGGTGTTTCTGTATAAGGCTTTCAGGATGTTCACACACTTCTCGTGTACACCACTCCTTAACAGACAGTTCGAGAGCACAGTTCTGTCCAACGAATCGAAGGCAGCCCTAATATCAAGAAACACAACGATCGTTGGCCTGCAATACGTGTGGCGGTGTTCCAACAACTGACGAAGGGTGAACACATGATCAATGCATCCACGACCTGAACGAAAACCAGCCTGGTCTTCGCGAATCAATCCATCACGTATTTTGCACAGCCTGTGAAGCAAGACAGCAGCCAATATTTTAGACGCGACTGGTAGCAGACTGATATCCCTATGATTGTCACACGAATTAGGTCGACCCTTTTTAAAGATATGGACGATAATGGCTTCGTTCCACATTGATGGTACACTCTCAGTTTCCCATACCTTCCTGAACAACCCAGTTAGAGTCATTGTGAAAGTCTCGCCACCATTTTTAAAACGAGCAGGGGTAAATTGTATGGGCCGGGCGCCTTATGGCGTTTTAACCCTTTGGAGTTCCTTACGGACCTCAGCTTCGGTGGGTGGGTTGGTATTAACCGACCAAGGAGCACTGTGGCTAATGACAGCAGACATTGAAGCTGGTGGCCAGCTAATCCGTTTCCTGAAGTGCTCTAGGCGTCTTTTCAAGCTGGTAATTGGCGTATCATCTGCCTCACAGACCGTCTCGCTGACACCTTGTTTCTTGCTGCCGGTGGCTCGGATGAGTTGGAACAGCTCCAGACTGTTGCCAGATGCAGCAGTTGACTCCATCTCACACGCACGTTCTGACCACCAGGCTTCGCGGTCCTTACGTAAACACTGTCTTATCTTGCGCGTCAGCGCCTTTCACTTATTGCTGTATCCGCTGCCAGACGGAATGGACTGGCGTTCATCCAGGAGTTGCAGTGAACTCACAGAAACCCATTGGTTTTCGGCAGAGCATTCTTCCAAGCCGCAAGCGGCTACACTCGCCCTTTGCATGGTACCTTGCAGATGAAGCCAATGTTCATCTATATTACTTGGGGGTTGCTGGCAAGCATTGACTGTAACTCATTCTAATATTTCAAAGAAGTAGCAGGTACTACTTGTTTGCTCACATCAAGGTTTAGACGACGCCTTTTATGAACCCCACCAAATGGCAAGACGAACTTCGCACACACTAACGCATGATTGGAGTCCAGGCATGTGCTCCAGAAGGAGCGGCAGTTTTGCATGCATCCTCGTCACCGGAAACTGACAGCAATGTGATCGATCTGAGTCCAAGCTTGGTTCGCAGAGGGAGGGCGCCAGGTAGCGCTACGGTGATGGTTGTGCCGGAAGTTGGTGCTGGCTAGAAATAGGTTGTGATCCGCGCAAAGCTGCAGAAGACGGTCCCAATTATCTGACCTGCGACCATGTAGGCTCCATTGACCACCTAGACGATTCTCCTCTGAGCTCAGACGCCGGACCTGTGCATTCAAGTCCCCAGTCAGCACTATGGTATCCCTACGACCCGCCTCTCTCAAGAGGTCGCTAAATTGGTGATAGAACTCATCCTTCATTGCATCCGGGCTGCAATGCGTTGGTGCATAGGCAGAGAAAACAAATAAACACCGCCTATCTGGCGTACTACTCCTTATTTTCGTATAACCTTCCAGCCTCACAGCAAATAAACGACTGTTAATGGGAATCCAGTCGAGCAGTGCAGCTTCGGCTCTAGCTCTCAGTGCGACGCCGACACCAGCTACGCCGGATACCAACGCCACAGGGTCCCCGGACAAGCGCAGGTGGTACATACTACTAGAACTTCCAGATGGAGAGGATAATAGAAGCACTTCATTGTAATTTTGAATGCGGGTCTCCGAAATGCAGCAGATATCGATAGCGAGGCTTTCCAATGTTCTTACCAACCCTGCCTGTTGTCCGATTCACATCAGCGTCCGAACATTGTAGGTGGTCAGCTTGAACGCGGCACGCGGTTTCAGGATATCTGTGTTAGATGTCACATTGGGGACAACTATTTTGAGGGTTACTCACTAACATCTCGAAACGACACAGATAGGCTAGGAATCCAGACAAAGGCAAAAGGCCCTCGAACGTTTAAAAGTCAAGGTTAGCAAAGGTAAAATACAGGAATCTAAGTATAAAAATAAAAGTAAGGTTGGAAGGACATAAGTTGCTTGAGGTATCATTATTACTTGGAATCATTTTTACGAGCACGTGGTGAGTTTCAATTATAGTTTGTTGTTTTATTTCATTTGTTGTGTGAGGGCTGAGATACTGCTTGGGTGCCCAGACCAAAGCAGGTAGTTTTCTTAAGGGACCCTCCCGAGCGTTTGACTTGAAGTCTAATCCGCAAGGCAGCGGAGCAGCGTCAGGAGCTGCGTTCCCATGGTTGCCGGTGACCCATATAAGTTCATACGCCATTTGATCCGATTGAATTCTGGAGCCCATGTACCCCATGGTAACTGCTTTTAGTCTAACCGCTATCCAAACAACCTTCCTAACATGGTAGGACCTGCAGGGACATGAGTCCCAGCCAGTTTAGCTTGTAGGGTCACTGCGGTATTCAAGCTCGACCACCACGGCAAGGTAGCAGTTGTCGACCGGGAGCCTACTGTCAGTAAATATTACTGTATAACACTATGTGATTTATCAAAATAAATTCTTATCCATAATGGAGTTATACTCGACCACAATGCCCAAGTTTTATACTTATACCTATTTGAAGGGAGTCACCTCTTTCTACTTATATACACAGCATCGTTTAAACAGTAGGCCGTACACATGAGGATGTCAAAACCAGAGAGGATTAGGAAAGAGAGACAGACCTACACTACTCTAAAATCAGTTTCGAAATTAATACTGAGATCTGTTGCCCTCAGGTTTGATAATTGGATTCTGATTTCCAACGCTAATGTGACTCAGTGCATAGCCGGAAACATTTCCAGCAAGCTGCAGTCTTTCACTAACAGTTTTCTTAGCTTTATAATGAAGACCAAATGTCCGAACCGACAAGATAAACAACAAGGAATTCTAAGCGAAACAAATATGCCGAAGAAAATTGAGACGGATCGGACACACGCTGCAAAGATTGGTGAGTGGCATCACTCACCATACTCTCGAATGGAAGCCGAAGGAAAAGCAACATGAGTGGCATGAAACCAAGGTTAACATGGAGGAAAGTTATTCTAGCCGGAAGAGATGACAGCGTATAGTCAGTCGTGAAGCCAGCTAAAAGAGGACTTCAGAGAGATGTGGAGAAAATGGAGATGCGCTGCTGAAGCCCAAAAAGAATAATAATAATACTGAATGACTGAGTTCAAAATAGTACTTTTCATAGAACTACAACAATCCAAATAACCAAAATCTCTGTAGTAGAAAATTCAAAAGAAATATGATCAACAGAAATGTATATGAGAAAAAGTCTAATTGTATGGTGAAACACCTGCATCTGCGACACTGAGAAAGATTTTGAGCCATATCACGAACACCCTCCAGCCAATTAGTTTTATAGTCTCAAGTACCCTTGCCAGGCAGTTTACACCTCCCTACATGATTTTTACGGAATAAATCAAAGCATTATTATTCACGCATACGTAATACCTTTCCGCTTCCTATTTTATGTGTTCGAAGGATTTTTGTAAAAAAAACATATAATCACTGTTTTTATTTAGCTATTGTCTAGACATTAAATGTGCAGTTGTTTTTTTTAAAGTAATTCAAAGAATACAACGAATACTTGATGAGAAGGATACAAGTCCAGACCAGACAGCGTGCGTGACGTATTTGTCTCAAAAATAAAGCAAGCACCCTTGAGCTACGAAATAACATCATCTCTTATCGTTGAATAAGGCAGAAAAAAATTAGAACGAATTCAAATATATATATTGAGAAGATAAACAAGGTAGTAGTGTTTAATTAATTAATATAATTATTCTAAGTTACACATGCATTTTAGCAGTTAGCGTCAGACAGACACATGCAAACTATGAAAACCTTAAATGGAAAGTCTTACAACTTCTACTGATAACTTTTCAAATCGCCTTCAGTGGAATTAACCAGACAGAATAAAAAATTTTTTCAGAGATACACTTTAATAGACGATTTATATACATAATATTTGGACACTCTGATAGTGTGCAATTTCATATTAATTTTTGTTTATTAGATATATCACACAGTAACAAGTATGCATGGAATGATGACAACACCGACAATAAGGAGCTTAAATCATCATTAGTACTTTCATACAAAGAAGGGACCTCAGAAACTTTACATATAATTCTTAACAAGGCTTGAATGAAAGTGCCTGGCGTTCAAAACTCCACCCCATCCCCTCACACACACAAATTCACTTAGAAACAAACTCTGTTGTTTAAAAGACCCTATGCAGCCCATTAAGTATATTTAATACTCTGCTACAACGGTGGTCAGGTCAAATACATGCATCAAAGTAGTATGACTGGGTTAGTCAGCCAATTAGTGGAGCACAAAAACCTAGCAAAATCTAGATAAGTTGTGTCTAATAAGATAAGAAATCTGGAGAACAATTCAACTGTAGTACCACATGCAGTTACAGACAACCATACAATAGAATGCGATAGGATGGCAGTTCTGAAATCCAGTATTAACAGACTAGTGGGACAGAGTAATATATGAAACCTTATTTATCGAATCAACTGAAAATACATGCAAAAGAACTGATTCAACACCTGTCCACCTGGACATTTAGTAAATTCTGCTGCCTCTACGACAATTAGGAATCAATAAAAAAATACTGTGAAATGAAAGCTTCGAAGTTGTGTAGTTCTATTTGATGATATCATTATAAACAATAAAGTGTTGTATTCAAAACCTTTTCATCTAGTAAATAATACTGTCTTACTCTGTTATATATTTAATAGACAAATTAATGAGGAATTACACCAACTCATATGTGCGAATAAGTGCTGAATAGAAACATGTCAGTAAGAAGAGAGAGCTCTTTTCATAACTTCTCTTTGAAAGAGAAGGAGCTAATGCATGTGCTCCTTATTCATAACTCATTGGAAAGTCGTGACCCATGGGGTACATCAGGTCGGATGTGATGACAGATACTCGCCGATGACATTCGATAGTGGTATCACTATATCGTCAATTGGCAGAAGTTAAAATTCATGATTTGGCCATTAGATCGAGTCCCAGTGGCTTAATGGTCTACGAGCTCATCTTGTAATTGGATGGTCCTGGTTTTGAACCTTGATAGTGGGTGCATAATGATGAGGAGTCCCAAACAAGGTTGACCAGAACGCGATCCAGTATTCACACATTTTCCAGTGGTTCTCTAACCGAGATCAGCTCATGTTGAAATCCTGAAATCTCATTGGGAATGTTTCATACCACGAAGAAATCCAAGAACTAAAATCACAGTTAAGATCTGTATAGAGGGGAAAACCCATGACTTAGGGAAGAAGCACTTTTCGGAAATTTCGTTGCAACCATTTTACACCATTCCTTCATGAGATACTACAGAAGTATCACATATAAGAAATATATAACATTTCGTAGAAAAAGTGTGTCAGTGGCACAGTGGTAGAATGCTCACTGACCACGCATGTGGTCTGGAGTTCAATCTCCGCCTGATGCACTCCTTTGCCTCACTAAGCCAGTAACAAGCTAGGTAAAGAGGGAAGGTCAGGCATGAGGCTAGCGACCCCATCCTGTAAAAGTAAACACCATTGGTACTGCAACTTCCAAGCTCTAACTTGAAGCCCTATATTCTACTGGGAACGTAAAGGAATAATAATAATTTAATTTCGAAACGTCGGTGGCACAGCGGTTAGGACGGTCCGGGGTTCGATCCCCGGCCGACGCACTCCTTTACCTCACTAAGCCAGTAATAAGAGTGGTAAAGAGGGAAAGTTGGGCATGAGGCCAGTAACCTCATCCCGTAAAAATAAACTCTGCTACAGAAACTTCAAGCCTCTAGCCTGAAGCCCTATGTTTCACTGGGAACGTGAAGGAATAAAAAAAAATTTCGAGACGCAGAATTTCTCTTCACCAACGTCCCAAAGAAAAAAACCCACTTGTTTTTACTGTAAATACACAGATTTTAACAAGCTGAATATGTGGAGAGTACAAAATAGTATCTAAAAGAATCACTACTAAGACGCGCATTAAATGTACAATTTCCAATTAAATGAAGCAGTTTACAGAAGAAAGGAAAGTGATTTCATCGGACCTCCTTCTGGTCTTCTGTTTGAAGAATGTTTTATATTCATTCTACAAAGGGGTCAAAGGAAGTCAGCAATCTAAGGTTTGCAGCTGTATAAAAGCTATATGGATTACGTCTATATTATTTGTGATCACATATTAATCACCTAATGGCTTCTGTATAGCGATGAAATTCACATTTAAAATGAAGAACGAGTCTAATATTCCTTTGTTAGTGTAAAATTTTCTAGCAGGAGTAACAATACTATGAGGAGGTGGGCTCAGAGAAAAATGTCATAGAGTGGTCAGCAGAACAATTTTCTGCATCCGGATATCTCTTATTCGCAAAACAAGCTCGACTCAATTACCCGACATTCACAATCGGCGCATGTGTAACGCTGATGCTACAGAAGAATAGTTTAATGACATAAAAAACGTCCTAAATGAAAATGGTTGTTGGTCACCTGTCGTAGACTGAGGCATAAAAGCAAAGTCTGTTAATTGTGGCTTGCTGTACATATTTTAGGAAGTTCTATAATAACAATAAATTAAAAGTGGCCTAGCTATTAACATCATCTAAATAAGGATTTCACAATCGGTGAAGAGGATACTCGTTGCAGCATAGCTTAGAGTAATGTTTTCTAAATGAATGTTACTTTTCAAAAAAGATATACAACCATATCCTATACATGGCCAATATTCACTTGTCTGTGTATACAGTGGTATATCAACTGTTCCATGGGGATTTTGTCTAAAGTGGTGGAACACGTTTACCCTGCGTAGTTGTGAAGGGATGAAAATGAAACTATAGGAAGTACAGTAATTGAACATTTTATCAATGCTGATCATTTTATCCCTCTAATCTCTTCCCTTAGAATAATCAATAAAGTCATGAAGCAAAATAAAAAACAACTAAGCGAAGAAAATTTTCTTTATCGAAGAAGCCACTTCTGAGTAATTATATCAATTGTCGCCCCCCTCTGTAACTCAGTAATGGACTATTATGTATCTTTGGTAAATAGAAATACGACTTTACAGCTTCTGAAGATGGTTTCGTTGATAAAGAAAATTTCTTTGGCTGAATTGGCCTCTAACTTCTTCGTGAATCTATAAAGTCAAAAATGAGGCATTAAGATAGATGAGTATCTATGCCACTTGTATCACTGAAGCTTTAGTCATTGAAAAGGAGAAGTCATAAGTTTGTATACAGGAGAGACTTCCTTAGCCAACCCTTTTCTCATGTAATTAAACCTCTTATCCTAAATTATTACTTAGAAATAAACAGAAATGACATTTTCCTTCTTTTTCCTAAACAGTATTACCTCTTGTCTATTTCTTCGAGGTCTTTCTTGCTAATTAATAATTGCTTACGTAGACAATTTATCTTATTAAGTAATATCACATACATTGTTATTCGTTTTCTCTGCAGCTTTCTTTATCATATTTTGATGAACATCCCCTTATGTCAACAAATTTGTGCTTATAGGTTCGATCACGAGAGGTGAAGTCAATAAGAGAACCATCGAAAACCAGGGAGTGATGGACAGGTGTTTCGCCATATGTGGAGACACTTTATCGAAAAGCACTCATGAACCTATCGAGTATCGGGTGCAGGAATATCCTGTTACAAGGTGAGTTTGTAGACTAATCAACCACTGGGAAGTGATCCATTGTGCCATGAATTCTCCAGCTTCTGCCAATTCTCGATTTATATACATATATAGGCCGTACTGATGAGGAGTCTCAAACTGGGGTAAAACAACTGTCTAGAACTCCTTTGTTCTCAAATGGTTCTCTAACTAATATCAGCCAATAATCAAAGCTGTAACCAATTGAATCCGTGCAAACGTACACTTAGAAACTTTGTATTTATTCTACTTGCTACTATATATTTTAAATGTGAAACTATTGTATTGTCATATGAAAGAATTTTATATAATTGCGAATGTATATCAGTTGTGTAAGTGAAATCGCCAAGAAATGTCTCTTAGATGAATCACTTGAGTGGTTAAAAACTTCTGTCATTAATACATGTGTATATTACTATTGTTATTATTGTTCCCTTGGGTTCCTAGTGGAACATAGGGCTTCAACTGCACGTCTCCACTTGCTTCTGTCTTCTGCTGTACTTTTCACTTGCATACATGTTAGTCCATACTGTTTCAGCTCCTCTTCACACGATCTCCTCCATGTCACCCTTGGACGTCTCACTCGCCACTTCCCTTTCGGGTTCCACTCGAGCATTGACCTGACGCGCGATGTCACCCAGCGGCCTCCCCAGCCAGTGTCCAATTCATCTCCACTTTCTCCTGCATATTTTTGGGGTGATTGGTTCTTGTTTTGTTTGTTCCCATACTTTCTTGTTGGTGATTCTTTCCGGCCATCTGATCTTGAGTATAGAACGAAGACAGTTGTTGATAAAGGTCTGCAACAGGCTGTTGGAAATATTCTTTGTGACCCGCTAAGTTTCTGATCCATGCGTATAGAAGAACTGCCTGACTTTACGTTTGTATTGAAAATCCGAATTTTGTTGTTGATGCAGGCTGAGTGACGAAGATTTCCAGATTGGTTTCAGGTTGATGAATGTGTTTCTCGCCTTCCCGATTCTCGATTTGACATCCTCGTCCGTTCCTCCTGTAGTTGAGACAATGCTTCCTAGATAGGTGAAGTGAATGAAGTAACCTCTTTCAAATCCCTCCCGTTGATGGTGATTGGCGCTGGATGTTGATGCTGCTGTTGTTGTTGGTTGGTTATTTTCATAACCTCCGTCCTGTCTATGTTCACCTGGAGTCCTGTCTTCACCGGCTGCTTCTTCGACCAGTTTGTCAGTTTTCACTTGTAAGTCTTCGATTTTGTGTGACATCAAACATAAATCATCCACGCGCGAAATCCAGGTCTTCTAGATTCTTCACGTCGGTCCAGGATATCCCTGTCTTCTCGTTTCCCACTGTCTGACGCATAATCCAGTCCACCACAATTAGGAATATCATTGGTGATAATAAGCACCCTTGTCTGACTCCTGTGTTTACTTCAAACGATTCGCTGAGTTTTCCGTTGTGGATCACTTGACATGTATATATATATTTAAAGAAAGCGAGGTAGAAGAGATGTGATATCTTCATACTTCTGTATTCTTCAAGAAGCAACATTGAAAGCTAGTGATCATTTTTTTGAGAGACTTTAGTTGGCGTAGTCCATGAAAATAGGCCCCCACTGTGATGAAACAATTGAATTGATACTTTTCTGACAAAAATCAGCTTATTGAGTATTGAATTTAATATCTGTTGAAATATAACCGGAGGAGGACATCTAAAAACTTGATCAGAAATAATTTAATTAATGTTGAAGAATTCTCAGCTTTCAAGGAGACAGAGAGAGAAAAAAATTACTCGGGCCTATGCGAATTATTTGATGTGTCAGTGGTTGAGCGGTAGAGTACTCGCTAACCAGCCTCCACATCGTGTAGAGTAAGATCCTTGATCAACGCACTTCTAAACTCGCTTAGCCAGTCGTGAGCCACTTGGTAGAAGAGGCAAGTTTGAGCGTGAGTCTAACAACTTCACTCTGTGAAAAAGGAATAAAACAGCTCCTACTGAAACTTTAAAGCCCAAGCTTGAAATGTCATGCATATATATATGTGTATAAATTACATAATTCATGAAATCCTTTAAAAATAGCATTTCATCAGAACCAATAGGATTTCTCATCTTTACTGTTGTCATTAGTTTCTTTGTTCATTTAATCATATTTGTTCAAGTGGAAGGGTTACTGATTTTTGAATCACTTATTAATAACACCATTTCCCAACACAGCTGGTTAAGGTTTAATAATCCTCGCCACCAACTTCCCATGTGGTACAGGGTTCGACCCCCGACCGGTACACACCTTTACATTCCTTAGCTGGTTGTAAGCTCAACCAAGAAAGAAGATGAAGCATAAGGCTAACACTCATTGTTATTATAGTATTATTATTGTTTCCTTTAGTTCCTAGAGGAACATCGGGCTTCAACCGTAGGTCTCCATTGCGTTCTGTTCTCTGCCAACGTTTTCACATCTCTCCACGTCTGCTCACATGCTTTCATCTCCTCTTCCCATAACCTCCTCCACTTCCCCCTCTCAGTGACGATTAACCTGTTGCTTCCCGTTTGGCTTCCACTCAAGTGATGGCCTGGCGTGTGATGTCACTCACATGAAGGTTTGTTTTCTCAGAGTATGGCCAATCCACTTCCATTTCTTCCTGCTTATTTGTTGCACAATTGATTTCTGTTGTTTTGGTTCACTACCAGAAATCCCTGTTAGTGATCGTTTCTAGCCATCTGATCTTAAATAGTATCGAGTGAAGACAGCTGTTGATAAAGGTTTGCAGTTTGTTTGAGGTGCTCTTCATGACGCCCCAAGTCTCTGATCCATAAAGTACACTGACTTCACATTGAAGCTCTATATTCCACTGGAGTGACTGAATACCACAATTCAAAACGCTCTATACAATTTATCCATCTATAATAATAGTAATAATATTTGCAAACAGTTGAACACACATCTGCTTTTTGAGAAAAATAAATAAAAGCCTAAATGTCAAAATATTTTTCAAATATAAGTATAAAAATTTTTTTAAAAATCCAACAACATTTTTCATTTCAAAATTCCTACCAATATTTGACACAGTATTCAACAGTGTGATATATGTTCCACCGATAGCTGGATCACTGATCTTTGCATTGAAAGCCATTTGTAACAACAGCATAAAGTTAAATAAAAGCGTTTCACTTAATCCAAAAGCGCCTAGAATTGCATAAAACGACCAAGAATATGTTGCTGTTGCTTCATTACTGCTATTCATATTCACTGAGAGTGTATTATTTATTGTAAAAGCATTCCCACTACTCATATTTCCATCTACACGAAACGATGGAGTGTAATGAATAATAGGAATACTGAAAATATTAGAAATCAACCTGATATATACATTAGCGAAAAAAAGAAAAAGAAACAAAAAACAACAACAGTGTGAACAATACTAGAGAATTTTTATTAAAATAATATAAGCCTAAAAGTTGTATTACATTTTTAACGACTGAGTAATTAACAAGGGAATATGCTTTTCGATACATTCGTCTTTATGACGTTTCTACATTTATATAACAGGAATAATTAAACACTACACGTTAGTTATCTTGAGCCTCCAAAGCCTCACGATGGTCGGGGGTGGGTGCCTTGTGCTGCGGGTTGGCCACCCCTCCGCACACCTCTTGAAATGCTCCCATATGACCGGGCATCTTACATAGCCTCTCCTGAGGAAGTCCTACTCACTGTCTTCACGTGGCGGAGGTGTTTTTCACCGAAGTGAGAGGGCGAAAGCGGATGCACGGCGCTCTTCACCGGGTTGACTGTCCATTGGATGACAGTCTAGGGGAGATGGCTAAACCCTGATTCCAAACCTCCAACGACTGGCGTATGAAGCTCACTGGAGCTCACCGGCAGACGTATGGACAAAGGGCTTGTTGGATGTCCTGGATGTCTGGCCCCATGCAAAAAGGTGTATGAACCGAACTCCAGTCACCGGCTGCCAATGGATAGTGGACTCCCTACTCCACTCCTACTGCCTTGTAGGTCACACTTGGTTGTGTAAAGGCTAGAGCTGCACTTTCAAACAAAAGGCCGAGTGATTCTGGGGTCATCACTCTTACCAAATTCCCATGAAACTTCATGAACTCTCTTCATCAGATCACCGCGCCTGGGCAGCGATGATTCGAGATGTTCATGAAGCCGGCTCATCCTCCCGTAGGAGATAGCCGAAGTAAAGTAAGTAAGTTATCTTGAGAAGTTCATTGTTAAACACATGCTCAATTTGGCTGCTTTGGATATGACAAATCACAACGAGTGAATGCATCTGCGCCAAACATTGAAAACAATTTTGAGCCATATCCCCAACTGTCTCCGGCCGTCAGTTCCTACCATCTCAAAGACCATTACCAGACAATCTACACTTTCTTACGTGACTGGCTCAAACTAAATGTTGTGGATTTCATGGATTGATACCGTTTTTTTCGTTTTTAACCAACACTAGCTTATTTCCAATCTGATCATATGTCAGCTAACATTACTGGTTGAAGAAGGTGATGGCTAGGCATGCTTAACACATGTCCTAGCCATCTCAATCTTCATCGATTGACTTACCCTGTTTAACAAACACTTTATGTTTAACCTGAACAATACTCACCCTAGTATACCACCTAAAAAGTGAGATAGAACACAGACACCTATGATGAAAGACAGCTTAACTTCTCATATCTTCCACTTCCTATAACCATCTCTCACAGTCATAAAGAAGAACAAAGTGAACTGGTGCACAGCAGATTGATCCTTCGGTTGACAGCCAGATATCATGTCTACAACAGAGTTGACGTGAGTTAACAAATACCACACGAGACTTTTATTTCCATGCTGAATTTTCGACACCAACCAGCCCGTTGGGGGTTGATGCAACACCCTAATATGTGAATCGGTCAATATACTCTACTACTTCACCTCCTATATGTAAGCTAACAATCGATGGAGCTGAGTCCTGTGACAGAAGCAAAATAACTATGTTTCTTGAAACAGTCCCAAATGAAAATTATAAAGCTGCTATGGACAGCTTTCCAATTGTCATTGTTGATTTAATTGACGTCTTTTTTACAGAAAAGTTTGTAAGAACATGAAATTTACAGCTGATGTCCTTTACAGAACTACAGTATGCATTAAAGGTGTTGAATACACCGCTTCCAGTCAAATGATAGAAGAAACATGAGCATAAATTATGTTGATTTTGAAGTGCAAACAGATCATACGTGCTACATCTGTGACAGCGTAAACACTTCACTGATGACGCTTGCATGAGTATACGCCAACCTTGTTAAATACTTCTACGAGAAATGGGTGGCTACCCAATTCATTTCACATTTTTTCTGAAAAAACCAACAGATATTTTCTATTGAAGGTTTGAGTTTCCTAAACACGCACAAAATATTGCATTACACGTACCCAAACGCCTGTAACTCAAAGATGATTTACCAAAGAAAATAATGATCAACAAGTTGAGAAAATCAATACAAAGAGCATTTAATTTCGGCAAGATTTGGCTTGTACTCTCCACACTATCGGCTGTAATTCGAAAACTGAAAGATAAAGTTTCTAGACTAGTCACCTCTGATGTTATTTATGAATTCATCTGTTCCTCGTGTGAAGCCAGCTATACTGACAGTTGCTCTAGGAACTTAACGTTTCGTGCAAGGGAACATCCACCAATGTGGTTAAATAAAAATGTTGTTAAAACTCTCAACAGTTGTATAATGAATAAGCTCGTTCAAACAGACCACGAAGCCACCTGTTGAAGTGTCTTTCTCTATCATCTATCAGGTATCAAATAAATTACCAAATGTCTCTAGATACTGAACACTGCAAACCGCAAAGGGCCATAGCGATTCGCCTGAAACAACCAGAGCTCTGAGTGGAAAAGACGCGGGTTCGGCCAGCCACTGTTTCTACCCTGACCTAGTATCATAAATTCTCTGTTACTTTCCTCAGTTTGGGTGTTACATTACTGCCTTTTATCTCTCTCTTTTACTAAAACTTTTGAAATTTAATCTGTCGATGCTGTTGACTGATTCGATATAATTTTAGTCATCGATTTGTTCATCAACAAGTCTGGAAGATCAGAAGGCTCAAATGTCAGACAAATCACAGTGGAATATAGCCCGTCTGCACTCAACTTGATTTTAAAGGTGAAAATATTACAGCAATTGTCAATCGAAGACTGAGGACATCACTAGGCAGAGCCAATCCTGCAGCTAAGCTTATAGTACCGTCTATCGATCAACAGGCTCTTTAGTGCAATCAAAAATCGACAGATATCCTTCTCAGTTTAACTCCAACTGTAAATGCAAATTTACATGTATGTGCGGGGGCAGTTACTTTGGAAGAACAGAAAAAAGGGTATGCCTCCGATTTTCTGAACTTGTACCAAAAAGCCTATGTCTAAAGGGAATAAATGCTTTAAACAGAGCCATCGCTAGGCATCTCCTTGACAAAGGGTAATCAATTGGACGTCACAAGATCGTTCAAAATTATCAGTAGGCAAAAGAGTTCAGTTCTCCTTATGTATGCCGAAACAATCTCCATCAAGCGCCTAAGACCCGATTTATGCGTTCAGAAAGAAGGGATTATCAGTCTTTCCTTGCCCTGCTTAGTAACTGGATATTTTCACCATCTCTTTCATCTGACTACGTAATGCCAGAAGTTACCATTGTATATGATGATTATTGTTAGGGATAAAGTGTTTGTTATTATTATATATATTATTACTGTATGCATGTAGTGACTGACTGATTTTTGTTTAAAAATGAACTCTATACAAGTATGTTGAAATTGTTTCTAGGATTTCACCATAAGCTGACATTGGTTAGAGAAGCGTTGGAAAACCTGGGAGTACTGGACAGCTGTTTCGCCCTAGTTTGTGACTTTTCTGTAGTATGCACCCACGGGGTTCAAACCCAACACTTGAATATCGATAAGATGCTCACTGGCGACCTGCCGTATTCAGGTAGGTAGTTATCTGGGGTTCTAGTGAAAAGTCATGACCAGTACGCCTAAGTAGGTCGGGTGTGAGGACAAATACTCTCCGATGATCTTGGTCAGTGCTTGTACTATGTGATGAACTGTCAGAAGTTGGAATTCATGGGCCATTGGATCGAGTTCCAGTGGCTAAATGGTCTACGAGCTCACCTTGTGATCAGAAGGTCCTGGGTGAGAACCATGTGAGTGCGTACTGATGTAGAGTTACAAACTAGGACGAAACAGCTGTTCAGTACTCCCTGCAGGTTTTCCAATGGTTCTCTAAGTGATGTCAGCTCATGATGAAATCCTGTAACCAATCAATCAGATGCCTATGAACCAACTCTTGAAAATTGTTTTTTTGTAGATAAACTTAATAATGACTTTGCCCTGTAAGCAGCTGCGCTGATGAGAAGCCAATGAAATAAACATTAATGGTACCATTTGATTCTGCGAAAACCGCTGTTGTAATCGCTTTATTCAAATTCATTAAGGAGAATAAATGAAATTTCAATCATGAATGTTGTGAATAAGAATATTTCTTTTATTCTTACTGTCATATAAACTTTTTATAGGCATCTTCAATGAACTGAATTACATTTACGAAAGAAATTGGGAAATAAGAATGACCATCTATCAGTTATAGAAGTGACAAAGAAAAAGTTTCTTTTGTAAATCTGTAACTCCATAATTCACAGACATGACTGCTGATATTCTTCTTAATAGATTATTAAGAGCAGTTTGTAAAAACCAAAACATTCTTTATTTTGCTTCTACGTCTTATTTTTCTCCTCTACACGATATATTATTCACTAAAATATAGAAAATTTTCAACTTTCAGCAAATATCAGTGTGAATATATAAATTTATTTGCTCGTCTGAAGTTGAGTATTATGATTACTCCTTTAGGTTCTGAGTAGAACAAAAGGCTTCAACAGCACACTTCTATTTCATCCTCATCTCTGCAGTACCTTTTGGCTGACTCCACAACCGCCCAGGAACTGGAAACTCCTTCTCCTTCTCTTCTCCATCCTCCTCACACGACTTCAACCTTGTGACTCTCGAAACTTTACTAAATTGTTTGCTATTGAAGTTCGACTCAACCAGCAGCCTAGCACTCAGTGTCACTCAGTGGTATCTTTATTGTACGTCCAATGCAAACATCAATCTCTCTTACTTTCTGAATATTTGTTCGACGACAGATACTTCATTGGGTTGTTCACAGAGTTCTTGTTGCAAGTACCTTTTACTGGCTTTCAAATTCTTATTACAAAGCGAAGTCAGCAGTTGAATGAATGTCAACATCAGCCTGTCATGCACAGACCAATGCCCAACTTGTCGTTTCCTGTTAAGTTGCCACTCGAGGATCTCTCTGGAATACGAAGTAAATCAATTGTCTTTCCAGATATCACCATTTTGTTTTACTTTAGTAAAGAGGCTTATTTAAAGTAAATTAATTCAAATACCCCTCTATGTCTCAATAACATATAGAATACTGTAATAAAAACAAGAAATGTGCTCTAATGTTTTTTCTACATTCGCATATAATACTGTTTTTGAATTGTAGTCTTGATCATTCTGCAACGCTGAAACAGATCTATAAAATATGAATTTTTGATACATTTAAAATGTCTCAATTTACTCAGGAGACTAGATACATTACTCTGCTCATGGTAGGAGGTATTCTTTATTCATAAGGCATTTAGACTGTCTGTTTTGATTCGTGTGTCTACATACACGTGATAATGTAAATACGTTTTCTGAATTACTGCATATACCCATAAGTGATTTCATTTTGTATAGTACAACACAATATAAATTACTGCTGAATATAAGAAACTAAAATACGCGTATATATATATTTACCTGGGTATAAATGCTATCATGCAAAGGGTTAATGGTTTTGGTCCATGAGTCCAACGTAGAAACACAAATGGTAAAATAAAATCCAATGGTAAAAAGAGGATATCAAAGACAACAATATTTTCTCTTGGGAATCCTTGTTCGACTAGTTTTAAGTGTGTAGCTGAAGATGCAAAACCGATGCACACCTAAAATATAAAAAATAATAAGACAAGAATATTTGTGATCTGATTTTCTGAGAGAAGTGATTGTCATTATTAAAGAAAGAACCGTACTCACAAAGTACGAATCCATCAGCATACACGAGAACAATGAGACAGTGGGTATGGAGACGCTGAAAATGAAGAATATAACCATGGTACTTAGAAAATACGATCATCTGTTCACGGGAGATGCAGATCCATACGATGAGGCATGAAATCCCTATGATGGATTTGAAAGTGATGGCATTCACAATGCGAAGAGTTCCATACCATTTGGAAGGGGAAGCTAAACGACAGATGAGTGGGTGATATTAGTGAAGAAGCCGACAGCCCTTTTAGCGAATAAAAGCCGGGTGAAGTATAAATTTTGTGTTGAGCTCAACAGCCCAGAAGATCTGAGACTATGTTGCATTCCCACTGTAGCAGAAACTCTCGATCGCCTACAAAGTGCCAATCTGTTTACAGTCCTAGACCTCCACTCAGGATCACTGACAAATACTGATGAATGCCTATTCTTAAACTACTGATAAATCTTGTCAGTAGCTCACGTCACAATGAGAATGGGAAAAAACATTCAATCAGAAGCATTTGTTTTTATTTTAAATTTTGAGTTAATTGTTCTATAAGCAAGTGGAAACTGAAAAATCCTGATAAAATAGGGGTAAATTTTATTGGTTTGATCACTTGAATTGCAATCAGTGTGTTTTTAACATGTAATTTATCGGTGATATACAAACACGTCTTCCAAAACTCTATAATAACTTATCCCATCGCGTGCATTTCTAAAATGAAATAACGCAGACTGAAATAAGCTTACTTGAGGAGTATATGTCCAATGTCCGATGATAAAGAAGAAATCTTATGACTTAAGAACTAAGATAATGAAAAGTTACAAAACAACCTGATCTAATATGGATTTCTCGGATTCACCGGATAAGTATGTCTTTAATTATTCTAGTGTAACTCTATCTGATATTCAGATACAGATCCTATCTGTTGTTCCCAAGTTTTGTACTGCTTCATTTGGAGCTGAAAAATTAGATCTTATGTCTAAGACACATGACCTACTTCCAACGTCTTGTAAAGACCTAGAACAATTCAGGTCTCGCATACTGCATTGCTATTATCAATACTTAAGAGGGCCATACAAACAACGACAAATGACACCAAAAGAGCATAAAGACAATTGAGTGAATCATTGAATAATTAGGATATAATACTAATTCGTCCAGATAAAGGATCGGGCATAGTTATTTTGAATCGTGTGGATTGCATTAACAAATTATGAACAGTTCTTTGAGATTAACAAACATTTTTTAAATCAGACAACCACAAGGAGAGAAAGCAGGGTATTCAGAATGAACTGTTAGAAAATTTGGCGAAGTTGAAGAACGAGTCTGTTATTACTTCATATATGTGCGAACATCGCAAGCCCTCTAGTTCAACCATCCTCAGTTTATATGGTCTTCCTGAGGTGCATAAAGATAGTGTCCCTTTACGACCTATATCAGATGTGCTGAACTCCTTTTCTTATCCTGCAGTGAAATAGCTCGAAGAAGTCCACGAATCATTAAGATCAAATTTATGTAAACATAGACTTTCGGACACTTTTAACTTCATCACTGCGCTGACATAATTAATGTTACTGGTAAGCATGATTTCAATAGATGTTTGCTCCGCAACTAAACTAACCAGCTCAGAGAACACTACTAATTGCAGATGTTTGCTCTTTATTTACAAATGTTTTATAAGTAGTTACTATTTGTTTTCTATGTGATTAAATCCACTTTAAATGTATGAACATAGTAGTGCCAACCAGCTGTCTGAAGTTTTATTGAGATGCACGCTTAATATGCAGCTTAGATGTAACCATGATATCCGCAGTCCAAGAGATGGAGTCACCGTGCAGGATACATTAGGACCTCTCCCAAAGAATGTCTTCATGTTGAGCACAGAAAGTGGTCCATTGAAAGAAACAATCACGATTCTGCATTTGTTTCAGCAATATTCTTTTTTTTCTTTTTTCGATTATAGCTTGACTCCACACCATAGTTTTGGTACAAGTATGGAATTTTCAGCTTGTGATATCGGTAGCCCAATTATGCAAGCCATACCATTGATATCGGGTGTACGTCGGCCAGAAATCGAATACCGGACCATGTGCATGGTCGATGAGCATCCTAACCGCTGTGCCACCGACGCACACAATATATTTATGACACCTTCATTATTTGTGATGACAGATGCTCAACTACTCAACTTCTCGGATAATTTAATGGTTCTCACCCCTATGTGTTTTTCACTGTTGTACTTGAATTCTAAGATGTGATGCTACGTAGAAGACGCGAAGGTAAGTTTGAAAGGTGGACTTACCGAAAACAAACATTTGAAGCGCAGTACACCAGCTTCAACACTTGAGTACCTTAACACAGGAAGAGAAATCTTAACCGTTTTCTATGCCACAGAATTCCGAAAATCTGCCATAGAGATACGATCGACATAGAACTAGGAAACCACCACACAAATCGCTTAAGTATTGGATAGACGAGAAGGTTTGTTGAAAGAAACATTAAGAATCAAACCGTCTCCAGACAAATCACATTTTGATTACATTGATCAATTACCCATATTCGTAATTTCATCACACTGATCAGGTTTTCAATCTTATGAACTATAACCTTCTTCAGTTGCTGTGTGAGATTATAAGCTGACATTGTTCATAAGGTTTTTCTGTCTTCTCCTCTCCCTCTCTGCTTTTCCACTTTGAAAGGCATATAAATTGATGGTAACTTAAACAGAAAATTGTAATGCTTATATTTCGGATGCGTTGATTTTATAGTGTTTTCTTTACTAGTATTCAAGCATTAAAGTACGTTATTTTACTAATTGTTTTATAAACATTGTGATTTTGATGATGACATCACCTTATACTGCAAATTCGGTCTCTCTTTCTGCATTAAATTATCCATTTAGAGCATAACTTCACAAATCCTGTTTATAGAGAATCTGATAACCTCTATGTTATATTTCTCTGCAAACAGTCCGAGTACCTGAATCACATAGTGATGTATCAATTGACTGAGTAACCATACACTGACTCCCAGGAGAACTAAATACACTCATCCGACTGACTGAATGGTCAGACAACTTGTCTTGTAACTTGAACTTTTTTGGTTCAGTCACTGTGCGTGGGTCACGGGTGTATGCTGTTGAAGAGACACGAACTAGGTGAAAACAGCTGTCTGGTGATGTCTGGTGGCTGACAGGCAATTTGAAGATAATCCTGTGTTCGCTTGTAGGATGCGAATTACGAACTATAAAAAATACAAACTACTATTTCTTTCAATTTTTATTCCTTTACGTTCCCAGTGGGACATAGGGCTTTGAGCTAGAGTTTCGAAGTTTCGGTAGCAGTGGTGTTTACTTTTACGGAGTGTGGCTGCTAGTCTCAGACTCATACCTGGCCTCCTCTCTTCACCGGTCTTACTAACGTCTTAGCGAAGTAAAGTTGTGCATCGGCCGGGGATCGAATACCGGACAACATGCGTTGTAGGCGAACATTCTACCACTGTGTCATCGACGCACACACACTACTGAGTAATACATTTTAAATGTGTTTGAAAGCAGATGCCGTTTATCTAGATTAATATAGAACTCAATATTACTAATCTACTAATCAAATATAAGTACTAGAATTAAATGTCAAAGAATTCAAAAGCATGCGAGCATTATGTTCATTCCCTGGAATAATTTGAGCGTTGAGTCAGATTGACTGAGTCAAAAACACTTTAAACACTTTAAATAATCTCAGCGTGTTTGAAAATCGCCGAAGAGGTTTTTCTGGATATTTTGCAATGCAAGCCACTTCAGCAGAATTCAAGTCTTTCATTATTCATTGTCATAAAAAACAATATTCGTAAAAAATGTATCGCATTCAATTGCTTCTAAGAAATTTAAAAACCTGATTGGCCATGTGAAATATGAAAAGTGTTGATTAGAAAATTTCCAATGATAGAGAACAATAAAACATTCTGAACAGTTCGTTTGCGGGAATTTGATTGATTTCAGTTTCGACCACGGGTCGATATCAGGTAGAGAACAATAAGGTAGTAGGAAGTCCTGGACGACTGTCTCATTCTATTTTGGAACTCATCGGCAGTACACACCCACTAGGTTTATAATTAAGGACTATCCAGTTGCAAGGCAATCTTATAGACCATTCAGCCACTGATATGCGATTCACCAGCCCATATATTCTAACATTCACGAGCTAGCCTCGTAGCTAGAAGGCTCTGGTCTTGAACCCGCTTAGGTGCATGCTGCCAATGAGTTTCAAAATGGGACGAAACAGCTCTCCAGTACTCTCATCTGGTTTTTCAGTGGTTCGTAAACTGATATCAATCAGCGATCAAACTTGAAATAAAACGCACACTAATTCCTACTGTTCGAGTCAGATATTTGTACATAGGGGGGTTGGATAATCAGTGGTCCTAAGATTTCTAATGTACCGTCATCCTATTTTTTCTATTACATTTGCATCCACAGTAGAACATAGGGCCTCAAGCTTAAGCTCTGAAGTGTCTATAGCATTTTGTTTTATTTTTATGGGTCAGGGTTGCTAGCCTCACGGTCAAACATCCCTCTTTACCATCGGGCTTACTCTCGGTTAATAGACGTGTAGAAGTGCGCCATGGGCAGGGGATTGAACTCCAGACCACATCCGTGGTTGGCAAACATTCTGACTCTGCTACACCACCGTGTTGTGGTACAGCAAAAATATAAAACGTATAACTTTATATTAAAAAAATGATATAAAACCAGTGAAAACAAAATTACTCTCACATTCCTACCTTGGAGATAATTATCAGTAACAAGTACATCCATACTACTTTCAGCTGCATAACACAAAAAATAACTTTATACGTTCCTATTAAAGAAAGATTCTGTTCTCCTTTTACTTCAGTTTCATTTAGTTCAGGCATTGTTTTGACTTCAGAATAATATGAAATTTCTCTTTGAACACCATCAGTGTTCAATGTTTCTGTATTCATCTCTGTACTGTTGTGCATTTCATTATATGACTTATTTGATATCAAATCTGAGAATTTATCAGTGATTATCATTTGACAAGAGTTCGGTGATGTCAAATGGTGTTTTGATTTTGACTTAAATTTATTGCATAAACATTTGATCCAATGATGTAGATGTAGATCCAATTTTGAATGTTCTTCATGTTGTAATAATACTATGAGTGTATTGAATATCATGAAAAGAATTCCCCAAAAATAGAAAAATCCTTGAAGAAAACAATAAAATAGTGTAAATGAAATTATTTAAAAAGAGATAATATCGAAGTAATATAATTAATTTTTTTTATCCTTCACGTTCCCAGTGGAACATAAGGCTTCAAGCTAGAAGGTTTGAAGTTTCTGTAGCAGTGTTTATTTTTACAGGATGGGGTTGTTAGCCTCATGCCTTACCTTTCCTCTTCATCAGCATTATTTCTGGCTTAGAGAGGTAAAGGAGTGCGTCTGTGGCAGGGATCGAACGCCGGAACATGTGCATGTTTGGTGAGCGTCCTTACCACTATGCCACCGACGCACAAATTAATAATGAGTCAATAAACTGCATAATTACCAGTCTAGGAATTCCTCCTCTCTTTATTTCATCTTTTTTTCACAATAGAGATGTGATGTAACATCAGTTGTCAGTTAGTTTTTTCTAGGCCCTATAACGCATTTCCCGAATGATTTATGTCTTATGTTTACAGGTGAAATGCAACAAACCGACAGAAAAGGCAGCTAGAGTAGGCGGGACTTCAAGTAGACATGAAGAAGACAGAAGTGATGAAGATAACCAACTGACAACAACAACAAACAGCACCAATCACTGTCAGCAACAGAAATTAGAACCACATTACTTCCTCCTCTTTTCCAGGAAGTATCGTCTCAACTACAAGCAGCCGGCACGAATAAGGACATCAAAGCAAGAATAGGGAAGGCAAGGTAGACCTTTATCACTCTGAAATCAGTGTGGTGATCTTCTGCACTCAGCATAAACAACAAGATTCGGGTGTTCAGCAACAATGTTGATTCAATCATTTCGTCTATGTGGGTCATAAACTTGGAATGCGCATCACGAAAAGCATTTCCAACAGGCTAGTGTAGACTTTCGTCAACTGTTGACTTTGCTCCATACTCAGTATCAAATTTCCAGTCAGAAAAAATTAGCAACAAGATACTCTGTGAACGAATCACTCAAGAACCTGTTGCTCAAAAAATATGTAGAAGATGGAGATGGATCAGACCTTCTCTGATAAGACCGTTGAAGGACATCTCTCGTCAGCTCATCGACCGAGTGGCATGAAAATAGGGGACAAGGGGTGTGTGTGTGTGTCCTAGGGTGACATGCAATAGATTGCGTGTGAGGAGAGAGATAATGAACGATCATGGGGTCAGATAAATAGGACCACAGAGAATTGGACAAACTGAAGATGTGCCGTTGAAGCCCTAATTTTCACTTACACCCCAAAGGAACAGTAACACTGCCTAACAACCTAGCATTCAAGTCTATAGTGTCCAAATTTGAAATCATTCAAATCTTTTTTGCAAACCAACACGTGAAAATTAACTTGATGCTGAATCGTGAATGACTACAGTATGAAATCATCTGAAGTCTTAGTGATAAGTCATGAGCAAAGGGGTCCACAATATTGGGGAGTGGGAGAGATACACACCGATGACAATCGCAGGTGGTCAACAAGATAATATCACGAAATGGTAGAAGTTAGAATTCATGAGTTGGTCATTGATTCCAGTTCCAATGGATGAATGGATAACGAGCTCGCCTGGTAACCTTAGGGTTTTGGGTTCAATCCCCGGTGGGGCCATGCGCGAATACTGCTGTCCTGTACTCCTTGATTTTCAATGGTTCTCTAACAAAATTCAGTTTGTAATCAAACTTGAAACCAATCGACTGTCTTGCAGATCAGTCTCTATTCACACACCTGAATGGAAGTCATAAACATATGGTAACTGAAACACTTATTAGTGCACAAAGTATATACTTATAGATAACTTCTTCTTCAGATTCTACAGTCATTTATCCATAATGGTTCAAGAAATAATTCATATTTTTGCTAAGATAACATCAAATTGTGCGTGGATTCTATCTAGCCCATATATGAACAAACGTTTGACTTTCTTAATATATCTTCCGTTATATTATATATACTGATACACATGTACACACACATACATAACCACCTTCTACCCGATTTCCTCACCAGGTTTGGGGCGTTAATATCGCTTCATACGAAGCTTATAATTATAGTGAATAGAATTCAATATAAACACTGATCGAGATTTGGTGGATGGTGACTAGGAGTAGAATACAGGATGCGCACTTCATCCTGTTTCGGAGTCGTCATCTGAATACAGTGCATTCCCCAGTGATTGACGATTTTCTCACTGAGGCTTTAACCAAAGCATTATCCACTGGACCACTTGGGCCACGACAGCCACCTATTGTGCGACTGGTATCAGTCATTATTCTATTAGATTTGGACTTTCCCGTTGACTGACTGAACCGAAGTGTTTGACCTTTGTTGACATGTCGGCTTGTTGTGCTGATACTTCAACGATGTCTGAGAATTTAACCTGAGGTAATTCCGTGGATGGTGACTAACAGTGGAATCCAGGAGGCGCATTACTTAGTATTTGGGACTCATCAAGTTGACTTCTCTGACATTATCAAAGCACCCTCGCACAGAGCCGATAGGTCAACATAGACCAAACACTTCTACTTAACGAATCAACAGGAAGGTCTAAGTTGAACTGAATTAAGCATGATTGTTTATCACTGTACATTCATTGATATTTATGATAACTTACTTTCATATAATTTGAACATCATCATATACAAAATGCGTTGAACTGTAATTCAATACCGGTGTATTCACATATACCTCTCGAAATTTCTATCTGAACGATTCCAAGTTTTTTCTGTTCTTTTAATACAACTAATATTGTCAGTATCAATTAACCTTAAACTATTATGGACATATAACTGTAACGATTGAACAAGTGTCACTGAAAAGAATATTCCTTGTATTAACTAATAAGCGTTATAAAAATTATAACGGGCATCTTCAGTGAATATAGTAGCCAGAGCAAATCAGTTAAACGTTTGACTGTTTGTTGCATGACGTCCTTAAACTGATTTGCACCACCTTTAGACATGTGAATACACTGAATACGATTACCACACTTCCAGTTTGGGGAAGTGGGGGGGGGAGGGAGAAGAGATATTACTTATAATAACTAGCTGGGTAATGACAAAGCCTCATTAAACGAAACTTTTTAGGAATCTACTAAACTGCCTCTTTACATGTGCAATCAAGATACCTGGCTACCCATCAGATAATGAGTGTGTGAGTGAAGATGATGTTTCACGTTTAGTGAGCGATGCAGAGGTACCACCTTCCATAATAATAATGTTATTTGTATTGTGTGTGCGTGGTGAAAGAAAGTAGGTCAAACAATAGTTGAATTGATTATAATCGATAAAATTTTCAGATGTTGGTTTATCGAGATTTGATTGATTTCGTGTTTTATCACCAAATCATATCAGTTAGAGAACCACTGAAAACCCGGGAGTAAAGGACAGCTGTTTCCTGCTAGTTTGAGACTCTACATCAGTATGCACCTATGACTTTGGCCGAGGTCAGACCGAAGACTTTCAGGCTACGAGATGAGCTTGATTATCATTCACCTACTAGGATGACAGCCAAAAGTCCATCAAATTCTAGCTTCCGTCGATTCGCAACTATGAGTCAGTGTCATCGGTGAGTATGTGTCCTCGAACCCAAACATGTGGACCTAATGAGCCACAAGTTTTCAGTAGAACTCCAGGCAACTTCATCCTGTTCGCATTCCCTAGTTGAAGTAATAAGAGCTTCATAAAGTGTGAACAGTAGTGAATCGAGATGTACTAGCATATATGCATATATATATATATACTGTACACTAGAAAATTTCATAGCTCAAGTAATATAGGTAAGACTGTCATTGACATTCAAACATGTTGACTCAACAGATCGATTGTGAGAACATTCCCTGCAACTAAACTGATACTCAGTTTCTTAGCTAGAGTAGTACTAACACATAGGATCAAGGACAAATTAACAATGATGACCTCATGTGTACGCATCTTTGAGTTCATCTGCTCCTGTGGAGCTAGTTACATAGGTCGTACTTAGAGGGCTTTATCTGTGCACGCAAATGAAGACGTATTTGTATGGTTGAGTAAAGAGACAACCAAATGTGTAAATGGTGCTGTCTTATCACACTTGGTAGATACCAAACATTGAGTAAGACCACAGCTGGCGTTCTTAGTGATCTATGGTGTCCTTAGTAATCTATCTAGAGGAGGCTGGCCACGTCTTCTATCAGCTCGATGACTTTTTAGCCGCCTAGTGACCAATGTGTTCTAACTTAGTGAACTCGTGATATAGAGCCATCGACAATCAATGTCAATACCAGTCTACAATGAAAACAATCCGAATCTGCATTCAAAAAAACAACATAACTCAAACAATTTTAATTTTTCATTGCTCTCAGTAGCGCTTAAAACTACGCTTCACTTGGATAATATGTATCAAAAGGAAGTTTTATCTGAAGAAACAAATAATGAAGTGTGTAAAAGTGCAAATATTAGTTCTTAACAATAATTATCCACAGGCAGTCATAGGTCGTTACCAGTAGGGTCCAAATGAGTTAAAAAAGCTAGAATTCAGCAGTCACCAAATTCCAACTCAGGTCACTCAGTAGCCAGTAAGCTTGATAGCATTACTTGAAAGTTCCGGATTGATTTTCTAGTGATGTCATTGGTGCTGACTGATTAAGAGTTCCAAAGTAAAACGAAACACCTGTACAGTGCTCCATGATTCTCAGAGATCTCTCTAATTGATGTTTGTTCGCGATGGCAATCTAATAATCAAAGTCATTATTATTCTTATATATATCACCCACTAACTTACTCCTAGTTTTTCCTCTTTGTTAGTTCATTTCTCTGTAGTATTCATACAGTCTCATACAGCACTGGCTAAAGTAAACTTTGAAATATGTACCTTTGTTGGCTGTATATAGATGTTTATATATTACTGAAATATTTCATCTAATTTTCATCATTTCATTTCATCTCATATATCTATTGACCATACATAGACTAAGTGGTTATAAAAAATAACTAATTATTATTCCATTATGTTTTTCTAATTTGATACTAATTTACATTTACTGGAGATTGTATAACTAGTATCAATGGATTTACAATGGTAGAAACACAGTTTCGTTCAGCGAAGAAATATTTCTTTTCAACGAATTCATTTTCAAGCTGTACAGTTGTGTTTATATTTGTGGAAAAAGGCATTAAGTGGTGCTAAAAACTGCTCAGTAAATTTACATAAGATTGAAAGATATCACAGCCATCCAGAATTGGAAAGGTAAGATACATCTGCATCAACCTAAAATCAGTTCGGAAATATTCTTCGCTACGCTTAGGCAAAAAGAACAAGATTCAGACTATTAACAGGAATGTGAAATCAATCAATTCTCCTATAGCGGTCAGAAACTCATCTAGCGCATCACAAAAAGATTTTCCAACAAGTTACAGATCTTTATCAACAGTTGCCCCCTTCGCTGGTCAGAATGGATTAGCAACAAGAAACAATGGCAGCAAACTAACCAATAGCCACTTGCCTAAAAAATATGTAGGAGAAAATAGAGATGGATCAAACATGCGTTGAGGAGGCTGTCGAATGACATCCCGCGCGCATTTCAGGCCATCAAACGAGTGGAATCACAATGATAGGCGACGAGTGAGTTGTTGGTGCGAAGGTGACACGGAGGAGCTCGCGTGAGGAGGAGATTAATGATTATGGGCAACCGTGGATCCAGCTGATGAGGGAAGCAGAAAATAGAACAAAGTGGAGATGTGTTGTTGAAGTCCTATGTGCAACCCGGAACCCAAAGGAATATTAATACTAAATAATCAGAGTTGAAGCAAATGAATCAAAAAACATTCAAACTTTATTTAACAAGTGAATTGGTGTTTAGATTTTGAAAGATAGTACGTCAAGTGCTGTCTGAAATACGCTAAGAGTACGATGATGACAACAATGAAGCTAACGAAGATGAAATGAAGTGCAGTGAATACAAGTGGTAAAATAGGATAGAATAAGAGAGCACAACTATGACCAAGGTAAAGAAAGACGTTTGACAAAATGTTTTTGAACACATAATTTTGGTTTCTGTCCACGTATAGCTAGAGCTTCGGCTATGCATTTGTGGAGAAATGGTAGGCTTGTAGAGGGATTGGATTTTGTACTGTAGACAACTTTGAAGGATAAATCACGTGGGACTGAATTGTCTGACTCCGGAAGATGTCTACAGACTGAGGACTTCTTAGTCCTATGCTCGCCTTTCATTAGCCGAAGTGGGTAGTGTTCAGTCGTGCGTTTCCGGAGAACATATTTACGACATCGAACGTAATCAGCTCCCAACGAGTGTGTGAATGAGAATATGCACATAGAGGTAGACATAAGCAGTAGTTTTTCCTCAACACAATGTCGAGTCATATTTCGTCTTATGAGTACTGAATAGAAGTCAACTGCATAAAATGAGCACTAGATACTTGCGTCGGTGGCATAGCGGTTAGAATGCTCGCCGACCATGCACATGGTTCGGGGTTCGATCCCCGGCCGACGAGGCACTCCTTTACCTCTCTAAGCCAGAAATATTGCTGGTGAAGAGGAAAGGTTGGGCATGAGGCTAGCAACCCTATCCTGTAAAATAAACACTGCTACAGAAACTTCAAGCCACTAGCTTGAAGCCCTATGTTCCACTGGGGGACGTGAAGGAAATGACTTATAATCACTTCAGCATGGGTATTACCACTGAATGCCAAACTGATGAACTGTGTCTTCTTTGTGACTGTGGCTTGTCTGGAGACGGTCTGATTCTTGATGTTTCTTTCAACAAACCTCCTCGGATATACAATACTTAAGTGAGTTGCGTGGTGGTTTCCTAGTCCTATCTCGATCGTATCTGTAAAGCAGATTTTCAGGATTCCGTAGTATAGAGAATGGTCAAGATTTCTGTTCCCTCGTGGAGGTAGCCAACTGTTGAAATGCCGTCCACGCTTCTTTCTAGCATCATATCTAAGAAGTGATATGCGGAATCGGAATCCTCTTCGATGGTGAAAAGAATCTTTTCCGTGAGAACCATTTAATTTTCCAAGAGAATCAGCATGTGAGCAGTTATCAGCACAAATAATTTGTGATTTATGTCATCTTTATTCTTATTATGTGTATAATAACTGAACATTTTCTAGTGCTACTTAATGCTTTTTTCCGTAATAGAAATAGAACTGTACAGCTTGAAAATGAATTCATTGAGAAGAGATATTTATTCACTGAATAAAACTCTGGTTTTCTTCATAACTGTAGAGGCTGAAGAAGAATTTTCTGAAAATAATTGTTCTTTTTAACTATTCTTTTTCCTGACTATATATATATATATATACTAACCTGGAATTGATATCAATCCTTGACCTTCAACTGGTACTCGTCTAAGGTATTTATTTGAAATTTCAGGTGATTCCAAGCATAACAGAGAAACATATGAAATAACACGTCCGATTGTCTGTCCAACATTATTACACGTAGATGCCCAACCTATATTTTCCCTATTTTAATTTAACAAAGAAAAAAAGAAGGAAAGAAAGAATAATTTATGATGAAAAATATGAATACTTTCTCGTTATCCATAAAAGATAACTATGACTGCATACTTTATACAAGTGAACTTCACTCTTTTCTTGAAAATAATTAGTATACTGGAAAATCTACAGAATTTTATTGCATATCCCTTTAGCACCGAAGTAACTTATTGCTTCAAGGCATAGCTCTAAAGTTTCAGTTACATCGTTATTGATTTTACGGGGTGTCGCGAGTTGGGTGGGATTTCTAGCCGCAAACCCGACCCACTCTCTTCCTTGGTCTTAGAACTGGCTAACGGATGTAAAGAAAAGCACTGGCCGGGAATCAAACCACGAAACACATGCATGGTTGGCGAGCGTTCTACTGCTGAACCATCGACGGATTAGCGTAGCGTCAGTGAAATACAAAAATTTTTTGTAATAATGCATATCAAATGCCGAATGCCGAAATTATTTCAAATTATTTTCAGTACTATTTAATTAAAAAGAAAATTAATTTTCCATTTTCTAGATTAACAGATATAAAGCTTATCTGATTTTTAAACTATGTGATAATTAAACCCTTTATGAATGTCTAGTATTCGGGTTTGCAGAAATTTGATCGATGTTGAGAGGGGACTTTATCACAAAACAACATTGCCTTAAAATTAATGAAAATTTAGGAAGGATTAGATAGTTGCGTACATATGTCTGTTAAACACTGCTCATGTATCACCCCACTGAGTATTGTACATGAAAAAGTTAGGCGAAGGGGTTAGAATGTTACTTTTGAGTAATATAGTCATTTAATATCTTTAAAAATTACAATATATTGAATAGGTATTTTTAAATTAATTCTGATTTTCCAGTTGATTGATGCCACCAAAATGTTCCGCTTTTGTTGACATGTAAACCCTTTGTGAGAATGCTTCCACGATGTTAGAGGATTAGAATGAAGTAATTCGACATATGGTGACTACTATTGGAATCCCGGATGCATATAACTTCATTCAGAAGTACTTGCATTACTCAATGAGCTAAGGTGTTCCGACCGAGACTCGAACCCACTGCCCATTTTAGCTCAGGTGGTCTAGCTGCTAATGCTTTGAGCGTTTGAAATGCTAGGTAGCGGGTTTGAGTGCCAGTGAGGACATTATCATTCTCACTGGGGAATGCAGGTGCATTCAGGTGACACCTGGGTTATTATGCTAATTCACTATCCACCACATATAAGATATCTGACCGGAAAGTAACTAATACCTGAGCGCAATGGTTATTTATAACGCATTAAAAATGTAATCAGCAAATGTACATGAAAAAAGGCTAACTTATTCAACTTCACAATTTTCCCCTATTCTTTAACCGTAAATTGTATACCAAGAATGTATATTATTATTATTGTTTCGTCTAATTCCTAGAGGAACATAGGGCTTCAACCAAGCGACTCCATTGCGTTCGGTTCTCTGCTAGAGTCTTCACCTGGCTCCAAGTCTGCCCACACGCTTTCATCTCCTCTTCACATGACCTCCTTCAAGTCACCCTCACCCTTGCACTGACAACCAACTCGCCGCTTCCTTTTCGGGTTCCACTCGAGCGATGGCTTGTCTAGTGATGTCACTTGATGGTTTCCTCAGATTATGGCCAATCCATCTTCATTTCTTCCTGTCTATTTAAATTTAAATCCTGCCTATTTGTTTCACAATCGGTTCCTGGTTGGTTTGTTCCCAAAGATCCCTGTTGCTGATCTTTTCTGGCCGGCCATCAGATCTTGAGTGGTATTGAGCGAAGACAACTGTTAATGAAGGTCTGTAGTTTGTTTGAGATGCTCTTTATGACGCGCAGTGCAAGTCTCTGATCCGTATAGTGAGTGGCACTGACTGACTTCACATTGGAGTTGAAAATCCGGATCTTATTTTTGATGCCGAGTGCTGTACGTGTATGCATTTATGTTAACAAAATGATTTTACAAACAGTTCTCATCACTTTGTCACACTCAACAACAGTAATAATAATAGTAATAAGAGTATGCGTCACTAAGAATAACTGACACTGAATAAAATAGAATAAATGGTAGCAAATAACCAATAAATATGTGTGCGTGTGTGTGTGCATATAAGTAGTAAAATATTTAATCACTGACATCAGTGTAGACTAATTAGTACCAAGGGATCAGTTGCGCTTGACCTGAGTATTCTAAATGAAATACACAGAATCACGTCATCATCAAAATCAAAGACCGGATGGATATATGGAGCCAAAGGAATGTGTGCGTACTAGTGTCCAATCTAATGTGTAGTTATGTTAATTGCCAAAAGAATGCATCTACAACACTTGCACAACGTTTATTCAAGTGAATAAAATAAAAGCCGACAGAAATAACATCTACAAACTTTATGTATTCTCTCTTCACAGGCACGCACATATAACTTGAAGTGTGGAATGAAATGCGGGGCTGGAGCTCAATCCTAATTCCTCACCGAGTGTATATCCTGCTAAGTGAAATTTAGGTATGCTTTGGCAATGCTACCTCTTTCCAGTGTTTCCACTGCATACGACCTCAATGTTGTTGGCTGTCTCTGCACCTGTTTTGTTGTTTTTCTTCTGAGGAGAACTGCAGTCAAGCCGAACATTAGTTGAGCTCCATGATGAAAAGGAATGATCTGCTGAACCACCATTTCGCACTGAGCTGGACAGGACATTTTGTTCCTCGTTAGTGGAAAACGCATTGGTAGCTAGTAGCGTTTCAGATAAGCCAACTTTTATAGGAGTATGAATGTGAGTATATTTTAATGTAAGTGCACTCCTATCTATACGAATAAGTAGTGTATGAATTTTTTAGTGTTTCAAACCAATCTTTTCAACTGAGACAGAAAACTTAATAGGTGAAATCAACACGTGACAGTCGCACAACGCAGAAGTATTCAGTACATAAGTGATAGAATTATTTCTGCTAATAGTATTTTATTCAGCTGAAAACGAAACTGCTTGGAGCTTATTGTCCCAGAACACATCGTTAGTCCTCATGCCCATCCGTATTTTAGTAATGGGCTCACAATATACTGACAATTATGTAACCAGGGTTTATCAGAATAGACATGAGCGAAGTTTTATCTCCAGATGGTTATTTATTATGCCAACAGACTGGTCACTTACTCCATTCCAGGCAAAACCATCTTCATAAATTTGTAACTCAGTGGAGACTAGGCTTCATATCATTCCATATCATTCGGTAAGACGTTCTTGGCAGTCTAAACTCCAATTAACTTTCATCAGCCGTAAGTTGGTCTACGTCTCCTTATAAGATGACCTCCGTCATCTAACAGCTTCCATGCGCCTCTATCAGTCCACCTGTTATTGTAGGATGCGTTGCATAGGCAGCAGCTAGAGAATGCTCTCCGTGCGGATACGATAGAACATTCCAGTATGGTTTCCCACAAGAGCAAGCAAGATCGTACGAAGCTCTACTCTAGAAGACTTGACCAATTTTGTCACTCTATAGCCTCCAACCATGATTTTTTAAGATCATCTATAGAATTCGTGCTAACTTACCACATTTTCCTCTTTAAGGTTTAGGTAATTCATGAATTCAAGCCTGCGTGGTTGGTATAGCGGTAGAATGTTCACCAACTACGCTGGCGATTCGGGGTAAGATCTCCAGCCGACGCATTCCTTAACCTCGCTAAGGCAATAATAAGACTAGTAAAGAGGGGAGATTTGGCATGAGGCTAGCAACTCCATCCTGTAAAAATAAATAAATACCACTGCTACCAAGACTTCCAAGCTCTAGCTTGAAGCCCCAATGTTCCACTGGGAACGTAAAGGAATAAAAAAAAATGAATTCAAGCCAGAACTTTGTGTACACAGGTAGTATTTCTAGTTCTTATTTCTACCCTGGCCGTAGAGAGACAAATATTTATTGATTAATTTATTATTTATCTGTTTGTTTATTTAATCTACAATACCTTCCGCTTATTATGAAGATTGTTATTATTTTTGTTTTCAACTTGAACAGTCTCCTGTATTGTTTCACTTGTCAAATTTACTACTTTAAATCAATAAATTTTTTTTTTGCAATATTACCTTTTATCCTATAGAACTTCTCTTAATGTTACGTTGCATTTTAATAGCCTACTAACCCTATTAATTTTATTATTTTTACATCCTTTTCCAAGATCGATACAATCTATAATCCATTCCGTAGATGACATTGTCTGTTGTACCACTCGATATTTAGTCATGATTATAATCATAAACTTTTTAATTGCATTTCACATTATTATTATTATTAACCAACCAACCAAAAATAAGCACGAATAAATATCAATGGAATAAATACGAGAGACGTCGCTTTGTTCACTAATCTAGGAATCATCGTTTCAACTACAGGCACACAGCACGAATTGGGATGTCAAAACCAGAATCGGAAGGGCAAAGCAGATCTTTATCATTCATCACTCTGATTTCAGACTGGGATGCTTCTGAATTCAAGAGAAAGAACGAAATTTTCATTTTGAACATAAGTATTTAGTCATTCCTTTTGTGTGGAGCACGAAAAGCATTACGAATAGATTTCAAACTTTCCTCAGCAAACACTGAAGATCGGATGGTCAGTCAGCAAGAATTAACAACAGGAAACTATGGGAACAAACCAGCCATGAAGCTTTTGCTCAATAAATATGTAGAAAAATAGAGATGAATGGCTGAGGAAATCGTCGAATGACATTGGACACCACTCAGACTCTCGATTGGAATCCGAAGAGGAAACAACGATTTGGTCGCGTGTCCCGTGGTGACATGGAGGAGATAGTGTGAGGAGGGTGTGAGAGCTCAAGGATAATTGTGAGACCAGCTGAAGAGGACTGCAGAGATTAAGGTAAAATTGAGATGTTCTATTGAAGCCCAGTGTTTCACCTAGAGCCCAAACAATAATAATATCATATTGATGTCTGTTTTGGCCGTGTACTGCATTAAAAGTAGTCAGTGACTGTAAAACCAATCTAAAGGTGTGAATAAATGGAGGTATTTGATGATGTTAGATAGTTGGAGGCAATCGGCAGGAAGCCTTGAACCTAGGTTTCGTGCTGATTGGCACTCATCAGCAAGGTACTGACTGATGGAATTCAGTCTGCACCAAAGAAAGGACTAGATACGTCACACACACCAATCAAAATACCCACTACAGTCCTACAGGAGGTCAATCGCGAACCCGAATAGCTCAGTGGTAGCGTCTCTAACTGTAGCACTGGGTGACGTGGTTCGAATCTCAGAAGGGACATAAGTTCCTCCAAGGTTGCAGATACGCCTTGCTGATGAATGATAACTAGCACGAAACCTAGGTCCAAGGCTTCCTGCCGATTGCCTCCAACTATCTAATATCATCAAATCAGTGTGCACCGTGATGGCGAGCTACCTAGAATAGTGTCTACATTGCGAATACCTGACTGATAGAATTCTATCTGCACCAAAGAAAGGACTAGATACGTCACACTAGTTACTAGTGTCTAATCAAAATGGAGGTATTATAGGAACTACGATTGTTTTTATTAAAAAATGATTGAAAACAGTCAATAATGGTAATAAGGAAGCTACTCTACGTACAGACAGAATTTATTCAAACAATTTTATGTATATTTACTAGTCTTCAACTCCTTAGTAATGGTATTCAGATGAAGACAATCTACAAATATGACTGACTCATTAGTAAATGATAAACAACTAAATACTGATACAATTTAATTTGCATAAAGTGGAAAGCTCTTTTTTGTCAAAATCTGTATTGTATTCATTGATGCATAGCGTATAATCAGAATCTCAACTCTGATCTCTGCTAACAGTATAGTTGTGAGGCAGTTATTTTACTTCTTAATAGAGAGAGAAGCTATGAATGACTAGGAAGTGACACAAAAGCCTACAGCACTACATGCAATGAACAAGATTCGAGGTTTTTAACACTGATGTCAGGTTAATGCTTCTATATATAATTTGTGGATTTCGCCCGACACCAAAAGAATTTCCAATAATGCCTGCTACAGGATTTTATGATGCAGATATCTAAGGTCGATAATGAAGACCAGATGGTTAACCAGAAAAAAAATAGGCAACAAGGAACTCAGGCAGTGGAGAGAACCTGACAAGAGCTTATTGATCAAACAATATACAAAGGGAAATATAGATGTATTGGATATACACACTGTGAAGACATTCAAGTGATAGTCAGATCTTTGAGCGAACCACAGATGTGAATCAACAGCTTAGGTGTCCGAAGCTGACTTGGAGAAGATCGTGTATTGAGAAAATGAAGGTCTGTCGACGTCGTGTAACCAGATGAAAGTAATTGCAGGGAAAAGAGTGGGATGGATACGTACGTCAAGGTGTTATTAGTAATCGTAAGTTACTTGAGCTTCTGAACGAAATAACAAGTACTTTCTGTTTTCATGAAGGACGGTTTTGAGAAACTGAAGTAAGATAACAAGTGGAACTTTACAATGAATGCATACTGGTTCTCTGTTTTCTTAACATTCACTAAAATTTCAAGTGAAATAAATTTTTCGTCAAAGTGACAGATTATTTTGTGTGGCGACTTTAAGTCACATTAAATGAAATCTTCATAAGTGTTTTTTAACACTTTTATCCAGTTACGAAACAAATATATTTTGCGCATATTCTGTTTTTATAATTACAAAATACTTTGGAAGTGTAATTCGAGAGAAGTTAATTAAGAAAATTTAGAGTAGGACACTAGTGTTAGAGAGTTTATATCCCGAAAAACTATTAGTATGAGAACGTAAAATCTGCTGGAACAAAAAGTGGTAATAATTACTAACTCATGAATACGAAACTAAAAGTAGCATAAACATTTAGTGAATATAAAAAGGAGAACCCCAGTGGGTGATTACTGTCAATGAGTCACAAACTGGAATGAAACAGAATTGCAGTACTCCTTGCTGGTTTTCAATAGTTCTGTAACTAATATCCACTCGGAGTCGAACTTGAAACAAATTAAACCACTACAAAATAACTCTTGAAAATTAATCCGATGATCACTAGTGACTAGCTACAAGACGAAATTGCCTAAAGTGGTAGTGAGAAGTGGTGACTAGTGAGGCTCACCAGGTAGAGATTGAGGACAGATACTCACTGATGACAATGACTTGTGGTTGCACTAAATTCACAAATTGATAGAAGTTTGAATTAATGGTCTGGTCAATGGATCGGATACCAGTGACTGAATGGTCTGTGGGCTTGTCTTGTAACCTGCATGTCCTGGCTTCGAACCATAGCTGTTGGGACGAAACAGCTAACCAGCAACAACTAACAAAGTACACGGTTGATGAGTTCGACTCCAAATGAGCGAAATCACCATCCGGTATTTAGATGTGGTGTGAGTGGTGTGTGTAACTAGTCATATAAGCTAGCAGTAGTAAATACCGTCATGCATTTATACTTTTTGATTTCATTGAGGGCTATAAACCTCTCAACTTCTAAATATTAATTTAAATTTATTGGTTAGGTTAACTGTAGGGGATGTTGAATAAAAGTGTTAAATACTCCACCTGTTGTGATTTCTTATTTAATAGGTGTTATTCACTGTTACGTGACCATGCCTGTTAACTGGCAGAAGTAAATAGTGTATAAATTTTCTATGGACTAGACATTATAAAATATATTTTGATATAGCTGATGAACGAAAAAGGCATCAGCTTTACATTGCTGCCTTCTGCCTCTTCAGAATATCAGTACCAATCTCTGTAGTTAAAAGGTCTATATAAGTTGTCAATTGATAAAATGTAATACAAATATATCTTAGCAACTAAAGAAAAAAGCTGAAGTGTTGGTTCATAAAGATTTGATTGTTTGTACGTTTGGCCATGAACTGAAATCAGTTAGAGAACCATTGCAAAACTAGAGACTGACTCAATACAAGAGGTTACTTGGAGTTATGGTGAGAAATCATGAACACAGTGGGGGTGGTGCACCAAGTCAGATAAGAGAACAGTTGCTCATCGATGACGTTGACTCGCTGTCGCATTTTATATATCGCAAATCACAAGGAGTCAGAAACTATTGGCTATTCAATGGAGTCTCAGTGGCTGAATGGTCTAAGAGTTCGCTTTATAATCCGCAGGTCGTGTCTGAGAACCTCAGTGATCATGCGCTGATGAGGAGTCCCAAAGTAGGAGGAGACAGCCGTCAAATACTCCCTGGTTTTCCAATGGCTTTCTCTCTGACTGATGTCAGTTCATGAACAAGCCTGTAATAGGAAACTATCACTAACAAAGATAGGGCAACTGATATACATAGAGAATTTGGCTGGTTGCCGAGTAAACATACATACATACACTGGTCACGACCAGTGAGGTCCAATTAGATGTCACGTGTGTGGATGGATGTCCCACCAACGACAATGGTTGGGGTCGCGCTAAATCACGAATTGGTAGAAGTTAGAATTCATGAGCCATTGAATCAGGTCCCAGTGGCTGAATGCTATACGAGCTTGCCTTGTAACCGGAAGGTCCTGGGTTCGAATCCCAGTGGGTGCGTACTGCCGATGATTCCCAAACTAAGATGAAACAGCAGCTGTCCAGTACTCCCTGGTTTTCAATGGTTCTCTAACTGATATCAGTCCATGATCAACTCGTAAAAACATAACAAACCCTTACAAACCAAACTATAGAGAATAACAATCGTACAGAATGGAATTTACAGCGGCTTTTACACTTTGCAACAATTTAGCTCCTTCCATAAATAGATAAATACATAAGAGCAGAAATTATAAAACCGCAAGAAGTCAAAAATTATGAGGTAGAATGGATAGTAAATAATAGTTTACAAATTCTTTCTAGACATTAACTCTTCACACAAAACTCATGCTAACTATGGCATGGTAGAATCTTTATATTTAGTAGCTTAAATTTTTATGGAATCTCTTCTGGTTTTACCAGAATAGTTGAAATGCCTGTCAACAACAATGTCAGTTAGTTGAGTCATAGGCACACTACCAACCCTGATTACAACTTTTGATATCCTACGTTGCATGTATGGCATAGTCTCCCTTGAGAAGCCCAAAGAAGAATAAGAGGAAACAATAGAGAAGAAAAGGCAGAATACATGAATTAATAAATTGCAAAAGAAGAGGCTGAGTTATGCCAGAAAATCTCATCTTCTTTGTGTAATAAGTCAGACAAAACAATTTCCCAGAAATCAACAGAGATTTGAAGAGAAACTGATGTCAAGGTAGGAGATATTCGATTTACTTCCCATCTTAGTGCCAATAGTACTACAAAACTAATGGCGCTGAATCAGTTCACGCAAGTCTTGTTCACATCTGAAGCTAAAATCAACAAGATGATATTTAAATGGATTCGGTTTAAGAGCATATGGACTGAATTATTCAAGAGACTTTTTTTCTGTCTTTTGCAAAATTTAATCACTGGAAAACCTTTTTCATTCACCTTTTCTGTATGCTTCAGCATCTTCTATCTAAATGATTGATAATGTACCAGCGTGACTACATTTTGCAATTTCTATGGAAAGTGACTTCATTGGTCTGCTGAAACTCTGATGAGCACGTAAATGATAGACGAAAAATTCGCCAAATAAATATACCTAAAATTAATTGGTTCTCAGAGCTTGTGATAATAGATTAAAGTGATTATCAAATGCTTAGTTGACTTGAGAGTATTTGTAACCGATGTTGTGTACATTTGTCTTCACTAGTAATCAATGTAGAAGATATTCCAATCAGTATGCGTTCACTATCACTGACAAATGGTATGTTAATAAAGGCTGTACTCTAAACAATATCGGCTGAAATAAATTTTTGATTTTTAATATTTTTCTGTATGTTACGAGTGAAACATAGGGCCTAAAAAAAGCGCATCATTATTTATAGTGTGCAGTCTGCAGTCTTTTTCAGCTGGCTTCAAGACTGCCCATAAATTTTCATCTGCTCCATGTCACCCTCAGAAACTCAACTTGTCGTAACCCATTCAGCTTTCACTTGTTGGCTGACCTGGCGTGTGGTATCACCCAATGGTCTTTTCCGCGTATTCCTTCCAAACCAGCTTCATTTCCTTCTGCGTATTTGTTCAGCGACAGATTGTTGCAAGTTTAATCACGAACTGATATTATAGGGAATAAAAAGACAGTTGCAGCGAAGAAAATTTTCTTTTCGACGAAGTCATCATCTAGGCTGTACATTCGTGTATTTATATCAAATGGATGGGAAAGTTCCAGAACAATTTCTGGTTAGGGGTTAAATTAATAAAAATTACAATTAGGAATTAGAATGCCATAATAAACAGGGGGATGGGTAAAACTCAAACAAAGTAGCATAATAACTAAGAAAATTGACATTGTGTAATTGGAGGTTAGAAATGTAAAAATAGCAAAAATATACAGAATGTTTGGATAAGAAACTAGTGTGATGAATAATTGTTTATGCAATCAGGGATTAAATATGTAGAAATAGTAAAATGACAAAATAAACAGGAAGTGTGGATATGAAAATATGGTAGTGTAGACAGGGATTAAGAAAACTTAAAATAACATGAACAAACAGGAAGTCTAGATAAGAAAGGCGATGGGATCGTCGTCTAACCCCCAATTACACAATGTCAATTTTCTTAGTTATTATGCTACTTTGTTTGAGTTTTACCCATCCCCCTGTTTATTATGGCATTCTAATTCCTAATTGTAATTTTTATTAATTTAACCCCTAACCAGAAATTGTTCTGGAACTTTCCCATCCATTTGATATAAATACACGAATGTACAGCCTAGATGATGACTTCGTCGAAAAGAAAATTTTCTTCGCTGCAACTGTCTTTTTATTCCCTATGATCAAATGTGTATATTCCGTGAACTGATATTAGTTACAGAACCATTTAAAACCAGCTGTGTGGCCCTCGCCCTGGACTAACTGGCACTACATACCCACCATCAAGGTTCGAACTCAGGACCTTCCAGTTACAAAGCGAGTTCAACCAGCCATCAAACTTAAAACGAATCAAATCCCTTCAAGCAAACTCTTGAAGATAGATGGTTGGTTAGTTCATTCCTTCCTAACCCAAAGAAATACTTTAACAAAGACAACTATTCCTTAAATTTTCTAGGTAAAGTGCATTTCTATGATTGTTATAGTGATTATAAAAGTTCTGGTAAATGAAAGTGTTTAAGCTATTAGCCTTGATAAAAATGTTTTTCTTATATTCACAGCAATGCCGAATATAAACAGCGTACAGTTTTGTTTATTAAGCTATAAAGTGCGTCGGTGGCATAGTGGTTAGCACGCTCGAGGTTCGACCCCCGACCGACGCACTCCTTTACCTCGCTAAGCCAGTGATAAAGCTGGTAAAGAGAGAAGGTTAGGCATGAAGTCAGCATCCCCATCCTGTAAAAATAAACACTGCTAGAGAAATTTCAAGCCTTCTAGCTTGAAGCCCTATGTTCCACTTGGAACGTGAAGGAACAAGCAATAATAATAATAATATTATAATAAGCTATAAAGTGAATGTGTTTTGTAAAAAGTGATAGTACTATATAATTGTTCAAACTCTACTGAATATGAAGCAATCAATATTTATAATCGCATGTAAGCAGTCAAGTATTTTAGTCAATACAGTAGAATCCCACCCACAATCAATCAACCTGAATAATACTTAAGTTTGAAGTCAGTTTTCAGTTATTCGTTTGATGGAGATAATACATGCATTCGCTTGCATAATTATGCACCTAAAATATTAGTAGCAAATAACATTCACTCCGAGTGCACTACATTTCCATTCTTCAGCGTTTTTATTCTTACTTCGGTTGTTTAACTGAAGTGAAAAATAGATTTTCAAGAAAAGAAAAGAAAAGAAAACTGAGCTATCTGTAAATTTGTATTCATTTAGACGAAAACAGATGTATTTCATTTTCGAGCTGAATATTCATAATGCGTTTTTTTGTTAGATGGTTGGTAGCGATTCGGCAGGAAGCTTTGCTTGACCAAGGTGTCGAGCTTGTTGGCAGTCAGCAGGGTGTATCTACAATCTTGAAGTAATAACCAATGTTCCTTCTGAGATTTGCACTAGCTTCACCTAGTGCTGCAGTCAGAGACGTTACCACTGAGGCACTAACGTCCTGTATGACTTCAGTAGATGCTTTGATTCGACTCTGTGTAGTACCCAATTTCATGCATCCAGTCATTGGTGTTGATGCAGACTTAATTGCGTCGGTGTAGTTTGCAATGTGGCTATCATGCTAGATGGCTCGTTACTACGGTTCACTTTGACTGCACCACTGGGTGACTGGGACTCGAATCTCATTCGAAATCACAACAAGCATGAAACCTGGGTCAAGCAAGGCTTCCCACCGATTGCCTCCAACAATTCAATAACATCAACAACAACAACTCTGAGCACACTGTTATGGTAATCCACCCATCATAGTTGTAACATTGCAAAACTTGACAGGTAAAGTTCAGTCTACACTTAACCAAGGATATGAGTGGTATGAGTGTTCACTCAAAGTATAGCGCATTTTAGATTTTATAAATGTTATTACTGAGCTTCAGTGGTTCAGCGGTAGAATGCATGTCAACCACATATGTGATGTGGGGTTGAATCCTCGGCTGACACACTCGTAATCCTCACTCACCGGTTGGTAAGCCCAGTAAAGACATTAGGTTGGACGTGAGGCTGTCAACCGCGTCTTGTAAAAATAAAAACCATCGCTACCGAAACTTCAAAACTGAAGCTTGAAGCCCTATGTTCCTCTCAGAACGTAATGGGATAAAATAATATTAATAGAATATTACTGCTGCAGAAATAATAGTCCAAAAAATTATTTTATTCTATGCAAAATAGACTAAATACAACAAATTGGTTTGAATGTAACAAATATTCTGAGAGACACAACTTATTTATCACTAATATACGCGGTGTATGCTTTGCAGTGAAATATTATTCAGGGAGAACAAAGCCTTTATAAACACGAATTCTCCTATCACATTTTATCAGTTCAATAGACAGACATAAGCGTAGACACTTGCATAGAGAAGTATATCAGCTCAGTCTATCGTATATATGAGAAAAACAAAATAAACAGAAAAGGAAGGTAAGCATGCATCAACTGACGTGAATAAAAACAGAGAAAAAAAAACTAGCATGAAGGGGAAGAAAAATATTTAAAAGGTATCATTGAAAATGCTCAAAATGACAACAGTTTAGTTTTCAAATCAATTCTTAACTCTCCATAGAACTTTTTACTAGAAAAGCTTTCATCAAATCAAATTCAAAATTAGCAATCTGTAATGTTCACAGGTTGAAGAGGTGAAATCTCACCACAGTTTCTTTTGAAAACCAAGATTATTCAGATCACTTGCTGTGGTCTACTTGATACTATGAATGGTAGTCAAGAAAGCAAGCGTAAAAGCGTTGAAGGTTATACTACTGATTGACTGAGATGAGTAGTTTTTGACACCACTCACATCAACCAGTATTGCTTGCTAGTCAGTTCATTGAAGTGATCTGAACACCAGATGACCGATTTCATCAGTGGTGTACCAGGTTTGACTCAACTTACAGAACTGATGGAAGAATCAGTGTTGCTCTAGAGCTCTAATAAATCGTCCTTTATTTATAAATTTTATAACATCTGAACAGTAGTAATATGAGGGGAAGCAACTGTCCAGTGCACCCTAGTTTTAACAATTCCCTAATAGATAACATCTGCGTCGGTGGCACAGTGGTTAGGACTCTCACCGATCATGCACATGGTCCGGGGTTCGAATCCCTACCGACGCACACCCAATATCTATGGTCGGCGTGCAAAATTTGGGCTACAGATATCTATGCTGAAAATGCCATACTTGTACTCAAAATACGGTGTGGCATCAAGCTGTAATCAAAATAAAAAACAAAATAAAAAAAATAAAATAAAATTAGTGTTATTCCTTAAAACCAGTTGAATCCCTTTAAATCAAAACTTATCTGTTTTTTTAGGTTTCATGCAAAAAAAAGTGGGTTGATGTTTTATTCATTATTTTGAGGAATGCTGAATATATGTAAATTACTGTTTGATTCATGTGCAATTCAGTATAATTAAAAGGAAAAGGTATTAAAGTAATTTGCTGGGTGGTGACTAGCAGTAGAATCCATTAGGATGTGTATTTTATCCTGTTAGAGACATTTCAGTTGAAGAATCTACCTCTAGCCTCCAGTGAGTGAGTGATGGTGTTCCCACTGATACTCGAGGAATGCAGGCATGTCTAGGTGACGAGTACCAACTAGGAAGAAATACTCATTCTGATGGACCCCACTTTCAGTCACCATCCACCAATATTACTTCAAGTTAGTCCTCAGACATCTTTGATCCATCCACAAAAGGAGCTGACTTGTCAACGAAGGTCAGACATTTCGGCTGAGTCAGTCAACAGAAAAATCAAAAGTGAATTAAAATTTTAAAAATATGATTAACTTTAAGAATTAGTTAATATGACATTGTCCGAGACTTTTATAATTTATAGAAAAATTTATCTTTCTCCAGTTTTAAACAGAGAGGACTGGTATATCATGTAATAGAAAGTATGAAAGGGGTAAATTACTATGGGATCTTTCTTGTGTCACATTGAGTATCTCATTTATTTATGTAGATGTTCAACACTTTTGTTTGTTTTTTTTTCAAAGTAAAGGCCTGAATCATATGATGACTATAAGAAACCACCTTGAAATCTTCATAATGTTAATGACCACTGATTTCACAACAAGAATACTATAGTGAGCTCCGTGAGTCACTTTTTAAACCTTCCAAAACTCTCAGTCTTTGTTTCAAGTTCGACCATTGATTGATATCAGTGGCTGAATAGTCAATCAACTTGGCCTCGTAACCTGAAGGCCCTGGGTTTGGTCTCTGGCTGTTGGTGCGTACTGTCTATGAGTCCCAAACTAGGACAAAACAGCTAACCAGTAATCTCAGGAATTCCACTGGTTATCTAACCGATGTAAATCCGCGATTAAACCTGAAAGTAAACAAACCGCTGAAAACCAACACTTGAAAACTAAATTAGACCTAATCGAATAATGCCTTGGTAGAGTGCTGATCAAAACATCCTTACAATCTGAATGGAGTGAACATAATAATTTATTTACTAGCACACAACATTCATTCTATTCATGCGCAAGCGGACATAATCTCAGTAAGAAAATAAAAGCACCATTAAGTTAGGCATATTAAATCACAGTGAAAAAAAAAAATAATAATAACCATATGACATCATCATTAAACCAAATAATAAACAATATTAATTTCAGTGTCTGTTTTTCCTTTTTTTCAATTTTTCTATGTCATAAAGGTGAGATTTCACATCACATATCAAAGCTAAGTGTGCATAATAGTTACTGGCCAACTGACTGACTGACTGACTGACTGACTACATAATATGTACATTTGTGTAGACACTTATCGTTTCAAGCTACCATAATTTAACACAGCATACATGAAAGAGAATAATAAAAGTGAAACAGACAGGAGACAGCTATTTATGACAGAAGGTCTTGTTTTACGCGAATTATTAACGTTTGCAATATGAAAGACGACATGATGAGTGCACCAGCTGCAATGTAAACTTATTCCAACTACTTCATAAATACTGTTCAACCACTGTTTCTAGTGCATTGGGAGGACGTTGCCTAACAACTAATACTTACCTGTGTGATTTCAACCAACAGCTTATGACTTCATCAATAGTACTCGGATACAAAAGTCTTATCTGGAATTTCTCAACCTGTGTCATTTCTGCCATAGACGTAATATCCAAGTGTCTACCAGAGGGTGTGTTAACTTGCAAGAGTTCTCTCCGTGCTTCTCTATCACCATGAGACATTGTGTTGAAAGTGAAATATATGAAGAAGTTAGTTGTCCTTGTGTTCAAACTTCATTATCAGGTAGTTTATCGTGGTCAGTAATGTTAATGTTAAGTGCACAGTGTTAGGTGATGGCAAGAAGTCAGTCGACGAGGCTGTGAAACTTCATTGATTGAGATGACCAGAAAACATGTTTTATTCCTGCAAAACCATCGCCTTCCTCGTCCAACAATGTTGACTAACGTATGACAGAGTTGACAAAGGGTTAAGCGGTGAACAAATCTAAACTAGGCATCAGTTCATTGAGTCCTTAACTGTTGGTTTAGGTCACTCATACGTGGCTGGAGTCCTCAAGATGCTAAGAAATAATGAATGGGGACTGTTGGCTCAACGTCGTACTCATTGGCGCAGACGCATTTACTTTTTATGGTGTCGCCAACCCATTAAATTTTCACTATTCTCTATGTAATTATTTCTTCTCCTAAACATTTTCATTTTTCTCAGATTTTTTGTAATTCGGTTTGGTACTTTATGTATGCTTTATAAAGCGTGGAAACTTAAATCGCTAGGTTTTAATGCAACGTACTGTGATGAAAATTCAGTTCAGCAATGTTCTGTGTGACTGCCTATGACTGCTTTATAGCCTAATCTCACTTTACTTGAAACTGTTCATGACTAAAGATAGTGTGATATATTTTTATATCACCGCAATCAATAAAGATCCATAAACCTACCAAATAACCTATCTTCTTTAACCAGCATCATGCTTTGAATGTTCAAACTTAATTACTACTGTTCCAAACAAAGCTATTTATTGCATGGATACAGCTATGATCAAAAACCCCAATGTTTTCACATCTTCTACTTCCATTGACCATTTTGTGTAAACATATATTAAGACAAAGTGGACTGCTCTGCAGTACCTACGCTATTCGAAGGATGGCACCATGAGTTGACGAGTGCCAGGCAAGCCTTCAGTATTCGAGCTTAGATTTCGCCAGCCCATTCAGTCGTTTCTCTGCCTGTACTTTGACTGGAAGCTGGTACAGACCAATTTCTCTCCAAAATCCAAAGTTTTATGTAGTGTAGTTATGCATGTATCTCATAGTCACGTGCACAATTACTCAATGAATGGCATTACTCTCCCAGTGGTCACTGAGTACAAGGACTTGGGAGTGGTTGTGCAGCATGACTTGAAAACAGCAACAAACTGTAGAGCTGCAGCCACTAAGGGTTTTCGAATATTATGGGCCATACGCAAAGCTTTTGCGAACTTTGACGCTGATATATTTCGTTTATTATATCCGACTTATATCAGACCTCATTTGGAATATGGGATCCAGGCAGCGAGCCCGTGTTTCAAATACGAAACAGACTTATTAGAAAGGGTGCAAAGAGTAGGAACTAAGCTAATAAAAGGTTTCTCAACCCTCTCATATGAAGAGAGATTAAGTCGACTGGGTTTACTTCCACTGTCATACAGACGACTTAGGGGTGACCTAATACTAGCATACCGTATCCTAAGCAATGATTTTGGAGCAAATTTATCTAATTTATTTCTTCCTTCTAGCACCAACCAATTGCGAGGACATCACCTCAAGGTTCAAAAAGCACGGTCGAATCGTCTGCGTTTGGAGATCCGTTTTTCGCATCGGATTGTGAACCATTGGAACTCCCTACCGGAACACGTCGTATCAGCGCCATCCGTTGATTCATTCAAGGCGAGATTGGACCTCCTGTGTGTAACAAATCGAAAGGATTAACACAGGCATATAGCCTACTATCCTAAATAAATTGTAAACTGTAAACTGTAATTTGTTATAGAGTTTATTCGTCATGTCTTTCTGTACTGTCTTGCTTCAGGCTACAGAAAGTATCTGCGGCCTCAGTTAAAGAGGAGCGGTGGATGTCTTCATTGCAACACAGGATAGCTTCTATGCTAGGCAACTCAGACATGTTTAAAGATTCTATAGGCTTTGAACAGGTTACCAAATACTGACATCATTTAGTGACTCAACTGTTAAAAGAGTTTCTAAAATAACCAAAAATGATAATGAAATGGTAGAATGTCTACCTTTGTAATAATTTGAAGATAATGATGTGGTTATTTAGACATACTTTGATAACATTGAAATGGCCCATCCATCAACGGCTATATCTTGTGTTGCTGCAAAAAACATGAGCAAGAAAAATGCTGCCGTTATTTGGGGAATTTCAACTGGATGATCGGAACCAAATTTACTCCAGAGATTGGTTGGATCTCTCCCAAACCACTCATTAATATAGCTTGCCATGACGATTAGCTCAATTCCTATTGCATACTGGGTTATTATTAGCCAAGTCTTCCGCCGGCCGATGAATTTGCAGTAGACCGAATCAACTATCGGTGCCCAAAGGAGTTTGAAAGAGAAAGGATAATGATTCAGTGAGAATGCTGCCAACGCCCCGTAATCTGCACTGCGAAGACTTGATTGAAAAAGCAGAGGGATGGACGCTGAAATTCCAAGAGGGATTCCCTAAGAATGAAAAAGTATATTTCCAGATAATAATAACTGATTTTGAATGACTAGACTGAAGATGAACACAGTAATTAACTACAGAAAGAGGAGTAAAACAACTTTCGCCTGAGAACTGATCATGGATCAGTAATAAGTACATAATCTCCAAATGTTTTGTGTACATTTACATTTTAGACTGCGATTTTCAACCTCACCAAGTATTTCTATACTACCAGTAGTTTACAATAATCCAGAGTTTCCATTATATGTCCATAAAAGACGAAAAGTGTGAATATTTTTGCGAAGAATATGATATGAAATTTACAAATCATTTTGGTCAAGAAGTCCACCGTAAATCACCTGATGAAGCACATGACAACAAGAAGCTAATTCCTGTGAAAAGATAAAAATACCTTAAACATTTTTTTAAAGAAGTACCTTGGCTAAACGCCTGACAAACCACTTCACACAGTGTTATCTAATAGACCCTAAAACTGCAACGACAACCAGGATCAGAATGATCTTTTTCAGGGTTATGATCAGCTTCAAACCTTCTAATTAAGGCCAAAGTAGTCAAACGTCATAGCGCCGTCCTAAACTAAACTAAGGTTTCCATATATGTTTCCATTTATAATACAGAGGTAAGCAATCGTCATCTTATTGTCTAAATAATCATATTTGAGAACTTCAGATGTAAATTGTGGGTTATTTGAATAAGAAAATAACGGCAACGAAGTCAAAAGTTACCTTAGTGCAAAGATGAATCAGATCCGTGTCTGTCCGTAGGTCTATGTTTATAACTTTTGAGACATAAGTTGAACTGCCTGTGAAAGCAGTTGAAGTGGCTTATCTAACTTTCCCAAATGTTTCTAACCTCCTTAAAATGGCACAAAAACAGTGTAAATAGATGTCAGGCCCTGTGGAAAACATGATATGCTACTTATCACTTGTTGTTATCAGGAAGTATGTTAACAGGTTAACTTGTAGTGACCCGTTTTATTACTCACCATCGCAGTATACTTTTACTATGCAATTGTACTTTGATTTGTTTATTACTCTAAATCTTGCATGTTAACAATTGATACTTTTGTACTCGCTCGATTTTCGAATTTTGATTGCTGCAATAATACATTATCGTATTCCTTCGCAAGTGCCTTTTGAATTACGTTGCGGATGTCGAGTAATCGCAACGTTAGGTCACAATTATAAACGCGAAGAAATACTAGAAGATACGTGTACTCTAGTTCAGTCAAAATATAGCAGCACAACAAACTCTCATTAATTATGCAGATTTATCAAACAATAACTTCTCTAAGACTTCACCTGTTTTATGTTAACTTGTTGCTGCTGCTATATTTTGAGTGAACTAGAGTACACGTATCTTCTAGTATTTCTTCGCGTTTATAATTGTGACCTAACGTTGCGATTACTCGACATCCGCAACGTAATTCAAAAGGCACTTGCGAAGGAATACGATAATGTATTATTGCAGCAATCAAAATTCGAAAATCGAGCGAGTACAAAAGTATCAATTGTTAACATGCAAGATTTAGAGTAATAAACAAATCAAAGTGCAATTACACAATGAAAGTATAGTACGATTATGAGTAATAAAATGGGTCACTACAAACTTTTTATCCCTAAAGATTTATTTACGAACATACAAGGGAAAGTATTTCTGACCCACTGTGAGATCAACCAAAAGAGAAACGAATAAGCGAGTTATTATACACCATCAAGTTTTGCGAAGGGCGAATATTTATATCTAATTTTTCCTTAATGCTAATGTTCAATAATTTTTTGGCTTGCCTTGTAAATCACATGTTACTTAATTGAACTTAAGCATCCCATCAAACTGAGAAGATAGTGTGCCACATTCCAACCAAGCATGAAAAGCAGAGCGAATAAGCCTGACCAACGAAGAAATGATTGACAAGTGTAATTTTGCATAGTACAGGAATCATCCTTACGGCAACCTAAATAAACAAAAATGGAGACCCTCAGCTGTTCCACTTCTATGATGTGCAAGTTATAAAATCACACAACAATAAAGACAAGCAAACAAACTGAAAGACACTTTGGCCTTTCAGTGACAAACTAAATAAAGCGGTAGCGAATTCGGGACTTTAATGTTCGCCTTTCACTTAAAACTTGAAAATGTATAGCTACTAATTACCTTTGAAAAGGTGAAATCTATCTTCTCAATAAGACGCTGTCAAATTTTAAGAGACTTCTTTGTGAAAAGTCAGGGGATATTCATAAGCTAATAAAAATACGTCGGTGATGCTACTAATACCACGTAATAAAGCAACTCAGTTAGAGAATGCACATAGGCGAAAAAGTAAAACCTAAGCTAAACATGACACAAAATTCGGTTTTAACTGCATGTCTCATTTAGGGTTAGGTACAGTATTACTGTTAATGTTGTAAATTACAATATGTACGTCATTTTAAACCAACCTGGAATATATATAGAAAAATCAAAACCAAAATCTTTGAGGTATCCTTCGAATGAATTAAAACTTGCTGAAGTTTTCGCTTAACAGAACTTAACATTTTGTTTTCTTTAGTTCGTATAGCGGGATCAAATGAACATTTCAAAACAAGTGCTCGTATTCAATAGCCAATATTCAATATCCAATATCGTTTTTACGAGGGCTTACTTTAAATATCACGTTCTAGAACAGCTGTTAAAATTTCACTTGGAAATATTTTTGTCAATAATTTTTAATAAAATTGTGTTATATGTTATCTGGATTGATGGGAATTCCCATTTTCTGGCCAGTTATTTTTGTGTCCGCGTCATGTAATCCGACTGCGACACCCCCTAGCATATTGGTTGCAACGACAGGTGTTTCAGGAGAACTGTAGCAAAATATCACTATAATGCGGAAGATGGGATAGTTAGAGGGTAATGTTTACTTCATGTAGAAGCTGCAGCTTTCAGCATCATATCATTCAATGAAGACATCACCTCTCAGGATATGAATGTGGTCATTTTCGTGTGAAGAACAGTACCATTTGACAAAAGGATGCTATCGGTACATGGGAGTCACCTATAAATGCTAACAGAACCCTCTGTGGGGATAGAAGTGTTCATGTAGATGTGTCTCACCGTATGTGTGTTTGGACAGGAATTATCTCAAGTTGAGAGTTTATTTCTAAGTGTATTTCATGTATATTTGCACTGTTTGGCGTAGCGTTATATGAGTTATGTGGACTCAATGTATAAAAAATATCTCGACTGTATTAATATTGTGGCATTGTCTCCTTAGCTGACTGCTTGGCTAGCAAACGTAGGTAGTTGTCATGATTATTGCAAGTGCATTTCAGTGGAGAAGGCAGTCACTCGTTTAAATTTCCTTACTGTGTCACTTAGTGCATTAATTCAGTATATAGTATTATTGTACACGTGGATTGTGTCAATTATGAGAACTGAATCTAGTCAGCTCTATTACTATCAATCTACTGTCTGTTATGCCATTCTCACTGGCACTGTAAACTTAATACTGCAAGGTTTTTGATCACCAATAGTGGTGATGAATTTTTCCTGAATTTTCCATTAACATGAAGCAGTACAGATGCCGCATCACGACTGAAAGTTTAGGTTGCATTATATGTCATTGTTATCCTCATCAACACAACAGGTCTGCGTATCTTACAGTATTTCAAGTTTTTCTCTGTGCTGCTAACACTGTGCATAGCTGTTCAGAGTTGAAGCATGTTCAGCTTATGTTTGATGGCTACAGATTCCTTAATGTGAGAATGTAATTTTTGTAAGATTCATAAAACTATGCCCATTAGACACTACGGATCAATTTCTAAGTTACACATTTGCAATACTTCATTTAATGTAAGCGTAGTTAGTGTGAAGTTGATCTGTAAGTAATCTTGATGAGAGAATGACGCCTCAACAGTATGGATGCTTCAGATATTGTCTTGAAATTTGCGTATAATCCTCTAATGCTGGAAAACAACTGAGGTCTATTTGTGCAAACGGCGTCAATATAAAAACCAGCTGTGGACTACAAATACTTTTATTTGCATGAGAACTTTGCTTAGTATTAATAGAATAATAATTTGCTTTATTCCAGAAACAGCACTAGTGGTACAATGTGGAATTTTCAGCGCAGTATATTCAGATTGTATACTAATATATAAAATTATCTTTCGTAAATTCATGTTGTGCTAGTACTTACACGTGCTGAATTTTTTCAGGTATACGGAGGTTGGCAAATACGAAATCGGCGGAAATACCATTCGGCCAAACTAACGCTAATACCATTCACCGGGATTTTCTTTTGTAAATGGATGAAATGTTTAATAAACTCTTCATTTCTGCTTCCTCTTGACTTTTTCGGTGCGTCGCTGTACTATGTACTTTTATAATAATAATAGCTTATATTTCGTATAAACGGATAACTTTACAAGAAATGCATGCCACTTTTACAGGCATGATCAGTAATGTTATAAATTACAATCATGAAGTATCATAAATTAATACTTTTCCAAATGTTTGAATTGTTCAGTTATTGTACAAGCAATCAGAACAGGTTCTTATAAATGTTAATTTGTAAACTGTTTACTAAGGTCACCATCAAAGTTGAACGACAACCCTCACTTCGTTCCGTTGTCTGCTGATAGTTATGGTCAATCAGTGAACAGCGTATATTTGGGTAAGTGCCGGGTTTTCATCAAAGTACCGAGGTTCAAACTTAGGCAGCGGCGAACCATGAACGTCAGACTTATCATGCTGAGCATCATACATACCATTACAATTAACAGGAAATTCATCGTTACTTACTTTTCTGTCTGCTTCCAAGGTGCCACATCCCTTCTTTGGCCCAGGCATCATCCAACGTCACCAAACGATCCAAATCGCGTTGATAATCCATGTCCGAAGATGCTGGCTGCAGATCCAGTAACTACTCCCAGGAGAGTTCCAGAAGGCGCTCCAGAAGTGAACAGAAGAATAAAAACTGTCAAGCAACTTAACCCTAAGTTCCAGTTGTTACGGAGACGCTCCGAACCGATAATTACTGCTAGTGATTCTCGACTTTAACTCCTAAACACCAGTGGTTGTAAGAAGGAAGTTGTATTATTTGGCAATTAAAATCGAAGTTACTACATAGCTTTTATTCATATTCTTTTGTTTTCTTCCAACTTGTACACGATTGCACCATTCGCGCCTTCGAGTTGCCCGCCAATGGCAACCAAGGCCAACGAACCAACGTTTAATGTTCACTTCCATCGACAACATCAATGAAAGTAAGTTTACAAGATGTATACAAGGAGTAGATGGAGATTCCTTAGAATGATAGTATACGTTTAAATAAACAAATAAATTTATCTCATAGTACAGTACATGAGGGACGCCAGTTTACAGGCATCATCAAATTGTGACAGAAATAGAACCATATAATTCAGTCACAATTTACAGGTGGTAGCAAGATATGCTGTTCATATTCGCTGGAGATTACACATACACTTGATAAATGTTAATCCCAGTAGAACAAAACAGCCTTTTCACTTATACACAACCATTTCTGTGCACAGATGCAATGCTTAATGCTAAAAGCAGTATGGCTCTTAGCATGGAAACTAGCTTTGCTGAAAAATCGGTACTGTAGTGTTCTTCATCAAAGCGACCGGCAACTCTATGAGAGGGTCCAAAGTAAAAAGAATAACGTAGGCAGATATGAAGGGGCAAAGCACACTCATGACACAGTGATTTAACCCAGATGCCAAACCTTACCTTGAAGGGATCATGTGCTTGGGCGGCATCGTCCTCGGCGATTGTATTTAAGAGAGAAAATGTGGTGAGGAGGGGCCAGGAGTGAAAAACGAACGGAGAATTATCATGTGGGGGATTTTCCGTCTTAAACAGTTTTCAGGCTTACATGGTAGCCACATAAATAGTAAAATTTAGGGAGATTAAATAGTTTGAACCACATATCTGTTATTGCCATCTGATGAGTGTCAATTCTTGAGTTTCTCAGGCGACTATTTTGTTGCGCATCCGGCAGCGTGTCTCCGTTCTGGGGATTGGGAGCTTTAAGCGCTTCATTAGCTGCAGCCAGGTAGGTTCCATTTCTTTCGCAGATGCGTCCGAAAATCTCAGATTGCGAGACCGGTTGTTTTCTGTCTGATAACAACTATATTCATCCTTCTTGTGACTGTTCCGCTAAATAATTACGTCTGACTTAAAATGACTGCACGAAAAGTTGTAGACTTAGAGACTTGGTCTCAAACGAGTTTTCTGCACCTGAAGCGTACGTGCACCTGCATGCTTACTTTATCACTGAGTCTTTTTTCCATTGGGATATTTTGCTAACTGGATTCTCAACTACGCTACTAGAAGCTTATTCCATCACTGCTGCTGTAAAAAGCCGGCTAATCTTTCGCTATAATCCGTTCTGGCAAGCGCGTTTACTCGGGTAACTAAACTGTTCACTGAAACCAACATTATAAACCAGGGTACAAGACCTCATGCTGATACTATCTCTGAGAAGGTTGTGTGTGTGGAGAGGACCTTTCTTTCATTTTTTTGTTTTATAAAGTCGGCCATACAGTTAGCTGAAGTGGTCTTTTCCTTAGATCGGCAGGGTCAGACAGAATTACCTCAGAAGCACTGAAACGGACCCAGAGACTGCTTCAGATGTGCTCATTCCATTATTGCACAAGGTTTGAATGAAGTGAAAGGTGCCGACCTATTGTAAGAAGGGCTACCTTGTCAAATTACCAAAGAAGGGCCACTTAGATCTCCACAAGCGCTGGCGTGGAAAAATGCTCTCGTCCACTATAGGTAACGGGCTAATTCGTATCATCCTAGGGAAAATGAAAGATCTACTAAATGCAGAACACAGCACGATTTCGAAAAGATTTTTGACGGCGTTGACCGACCGAAGTTTGGAAACTACTTCAGCACTATGAAGTGTGGTACCACAAATCTTTATCAATCTCATTCATAAGCTGGATATATGACAATGCCGCGTGTTACATGATCCACAGTGGAAAACGCAGGGAGGCTATCAAAATGAGTACCGTAGTAGGGAAGGCTGCCTGCCTATTATTACCGATGATGTTCTCAATTTTGGTGGGTAATTCTTCAAACTGTGCACAGGGAGTGAGAAGACAAGAATATGCTGTACCACCGATAAGAAGACTCTAGAAGATCTGGATTTCGTGCGCGGGTGATATGTGTGTAATATCACACTAGCTCGATTGCATGTGAAAACCAACAAACTGGATAAAGAGGCTGGCAGCGAAAACGGAACTGCAGGTGAACACAGAGAAGACAGAGATGATGAAGATAACCAACCAACCAACAGAAACAACAACATTCAGCACCAATCACCATCGACGGGAGAGATTTAACAGAGGCTGCCTCCTCCACCTATCTGGGAAGCATCGTTTCAACAATCTCTTCAAATAAAGTGGAATTAATCTTTCCTATTCTGGAATATCGTGGTCTATATTTGACTACTATGCAATTATAACTGATGTTGGTTGCACCTCGGGTAGCTTAATATCCAAATTTATCACCGCCAGAATACTGTTTGGATCCAGTCAAATTCGTGTGAATAAAAAGCAGTCTATCACAAAAGAACTATAGAGAAGTTCTAACTTTTGTGATCTATAATTATCAGAGTTAACTCGTTTGATAGAAGTCTATTTTTAGTTTGTATTTCGTACATTCATACCTGTTTATCGTTGTTTTATCTATTTAGATAATATAACAGCATTTCACACACTTTTATCAGTTTTTGAGAAATTGATACAATCTTTACCTCCATAATGGTCAAAGTTATTAAACGAGTTAGTACTGTTAAGAGACCAGCATCAAATAGTCAGCAGCTCACTAAAAACATTAGTGCTGATGACGAATTTGCACTTAGGTCAATCGGTACACCGAGAGTTACAGTACCAAACTTAATGGAAGAACTAATTGATAACGTAGCCCACAACACTAGTGGTTTACAGATCCTTCAGAAATCCATATCAGACCTGCAGGTTAAATTTGAAAGTATCACTCCTTTCATCCAACTATGTGATCCATCACAAGAAATTTGCTTAGATTCACTTCTGAAATCTGAGCGCCTGCTAGACTTTTTGACTACAGAGGCTTTAAAGAAGGACATGACCTCATATAATGTCTTAGGGTATAACATACCAGACAATGTCCCTATTGTCAAACTTAAAGCAGTCTCTCTACAGGCGTGTGACATTTCACTATCTGACTGCCAGGTTCTGCGTCTTCGTAAGAACCACTCATGCCCTGTACTTTTCAAATTTAAGTCTGTTGACCTAGTTGAGAAATTTTTGGAGTCTGGTATAATTGACGGCTCCTCAACACCCTACACCAATCAGGATTGTACCTGATTTAACTTCTTGCCAAAGACGATGCCGCGCACGTAAACTAAATGAAGATAACCCCAATAAGACAGCCGTTATTAATACTTCCCTCGTTGTATTGCCTAATGACCAAGAGCACCAGATGGTATCGCATGCATAAATTAACAGTAGTCTAGTAACTGTTGAAGACTCAGCTCTAAATACTGAAATCGCAGGCATAGAACTGTCAACAGATCATAGTATTGTCGTGCATCCCTTGCACACTGACACGAATGCCAAACTCTCGAAAAAGTATGCGAAACAACCCATGTTCATGATTTTGGTATATCTGTCCACTTTGTCGCCCTGGCACATTCCCACACAGCGTGTATGCGGATAGCAGAAAGAGCACGCCACTCTTGTGTCTCAACGCAGTCTCATGCAGCTCCCCACCTGCCAACACCACACTAACAAAACTTGGTACAGACAGTTGGAGGGACACTTCAGTCCAGCTGGCTGGAAATGCCAATCTTTACAAGGTGAAGAGTCCCAAGGTTGCACCTACAACATCAGGGAAAGATAGAATTGGAAGAGCACCACTTGCATCCACTAGCAAGCTTGGCCAAAACTTAATGAAGCCTAAAGTTGCTGATGCTGCGAAGGAATACAGGCAGCCAAAAGCCAAACCTAAGTCTGTGGTTAGTCGGTATTATTCTCTTATCCTTTTTAATGTACCTGTGAGCAAGGATAGCTTGCTTGAACAATGGGCCCTGTTTGATCATGAATAGTGGTCTAACCTGTGCAATAAATTAGGTCTCAACATTAGTTCAGCGAAATTGTGCGGGCTGTACAGTGGTGTCCACACGCCTCAGGGTAAGCCACCCCCATTAAGGGTTGCACTGGACTCCACCGAAAAGGCCAAAAGAGTACTGGTAATGGCTCAGGTACTAACCATCGACAGAAGTTCGAGCATAAGGGTAAAACAAGACAGACCATGGGCTAACAGACAAATGGCAAGGGAGTCACCGGAACTGATTCCTTCTACCTCTATGGTGGTACACGGTGTTCCGGAGCTGGAAATGGGCACTGCTTGTGAAAAACACATGCATGACGTACAACAAAGGAGGTGGCTGTCCTCCTAGATGGTCCTTGGCGCTTCTGGGGCAATCTCCATTTTCCGGCCACCTTGCTCCACTCATCTTACATTGATTAGCTCTCGTAGGCTGCTGAGTGTCACATTCAACTCCCCGGAGCAACTGGCCACAGCACTTCAACGGTGGTGTTAGACCAAGTGGGAAATGGGTTGACACATCCGATGTTGCAAAAGCAGACCCCGAACCATTAGGAGGCAGCAAACTGAGGCTTTAATACGTCTCCAAGCTTCAGTGACACTGAGCCAAGTGATCTAATTGTGAATCTTTCTCGATGACATCAGCAAAACCATGATACTGGTGACACTACACTAAGATACTTATTTGCTTCCCTAGAATCATCGAAACTAAATGAAAACATCTAATGAGAAATACATCAGTAAACCATACGCATAATCAAAGAGAAGTAGCACAATGCCCAACTAAATACCCAAGAACAGATCTCATATAAAAAGTGAGGAATAGAAAAAAACATAAATCAAATCTTTAACTTACAGATTCCTTCTCAATTTACACAGTTCGATGTGATTATTTCGTCACAGTCTCATTCAAAGGCACAGATTATTCAGATCACAACAGATGATTTGCTTGATAACGCACGTATTAATCAAGAAGGCAAGTTTAACTGCATTAAGCTGTATGCTACTGATTGAATGAGATGAGTAGTTGTATACAACTCACATCAGCTAGTAATGCTTGCTGGCCAGAATGAAGTGATATAAACACTGACTGTCTTAACTGAGCCGAAACTGGGCACGTAAACAACTGTCTTCAGAAAGAGCCAGAAGATGTATCCTACCGTGTGTGAAAAATATTTCTTAAATATTAACTAGAATACTAAAACCATTCGAAGAGATGTTACACTCAAACCAACTCAGTCATTTCATTCACTGCTATGCAGATCAGCAGACCCAACAACAGTAGAAGACAAGGTCAACGCTACCTATGAAATAAACTGCTTGAACTATGACAAACACTATAATGGTGAAGTTGTGTGTCCACTGTGACTCCGAGTCCACAAGCATAAACCAGATGTCACAAGATGCGACATTCATTCTTTCATATTGATGCTTTTAGACAATTTCGGACACCGATTAGACTGAAAATGTGTAGATCATCCATACACAATTCAAATGAGTTCATCCCACATTGAAGTTTGCGCCGCAGCTGTTGTCCAGAGAGAACATTAAAGCAGAGCAATTAAACAACCCAGCTTACAGAACACAGCTACGTCCAAATTCTCCACTAAGGCAACAAATCTCCATTTTAAATTCACAATGGTCTTCAGAAGGAAATCCTTAATTGCCAGATATGCATTGATTTTGACTAGAAATTAATACGCATTGGCCAAGACAATTGGCTACTTAGCAAGAGTACTGAGAAATAAGTGCAAGCCAATTACCGCAGTACAGAGGAGATTGATATGGAGGTTTCAGCTATAATGCATTTTAGTAGTGTCATATGTAAACACAACCTTCTCTACGGACGCCTAGCAGTTTGCCACATACTAGATAAACTGAAGCACGTATGCATTATGGCTGAATTCATATTTGGAATACGGAGAGTTATTTTACAGCTGTCAAATTTAGATGAAATGGTGAATAATCAACCATCCGATTCGTAGGTAATCTGAATATTTTATATTGCAGTTGTCTTTATCACACTGTGCAAACAGATTCTGAACTAGAATTCTCTGGAAGCCGTGCATCAACGATAAATAGGTGGAAATAAATGCCATATCGGTGGGACCATTGAATCTGTATATATTGCTGTCTGAGGCTAGGTTAACTCTCAGTCATCAATCCACAGATATTCAGATGTACATCTAAGAATAGAAAGATTAATAATGTATGTATTTCAAGTATGAAGAAGTTACATATATGGAAAGCATGGACATTGTGGCCGTATGTAATTCCGAATAATACATAAGAGTAGATATGATTATTGACAATTAATGGTGTTCGATGTGTCATTCCTCCAACAATACTGTTCCACTCTGTAACACGCAACCAATAAACAAGTTAGTATATAATGAAGCAATTGTACTGGAGAAGTCGAACATTTGGAAAGTGAGCGCTGAAAATGAAATTGTCACAAAACATCAGAAAATTTAAACGATTGGTAAAATATTCCATCATGATTTTCCCACTTTGAAAAAATTAACCAAAGCGTTTTGGCGTTGCCTTAATCTGATTATACTTCTTATTTTATAGTATTTTCGAAAACCTTCCACCTTTTCTGTTCTTTAGCAAATTAACTGGCCGAAAGCTCTATATCACTCTGTCTTTAATGTTTCCTATGATTTTCGCTTTTAAAGAAGCAACATAGAATCTACAATTTTACAAAATGTCCGTAAGTCAACTACGTTATCAGAATGTTATGTCGACTGTGTTTATTAGAAGTACTACCTGGTTATATGATTTAGTTTGCGATCTTTTGTGTTGGCTTATTTCACTGAAAACGTATGGGCTGAAAATAATCGACTGCATCCACGAATAGTGTAAGCGATACGGACATGATAATTCTTTGGAAAGTAAACCAAGACAGCTGGGTACCTTCTGTGTTTCACATCACAATAGTAAAACTGAAATTACACTTAAGACAATAACAGAAAAGAAGGTTCTAATGCCGCCTTTTATTTTTAGAAATCAGAAAACACGAAATAATATATAATGTGAGAAATGTATGTAATGAAATCATTCACATCTTCAAACTGTCCGTTGGGTGTAACATAACTTCTGATGCATATCAGAAGCCCACAAACAAAATGAAGTTTCAATAAAGATTTAGAAGACCAACTGAGCGTCATTCACAAAACTATAGGGTCAAGATATTCAGAGATTAAGGCTTTAGACTGTGAAGTATATAACGCAACTGCTGAAAATTAGTTATACTGGAACAATCAATATAGAGAAATAATATTGAGTGGATGTCTAAAAGCTAAGCATGTGAAATTAGAATGCTATTTATACATTCAGATCAAAATGAACGAACTAACAAAATTCATTACATCAAGCAAATGACGTCGATATTAGAGTATGCAAGTGTATAAATGTAGTAATATTTTTTTTCTTATTTTGATTATAGCTTGATTCGATAGCGTATTTTTGGTACAAGTATGGTATTTTCAGCATGTGAAATCTGTAGCTCAAATTTTGCAAGCCAACCATTCATATCAAGTGTGCGTCGGCAGGGGATCGATCCTTGGACTATGAGCATTGTCGGCGAGAGTCCTAACCGCTGCGCCACTGACGCACAGCAGAGGTAGATACCAGAATAACGTCTTTTGCAAACAGCAATCTTAGCTCTTTCATACAGCAAATTTATTTTATAAGAGCACACAGTGAGTGATGCAGTATTATTTACTGATCTCTCTTGTGTACCACCAAGCCTAGTGGGTTTATTGATATGAGAATAAAACCTGTGCACTGTGGTAGAGTATAATTCCATTATGGGTAGAATTTATTTTGATAAAATCTCACAGTGTTATACAGTAATATTTATTGATAACATTAAGAGCACAATTTATTATTCATAATCATATATCACCTTGATGTGATTATGAACAATAAATTGTGCTTGAAACGTCATCAATAAGTGTTACTGTATAACATTGTGAGATTTTATCAAAATAAATTTTACCCATAATGGAACTAGTGGGTTTATTCGAACACGTGGTCCAGTTCAAACACAAGAAGGAGTATATAAGCCTTCCCATTCACCTGTCAGATGCACAACGTACCCTTGAAAATGTGAATGACATCCAGACCTAGAAGCATTCAATTTGAACTCCTTGGATGGTAGCTCCACACTGTTGGCCTTTCAACCAGGTACATAAAACAAATGTCCAAAAATGTTGCTCCTCTAATACCAAACAGGATTACCATAACAACGGTCAGATTGCACTCCAATGACTAATGTACTCATCAGTAGTATAAAAATAATATATCTGCCAACGGACTAAACACAGCTTTCATATGATTATGAGCGATTAAATTGTTTTTAAACATCAATAAATAATACTGCATCACTGTGTGCTTTTATCAAGTAAATTTACTCTGTGATGGAATTATTCTCTACCCCATGGTAAACAAGCTGTGTTCTTACACTAGTCATCTAAATTTTCAAAATACATTTGTTCAATACATCTTGTTACTGAAAACTAATTAAGAAAGTTATGATGTGTACTGTATGAATGATCACTTCGATTAAATAGTTGAAGACACAAATGATGAGGATCGGAGGCTCAGTTTAAAGTGAGCGAGTGATAGTTAACTCGACATTCATACACGTCTGATGAAGGCAATTGGAATTCATCAAATCGACTCCAAAGTGTGCTCATTTGTAAAATCATCAGATAACTTAGTGAATTAAGATATGAAGTTCATTTTTAGGCTGATGATAGAACACCGTTTTAAACCTGATATAACGTTCAATTGAAGCACTCACGAAGAGTGGAATGGAGGCAACTTAAAGTCGAATTTATGGATGTTGCTTGATGAGATCACTTCACAACTTTGTCGTCATGATGACAATCATTTCAACTTGACTATTTTTGCTGAAAACGAAAAGAAACAGATTTTTATCTGAATCAACAGTTTGAAACAATCTGTTGAGCAATGTACTCTGATATCGCATTGTGTGTATTTCATCGTTAGGCTTAGTGAAAACGTCTGCATTTACATCGTTATGAATTATGGTGACAGACGCCGTTAGGACACAAATAGTAGTTTTCTGCTCCATGATGTTTCTCCCAATTATGACTCAGCGTTATCACTACTCTTGTAACGACAGAAGGCAAGAGTCAGGCAACAGATCATTTATTAAGGAAATCAACGCATATTTATATATTTGCATGTACATTACTATGGATATTTAAGTAAACAAACACAGTCTTCCGATTGGTTGTTTCTCACGTAAAGTTAATCTTTCATCTATTTGTGACTGTTTCTTGAATGTCAAATCCTCTATATGTTAACTGCATCCGCCTACGCAAAGTCTGCTGTGGTCGGTTTTGAATCAATCTTTGTTCACATTTTCTCACGACAAATCTTGGGAACGTAAATTACTGTCTACCCATTTGGCTAGTAGACAGCTCTCACCACACTCTTACCTTGACGAAGAATACATATTTCCACATATAAAAGCGGCTGTTATTTTTTTCAAGAAAAGTCCAGAAAACATACCCAGTTAAGATGTTGTTCGCTGTTGTATACGAGTGAAATCACTTGTGTTACTAGCCATCAATGATCCCTGATTGTGCACTCAAATATGGCGGTGTTGAGAAAACCTTACGAAATTAGAAGTTACACTTCATTTCATATTTCTATACAAAATGATGAGTAAGATTTGGTTGTTCATTTTTATTAGTATTCTTCTTAGTAAATTTTTATTTACAATAGCTAATCAGTGATGTCTAGTGTATAATGGTTTATCGTTTCGATGTAACCATTCGATGGATGTAGACATAAATACTTCATCACAATTGAGTAGTTGCTGATAACTGTTTGTCATACATGAAGAGTTCGATAATCTTCCCAATCACCTACTTCTCTATTCAAAGAATGTAATGTGTCATGTCTTGAAAATATCACTGTTTATCCTCGTACTTAATATCAATTAACTGTTTTAGTTTGGATGAAAAAGTGTCCTGTTATGCTGTGTTTCAAGTAGACGTCTTGAAAAAGAAACTGGTTGTGCGAGGCTCTTTTAAAATAGTTTGGATGGCAGAGTTATTCTCACTTTTCTGATTTTTATACTCATGGGATGTGAAAGAAGAATATGCAATTCCTAGTTCACTTGCTAGCTAAAACATAAGCACGTCTAGTTTATCAATAAATGTGTGATATTTATTAACAGGAAGTTTATATTTAGTTGATCTGAGCGGGTGATGTTGATCGTGATCTTAAACTTTATTTTGTTTTAATCTTATGTTAGCCATGTGCTAGATATCATTGAGATAATCTGCATTGTGTGTGTGGTGTTATTAGTAAGTAAGACCTGTGTGGATAAGACGGAACGCATAGGAAGCCTGAAGGTAGTGTACACTAATATACGTAGTATCGGGAACAAATTTCACGAGCTAGGTGTATTAGTGGAAGACCTTAGCCCAGGTATTGTGGCCATTACTGAAACATGGCTGGTTTCTGGATTAGATGACAGAGCAACCCCGCCACCTCTACGACCCTTAACCCTGTCGCTGCGCAAGCAGCTAAATCCGCATAGCTAATAATAAAGCAAAAAAAAAATTATTATTATTAGCTATGCGGATTTAGCTGCTTGCGCAGCGACAGGGTTAAGGGTCGTAGAGGTGGCGGGGTTGCTCTGTACATCAACAACTCCCTACATGTTCGTTCCGTGAAATCTGACAGTGGGACAAGTGAGGTAATTAGCTTTGAAGTAAGCTTTGCAACTGGCACTTTACTCACTGGTGTTCTGTATAGAAGTCCCTTTTGTCAGTGTGATGACTTTATTTTAGATCACCTCAAACAATGGAGTAAACACAGTAGCTCTCTTATTCTAGGTGACTTTAATGCACCTCATATAGACTGGGTAGCTGGCACATCTCCAGGATCCTTTAATAAGTTTGACAGCCGGTTACTCTTGACTACCATGGAAAATGCCCTGACACAACATGTCTTAGGTAGTACAAGATTCGGTTCTACCCAAGGATCTTCCTTGCTGGACTTAGTGCCTACTCATGACAACGACGATGTGGATGGTCTAGTTATTCATCCACCTCTAGCAAACAGTGATCATGTAGTGTTAGATTTCAACTTAAGGGCTGGCAATTTAGCCAGTTTTCAACCCAAATCCCGACCTAGTGTTTGGCATGCTGACATAGTCGCTATAGAGGAGCGTGCTTCAACTACCGACTGGTCAGTCAATATGGTCTCATCCATTGAAGATGAATGGGATAGATTTAAGAAAACACTTGAGAGGGTTACCACTGATTTCATTCCCTGGAAGGTTCCTAGAAGGCCAACAAATCGGCCACCATGAATAAATAGACAAGCTATAACACTCCTAAGACGGAGAGAAAGGTTCTGGAATCTCCTTGTTTCTACTGGGCTACAGCAGTTCCGGCTGAAATACTGTGAAACCAGAAACCAGTGTAAAACTTTGATTCACCAGTCAAGGACAGCTTACGAAACCGAGTTAGTTAAAAGTTCACCAGGCTGCCCGAAAAGACTCTTCTCATATATCAAGAGAAGAACACGTAAGAGTGATGCTATCCCACCACTTATGCTTGAAGATGACCAGACAAACATGGCTGAGGATAACTTGACTAAGGCGGAGGCTTTGTCCAAGCACTTTAGTCAAGTATTCTCTGATAATATTGATACCAGCTTTGTAACTTTTCCAGAAGGTAACTTGAAAATGGCACCCTTATACATTGGAAAGGATACTGTCCTAAAGTGGCTACTAAGGCTCAATCCTGGTAAGTCCAGTGGCCCTGGTGAACTCCACCCATGTATATTAACAGCATTGGCTGAAAACATAGCCGAGCCATTGTCGGTAATCTTCAATATATCTCTAGACCAGTCTAAATGTCCAAGAGACTGGAAAGATGCCATCATTAGTCCGGTCTTCAAAACCGGATCTAGAAATTTAGTTCAGAACTATCGTCCTGTTAGTCTGACCAGTATTGTTGTTAAACTACTGGAAAAAATAATTCGTGATGCTATCATTCAGTTCACTGAAGGGAACAAACTTTTCACTGTGGAACAGCATGGTTTTAGAGCAGGTCATTCTTGCTTGACCAACCTTCTTTTGGCCAGAGAAAGTTGGGCAAGCTCAGCTGATGCTAATATACCGGTGGATGCCATATTCACCGACCTTAGCAAGGCGTTTGACAGGGTTTCTCATTCAGGTCTTCTAGTAAAGTTAGGTAGTCTGGGAATCAATAAAGTGGTTCCGGACTGGATTCAAGACTTTCTAAAGGACAGAAGACAAAGAGTACGAGTTAACGGGGTTTTATCAACATGGGAATCGGTTAAGAGTGCCGTTCCTCAGGGTACAATTCTAGGCCCACTTCTTTTCCTGATTTATGTTAATGAGATTTCATCGGTAGTTAAGTCATCCTGCTTACTGTTTGCTGATGACATCAAGATATGGAGGGCTTTACACGATGACAGTGATCAACTTGCTTTGCAGGGAGATTTAAACTTGTTAAGTGATTGGTGTAAGCACTGGGCCTTGGAGAATAACTTAAGCAAGAGTGTAGTTATGCATGTATCTCATAGTCACGTGCACAATTACTCAATGAACGGCATTACTCTCCCAGTGGTCACTGAGTACAAGGACTTGGGAGTGGTTGTGCAGCATGATTTGAAAGCAGCAACAAACTGTAGAGCTGCAGCCACTAAGGGTTTTCGAATATTATGGGCCATACGCAAAGCTTTTGCGAATTTTGACGCTGAAATATTTCCAATATTATATCGGACTTATATCAGACCTCATTTGGAATATGGGATCCAGGCAGCGAGCCGGGGTTTCAAATACGAAATAGACTTATTAGAAAGGATGCAAAGAGTAGGAACTAAGCTAATAAAGCGTTTCTCAACCCTCTCATATGAGGAGAGGTTAAGTCGACTGAGTTCATTTCCACTGTCATACAGACGACTTAGGGGTGACCTAATACCAGCATACCGTATCCTAAGAAATGATTTTGGAGCTAATATATCAAATTTATTTCTTCCTTCTAGCACCAACCAATTGCGAGGACATCACCTCAAGGTTCAAAAAGCACGGTCGAATCGTCTGCGTTTGGAGATCCGTTTTTCGCATCGAATTGTGAACCATTGGAACTCCCTACCGGAACACGTCGTATCAGCGCCATGCGTTGATTCATTCAAGGCGAGATTGGACCTCCTGTGTGCAACAAATCGGAGGGATTAACACAGGCATATAGCCTACTATCCTGAATAAATTGTAAATTGTAAACTGTAATAAATGTATTATATTATCAATAATTAATAATAATCATTATCCAGAAAATAATGGATATCGCGAAATCTGACGTCTTATGTATATATATATATATGCTGATAACAATAGATACAAAACGAATCAATACAGAAACCATTTGCTCAAATTTTTCACTCGATATCAAGTGAAGATCGTTCAAATTTATCTTTATTTGATAGTGATTACCAGCTGGACTCTTGGAAATTGCCTTCGTTGGGTTACAAGATCAATAAACAGTGCCATCGCATTTTTGATTTAATTGACAGAGGAAGCACTAACGTTCGTACGTTGAGTGTAGAATATTTTGCATAAACTTTCGTGATTTCATTTTCTGTTCGTCACTGAAGTGTTTGAGAATCAGTAAGAACTAACCTCAGCTTTTCTTACAGCCACAGTAGACCTCACAATAGTAGCATATATCACACCAGACTAATTATATACCTTTACTACTTGACTACTTTTCACCAGTATGATAACTCTGTTCATATCGCTTTAACTTTCTAATTTTATTATCACCATCGTTACTTCTCACTTCTCAAACTCGCATTCAACTTATCCCACTCAACTGTTTATTTTTTTCCTTGTAGTGTTCGTGCCGCCTCTCACGCCACTGAGTGAAATGCACTCTCTAAAACCCATTCTTTTGTTGAATATGAACACATAAACACTTCACTCAGCCAGCTAAACTCATTCATCTCACGTTCACACTGACTACATATTTTATATATCTTTAAACTATAATAAAACCTAACGGACTGTAATTCCATCTTGTGCGTTAACTACATTACAGCTTCCCAAATGATTTTGATTCACATTTAATGATTACTGTATGTTATCATGTCTGATTTCCTACAAACTGGAAGATAAGCAAGCGAAAAGCAACAAGTTGGCAGAAGAAGCATCCAGAGAATGTAGGACTTCCTTCAGGTGAAAATGGAGAAAACAGAGGTGATGAAGATTCCTAGGCAACACCACCATCAGCAACAACAACAACATACAACAATCAGCATAAATGGAAGGAACCTGAAAGAAACAACCTCTTTTACCTATCTGGGAAGCATCGTTTCAACTACAGGCGGAACTGACGAGGATATCAAAGCGAGAATCGGATAAGCAAGACAAGATTTGACTACTCTCAAGTGCATGTGGAGGTCAACAGCACTCAGCATCAAAAATAAGATCCGGATTTTCAACTCCAATATGAAGTCAGTGCTACTTACCATACGGATCAGAGACTTGCATTGCGCGTCATCAAGAGCATCTCAAACAAACTACAGACCTTCATTAACAGTTGTCCTCACTCAATACTCAAGATCAGATGGCCAGCCATAAAAGACCAGCAACAGGGATCTCTGGCAATGAGCGAACCAACCCAGAAGGAACCGATTGTGAAACAAATAGGCAGGAAGAAATGAAGATGGATTTACTGGCCATACTCTGAGGAAACAATGCATCAAGTGACATCACTAGACAAGACATTGCTCGAGTGGAACTCGAAAGGGAAGCAGCGAGTTGGTCGTCAGTGCAAGGATGACTTGGAGGGCAGACTTGGAGCCAGGTGAAGACTCTAGCAGAGAACCGAACGCAATGGAGACGCTTGGCTGAAGCCCTATGTTCCTCTAGGAATTAAAGGAAACAATAATTATAATAATCAGCAAGGGATTTATGCCAGCAGAGCTTGATGAAATTACAGATGACACTTATTTGCTCTGATTATTATTTTTCTAAATATTTTATGGAAATATTCAAGCCTCTGGAAATCTACTATTATGCAAGCTGATTGGGTGATCGCAGTATGAAGTATTTTTTAATCATTTCAACTGTTCATTTTAGGAAAAATGAAAAAAATACTGCAAGTCTGGAATCTATTTTCTTTATACTGTTATCTTTTCATATAATATATAAGTTGGGAATGTAAAGAAAGTGGTTCAAAAAATTATTATAATAATGATGTTTCTATTCATAGTTTTTAGAAAAGAAAATCCTTGAGAATCATAGGACTTGAACATAACAAAGGATATAAATCATTCTAAATTATGTCTATATCCTCACGTGCATTGAAAAAAATGTTTGCAGTTAATTAAACTCTCCATGATCTTGTGGAACTTCTTATTCTATCTACAGTCCGTTTTTCGTAATGACGTAGTTCCAAACTTGTGATCAATGAGGTTTCTACGCATCCCAGTACTACAAACCATTCACTCACTGCACTCCATTTAAATTCTTCATATCCCTTCAACACAAATACAATAGGAAACATGTTTGAGAAGCAAGTCAAACGAAAACACGAAGTAATATATATATATATATATAAACATATATGCATATATTTTTTAAATTTTGATTATAGCTTCATTCCACATGGTACTTTTGGTACAAGTATGGAATTTTCAGCATGTGATATCGGTAGCCCAAATATTGCAGGTCAACCATTGATATCAAGTGTGCGTCGGTAGGGGATCGAACACCGGACTATGTGCATGGTGGGCGAGCGTCCTAACCACTGTGCTAATGACGCACAGAGACAGAATATGCCATCATAGATTTCACACTTTACAACCTTTAGAAAACTCAAAAGAGTTTTATATTAAAGTTCTATCAGGCAGATTAGTCAAAGTCAAAGATGCAAGAGAATGGGAGCACTAGGTAATCTAAAGTGGCCAGTCAGAGCAAACAGAAACAATTGAAATGGAAAAACCAGCGTATTTTTGAAAGAGATGTCTAGTATACTCTCTATCTTGTAGGATTATGGTTATCCATCAAAATGTCTTTCCTGTAAGGTTGAGGGTTAGGAGTCAACGTAAGGATAAGAAGGCAGGGGTTACAATCAGATTCTAAGGACTTTTCCGAGACTAAATGTTCCATGTAAATTCTAAAGAAAGTTTCTTAATAAAACTGACTTCAAAATTGTATCATAATACCATTCTTTCCATAAGATCTGAATTGTACACAAGGCTTCACCAGAACACACCATTTCATTAGATTCTTGGTTTCTGGTTTCTCTCCCGTTCATTGGCTTGGAATATGAGGTCATTCAATGATTACCTCAGGGTATATCCGATTTATCTCCATTTCCATCTGCATATTCGTTAGACAACACGTTCTTGTCTGGCTGTTTACTGATTGATCATCCATTCCAACTGGCCATACCATCTTCACTATAGGAACAGGACCAGGTTGCCAGTGCAGATTTGCAGCAGAATGTTGGAAATGCCCTCAGTGATGCACAAGGACAGTCTTCAGACAGTACAGAAGCGCTGACGTGACATTAGTGTTGAAAATTTCGATATTGTTATTCGTAATATGTGCTGTAACTCTCCAAACTGATTCCAGCTTGATGCATTTCGTTGGTAAGCCAGTGAGTTTGTGTGAAATGAATTACAAATCATCTGCGAAATCCAGATATTCTGTGAGCTTTATGTCAGTCCAACAAATGACCGCCTTCTCGCTCCCCATATCATGCCGCATGATGCAGTTCACCACAGATAGGAAAGTGATCGATGACAATAGGTGACCTCGTCTTACTCATATCTTTACTTGATACACTTCACTCGGCTATCTGTCGTGAATAAATTGGCATGCGCCGCCATCTTATAGCTTCTAAAGAGCATTTGTAAACGCCTGAGTCACTGCACTTCGTCTCGTTCGGGTGGTTAACAAACTACTTTATGGTTGCCTCTATAGAAAGTCTTTCAAAATTGTTTGGCTTAAGGTAAATAGTTGACCGGATTTTCAGACTGTGTCTGATACTCGCAATTAGTATTGCTTTTCAGAATTATATGATATGTTTCCACTGAATGCAGTCTGTATCTCACAAAATCCTCCATCTAGTGCATCTTTTTAAACTCCACGATAAGGCGGCTTAACAGCTTGCTTGGGTGAACAATAGCCACATCAGTCCTTACATTGACGTCTGTTGCCTTTCTCTGACAGTTTGACAGAGTTACGTTTCTCGTAGTCATCAGGTACCTTTCTTTGCTCTCAAACCTTCTGCAGTAGTAGAGTCAGTAGGTGGTCAACTATGGTTTCCTAGTCTGTTTTCAGTGTATTATTACATACGAAAACTTTGACTGGCTGCCTCCATATCATTCGTAATCTCGTCCTCTTGGAACACTAAACTAACCTGTACATATTACTTGACTTACCAGTTCATGTGGTTTTATATAGTAGAAGTCTTTCGCTTGCAAAAATATCAGACCAATATGATTGTAATATTTGACTGTAATATGGGAAAGTTAGACACGGTCGAAATTCAGTTAGTCAAAGACACAATAAAATACTTCATCAAAGAAACATTTACTTATTTGAAATACCTACATAGTCAAAAGATAAAATAAGAATTCTACAGGTGGATAATTCAGATTCGACTTGTGCTATAACAAATAGAATTATCAAAACTACGGTGTGAAATTGAATTTACAACTCAGGACTTCAGGCAACTTTTGTTGGTACTCTGTCTACTCTCATTAACAAAAATGCCACAGGTGAACTTAACACCGAATCACTAAAATTAATTGTTTCTTCAGAAAATAACACTGACTCTTAACAGTTCAATCTGTGGACTGGCACCAAAACACTTTGGAATCATCACTGAACCTTTGAGAAGCAATAGGTTTTGTAAAGTAGTGAGATCACTAAAAGTGTGCTAATAATGCTTCTCAGTTAGCAGAATCGCAATATCCTCGTGAATTGAGAATGTCTGTGAGTGCCTGGTAAATATATACATAGCTTGTTTGCATTACTATAATTTTGCTTTGCAAAGAAAAAACATTATCTGACTGGTGACTGGTGAAATTATTTTTTATATAAATATTCAGATAGAAATACTCTCTTCGAGTGTGACTCACAAAAATATGCACCAAGAATCATCTGAATCCAAACAATTAATCTAGCCAAGAAAAACCATTTCCGTGGACGGAAAGAATATAAAACAAGCAGAGCACCCAATGGAATCGAAACCATGTGACAATAGAAATTCAGTAGAGAGAAGCGATAATGTATAAAATTGTGAGTTTTTGCCTGTAAAACAAATGGTGTTATAAAGTTGTTGCATCATTCAAAAACTATGCTACAATATTTTGCGTAGCATACACTGCATGACAATGGATGAAATGTTAATGCATATATGTTTATATAACAGGAAGCCTAAATGATCCTGAAATCATTGTGATAGGAGCGATTACCCTAGAGAGAACCCTACCTTCATACATATTATTACTATTATTAGCTACATGGTGTAGAATGTGGTTCATTCCAAAATTTATTTGAAAGTAACAGAACGATGGAATCTTTGTCATTCGAGCACATTTGTGTAGCATGAAAACTCTGTAGTGATGTGTCAAGTGAATCTGAAACACATCTTACAGAAATATTAGCTGATCATCAATGAAAGGCATTCAGAACACAACGACCACTGTGGCTTTCAATCCTGGCGCTGTAAAAGCTGCTTAACTTAATTTTCAAGCTTCTCCTGTTGTTGGAATTTCCACTCTGTGGGAGAGTGAATCTGGGAAAATATCCCTTGTATTTATTATATATGGTAACAAATGAACTGAATGTAAGAGTGATATAAGTGATACTAACAAATGCACACACATATTTTTAGCAATAGGAAATTTCAAAGTGCAGCAGTCTTAATTCATCTGCTTATGATAAAAGCCATCTGAGGCTACTCTGCAGTTTGACACTTGAAGTTCAAAGATCCGGACACGACTTCCATACAAGTTGACAAGTAGACTTCAAGTCATCACACCCAATCAGCGCAAAAGTATCAGTTGTTTCAAGTCTTCTTAGACGAGCACACTCTCTGATAAGCGACGAGAAAGAAAAAGAAGAAGAAATTTCAAACACTACTGAAACTCTCAAGCAAAACAACTACCCATGGAACTTCATCAACAAAATCAACACAGACATTAAGTATGGCCGAAAACGCATTCCGAACACATGGACATCAACAGTCGTCATTCCACATAGAGCAGAGACGTCAGACGATATCAGAAGAGTACTCAATCAGCTCGACATTAGAGTTTTCTTCAAAACATCAGACACACTTCAAAGCAATCTTGTCCATATAAAAGACGAAATCCCTGAAGACTCTCCATCTAATTGTGTTTATAAAATAAATCAAAATCAGAAGAAATGAACACCGTAGAGCAGTTCTTCGACCACCGAGAAATCCTGTTGAACTGGAAAAACTTGAAAAGTCATCAGCCATAGGTCTACATGCTATAGAATCAGGCCACAAAATTGATTTTGACAATGTTGAAATAATCCAGAAAAACTTCAGAAATCACAAAGAACGTCTAATATCAGAAGCACTTCATATCAAGTGGAATCAAAATTGCCTGAATAGGAATGACGGACTAAAACAGAATCTGACCTGGTTACAACACCTCCCTCCCCCAATCAAGTGACAAAACCAACACGAATGTGATAAGCACTTTCATTATGTAAACACACGCTGCTTTTATAATTTTACACATTTATCAAATCCAACAATCTACACATGATGGTTTTGTTATCTTTACCAATTGACCAACTTGACAACTAAAAAAAAATGCCCCAAGACAGACGAACGATGATAAAGTTAGTAAACTTTATTTTGATATCATAACAGACATATAATTACCTTTGTTATTTGGTTTAGTTATCTTCATCGCTATTTTTACTTTCAATATGTCCCTTTAACTTGACCTATGTCTATTTTCTCACCCCCTAACTGTTTGTTATATATATGCTGAGATTTTGTAAATTCCGGTTTAATAATACTTTGATAAAGCTATTACCATTAAATAGAGAAACGTCAGTAAAAACAGTATCGTTTTGTTTTTTATTCATTGGGAAATAAAAAAACCTTTATTATAATGAAGTTGACTTCTGGTAATCTAGTAATACATAATTGGCAAGATCAATAAACCCTATTTCACTAATTTCAATATTAAGTGGTGAATTTCGTTATTCCGTTAGTTAACGTGTTCACTTGAAAACACTTGGATAAGCGTTTTTACAAAGAAGACATTTGTGTGTCGTCAACTATCTCTAGATATCTAAACTCAAACACAATTTTGCCAATATTGATAAAAATAACTGGTTCTGGTCGAACCATTTTGTAGGTACATTTAGTTGAACGTAAACTCACTTGTTCACCTAACCGACAAATTACTGATCGCATCAAACCACACTTTCTATCCATTAAAGAAACATTATCTGGCTACTTAAAATATAATATCATATATCATAATAAAATAAAATGAGTTCCACTTACATCAATTATGGACAATGCTATGATGGATATGCCTGATATTGTGAAAGTTATTGGTACGATGATGCATAGTAGTCCACTAACCGGTGAACAAGCATTTCTCTCCGCAAGTCTTCTTCTCATCATTAAGTACCAAAACCATTGACTTATAATAACTAAAGTGAAAATGTATTCTATTTGTGTGAGCAATTAATTATCATCATTTAAAGAATTAAGAACCTACGAAAGATAAATTATCATTTGTCTGTGGTTATTTGGTTACATGGATGTCTCCAAAGGGTTAACTCAGAATGAGGATGTTCTTGAGACAGACGCAATGAATAGTGAGAAAGTAATGATAGTCACACTGCAGGTTTAAGATGTTAATTAGTAAATATAAGTATAACGGATGAAATGTGTGGAATTTGTCATGGAACAGTAATTCTCAATTACTCTCAATTACTCGGAGAACACGAGTGAATATCGATAAAGACCGCCAACATAGATCAGTGCATTTCTGAACTTTAAAGCCTATTCACGCACAATATTTAAGATTGATGAAACCAGTTGAGTTATCAAATGCAGCTACATAAATCACCATCATCTCTATTAATATCTCCTCTAAGAGAGTGTTCATTGAAACGCTAATCCCAGTAGAAGATGTTGCTCCATTATTGAAATGCTTTCACAATCTCACTTCTCACTCATCTTTTCCGTTCATCTGTAAGTTTACTAATTAGTGGCGAAACAGTCTAGTATGAGTTAATCAGCAAAATATTTGTACATCACTGTGAGAAGAGTTGTTTCACTTATTATCAAGTAGTTTACATTTGCATAAACAAATGTAAACACTTTCCATCCAGCTGAAAATATTCCTTTCAGAGATGAGAATTGTGAACTGATTTACCTAGGCTAGTTAATATACTTTTACTTAAGAATTTGTTTTTATAAATCCACCTTGAACACATTGTTGCAAACATTAATGTAAACCACATAATTAGAAGGTCATATTTTTCTTCTAGGTTAACTAAATAGGTATGTGTCCAACTCAGCTATCGATTACTTGCAGAGAAAATACAACTTTATCTTTTATTTACTTCTTAGAATATTTGAGCAATGCAGCTTTTGATAACTTTGTGAACCAAGTGATTACATATTTTTGTCCGATGGCCACATCGATAAAATCCCCTGAGGAATGCCAATTTCACTGTTGCTCGACATAATATTGTCTCACAATTATGCGTCGTGTCTCAAAATGTCATGTCCATCTATCTATCTATCTTTATATCACTGATCAATATGTCTACCCATCTATGAATGATTAATTGAAATTCTTGTACCAAGTCAATCTACCTCATTCCAATCTATCGTAATTGATGTAACGAAGTCTCCTTGGCGGTCTGTTTGAATTTTTGGGCCTGCTACCATAAAATCTACATATTGCATCCAACCTACCATTTACTCCTATAACTATTACACTAAGTATTTTGAGTCCCAATAATAGACAATGCAGATACAGTTTATTAATAAAGTGGATATTCTACATAAAAGTTTCATGTGCTTACTTAGTACTCCAAATGATCCCATTGTAGACATAAAAATATATTTTTCCGGCGGATATAAACCAAAAGCGCTGAATAAAAGGAAATGGAGCTTTTAGTGTAAAGAGATTAAGTGTGTAGTGAAAGTATCTTATTACCTAAGAAACATTCTTCATTCTATAGACAAACGCAGACGGTAATGGACAACATCCCGAATGGCGACATCAACATCCTAATGGGTCATATGAATGCAAGAGGAACATGGAGCAGACCACACAGGAAGAGAACTCATCATTGGTCGATAGGTGCTCGCTCAGCGAAAGAAATGAAAATGGAGAACTCTTCGCAGCCTTCTGCGTCTTCAATGCTTTGGTGATTGCAAGTGGCGTGTACTAATGTAAGGATATACACAAGGTGAGCGAGATGGATTTCGCTTGATGGACACATCAAAAACTAGATATATTCCATCGCAATGCTGCTCAAAGAAGTGGAGAAACAGCCTTCCGGGCACAAAAAAGAGATAGGAAGAAGAAATAGGCCACACCATTATCTAGTTCAAGAAACCTTCAAGGTGAATTTGAAATCCTTCAGAACAACTGGAGACAGATCACTGTAATTCAAGTTCAACACTCAGAAACTGAAGGGAAAAGCTACAAATGATATCTTCATTTCAGCCATCAGATCAAGGTCGAAGAAGCTTGAAGTTTCGGTAGCAGTGATGTTTATTTTTACGTGATAGAGTTGCCAGCCTTACCCCCAACCTCCCCTCTTTACCAGTCTTATTACTTGCTTACTGAGGTAAAGGAGTGCGTTGGCTGAGAACCGAAGCCTGGACCACATGCGTGATCGACGAGCATCCTACCACTGTGCCACCGACGGACAGGAAAATGATAAAAATCTACCAAATACGATGTAATGACTCTGAGGTCAATTACATAAGTCACACAAGTAGATCGGGGTCATCTAGGTTTCTGGAACAAAACATTTCAGCTAGACCTAGAATACTCTAACCTGGTAAGTTAAATAACCTAGAAAACAGCTCAGGCATTGCACTGCATTCACTTACATGCAGTCTCAAACGAGGGTAGACTAGGACAAGGTGAGAGTAATAAAAAGTAACATAGTTAGGTGTCAAGAGAGGATTTGTTCATCGATTCAACACCGCATACGTGTAATTGGAATGACGTAACGCCTATACCGGAGATAAGGAAAGTGGCAGCAAAAAAAATTAGTTGGATGAACAGAAAGAGAGCAAACATATACGAGACAAATTATGAGACAGTGTGACTAAAATTGATATGATTATAAGCAACAATTTACTCTCGAAAGGTCATCCAGTTGTTAATACTGCATCACTGTATGATATTTATTAAAATAAAAATATCTAATATGAAATTACATTCCACAACAGTGCCAAAGATAAACACTTACATCAATGAGTAATATGAACGAAATAGATATGATATTGGGCTTATATGAAGACTTTAGAATGCTCTTCAAGACGAACTCTCAACTGTACTTTCGAATTGTCAACCATTAAATAAGATAAACCATTCAGAAAATAAAAGCGTCCAAAGCATCTTATTCTGCACTGCCATGACTTATCCTAACATCGTGTAAAGTAGCTTTGCATTAATATATAATATGATACCTATGCTTTGTGAAAATACAGCAATGTGCCACTCTTTTTTAGGTTTGTGTCACTACAAATTGCAGAAGAGATCCAGAAGTAAGTGGTTGATGCTTGACTTGAGGATTTCTTGGCAGTTCATTTGCCTTCTTAGCATTTGTTTTTCCGCAGACCATTTTTGAAGAAGTACACAAAACCTCACTTAGATAGAACTCAATTTTTCTGAAAATCACAGCTAAGAGGGTCATATGAGTAACCAGAACAGTTACAATCTTAGCTGCATATCTACATGCGTAAATAAATATAATCTTCACTCACCTCACGTATGGAACAACTGGTTGTACATGGTCATAATAAGTCGCGATAAAATACCTGAAATAAAATGGGCAGATAAATATCTTGCAAATACTCCCTTTATACTCCCGCTCATTACCTTTAGACAGTAAGAAATATATCACCTTCAAAGTGCCATTTGATTATGTTTTGTGATTTCGTGGTGTAACGTGTTTCATCGACTTAGGTCGGCATCAATAATCCCTCAGTATGCAGTTCATATAGGATGAAATTACCTTACAAATTACACATTGATACTTTCAACTGGTTTTTTCACTATGTCCTACCTTTCCTGATTATCGAACTATTCCTGTGGAGATTCTTCGTCGGTTTGGAATACTACCGTAGAACATCTGATACTTATTTGTTAGAAAGTTAATTCACCTATGTGTTGATTTGTTATTTGCACTAATTTCATTATTTCTACTTTGATTTTTCGCAAATCAGCTTATGTGATATGCAAATATTTATCGGTTGAAAAAAAATGCTTCAACTAATTTCAGCTTGGCATTCAAACTACTCGTATACAGAAACCATTCGTTGAATTGCTCAATGCTACTTATCATTATTTCCTTTATGCTGTCGGTGACTTACATTTAATTGCTGTTATGGAAAATAAGGCATGCTGATTTGACAGAAATTTACCAAGTGTATCCGTTTACGAAAAATAGAAATATGAAACCGCTTTATGAATACACAGCGGACAATACAACCAGGTAAATAGTAGTCTAATTCAAAGTCCATTTGTACTTACGATACTGGCAACCAAAAGAAAGCATGAATGACGGCAAAAAGTGGTATGCGAGATGGATAAAACTTAGGCCACTCCATTGGGAAAAGCTGTTGTATAATAAACTACCGGATATTTCTACATATGATGAAGCAAAAGAAGAGAAATAAGCACACACATATTTAATAATGTTTGTAAAACATTGTTAGTGACATAACGACTTATTAGTCTGTTATCAGATTTCAGAAATCTAATTCAATACTGACGCCAGATATCAACTATGCTTATGAGACGACAATTATCGCAACAATGTAAAAAGAGGTTTTCTCTTTCAGAAATGCTGCGGAATTTTCTCATTTCAGCGTTTGTGGTGAATTCGGCACTTCAGAAGAGTCAGTTGTGACCTAGATTAGTCTAGCTGCCATCAAGAAATGTTTAGTGGCACTCAAAACCTAGTACTTGCACAACAATTTGGATAGACCAGTGTCTCACTTTCATCCAGTCATTACCAGCAAACAGTAATTTGAAAGAGAGGCTCTTATGTTACTTCTAACACTACTCGTACATTGATACACTGAGGCAAACTCCTTACTTACAGGAAGTGATCGCAAACTGCAGGACTTCATTTCAAGTGACGTGGATGATTCCATAAACAAAAACAAAGAAGTATCATGCACAATGAAACCTTTTATATGCACTATACACCACTTGCGGTTATCTCAGAAATCTTATTCAAAAATTCAGTTGATAAAGATTTGTTGACCCAAGAACGCCCCTTCGATCCACTGTCAATGTTAAACGATAGTAGAAAGACTCCATACACTATAAATTTACTTGAGGCCTTTTGAATAACGTATTCAAAGTTCTGACAAGACTTTTGAGAGTAACAGCTATCCGTGTATGTTTCAAATGCTCAATCATGTTCGTGTAATTTCACATACTTCGAATGAGAAGGAATGAAGCTACTTATGGTGAACGTTATTAGTAATGACAGTTTAAAATGGCTGAATAACCGAAAACTTGATTAGTTTGTCTACAACATGAATGAAGCGTGGTCTGTTCCAGTAGAATTAATTTGACGTTGCTTTTAAACAGCCTCCATAATGCGACTGTGATAAATAATTTCCTGGCATTTCTAATAACTATTGACTAACGGAGACATCATCTGATTGATGTATGTCAGTTTTATTTTGAATGAATGAATTAAACAGCCCAGAATAATTTCTGGCCAACATATTCAGTTAAAGTCGTCGTATACATTTGGCATCTTATTGACAGTGGATGACATTAGATATTCGTAAGGGGAAGTTTGTCAATAATTGAAGAAAAATGTCATGGGAAATTCATTATTCGCTTGAAATAATTTATATATGGCGTGTACAAATTAGTTCTACTGAGGAAGGACCTTCTGAATTGAGTTTGCTCAAACTTTACTTGTTTAAGCAGTTTTCAGTCAATCTAATATGTCATGAGCTGACATCAGTCAGAGAAACACTGGAAAAACTGCTAGGACAGGACAGCTGTTTCGTCCTATTTTGGCACTCTTCACAGTACGCAACCACCGGGATTCGAACCCAGGAACTTCTGGCTACAAAGTGAGCCAAACGAGGACGAAACAGCTGTCCAGTACTCCCAGGTTTTCCAGTGGTTCTCAAAATGATGTCAGCTCATGATGAAATCCTCCATGCAATCAAACAAAATCGCTACAAAGCCAATACTTGAAAATCTAATATGTATGTATATGTACCCTTAAACGTCGCGTATTATTATGTTTGTCCACCGTATGAATGTTGTCTTCATGAAACCCCGTTATTTGCCTGTTCATATATTGGAAATCAACAATTGTTCATGATATGGAGATCTATATTCAGTCTGTCGATTGGCACTATCTTTCTTTAAATCAAACCATCAATATTATATTGCTTTTATTATTGACCAGTTGGCATGCTTGTGAATACTTATTTTCTCTCTCGTTATGTGTTCTCTCTCAATCCATGATCACCGTATTATTACAGATCGCTCAATTTATTGTCAAGCAAGTAAATTACGGAAAACATAAGAGACAGTGGAGCAGGTATCTTAAATTCCTCCAAGCCGGACACATTCCATGAACAACACATGCAAATTATGCAGTTGTTTATGCACTCAGAAATTCCTAGTCTCCAATCATCCCAAGCTGCAATAACTCCTCAGTAGATGGAATTTTGAATACATTCCACTGTGATCTTGATGCCAATGTCATTTCTGAGACTTGATTGAGACGATTTGAAAACAATTTCAAAATAGGTTTTGATGGCGAAGATGATTTCTAGAAAGTGCATCTTCTAATTCCGAGACCGGGTCCATCTGGAATTGACCAATATTTTAATATATTTCCTCTCCAAGGCACACTCGATCGCACCTTTGAAGCCACACTGCAGACATCCCTGCTCTTTAACTCATGATGTCGCTGTCTTAAGTCATCCATGGACGAGAATGACGAATTTCTCACGCTTCTTGATATCATTAACCTTAAATCTGACGATTTGAGTTGAAATCTTTGACAGACGATCTATTAATTTCAGTGATACTCATCTGTGGTCTATTGTCACCTAGACTTGTTAGCATCAGAATGACGTTGCCTAGTAGCCACTAGCAAGACCTGACCATAACACTGAATAACATCCGTGCTGACCATCAATAAATGACACACCTCCAGCACGATACACTCTAGTTCAATCAGGATGTTAGATACTAGAACCAACTACGATGGCGAATGCCTTCCGATAAAAAGACAACATGCAGTGGTTTCCTAGATGCATTATTTGATCAAATTCGAAAACTGCTTTGGGACTAATGGCAGCAAAGTATCACCATCTTGAATTCGATCAACCAGGCGCAGGAAACAGAATATGGGCTTTCATGTTGACCCCACTCCATTCCGAAAGGGGATGGTGATATGGGGATCTATATTCAAATCAATACATTACTACTATTATGCAACAGTTGACATGGGTGTGAATACTTGTTCCCTCCCAACTCGTCCTGTGTTCTCTCTCAATACATGATCACCTTCACCTTACAAGTCATTCGATTTATCATCAAGCGGATAGCTAAAGAAAAATGTAAAAGTTTATTATAAACAGAAATGGCGTTTATTTCTGTCATAATCTGATTTCGTTTAGTTAGTAATACAACGTGAAAAATAATGTATGCTAAGCATGGTACAGCATTGGAAATTTTAAGATTTTTGTTTGAAGCAGGCTTATAACTCATTCAATAGTATGAAGTAAACAACCTTTAGTACTGATAAATAACATAAGCATCTACTATGTCTGGTCAAATTCTTTAATGAGAGAGAGAGAGGTACAATTTTCAGATTTCAAACATCAGGATGTATATTAATCAAACAATCGAATCATACACTAACGGACACCTTTTGAGTAATCAATCACAATATAATTCATGTATTTTCAGCTCACCTGGTTACTGAAAGTTGCAGTTCAATAGTCTAAATGACAAATATATTCCACTGTTGTTAGTGAACCGACCGTCTACACCTAGTCTAGAACTACAACGAAAGCGTTCATTTATACAATGGCGTTAAGATTTTAGGCCAATTATAGATAAATTATACTCTCAGTATTCAGTTGTATCATATAAAGCATACTAAGGCATTCATTGATCAATAATTTATTATCACAAATGAATCATAAAATGTGACCAATAAAATCAGTACAGTATTCAACAGAAAATGCACAAGTTAACCTGCTTTTGCTTTTCTGCAGCGACATGCGATACGAAACAGGTTTCATAAGTAAATTTTTAAAATACTCTTAGTTAAGTAATGAATGCTTTCTTGTCTTTGGCTTTGTTAGTTACGTTGAAAACCAAGAGGAGAGTGTTTGAGAAGTTTCTTGTGCATCAAATAATCTTGAAAATCTTACTACTCACAGTAGTTCAGAAGGCACTGTCGACAAGTCCAGAGGTGAATTGAAACAGATGATTCCCCGTCACTCTCTATGATTCTTCTGTGTGAGATCACCACATGACTGAATTAAACCGTATGGTCAGTCAGGTTTCCACACACTGAACGAATGTTTGTTCTGTTGGTGAAAGTTAAAACTCGGATAGGTTTTATTTGAACTCTTGCACTATACCTGCTTGCTCACCTGCCTTCGGAATGAAAATCTATTCAGTGTTTCAGACTTTCCTTCTTCTTTGATCAGATAATTTTTTACTTCTTATGTACAAAGATGGAAAGGTGCATATTAGGCGTGGCGTGTTTGCTTTATTAATCACACAGGGATTCACCATATTTTAACGTATAGCAGATAGATCAGTTCAGAATTTAACACTGAACTGAATCAGTTTGAGCTATCACATTACTAAGTAGAACGATTATTAACAATGAAGGAGGTGCACTGATATAAAATCAGGCTAACGTTTGCCCTTAGAGAGAGACAAAACAATTTCATCAGATTTTAGAAGAAATGTTCACCATTTCAAAGATGGTTAAAAGAGAACAGAGTTGTACCAGTTTCATCGAACTTTAAATGTCTCAGTGGGGCTGTGCAACAGTCTGTTCTTGTTCACATTAGCGAAACACGCTGAAATTATTTTCAAAAAATTCTCAGTGATGTAATTTGGCTTGAAACTCTTATAGTTCCAGGATTTTGTCAACATCATTGGTTTGAATAGTTATAAAATTAGTTCTTTATTTCTAAATGTTCGTAAACATGCATTCCAATGCATTCATCAGAGTTCAAACTGAAAGTTAGTGAATGCATTTATTTAGCCTGTTTTACTCTGACTAACTGATTCACTGTTTTACAAACGTTTTTTGTGTTTCCCAATAAACGAAAAACAGAACGATATTGTTTTCAGTAAGTTCTTACTGTTAAAAGTGAACTTGGTTTGCACCCTTATAGGTTATTTGAAAAGGGATTATTTTATCGAAGTATAAATGTGATTCACTTTAGGCTAGCAGTAAAGAGAAAACGCTCACCACACTCTCCTCTTGCAGATCAGATCTATAGAAACAGTTCAGTTTTTAACAAAATATCATCACTTCTCGTCATGCAGCGTCAGCAGAGACTCGATTCATTCATTTATCAAGTAAGATCCAGATAGTTCAAAAGCTTTTCGCTTACACCTTCTCCATGAAGCCGAAATTTCAACTTTCCAAAATGAGAAACCTGAAATTGGTGTTCAAAAACCAATTTATCAAACCTCGTTTACTACCATGTCTTTAGTGTCAGTTGTATTTTATTGACAATCTCTGTCATCTTTCTACTTTTTGTTTTTCTGGGACCCACTTTCAACTTTTCGCTCTCGTTCCCTCTTAATTATTTCCAAGCGACTATTCATCACCTAACCAACTGGTCGTTCATCTTCTCAATTGTGTGAAATCATTCACTGCCCTTCACAGATTGTTATTTCTCACAGACTGATTCATTTCTTTTACTAACTGACAGTAATATCTGAACTTCATTGTAAATGAATACTGTAAGTGCACACCCCTAAATAACTGTACAGCTTTGAAGAGAAGTTACGAAGGCGACCTTTATGCTGATATATGTGTGTTTTTAGCCCTTATCACACATGAGTTGTTCATATCTTGAATAAACTTCTGGTATCTAAAGTGCATGAAACACAAGTCAAATATGCCTCTATTTGTTTTCCGTATTTTATTATTATTATTATCGTCATTATCACTAATATCCGTTGTATTTCCATTTTGGTGTGATTTTGCCGCCCACACATTCTAAAACAGACAGATGTTTATTTAACTCAATTTCGATTTTCCTGTCAATTGATTGGGCCAAAGTGCCTGGTGTCATGGTGACATGTAGGCTGCTTGTGCAGATGCTTCGACGTTGTCTGGTCATGCAGCTTGAAGTTAATTGGTTGAAGCGTCCCAAATAGAACGAAATGTGAGCTCCTGGATTCCCCTGCTAGTCACCATCAGTCAACTGACTTCAGACAGATGTTGTATAAGGAGGAAATTCCAGAAAAGCTGAAGCAGAGGAAGACAATACCCATCAGTACATTCATAAGGATAATTCTATGAAAGCTCACGGAAAGGAATCCATAATTAATGCTATATCGGTTGAACTTTATTCACAGCTGGAGATTCTCATAAGAGCAGTTGGTCCAAGGTGAACAATGCCATCTGTTGGTCTAAATACGTAGTGCAACTGTTTTTCATGATCTGACAAAATATAAGGATCTAACTGTTTTCTGGGCTTAAAATCCACCTGATCGTCTTCGTTTCAAACAGATTTCAAATGAAATAGCTTCATTATTCTTGATAAAAGGTTTTTCACCAGGAATGATAAACGACCAGACACTGTCTGGTGAAAATATGTGTCTAAAACTCGGGCGATGTGATAGGATATAATTCCATATTAGTTTGTTTATTAGATGCATCTCACAGTGAAAAAGTATTATTTACTGGATGACATTTCGAACACAAATCATTGTTCATAATCATGTAAGTTATAATCACACGACTTCGAAACTTCAGTTCTGAACTTCAAAGTTATAGTTTTCCTTGTTTTTTCCTATTTGTCGCATGGGTAACAGAATTCTCTAGATATCTGGGACAGGTGTTTAATCATTCCTATCGCACGTGTTTGCAGTTGACTGGATAAACAAAGCTTCTGTAATCAATCTCTCCCTCCACCCTGTTACATTAGATTTCAAAAGAGTCAGGCTATCTCATCCTATCGTATGGTTGCATGTAATTGCATGTAGTGAGTGCTATCTGCGGCTGAACTATTTTCCAAATTTCTCATCTCATTAGGGTCAACTATCTTAGTCAGTCTGACTGCCCCAGTTCTACTACTCTGAACCATGTATTTGAACTGACAATCATCCCAGCAGGGTATTGGATAAACTGAATTGCTTCACTTGATTGACTCCACAGCGTCGATCCTTTAACAAAACTGACAAAACTTGTTTCTAATTGAGTTTGTGGGTTTGAATGCCAATTTTATTTCTGCATTGCGAAGAACTCTCCGTAAGTTTTCCGAAGTTCCTCCATTGTATGGAAGTACTACTGATGCTTTAAACTCCCTATAGCAAGTATTGTCATTATGCCGTGAATGCTTGAGATACATGTCATCATTACATTTTTTATTGTTATCACTGTCCTCACCATTATTAATAATTTTATTTTTACATTTTTCTACATACTCCCTGATTTATTTGTTGGGGTAATTATTAAGTTCCAAAGCTTCTCTTATATGCCTCACTTCCTGTCTTAGATTTTCCTTGGTGCTACTTAGTTTTTGTGCCAAATTACTTGAACATTTCACCAATCCTCTTTTTACTGACATAGAGTGGGATGATCTGAAATCCAAATATCGGTTTGAATGTGTTGGCGTCCTGTAAACATTGATGTTTTACTTCCATCTTCTTATCCATTCACGCTACAATCTAATATCGGAAGCTTCTCTTCCCAACCGAAGACTGCCTTTGTCGTGCCCACTGGATATATTGAATTCAAAACCATGCCATTTGGCCTATTGAATGTCCTCGCTACGTTTCAACGGCTCGTGCGAGCAGAGACTGCGGGTTTAGTTCCTAAACAGTGCCTCATCTATTTGGACGACATCACCGTGTTCGGGCAGTTGCTTGAATAGCATCTTGCATGCCTCCGAGCCGTGTTTTGACATTTAAGCGAGAGTAACGATAAGCTAAAAGCCTCAAAATGTCATTTCCCGACGAAGGCTGACACATTGCGTGGTCATAAGATTACTCCATAAGGGGTAGCACAGGTAGAAGCAAGATGCAAGCGTTCCTGAACCGGCCCACATAGAAATCGACAGCACATTTATGCAGATTTCGGGTCTTGCTTTATATTACTACTGTTTCGTTCACAATTTTGTCTGTGTGTCAGCCTCTCTTCGTCAATTAACGCCAAATTGACAGAAGTTTGCTCGGACTAGCGGTTGTTAGGTGATATCCAGTACGGTCTTATCATTTCCAGATACATTGCCTAGTAGCGGCCATTTCATCCTGGATACTGACGCTGATGCACAGGCGATAGCATCTGTTCTCGCACAGGTCACGTCTAACAGGCAAGTGTGAGTTATAGCATACGCTAGCCGGACTCTGGACAAGAGAGATATGCGGCATTTCACGAGTTACCGTGACATGTAAGCTGTTGTGTATTTCTTCAATTAATGCATGGATATTCCCCATCCAGGCATTAATGAAAGCAAAACACATTTAGTTCAGCGAAGAGCCTCTTTTCGGTGAATTCATTTTCTTACCTGTGCAATCACGAATATGTCCGAGATATTTTGTATGTATGTGTATACTGAGTTTTTCGAATAGAAATACAATTGGTCATGTTTAGTTTAACTAAACAGCTGAAAATAAGTAAGTTTTGATTGAGTTACGTAATACAAAAACGGTCAAGAAAATTGGGTGTTAATGGAACTAGTGTAGTAACAAAGGCGATGAGTTGTCAAAAACAGTTGATACAAAGGAGTTACGTGGTAACACGAATAGTTTGATGAATAAATTGTACTCAGGATGCATATAGAAAAAGAGTAGAGAATACGAAGTTACCTAAGGGCTTCAAATGAGTGCTAGAACTATATGCATTTGAAGAAACAGGCAAACAAACCAAAGTAAGTCAAAATTCAACAAAGTTGTTACCATGATAGTAGAAGTCGTTGAGTAGTACTCTTTTTTATGCACAGCTCCGGGTTTTCTATGAGAATAGTCAGAGCTTCAGCGACACAAAGTAGACGAAAGCATATTGCCTTTGGTAGGTTATTCTTGACTCTGTAGATTACTTTGAAGTAGACATTTGTTGAGAAAATCATCTGTTGTGAACAAATGATAAAACTAAACATTACGGAAGAGAACAGGACAAAATGGAGATACGCCGCTGGAGTTCTATGTCCCACCCGGAACCTACGGGAACAACAGTAATATAGTAAAAATATAATGATCACAAACTGATATCAGTTAGAGGAGCACTGTAAACGACGCGGGCACTGGACAGCTATTTCATCCTTATTTGGGACTCTTCATTAGTAGGCACGAATGACTCCATCCTGAGGGTTCGAACCCAGAACCTGTAGATTATGAGGCCAAACCTGTTGACCAAGCAGCCACTTGCACTGGGATTGAATAACTCTGGAATTCTAACTTCAGTCCATTCGTAATTTTAGCGTGACACCCAGCCAATTTTATTGGTGAGTGTTTGTCCTCATACGTGACCCGACGGACTCCACTGGTCTCACTGAACTTAAGGCGAATTTCTCCTTTAGCCAGTCACTGGTGAAAATCAGATCTCTCCAAATTAACGCTTAACAATAAATAAATCAAATGCTACATACCTTTTGGACTGTCTATTTCGTCTGATCACTTTTCCTGGTCTTCTCACATCATGTTGGTTTCCAGAAAGATATTTCGTTTAACGTTCTACGTTAGGAAGTGGAGACAATCTGGTATCACTCAATCTCTACTTTCTAAGTTTTCTAGTTCTTGTATTCTGTCTATTCTTCTTTACTGCTCCCACCTCCTAATCTTTACTAGGTTACTTAAAAAAATTCTTAAGTATGTTACTTAAGGAAGACTTTGTTACACTGAGAAGGGCAATAAAAGCTGTCAGAAGGGCAGTTGGGGTGTCGCTAAACCAAATTAATAATACTACTGTAGATCGTGGACATCTTCTCTACATACAACTTTCTTTGCATCTCACCACTCAGGAGAACTAGATGCTATAGTATGTTTATAAGGATTAGTTTTGTTTTTACGACTTAATCACGGATTGATATCAGTTAGAGAACCATTGATAACCAGGGAGTACGGAACAAGAACAACACTGGTTTGTGCAGAATAATATGGTACCATCATTTATTTCGTCGGCTTCTCATCAGCTGCTGCTTACAGCCTAATTAAATTATCATTATTATTAAGTTCATGTACAGAAGGAGTTTAAGAAACTTGCAAATTTTACATCATGTCAGTTGACAGGAGGTTCCGAACTTAGTGAACAGTGCTCAAAATATTGCGCTTATATAGTTTTTACACATGCAGTTCAAGTTTAAACTAAGTAAATGTGTGCATACAGCGGTGAAGAAGTTACGTAATAAAGACGAGAGATGCGTAGGATTCTGAGTGACTAATCAATTAGGTAACAATGTACTGAGTTCAACTCAAATCAGAGAAAACAAGAGACGAGCAAAAATACAAGTTAAAGCCAAAGATTACGTGATCAAATGAGAGAATAGAGACTTCCAGTTACTAAGTTGGTAAGGAAGCATTGATAACTGCTTTTTTCTGAACACATAAGTCGGATTTCAGGCGTTTGGTGGAGATTGCTTCGGCAAACTTGAGGAGAATCGAGCGCCTTTTTCTGTTGATAATTTTAAAGGATTTCCTGATTTCCACCTCTAGACCCGTATCGAGGAGATGTCTGGTAATAGCGCTATTATAAGAGTTTGTTCCCTTGAGATGTAGGCTTTTCAGCACATGTTTAGAAAATCGGAGGTGTGCTCTTCTTTCTGTTCTCCCAATGTAACTGCTCCCGCAGAAACACGTAAATTTGCATACACAGTTGGAATAAACATGAGAAGGGTATCTGTCGACATTTGACGGCGCCAAAGAGCATGTTATTCGATAGATGAGGACCAACTTAGATGCAGGATAGGCTCTGGCTAGTGACATACTCAATCTTCTGTTGACCATTGCTGTATTGTTTTCACCTTTAAAATCTAGTTGAATGAAGACAGGCTTGTTTTCAACTGTGATTTTTCTGTGTGAAAAAAGCCACGCCACGACATCGCTCGAGTGGAAGCCGAATGGGAAGCGGCGAGTTGGTCGTCAGTGAGAGGGTGACATGGAGGAGGTTATGTGAAGAGGAGATGAAAGCATGTCAGTAGAGGTGAAACCAGATGATGGAGACTTTGGCGGAGAACCGAACGCAATGGAGACGTATGGCTGAAGCCCTATGTTCCCCTAGGAATTAAAGGAAAGAATAATAATAATGACAGTAATAATTTATAATATGAAGACTAATACTAAAAAGAAATCAAACCTGAACTAGAAATCATTTCAGTACACGAAACTATTACACTTTTAGCTGAGTGCTTTATGAAGAGTCTTTATCAGACAAATGCACTTCTTCAAGAGACACGTAGATGATGCTTTTATAATCTCCAGATACACCTATGAATAAAATTCATCCAAGAACGTGAATCAAACGTGACATTCCCATTCCTGGATGTAATACTTACTAGACGACAAGACTGCTAGATCCAAAGATCAATATAACGCAAACCAACATGGACTGAACAATTTATCAAATTCCAGTGCTTCCTCTCACTAATCCAAGAGTAAAACTTAGAACATACCTTATATCCGAGGATTCGAAAAATCTGTTCAGAAGATGCGGTAGAGAACAAATTAAAATCATTACGTCAAACCCCAATAGAGAACGGGCGTCCACCCAGATTTACCCATAAAAACATGAAAGAAAAACATCCGTTGCTGAAAGTTGCAGCTATTCCTAAGGAGACTGTCTTCATTAACCTCAAGTTCAGAGGTGACACTGAAGAGGGAATCAAGGTGACAGTGGCTGAACAGGCGGCCTGCTTAAAACTTGGGCTACCAAAATTTTCCGTCATTTATATTGCTTCTGATTTCTTGGATTTTTTTGTTTTAATTATTCAATTATGTGTCCAAAACGTGTAACTTACTCTCACGATTATTTAAAATGTTTTCAACCGGATAATTTACCAGTATATAACAACCTTAAGAAAAAGCATCATGGTGGGTGGCAAAGATCCTTAAAGTGTACTCCAATGCATCAGACGACTGTTCCTGTGATTATCAGCACTAATTGCAGGTCATTATCTAACAAGATTAATCACTTGGATTCTCTATTATATTCAAATATTTATCGTAATACAGGTGTAATAACTCTTCAGGAAACTTGGCTACACGACTCATATGATGATAATTAAATCTTACTAAATGGTTTTAATATGTACAGACAAGACCGAAGTAGTTCAAGGACGAAGCGAGGCGGTGGTGTTGCTACTTTCATCAATTCGCAGTGGTCTGTTGCCAACAGCGTCTGTTTTAAATTCTCAAATGATAACATTGTATAACTGTCAAATATCGACCTAAACACCTATCTAAATACATATTCATTTATATCACGAATATTTATATCACACCTTGTTGTAGCACTTCAGAATTATCTATGCTTGCTGATGAATTCACTATTTTCGCTGCCGCCTCTTTTGGTAACTCCCTGTCCATAGTGACAGGTGATTTTAATTCATGTGACTGCAGCTTTCTCACAATGATAGGTCATGAAAATGTTGTTAACTTTCCCACCAGACTGGATAATTCCCTTGATCTTGTATTTATCAATGACTCCGGAATATACGAAGCTCGTAAAAGAGCTCCACTGCTTAACTCACATCATTGTATTGTACGGGTTTTACCTAAAATTTATGGAAAATTACACAAGAGAACTTTTTCACACCTTTCCAAGAAAACTGTACATGGATGTTACTCTATGGAGAATGTTCAGAACCTCAGAAGCATGCTCAAAGATACAAGGTGGGACCTGTTTAAAGAAGACTCTCTTGATGACACAATCTCTAATATTACAAGTTATCTCAAATTTTGTCTTGACACCTGTTGTCCCAGAGAAACGCTCTTCATCAGATTTGACCGTTTCTCCTCCCCTCAACTTAAAAAGCTTCGCAGACAGAAAGAAAAATTATATAAAATGAAGGATAATGCTGGTTTGAAAAGAATTAACATCCTAATAAAGTCCGAAATGCACAGATTGAATTCAATATACAACCAAAAGTTCATATCCTGTAAAATGCGTCTAACATATGGAAACTTTTCAAAGAAATTACTGGTGGTAAGCAGATGAACTGTATTCCTTTTTCCCTTGATGTTTCCAAACTAAAAAAGTCCTTCATACATTCTCCCACGAATGCCAAACTTTCTAGTGTTACAAGTATTAATGAAACCTGCTTCCCTGGATTTACTACAAATGACGTTCTAAAATGTTTCCAGTCTATGAACCCTTCTTGTAGCCTGGGTCCAGATGGTTTGCCTAGTGTTGTTCTTAAAAATTGTGCAGATATCCTGCGTTATCCTCTCATGGACATATTTAATGATTCTTTTTCCAAAAATGTTGTGCCAGCCACTTGGAAGGACATTAAAATTGTACCTATTCCTAAGTCGTCTACTGCGACATGTTTTAAATTCAGACCCATTACTATTACTTCCCCTTTTCTAAAAGCTATGGAAAAGTTGCTCTTACTTAATCTTCAACCTTCACTTAAAGCCTTTAACGATCCTAAACCATTCACCTTTAAACATAGTAGAAGTACTTTGGACGCAGCTGCAGTCCTGTATCATAACATTGTCTCCAGCTTAGACAAGGGAGCTAAATTTGTTCGCTGCACCTTTCTAGATTATACATCTGCTTTCGACTCAGTACCTAGGAACATTTTACTAAACAAGCTTGCTGAAACGCAAACTGACTGTTGGGTTGTCAAATGGCTCCATTCTTATTTCTCAGAAAGAAAGCAATACACTGTATGTCAGGGAAAGTCGTCCACTTCATTGCTTACTGAGGCTGGTGTCCCTCAAGGCGCTGTCCTTTCTCCTTTTCTGTTTTCTTTCTTGTTGCATGATTTGCCTCACTTCGATGAAACCAACTTTGCTAAGTATGCCGATGATCTAACTATTTCAATGTCTGTTAACTCTCAACTTGACTGTATTAAGATTGACAACTTTCTATCAGAAATTAGCAAATGGTCTTCGTCTAACGGCCTTAAACTTAATCCTTCCAAATGTCAGACTGTTAATTTCAGTTTCCGATGTAAACGAAAGTTAAATGAGGCCGTTAATTCATATGACCCTTGCAAAATCGATGATACTGATATAGAAACCAAGTCTGAAGTTAAGTATCTTGGATTAGTTCTCTCTCCTAACCTATCTTGGTCTTCTCATGTCTTAGCGATTTCTCAAAGAATATTTCGTCTGACCTATTACATTAAGAAGTTGAGGCACTCAGGCATAACCCAACCACTCCTCTTACAGTTTGTCAACTCGTGTATTTTACCTATTCTTCTTTACTGTTCACCCTTATTCTTTCCTGGATTGCTAAAAAAGGACTATGTCATACTTCGTAGAACTCTGAAGACTGTCAGTAGGACGAGTGGTATCCCACTGGGCCATATCGTTGGCATTGTCACCGATAGGCATTTGATGTCATGCAACAGATTCGCTAGAGGAATTTTGTCAGACTCTGAGCACCCACTCTACCAGCAGCTCCAACCTTGTGTCTCCTCAGGTAAAACAAGAAGTCTTTTCAGAAGAATTTATGCACGTATGTCTAAGTATAAAAATTCCACTATACCATATTTAGCACGTATTCTATGTGATGAAAATAGTGTCAGAAATGAACTAACTAACCTTCTTAGCACCACTAAATAAACCATTTCCTTCAGCCTTAAAGCATCATACTTTATTGTTATTGTATTTCTTATATTTATAATCCTCTCAATTTTTTCGTTTTGTTTATTTTATTTTTCATAAGTGTGGACATAATTTTAAGCTGTATTATGACTGTTAACTTTGTATTTCACCTCACTATACTATATCAGCAGAACATTAGACCCAATTGTCCATAACATGCTAAAGTTTCCAAACTGAATCGACAATACCGTTTGAAACAAACTCACTGTTATTAGTATTTATTATTATTATATCTAATAATTATGTCGTAAATGTGGACAAATTCCTTCGATTAATTTTTGTTTTAACTTTTAATTTTATATACACTTTGAGTAAATCAGATGCAATATTGTGACAAATGCTGAGAATTCCATTCTGTATTATAAGTACTGTTTTCGGAATAAAGTAAATTATTATTATTATTGTTATTTCCATGTTCATTGACATCCTCTCTAACAAATGTTGAATCTGTTCAAGTATGTTAGATGAAGCAAAAAATAATATTCCCTGTTAACCTGATTTCAAATAAGTTTAACTATCTTTCAAAATGAATATCTTCCACTAGTCTTATTCGAACTGACCACTACCCAACAGTGACATACTATTAAACTCAATTCTTTTCGTGCTTCAGGTTTTGTGATTAGCAGATATTTCAGCATATGTTTTTAAAATAAGGTCTGTTGACAGAGTTATATTTCAGTGTTAAACACTCTGACCACAACTCTTCCAATTATGTTCTTTTAGTTTAACCTCCCCATCATTCAATGTACAGCAATTATTTTGAATTTATCTCAGGCTTGATCACAAACAGACTTCACCTAGAGAACCATCGGAGAGCAGGGAGTATTGGAAGCCTGGTTCAACTCTGTTTGAAAACATTCATCAGGACGCACGCATAACCCCAACAGTGGTCGAAATCAGGAAGACATCTCGTTTGTAACGGATTCCTTACTGAAGTCAATTCATTGTCAATCTTGAAATCTATCGAACGCGTTCAAACCAAATTTTTATCACAACCTCGTGACATCTGCTTCGATTCATTTTGAGATGGTCGTTTTAGTGGAACTTACTTTAAATCGTCTGTTTCATCACATTTACACATAATCATAGGTATTCCACAATAAGAATAATTTTGATGAGAATAAGTGTTTGTAATCAATACTTTTGAAACTCTTCAGTTGTAAGTAAGTTATAACTCAATTTAGAATTGTTGAGTGAATGAAAACCAATTTCGGCTTTTCAGAGTAAATAGTTTTCGCCAATATATTCGGAGTGTCAAATAAATCGTTTTGTTTGCAACTGACGCAATGAAAGTCAAGGGAATATTTGGAGGACAGAGATGATGAAGTTGCCTTACTAACATTAGCAAAGACTAATCACTAACAACTTTTGCACTCATCTAGACGTCATCGTTTCAACTGCAGGCGGAATGGATGAAGATGTGAAATGCAGCGTGAGAAATGCAAGACAGATCTTCATTACTCTGAAACCAGTGAAGAAATTCACTGCACTCACAGCAAGAGGAACATGTTTCCTATTTGCAATACTTAAGTGTCAACATTCATACTTATTTCGAGGTTCCAACTAGCTTTGTAGTCACTACCTATTTTTCTCCTAGAATGTGTATCATTGTTCTGAAGTGTGCATATTATCTGATGAATTTATCCCTATAATCTGTCTTTGTTGGTTTTAATCTCCAATTTTAATGCTTCTAATTGTAGTTGTGTTGTGAAATGTATAATATGTTATGTTACAACTGTGGCTTTGTTTGAGTGAGTCATGGTCATTCTGACTTTGGATTGTCTGCGAGAATTCTTGAGCTGGATTCTTGTTTACCGAGTCTTGAACTCACCCTGTTGGGAATATTCCGCTCGGCTCGCCGGTACTTGTCATAATTGAGTCTGCTTAAATAATTTGGTTCCTCAGTGCTCGCTTTGTACCGGGAAAGTATCTAGCCTGTAAAGCTCCCTGGCGACACTTTTGAGGTAATTTTGATTTTTTGATATTCTTCTTCTTCTTGAATAATACTGTAGATTTTGTCTCAGACGACTATCTGTTTGCTTTTGTTGTGGCACTTTCTGACATCTCCTAACTCAGAAGAGTTCTAGTCAGTTAAGCAATAGAACGTATAGACCACAACAAGTCGGTTTCAGCCGGTACAAAGTGCGTATAGTACACCTTATCACATCTTAACAATCACATTTCCTAACTGTGAAGTCAAACTTTCATCAGACAGTTCGAAAACAGTCACCGTTATCTGTCTGCGGATACATTTCTGAAAACCATTAATATTACTATTGTTGGTAGTAAATAATTCGGTGTCGACTTTGTCGGGAACATGAAATGATCCACCTTTACTCCTACCAAGCTAAAATCATTTGTAGTACTTCGACCGTAACAATAATTAGGGTTCAATATTTACTTTCTGCCATGCACACAGTTATAGTATGTGAATACACCTACAAATTATAACCACATCGTATTTAACTACAGGAATACAGGAAATCAACTCACTTGACTGGCAGTCAGAATAGTGTGTGTAAGACTGTAAGACTATAATTTCCTCACCAGGTTCCCATTCATACAAACATCAAATTCAACAAATAACTTTCACTGACAATATTGATGCATTTTAAGTAATATTGAGCTGTTAAGATTAATAGTTTACAGTTCTGCAGGATGATTGTGTGACAATGCACATAAATCTGTAATGCTACATTGAATGTCAGATACGAGATCAAAAAGAATTAATGTGGCAAGAAAATAAGGTCGTTATAACAATAATAATAAGAAGAAGAATTAGAAGAAATTTGGACTAAACCAACAGACTCAATCAGACTAAAAGTTTCCAGGATAAGAATCTCATCCAGCCGTTTAGACAAAATAACTTATTATTAAAACTTTCTACTGAATCAAAGCAAAAACGCTCACATTGTGATAGACACGATGTCAACCCTGGAAAAATTTTAACTTCTACTAAGGTAAATCGTAAACGTAGGGCTCAGTAGTGAGTAACTACTCAAACTGAATATGTAATTAGTATATGAAGACGAAGTGGGCAAAATAATTGTGAAGTCAGGGCAACAACAACTTTTTAGTGCCTTTGATGGAGGGAAATCGTCGCCTTCTCACATTTACGAAATGATGGAGAGGATAAGAAAACCGTCTGTACGAACTTCTTCTGAACACACAGGTTTGACTTCAGGTGAACTACGATAGCTTTAGCAATCCGAAATGAAGATAAGTTGGAATGCTATAACCTCTAATGCCTTGCCAACATTAACCTGACTTTCACTATCAACAAGGTGAGTTCAAACAGAACGTCGAATGCACCTGATGTTCAGAAATCCGATACTAAACTTGCCTTATGGTATGCCTAACTCTATTTCTCTTCAAAGAAACAGTCAAACCGGTGGACACACACGCAGCCGTCAAAATCAGGTAGTTCATCTTTGCTTCTCGAAAGAGAAATTGCAGTGGTTGTGAAAAGACAGTGAAACTCTGCTGTATTGAATGCTCACTTTACTGAATTCTTTACACTCTGTGGTATTGCTATTTCACTGATGTTATCACCAAGGAACTGAAGTTTTGAGAGCAGTGAGTTCTGTGGAGCACTCGATATTCTTGCTTGTCTTGGCGTTGAATTCATAGCTTCGTCAAGAAGTTCTACCAAGTATTTCTCCAATAAACTTGAGTTTCTAATTACGACAGTCACAAGAGCTGCTTACTCTTTCACTGTGAATTTAGCACTCTTCAGAATCGCATTCGAATTTCGAAGGCATAAAGGTAAAAATCTGAGCCACCTGACAGGCCGATAATGTGATATCTACATTCACTCTATTTTGTTGGAATGACAAGAGTCCTCAATCGACTGTACTCACATCTGGTTTATATATGACAAGGTGATAAATGGCGACACGGCAAGTAATACACCAATCATGAAAAAACTCTTGACCAATAATGAACGCCGAAAACTCTAAACGATTTTGTGGAGTCCCTCTCTAAAACTGCTGGACATGGGTTTACAGTTTGCCATTGCATTTCAACAAGACCCTTATTTTAGCTCTTTGCCTGAACTCAAGCCACCCTGTGACAAAGTCAAACAATTTAAAAGTGTGCATTCAATTCAAGTCACACTCAACCATCTCTAGGATTCAGCTAGATGTGCTAATTAATCTTCATATGATGTTAGATTGAGTTAAATGACAGAATCATGTATCTACACTGGTTACACTGAAACTGATGTTACCATACACGTAAATTTATTCTGCTTCTATCATCATCTACTAAAAACTAATACTGACTACTGACTAATTCTTAGACGATTTCATTTTCATAGCCATCCTGCATCATCTGTGTATGACTTACAAAGGACAATAACAACAGAGCTGTTTAGTTGTTTTTTAAGAACACAATTTAACCAAAAACGTGTTTTTGGAAATTTCTCATCCGGATTGACAGTTACGCAACCACAGATATTTTTCATAGACATTTGTGGTTAACATAATGAAAAATCAGGCGTGTGAATTAGTAGATGACAATCAAGGGGATCAGAATAACAATAATAAGGACACATTCACTCAAGTATTTATTTAACCAAGGTGACCAATCAATGTGTAAGCAGAATGTGTACACTTGTAAGATTGGCGTGGAAATTAACTACTGTCTCACGGCGATTTGGTGATAGTGTTTACTTTCATAAGTTATTGTGCAATTGCGATTATAATATGTGATTATAGCACAGTAGGACACTGATAATCTAGAGGAAGTTAACAGTACAAGTAAAGATAATTTGTACAATCAGCTAGTGTCACTGTTCTAGGTAGCGGTTGAAGGACATGAGAGGGTCAGATAGGACAGACGTTTTCTGAATATACAAATTAGTTCGAGAAAGTCTTGTGGCAACTGCCGCAGTTATGCTTAGCTGTCAACAACTTACAAATCTAGAGAATTCTGATGGCATCTTCTATCGAATTTTAGAGGCTGAAATTTCATCATTTTTGGTCTTCGTATCCACGAGGTTGTCAGCATGTAAATCCCGCTCAAGCAGACGATGGTGAGCTAGAGGAATCGTTCTCCCTATGTAACTGTTTCCACAGCAACAGTCAAATTTATGAACCCACGTTGAAGTGGCCAAACTCGGTAGCTTATCATTCACAATGATTGGTGAATATTAAACATAGTGTTGTGGAAAACAATGTTTTAGTAAATGCGAGTGGACTTTTTGGGCACTGTATTAGAATATAATTATAATTTAAATAAGTTTATTTACGCAACACAGTGACATCCACTGATTTGATTATGGGCAATAAATTGTGTTCGAAACGTCCTCCATTTAATAATATTGCACCTCGCCCACTTATCAGGAATGTATCTTTGTATGCTATATAAACAGAACTTATCCAATATGAATGTTTAAGATATTATATTTCTGAGTTTTGATGCCACTGATTTAGTGCCTACGCCTCTGTTATACGACGAATTCATGTACACACGTTTCTTCTACACAGTTCGTAGGCGTTACTCTCCATCTGTCACCACCTTGTTGACTTTAACAAATTTCCCATCTGGAAAACAGAAAGACTGAGCAAAGAAATATTTACTTTTCAATACGATCCTCATCTCTGGCTCTACTCTAATATATATATAGCATTTTTTACAATACACAAAATATTTTATTTTGATTTATTTTGACCATTTCCTCTTTAATTACGTGTTATCCTTGAAAAATTAATTTATTATAACCATTTCTACCTTTCAAATGTGTATTGATTTTCTTCGTTAATTATCAACCTGTTGACATTTTGACACTGTTTAATTATTGTTAACAAACATGTCGCCTGTTGAATATTGAGCTGCTTTGGTCAGAGTCGAATGACCCTTGCGTTTCAACTTCTATGAATTTATGACCCCTAGCTCGACTACCAACCAGTGACATTGGCGAGTATTTGTTTATGTGACATTTTTGACTCCTATTTAGGAATCAGAGGGTAAAATGACGGTTGCAGTAAAGAAAATTTTCTTTTCGACGAAGTCATCATCTAGGCTGTACACTCGTGTATTTATATCAAATGGAAGGGATAGTTCCAGAAGAATTTCCGGTTAAGGTTCAAAATAATAATAATTACAATTATGAATTAGAATGCCATAATAAACAGGGGAACAGGTAAACCTCAAACAAAGTAGCATAATAACTAAGAAGATTGGCATTGTGCAATTTGGGGTTAGAAATGTAGAAATAGTAAAATGACAAAATAAACAAGAAGTGTGGATATGAAAATATGTTAGTGTAGACAGGGATTAAGAAAAACTTAAAATAACATGAATAAACAGGAAGTTTAGATAAGAAAGGCGATGAGATCGTCGCTACTAAAATAATTTACTGTTTATAGTGGCCATGGCAGGGACAGGGGTTGGATGTATTTTTTTTGGATACAAAGAGTGGGTTTGCGTTTTTGGATAGCTAGTGCCTCAACTATGCCCAGATGTCTTGATTTCACTCCCTTTGATAGGTTTGATTGAATCTTATATATTACTTTGAAGGATTTTTCGAAAGGCGCTGAATGTCCTGAGTTGACCAGATGTTTTGTCACCGAAATGTATACACGCTTTTGGTCTCATTTGTCGAGCCAGGCTGGGTAGTGTTCGCGAACGCGTTTTCCAAGTCGGCGCATGGTACGGCCGATGTACTCAGCTCCACAAGAGCAAGTAAACTGGTATATGCACGCTGAGGTGGCCCAATACGACAGCTTGTCTTTCGCGTTCTGGTTGAACAGTTTCTTGCAGGAAAACGTAAGTCGTAGGCTCGCGGCGAAGTATGTTTTCCTCAGCGATTTGGAGAGGCGTTTGCGAAGGATTTCTGCTTCATTGTCACCTTTGAATTCTAGATTAGGCAGAAGTATTTTCTTTGAAACGGATTGGATTTCTTCGGAAGTCTTCTTCGATTTGAGATTCTTGTCCATGAACCTGGGCGGGAAACCATTTTCCATCAGGGTTTTTCGGAGATTACGCAGTTCTTCTTCAATCACTTCCTCGCTGCATATCTTCCTAATCCTTGAGGAAAATGCGTATATCAGGTTCCTCTTTCTGCTTAGTGGCACGAAGCTTTGAAAGTTGATGAATTGTCCAGTCCATGTAGGCTTTTAGTATATGGACCTTTTCAAAGAGTTGTTGTCGTTTCTTGTCAGATAGACGTCCAGGAAGTGGAACATTCCGTCGGATTCGGTCTCAAGTGTAAACACGATGTTGGTGTGGGCGTTGTTGAAGATTTGAAGTAAGTTTTCAAGGTCCAGCTTCTCATCACAAATGATGAAAGTATCATCAATGTATCTCTTGTAGAGATGAAGGTCGTCGATAGTTGATGATAAGGGGTTGTTTTCGAGGCTGGCCATAAAACAGTCGGCCAGGAGTGGTCCGAGTGGAGAGCCCATTGCTACGCCATCTGTTTGCCTGTAGATGTCATTGTTGAATCTGAAGTAGACGTTGAAGGTGCAGCGTAGTAATAGCTCCATTAGATAATGGATCGGTTTGTCGACATCCATGCTGTTGCATTGGATGAAGTCACACAGAAAGCATATAGTTTCTGTCAGTGGAACATTGGTGAACAGAGAGATGACGTCTAGGGAGACCATCATTTTATTTTCGAGGTTGATATTTTTAATTGAATCCACGAAATCGAATGTGTCGCGGAGGTTGTATCTCGACAACTTTTCTTTCACTGGTCCAAGAATTTCTACCAACCACTTCGCGATTAGGTGATATGGCGAACTGATCATATCAAATATTGGGCGAAGTGGGACGTCCTTTTTGTGCACTTCGGGTAGTCCGTACATTCGTGGCGATGTAGAACCAGATAGGCGAAGTTTTTCATATATTTCTGTATTGATAATCGATTCATCTTTCTTTTTTTTCAATAATTTGGTTAGCTGGAGCTCCATCTGTTCAGATGGATCTTTTTGGATCGCCTGGTTTTGAAATTTGTTGTCACCAGATAGAATTGACGAGAGTTTATTCACATAGTCTGACTTGTTAAGCAGAACAATTCCAGAACCTTTGTCTGGTCGGGTTATTATCAGGTTTTCATTTGATTTCAATTCTTTGAGTTGCTTTCGGTGTTCTTTTGAAAGCATATTACGAAGTCTAGGTTTTTTGTTGATGTAGTCGAGGCAGCAATTCAAAACAGATGATTTGAAGTGTTCTGCATTAACATATGAAGCTGGGACCAGATCATTCGTCTGACTAATCAAATTCTCGAATTGTATTTTGGTGTTCAATTCGTTTACTTTTGATGATGCATCACAAAATGCAGCTCAAATGGTCCAGCAAGTGCCAAGACTTACATAATCCCAACTAGAACAATATTTAGTACGTCTTATTCGTACAGACTTGAAGAGGTTGTTACATACAACTATTCCACCAAAAGTGATCGGCACATGTCATCACAATTTAGACAAATCAGACATCAACATCTGCATGGGTGCTTCGCACCTTTTAGAGAATTAATCAACCATGCTGTTGGAATATGTGGATAGTGTGGCGAACAACTAACACTCTAGACTTACTTCGATATTTTGTTAGAAGGAAAGAGGTCATCATAAAGTGTTTGATTTCAAGGTTCGTTTTGGAGTGGTAAGAATGCCAAAAGTGAGTCGAGTATCGACAAATAATGCAAGACCCGTGTTTATCCCATAAATTTAGATAGAATGTGTTTGACTTCCAGAATATTTAGATTTGGTCCGCTGGAAATTCTTCATTCAGAATTCAACTCATGTCACTTCATGTGTTTCCGTTACTAATAAGTATAATGAGCTGGGATGATTTGAAATGTAATGGCCCGTTCAGGTTTTATCCCGATGATCTAAATGTCCTACACAACAGGGGTTGAAGTTTTCATTTTTCAGCGAGCAGACTCTTTAAATGTATAGGGTAGGGAATGAGAGCAGACATTTTCTTTTGAACATTCTTTGTTATACATACGCTAATGACTCTCACCACTGATTCGCATAAAATGACTCTTTTATTGCTGGTTGTAATTTAACTGTGAACAACTCGAATGAAGCATTTTCCAAGAATGTCACCTTTCATTTTACCCGTCGTTTCCCACCGACACATGTAATCATATAATCAATTCACACGCAGTTTCTCAGGTACTCATGAAACATTCACACCTGTAAGATCTGTTAGATTGCAATGAAGCGAGAGAAACCACATGATATTTTCACCTCCTAACTGTACCGACCTAAGTAATCGAAGCTTCCTTCCGTCCATAATATTTTTCATTGTAAGGAAAGTGTGTATGCGAAAATATCACAAAATGGTCTATTATGGATGGCACTTTATTCGTTTCAGCTTATTCCATTCCTCTTCAAATGCACTTTACATATCACTCACCGGACTTCCTATTTTATGAGTGCTCTTTTATTTCGCGAAATACAATGGACAAATAAGAACAGTCATCATCATCATCATCAGTCCCTTGACTTTCGTCGTGGGGGTGCTATGACAGTTCGCGCTACCAGTCTTCGCCATTCTTCTCGGTTTAATGCTATTTTCTGTAGCGTATCCAAGGGCATTTCTGTCCACTCTTTTATGTTGTCAAGCCAGCTCTTATTCGGTCGACCTCTCTTTCGTGCTCCTCCTACTGTGCCTTGTAGAATCGTTTTGGACAATGTGTCATGTCTTACCGTGTGGCCGAACCATTGTAGTTTCCGTTTCTTTACGATTGAATGGAGTGGTTCCTGTTTTCCTGCCAGTCTATGGACCTGGTGTAAGACATATTCATTAGTTTTCCTTTCAAGGTAACTTATTCCTAGGATCCTTCTATAGCTTTTGTTTTCGAAGGCTTGTATTCTTCTTTCTGTCTCTGCATTCAGGGTCCAGCTCTCACATCCATATAGGAATACAGAGAGGACCAGTGACGAGTAGAGTTTCATTTTTGCTGAGACGCTGATGTTGCTCTTCCATATTTTCCCTAACTTGGACATGGTGGCAGCGGCTAGGTTTAGTCGAATTTTTATTTCCTTAGTGGACCTTCCATCTTTTGTTAGGGTAGACCCAAGGTATTTGAAAGTTTCAACCTCTTCTAATACATGTCCATCAAGTCTGATACATCTATCTGAGTTGTTTCCTCCGTTAATGAGTATTTTGCTTTTTTCTGTGCTGATTTCCATGCCCACAGATTTGGTTGCAACATCAAGTCTTGAGGTGAGGTCCTGAACTTGATCAATGTTTTCCCCAATGAGGGCTATATCATCAGCAAATCTGAGGTTGGAAATTGGTCTTCCGTTTATGCTAAGTGTCGGTGTAAAGTCATGTAGGGTTTGTGTCATAATATGTTCGAGGAATAAATTAAAGAGGACTGGTGAGAGAATGCACCCTTGGCGTACTCCTATAGTTGTTCTGAAGAACTCGCCGGTTTGATTATTTAGAGATACTGCACTACTAGATTTGTTATATAAAGACTTAATAACCTCAATTATGTTTTTATCTATATTGTAGTTATTCATGACTTGCCATAAGCCTTCGTGCCACACACGGTCAAAGGCCTTCTTAAAATCGATAAAGTTGTGTACTAGCAATTTTTGGTGTTGTAGACATTTTTCGTTTAGTACCCTTATGTTAAAAATTTGTTCAGCAGTGCTTCTGCCCGGCCTGAATCCGGCCTGTTCTTCTGAGAGTATTTCCTCTACTTTCTTTTTGAGTCTGTTCAATATTACTTTCAGCATGACTTTACTTGGGTGGCTGATTAAACTTATTGTTCTGTAGTTCTCGCACTGCTTTGCATCCCCTTTCTTAAATATTGGAATGATTAGTGACTGAGTCCATTCTTTAGGCCATTCTTTTTCTTGCCAGATTTTTTGACAGGCTGCTTTCAGCCATTTAACTGTTTGTGGTCCACCATGTTTAATTAGTTCTACCGGTATGTTGTCAATTCCTGGTGATTTATCTCCCTTAAGTGATTTTATTGCTTCCTCTACTTCTGACTCTAGTATGGGTGAATCACCGATCTCCCTATTGTCCCAGCATGAATTGTTTATTAGGCTATAATTAGGGCTTATTTTATGATTGTAGAGTCCCTTACAGTATTCTGTCCACCTTCTAAGGATATCTGCTTCTTCTGTTAAGAGGGTGCCTTTACCATCCTCAATTACGGTTGCTCTATTCAGTTTCGTATTGGTCAGCTTACTCAGTGTTTCGAATGCTTTTTTATTGTTGCCTCCCCTTAAGCTATTATCGATGATATTACATTGTTCAGTAATCCAGCCCTCTTTTGCTCTCTTCATTTTGGAGCGTATTTCTTTGTCTACTGTTCTATACTCTTCCCTGTACTGGGAATTAAGTCCTTTCTTCTTTTTTAGTTCTCTTCTTGTATCACACAGGTTTAAAATATCGTCTGTGACCCATGGTTTGATTTTCTTTCTTTTGTTACCCAGAACTTCTGTTGCTGATTCATGCAGCACTGTTTTAATGGTTTCAGTGAGTGAATCGATATTGTCGCGAACTTGCCCCCTACATTTGCCTTAAACATTTCTGCTATGTTTGGGTCCCTAAGTTTCTCTAGGTCATATCTGATTCGAGGGCTTATTTGTCTGCGGTTCTGTTTTAGTTTTAATTTTATAGTCATTAAAACCATGTCATGATCGCTGCCTATGTCTGCTCCAGGAAAAGTTCTGGTTTTAGCCTTGTTAATGCTTGACTTGAATCTTGCTGGGAACAGAATGTAGTCTATCTGGCTATGTGTTTTGTTGTCAGGTGAGTGCCATGTTGTTTTCCTTGATGTCTTATGAGGGAATAGAGTGTTGGCCAGTGTGAGCTTGTGGCTGCTTGCAAATTCCAGCAGTCTTATTCCTCTCTCATTGGTTTCACCTAATCCAAAACGTCCAGCTGTGCCTGCCCATTGGTCGTATGCATCTTCACCTACCTTAGCATTCCAGTCACCCATGACAATAAGAATGTCTTTTTTCGGAGCCTCATTAATACACTCCTCTAGTTCATCATAGAAGCATTCTACTTCCTCGTCCTGGTATTCAGATGTAGGCGCATAAACTTGTATTATTGTTATGTTAAGTGGTTGAGCCCTAACTCGTAGAGAAATGATTCTATTGTTTACGGGTCTACAGCTTATTACAGAGTTAACTTGTTTTTTGTTTACGATGAAACCCACACCATGTTGGTGTTTCTCTTCGTCCCCACTGTACCATATCTTATGACCCTCTTCTGTAGTTGTTACTCCCGAGCCTGTCCACCTAACTTCTGATAAGCCTAGGATGTCCCATCGGTATTTACTGAGTTCATGGGTCAGTTCTTTTACTTTCCCACAGGCATAAAGCGTTCGAACATTCCATGTTCCTATGACTGTGTCAGCATTTGGGAGTTTTATTAGTCGGTGTGTCTCAATAGCTAACTTATCACTTCTGCCCTGTGACACGGCAGCAGAAAGCGCGGTCGTTGTTAAACCGGGCCCCGACCGATCCGGCATGGCGTTTACTGATATTGTTCTCATCATAGCATTACACTGAGTTTGATAGGTCTTGACGGCACCCATCTCCTCTCCAAGACCGATTTTTCCTCAGGGTTGTCTCCCGAAGAACAGTGGCAGTAGTAATAAATAGAGGCATCAAGCCACAATAGAACGTTTATGTGCATACAAAACAGGAATTGATAATTATCACACTCATCATGATTTATTCTTGTCTCAAGACTGCGACTCGTTTTCTAGAAACATGTAAACTGAAACCGGGAACTCAGATCGTCAAATTCCTTCCACAGAACTGAAAATACAGCCATCGGCTTCACGTGTTTAGATGTAGGCAGTCATTTCGTGATTATGCTTATGGATTTACTGAGTGAGACACATATGACTGATGTGTTGGATACTTGTCAACTTGAATACCGCTATCTGTTGACCCTAATATTAACTGGTAAAGTTATTCTGAAACACCACGACTAAAGTAATAAAATGTTAACTAAAATCAATATTATAATTGCGTGTTTATTTTGAACACTATTAATTATCATTGTTTACTTCTTATCATAATCACGACAGAAAACTATGTGATTTCGTGAAACAATGAGGGCGGAGAATGCATACCTTATGGAGAATAATTAAAATCTTAGTATATATGATCATTACATCTTAATTATGCTCTTCTGTATAGTTGGCATGGTTTGACTGATTGGAGAAACAGGCTCAGTTAGCTAAAATTACTGAAAATGGAAAAGACTGTGAATAAGAAGCTTTCCTTATTAGTTTGTTTATTAGATGTATCACACAGTGAAACAGTATTGTTAACTGGATGACATTTCGAACAAAATTTATCACTACATGCAGTTACACAGAATCATACAAAAGGACGCGATAGCATGACAGTTTTAAAATCAAATGTAACAGGGTGGAGGGAGAGATTGATAATTGAAGCTTTGTTTATGGAATCAACTGCAAATACGTGTAATAGGATTGATTCAACACCTGTCCCAGATATCTTGAGAATTCTACAACCCCACGACAAACAGAAGAGAACTATAAAACTGAAGTTGAGAACTGAAGTTTCGAAGTCGTGTGATTATAACTGACATGATTATGAACAATGAATTGTGTTCGAAACGTCATCCAGTAAATAAAACTGTTTCACTGTTTGAAACACCTAATAAACAAACTAATATGGAATTACTTACTACCACAGTGCCCATGTTTTACACATATATTGAGAAGTTTTACTGCAGAAACCTAAGAAAATGTCGACTTCGCTGAAACGTCTTCTTGAAGGAATACAAAGTTGATAGTGAAAATAAAGCAACACAACTCTCAATTCAATACCGAATAATTGTGGCTATTTTATACGGAGTTATGAGTAGATTCCAACATTTATTGGCGGATGATACTGAATATACTAATTTGCAAACATAATTGTCTGCAGTGAAAGCTCGGTCACTGACAACACGATCATGCACATTTTTCTGATGATAGCTTGACGACTGCTTTTGAGTGCGCGATAGTTCATTAGTGATTGTCAAACGGTTTCATGATACTCGAACATGTGCAACATGGTCGATTTGTTCAAATGGCACAGATGCCACTTCTTCTTCAACAAAGAGATGAAATTGACGACCGAACAAAATAAGACGGAAGAAAAACCCGTGTATGTGAAGATGGAAGAGCGGTAGGCAAGGAGGCACTGAGCCAGTGCATCGTTCCAGATGACAGCAGACAAGCGGCTGAGAGAAGCTCACAAAATATTCTTGATTGCGAGATTCGTACGTTCCACCAGGCCGTTTTCTTCTGGATGATTTGCAGTCATGTGTGTCTTCCGATTAGGGAATGCCTTGCAGATGTGACGCGCAAGATGGCTCTCGAAAGCAGTACCTTGGTCGAGATGCGATGATTGTGGGGCACCAGAACTAGTTATCAAGCTGCCACGGTGATTGCATCTTGTTGTTGCGAATGGACTGCTTCATAGCATTTTGCAAAATAATCAACCGTCACTAAGATGGATCGGTTACTTCTTTTGAGATTGGAATCGGCCTCATTATATCAATGCCAATGCGCTGATTTGGCACATCAATCAACATGGGTACGAGAGGTGCTATGGACAACTGTGTGGGCTGCTTATTCTATCTACAGTGGTCCTAATTTTGAGGGAACTCGGTCACACCTACAATGAAGCAATGCAAGTCAGAACCACTGATGGATGGTGTGTTCCGTTAAATGTTGACCAGCATGACCAAGTTGATGATGAACTTCGTTGATGAGCTCCTTTACTCTGGATTTGGAACTAGTAGACGTGGGTTTGAATTCTGTTCCGCTATGTAGTGAACATCGTCTTCTGGGCGACGTAGGCCTCATTTACCAGAGATGCATCACGCATCTGGCGGTAGATGTAGTAATTCCTTTTGCGTCGGTTCTTACTAGCGGGCAAGTTGGCTTTCTGCACCGTTAAAATTCTCCAACCACAGCAACACCTCGTGATCCAGCCGGAACTGAAATTCACTACCAAGTAAATAATTGTGAAAGTATTTGGGAAAACAAAGCACGAAGTTCAGCGAAGAGTCTCTTTTCAGCGAATTCATTTTCTTAGCTGTACAATCGCGAATATGTATGGGTTATTTTGGATGTACGCGTACATTCATACAAAACAACCCACCAAGATTCGTCGAAATAATATTAAACCAAGAATTTGCAGAAATGAAACTTCACTTGCACCGAAAAAGAAACTTTACATGAGCTTGGATTTCAAGGGAGATTTAACAAGCGATATTCTCCAAAGAAGAATCACATCAACCTTGAAAGGAACATTCTTTGCAGCAATGCTAAAAATAGTGCTCACCAGTAGCCCACTGATCTTCAGAAGCCTTAAGAATACGATCCCGCATCTGACCACTTCTATTTGTGTACAACAGTTCACCTGATGATATGGAGCCAGGCACATCGGTCGTTTGACACGCAACCTGTCCAAGAGGATTCAGGAACACTATCCAGCATGACTGCGAAAAGACAATAGTGGTGCCAAATGGAGTGCGATAATTGAACATCTGGTTAACACTGATCATTCCATCTGAACAAATGTCTCCTTCAAAGTAATCTACACAGTCAAGAATAAACTACCAAAGGCAATATGCTTTCGTCTTCTTTGTGTCGCTGAAGCTCTGGCTATTCTCATAGAAAAACCGGAGCTGCGCATACAAAAGATTAATACTCAACAACTTCTACTATCATGGTAACAACTTTGTTGAGTTTTGATGACTTAATTTTGTTTGTTTGCCTGTTCCTTTAACTGCTTTTACTTCATGCACTCATTTGAAGCCCTTAGGTAACTTCGTATTCTCTACTCTTTTCCTCTGTGCATCCTGAGTACAACTTAGTCATCAAACTATCCGTGTCACTACGTAACTCCTTTCTATCAACTGTTTTTACAACTCATCACCTTTGTTACTACACTAGTTTTATTAACCGCCGATTTTCTTGACCGTTTTTGTATTACGTAACTCAACCAAAACTTACTTATTTTCAGCTGTTTAGTTGAAATAACCATGACCAATTGTATTTCTATTCAACAAACTCAGTATACACATACATACAAAATATCTCATACATATTCGCGATTGTGCATGTAAGAAAATGAATTCGCCGAAAAGAGTCTATTCGCTGAACTACGTGTTTTGCTTTCATTAATGCCCGGATGGGGAATATGCATGAGTTAATTGAAGAAATACACAACAGTTTACATCTCACAGCAACTCGTGGAATGTCGCGTATCTCTTGTCCAGAGTTCGGCTAAAGTGTGCAATAGCTCTCACTTGCCTGTTAGACGTGACCTGTGCGAGAACAGATGCTATCGCCTGTGCATCAGCGTCAGTATCCAGGATGAAAGGGCCGCTACCAGGTAATGTATCTGGAAATTCTAAGACCGAGGAAGAGTTGGATTGTGTTTTAAGCGTACTGAATACCACCAAACAACCGTTAGTCCGAGCGAACTTCCGTCAATTTGGCGGTAATTGATGGAGAGAGGCTGACACACTGACAAAATTGTGAGAAACAGTAGTAATATAAATCAAGACTAAAAAACTACATAGATGTGCTGTCGATTTCAGGGTGTCCCGGTTCAGGACCTCTTGCATCTTGATTCTACCCGTGCTACTCACTTATGGAGTAATCTTATTACCAAGCAATGTGTCAGAATTCATCGGGAAATGACATTTAGAGGCTTTCAGCTTATGGTTACTCTCGCTTAAATGTCAAAACACGGCTCGGAGGCCGGCATGATGCTATTCAAGCAACTGCCCGAACACGGTGATGTCATCCAGGTAGATGAGGCACCGTTTAGGAACTAAACCTGCAGGCTCTGCTCACATGAGCCATTGAAACGTAGCGAGGGCATTCAATAGGCCAAATGGCATGGTCATGAATTCAAAATATCCAGTGGGCACGACAAAAGGCAGTCTTCGGTTGGGAAGAGAAGCTTCCGATATTAGATTGTAGCATGAATAGATAAGAAGATGGAAGTAAAACACCAATGTTTACAGGACGTCAACACATTCAAACCGATATTTGGATTTCAGATCATCCCACTCTGTGTCAGCAAAAAGAGGATTGGTGAAATGTTCAAGTAATTTGGCACAAAAACTGAGTAGTACCAAGGAAAATCTAAGACAGGAAGTGAGGCATATAAGAGAAGCTTTGGAACTTAATAATTACCCCAACAAATTAATCAGGAAGTATGTAGAAAAATGCAAAAATAAAATTATTAATAATGGTGGGGACAGTGGTAACAATAAAAAATGTAGTGATGACATGTATGTCAAACATCCACGGTATAATGACAATACCTGCTATAGGGAGTTTAAATCATCAGTAGTACTTCCATACAATGGAGAAATTTGGAAAACTTACGGAGAGTACTTTACAATGCAGAAACAGAACTGGCTTTCAAACCCACAAACTCAATTAGAAACAAGTTTTGTCAGTTTTGTTAAAGGATTGATCCTGTGGAGCCAATTAGGTGAAGCAATTTAGTTTATCCAATACCCTGATGGGATGATTGTCAGTTCAAATACATCGGTCAGAGTAGTAGGAGTCGGGCAGTCAGACTGACGGGACGCTAAATTCCAGATTAGTTGACCCCAATAAGATGAGAAATTTGGAGAATAGTTCAGCCGCAGATAGCACTGACTACATGCAATTACATGCAACCATACGATAAGATAGGATAAGATGACAGTTTTATAATCTAATGTAACAGGGTGGAGGGAGAGACTGATCACAGAAGCCTTGTTTATCGAGTCAACTGCAAACACGTGTAATGGGAATGATTCATCACCTGTCCCAGATATCTAGAGAATTCTACTGCCCCTACGACAAATAGAAGAGGACAAAGAAAACTATAAATCGGAAGTTGAGAACTGAAGTTTCGGAGTCGTGTGATTATAACTGACATGATTATGAACAATGAATTGTGTTCGAAACGTCATCCAGTAAATAATATTTTTTCACTGTAAGACAAATCTAATAAACAGAGAAGTAATAAGGGATGACATCCTACCACATCGCTGAAGTTTCAGACACATATTTTCTCCAGACAGTTTCTGGTCGTTTATCATTCCGAGTAGAAAACCTTTTGTCAAGAATAATGAAGCTGTCTTATTTAAAATCTGTTTGAAACGAAGAGGATCAGGTGGATTTTAAACCTAGAAAACAGTTAGATCTTTATAGTTTGTCAGATCATGAAAAACAGTTGCACTACGTATTTAGACCAACAGGTGGCAATGTTCACCTTGGACCAACTGCTCTTATGAGAATCTCCAGCTGTGAATAACGTTCAGCCGATGTCGCATTAGCTATGGATGCCTTTCCGTAAGCTTTCATAGAATTATCCTTATGAATGTACTGATGAGTATTGTCTTGCTCTGCTTCAGATTCTCCGGAATATCTTCCTCGTACAACATCTGTCTGAAGTCAGTTGACTGATGGTGACTAGCAGAGGAATCCGAGAGCTCACATTTCGTTCTATTCGGGACGCTTCAACCAATTAACTTCAAGCTGCATGATCAGACATCGTCGAAGCATCTACACAAGCAGCCTACATGTCACCCTGAGACCGGGCACTTCGGCCCAGTCAATTCACAGGAAAATCAAAATTGAGTGAAATAAACATCTGTCTTCAAATGAACAGTCGTCAAGATTTGACAGAATAGTTCTAAAATATTTGGGCGCCGAGTGAGAAGTAGACATTTGTAAAAAATTATATTTGTAAAGTCTCAGCGAGATTGAAAAACGTGGGAATTACTCATTTCAATCTCGCTGAGACTTTACAAATATAAATTTTTTACAAATGTAAACATCTGTCTGTTTTAGAATGTGTGGGCGGCAAAATCACACAAAATGGAAATACAATGGATATTAGTGATAATGACGATAATAATAATAATAAAATACAGAAAACAAATCGAGGCATATTTGACTTGCGTTTCATGCACTTTAGATACCAGAAGTTTACTCAAGATATGAACAATCTATATGTGATAAGGACTAAAAACACACATATATCAGCATGAAGATCGCCTTCTTAACTTCTCTTCAAAGCTGTACAGTTATTTCGGGGTGTGCATTTGCAGTTTTCATTCACAATGAAGTTCAGATATTACTGTCAGTTAGTAACAAAAACGAATCAGTCTATGAGAAATAACAATCTGTGAAGGGCAGTGAATGATTTCACACAATTGAGAAGATGAACGACCAGTTGGTTAGGTGATGAATAGTCACTTGGAAATAATTAAGAGGGAACAAGAGCGAAAATTCGAAAGTTGGTCCCGAAAAAACAAAAAGTAGAAAGATGACAGAGCTTTTTATACAACTAGTCAAAAAATACAACTGACACTAAAGACATGGTAGTAAACGAGTTTTGATGAAGTGTTTTTGAACACCAATTTCAGGTTTCTCATTTTGGAAAGTTAAAATTTCGGCTTCATGAAGAAGGTGTAAGCTTTTGAACTACCTGGATCTTACTTGATAAATGAATGAATCGAGTCTCTGCTGACGCTACATGACGAGAAGTAAAGATATTTTCTTAAAAACTGAACTGTTTCTATAGATCTGATCTGCAAGGGCAGAGTGTGGTGATCGTTTTCTCTTGACTGCTAGCCTGAAGTGAATCACATTTATGCTTCGATAAAATAATCCCTTTTCAAATAACCTAGTCAGAATAAAACAGGCTAAATAAATGCATTCACTAACTTTTAGTTTGAACTCTGATGAATGCATTGGAATGCATGTTTAGGAACATTTAGAAATAAAGAAATAATTTTGTAACTATTCAAACCACTGATGTTGACAATATCCTGGAACAATAAGAGTTTCAAGCCGAATTACATCACTGAGAATTCGTTGAAAATAATTTTAGCGTGTTTCGCAAATGTGAACAAGAAGTGATGGTTGCACAGCCCCGCTGAGACATTTAAAGTTCGATGAAACTGGTACAACTCTGTTCTCTTTTAAACATGTTTGAAATGGTGAACATTTCTTCTAAAATCTGACGAAATTTTTTTTGTCTCTCTCTATGAACACTTTAGCCTGATTTTATATCAGTGCACCTCCTTCATTGTTAATAATCGTCCCACTTAGTAGTGTGATAGCTCAAACTCCTTCAGTTCAGTGTTACATTCTGAACTGATCTATCTGCTATACGTTAAAATATGGTGAATCCCTGTGTGATTAATAAAGCAAACACGCCACGCCCAATATGCACCTTTCCATCTTTGTACATAGAATAAGAAGTAACGATTTATCTGATCAAAGAAGAAGGAAAGTCTTAAACACTGAATAGATTTTCATTCCGAATGTAGGTAAGCAAGAAAGAATAGTGCAAGATTACAAATAAAATTTGTCCGAGTTTTAACTTTCACCAACAGAACACACATTCGTTCAGTTTGTGGAAACTTGACTGATCATACGGTTAATTCAGTCATGTGGTGATATCACACAGAAGAAGCATAGAAAGTGACGGGGAATCATCTGTTTCAATTCACTTCTGGACTTGTCGACAGTGCCTTCTGAACTACTGTGAGTAGTAAGATTTTCAAGATTATTTGATGCACAGGAAACTTCTCAAACACTCTCGTATTGGTTTTCAACGTAACTAACAAAGCCAAAGACAAGAAAGCATTCATTACTTAACTAAGAGTATTTTAAAAATTTACTTATGAAACCTGTTTCGTATCGCATGTCACTGCAGAAAAGCAAAAGCAGGTTAACTTGTGCATTTTCTGTTGAATACTGTACTGATTTTATTGGTCACATTTTGTGATTCATTTGTGATAATAAATTATTGATCAATGAATGCATTAGTATGCTTTATGTGATACAGCTGAATACTGAGTATAATTTATCTATAATTGGCCTAAATTCTTAACACCATTGTATAAATGAACGCTTTTGTTGCAGTTGCATAAACAACAGTGGAATATATTTATCATTTAGACTATTGAACTGTAACTTTCAGTAACCAGGTGAGCTGAAAATACATGAATTATATTGTGATTACTCAACGGAGACCTTCCGTTAATCTATGATTCCATTGTTTGATTAATATACATCCTGATGTTTGAAATCTGAAAATTGTACCTCTCTCTCTCTCATTAAAGAATTTGACCAGACGTAGTAGTTGCTTATGTTATTTAACAGTACTAAATACTGTTTACTTCATACTATTGAATGAGTTATAAGCCTGCTTCAAACAAAAATCTTAAAATTTCCAATGCTGTACCATACTTACCATACATTATTTTTCACGTTATATTACTAACTAAACGGAATCAGATTATGACAGAAATAAACGCCATTTCTGTTCATAATGAACTTTTACATTTTTCTTTAGCTATACGCTTGATAATAAATTGAATGACTTGTAGGGTGAAGGTGATCATGTGTTGAGAGAGAACACACGACGAGAGGGAGAGAACAAATATTTACTCCCATGTCAACTATTGCATAATAGTAGTAATGTATTGATTTGAATATAGATCCCCATATCACCTTCCCCTTTCGGAATGGAGTGGGGTCAACATGAAAGCCCGTATTCTGTTTCCTGCGCCTGGTTGATCGTATTCAGCATGGTGATACTTTGCTGCCATTAGTCCCAAGGCATTTTTCGCGTTGGATTAAATAATGCATCTAGGAGACCACTGCGTGTTGTCTTTTTATCGGAAGGCATTCGCCATCGTAGTTGGTTCTAGTATCCAGCATCCTGATTGAACTAAAGTATATAGTGCTGGAGGTGTGTCATTTATTGATGGTCAGCACGGATGTTATTCAGTGTTATGGTCGGGTCTTGCTAGTGGCTACTAGGCAACATCATTCTGATGCTAACAAGTCTAGGTGACAATAGACCACAGATGAGTATCATTGAAATTAATAGATCGTCTGTCAAAGATTTCAACTCAAATCGTCAGATTTAAGGTTAATGATATGAAGAAGCGTGAGAAATTCGTCATTCTCGTCCTTGGATGGCTTAAGACAGCGACATCATGAGTTAAAGAGCAGGGAATAATCACAAAAGTGTAGTCTGGATGTCTGCAGTATGGCGTCAAAGGGTCGATCGAGTGTGCCTTGGAGAGGAAATATATTAAAAAATTGGTCAGTTCCAGATGGACCTGGTTTCGGAATTAGGAGATGCACCTTCCAGAAATCATCTTCGCCATCAAAATCTATTTTGAAATTGTTTTCAAATCGTCTCAATCAAGTCTCAGATATGACATTGGCATCAAGATCACAGTGCAATGTATTCAAAATTCCATCTACTGAGGAGTTATTACAGCTGGGGTAGCTTGGGATGACTGGAGACTAGAAATTTCTGAGCGCATAAACAACTGCATAATTTGCTTGTGTTGTTCATGGAATGCGTCCGGCTTGGAGGAATTTAACATAACTGTCTCCACTGTCTCTTATGATATCCTTAATTAACCTGCTTGACAATTAATTGAGCAAGCTGTAAGGCTACGGTGATCATGGATTGTGAGAGAGAACACATAACGAGAGAGAAAATAAGTATTCACAAGCATGCCAACTGGTAAATAATAAAAGCTATATAATATTGATGGTTTGATTTAAAGAAAGATAGTGCCAATCGACAGACTGAATATAGATCTCCATATCATGAACAATTGTTGATTTCCAAAATATGAACAGGCGAATAACGGGGTTTCATGAGGACAACATTCATACGGTGGACAAACATAATAATACGCGACGTTTTAGGGTACATATATATACATACATATTAGACTGATTGAAAACTGCTTAAACAAGTAAAATTTGAGCAAACTCAATTCAGAAGGTCCTTCCTCAGTAGAACTAATTTTTACACTCCATATATAAATTATTTCAAGCGAATAATGAATTTCCCATGACATGTTTCTTCAATTATTGACAAACTTCCCCTTACGAATATCTAATGTCATCCACTGTCAAAATGTTTTAATTTTAAATAAGATGCCAGATGTATACGATGACATTAACTGAATATGCTGGCCAGAAATTATTCTGGGCTGTTTAATTCATCCATTCAAAATAAAACTGACATACATCAATCAGATGATGTCTCCGTTAGTCAATAGTTATTAGAAATTCCAGGAAATTATTTACCGTAGTCGCATTATGGAGGCTGTTTAAAAGCAACGTCAAATTAATTCTACTGGAACAGACCACGCTTCATTCATGTTGTAGACAAACTAATCAAGTTTTCGGTTATTCAGCCATTTTAAACTGTCATTACTAATAACGTTTACTATAAGTAGCTTCATTCCTTTTCCTTTGAAGTATTTTTTTTTAATTTTTGATTACAGCTTGATGCCACACCGTATTTTCAGTACAAGTACGGCATTTTCAGCATGTGATATCGGTAGCCCAAATTTCACAGGCCGATCATAGATATCGGGTGTGCGTCGGCAGGGGATCGAACCCTGGACCATGTGCATGGTCGGCGAGAGTCCTAACCACATTGCCACCGATGCACGAAATTACACGAACATGATTGAGCATTTCAAACATACAGGGATAGCTGTTACTCTCAAAAGTCTTGTCAGCACTTTGAATACGTTATCCAAAAGGCCTCAAGTAAATTTATAGCATATGAAGTCTTTCTACTATCGTTTAACATTGACAGTGGATCGAAGGGGCGTTCTTGGGTCAACAAATCTTTATCAACTGAATTTTTGAATAAGATTTCTGAGATAACCGCAAGTGGTGTATAGTGCATATAAAAGGTTTCATTGTGCATGATACTTCTTTGTTTTTGTTTATGGAATCATCCACGTCACTTGAAATGAAGTCCTGCAGTTTGCGATCACTTCCTGTAAGTAAGGAGTTTGCCTCAGTGTATCAATGTACGAGTAGTGTTAGAAGTAACATAAGAGCCTCTCTTTCAAATTACTGTTTGCTGGTAATGACTGGATGAAAGTGAGACACTGGTCTATCCAAATTGTTGTGCAAGTACTAGGTTTTCAGTACCACTAAACATTTCTTGATGGCAGTTAGACTAATCTAGGTCACAACTGACTCTTCTGAAGTGCCGAATTCACCACAAACGCTGAAATGAGAAAATTCCACAGCATTTCTGTAAAAGAAAACCTGTTTTTACCCTGTTACAGTAATTGTCGTCTCATAAGGATAGTTGATATCTGGCGTCAGTATTGAATTAGATTTCTGAAATCTGATAACAGACTAATAAGTCGTTATAACACTAACAATGTTTTACAAACATTATTAAATATGTGTGTGCTTATTTCTCTTCTTTTGCTTCATCATATGTAGAAATATCCGGTAGTTTATTATACAAAAGCTTTTCCCAATGGAGTGGCCTAAGTTTTATCCATCTCGCATACCACTTTTTGCCGCCATTCACGCTTTCTTTTGGTTGCCAGTAATGTGAGTACAAATGGACTTTGAATTAGACTACTATTTACCTGGTTGTATTGTCCCCTGTGTATTCATAAAGCGGTTTCATATTTCTATTTTTCGTAAATGGATACACTTGGTAAATTTCTGTCAAATCAGTATGCTATATTATCCGTAACAGCAATTAAATGTAAGTCACCGACAGCATAAAGGAAATAATGATGAGTAGCATTGAGCAATTCAACGAATGGTTTCTGTATACGAGTAGTTTGAATGCCAAGCTGAAATTAGTTGAATCATTTTTTGTTTTCAATCGATAAATATTTGCATATCACATAAGCTGATTTGCGAAAAATCAAAGTAGAAATAATGAAATTAGTGCAAATAACAAATCAACACATAGGTGAATTAACTTTCTAACAAATAAGTATTAGATGTTCTACGGTAGTATTCCAAACCGACGAAGATTTCCACAGGAATAGTTCGATAATCAGGAAAGGTAGGACATAGTGAAAAAACCAGTTGAAAGTATCATTGTGTAATTTGTAAGGTAATTTCATCCTATATGAACTGCTTACTGAGGGATTAAAGATGCCGACCTAAGTCGATGAAACGCGTTACACCACGAAATCACAAAAAACATAATCAAATGGCACTTTGAAGGTGATATATTTCTTACTATCTAAAGGTAATTAGCGGGAGTATAAAGTGAGTATTTGCAAGATATTTATCTGCCCATTTTATTTCAGGTATTTTATCGCGACTTATTATGACCATGTACAAGCAGTTGTTCCATACGTGAGGTGAGTGAAGATTATATTTATGTATGCATGTAGATATGCAGCTAAGATTGTAACTGTTCTGGTTACTCATGGGACCCTCTTAGCTGTGATTTTTCAGAAAAATTGAGTTCGATCTAAGTGAGGTTTTATGTACTTCTTCAAACATGGTCAGCGAAACAACAAATGCTAAGAAGGCAAATGAACTGCCAAGAAATCCTCAAGTCAAGCATCAACCACTTACTTCTGGATCTCTTCTGCAATTTGTAGTGACACAAACCTAAAAAAGGGTGGCACATTGCTGTATTTTCACAAAGCATAGGTATAATATTATACATTGATGCAAAGCTACTTTACACGATGTTAGGATAAGTCATGGCAGTGCAGAATAAGATGCTTTGGACGCTTTCATTTTCTGATTAGTTTATCTTATTTAATGGTTGAGAATTCGAAAGTACAGTTGAGAGTTCGTCTTGAAGAGCATTCTAAAGTCTTCATATAAGCCTAATACCATATCTATTTCGTTCATATTTCCCATTGATGTAGGTGTTTATCTTTGGCACTGTTGTGGAATGTAATGTAATTTCATATTAGATATTTTTATTTTTAATAAATATCATACAGTGATGCAGTATTAACAACTGGATGACCTTTCGAGAGTAAATTGTTGCTTATAATCATATCAATTTTAGTCGCACTGTCTCATAATTTGTCTCGTATATGTTTGCTCTCTTTCTGTTCATCCAACTAATTTTTTGTTTGCTGCCACTTTCCTTATCTCCAGTATAGGCGTCACGTCATTTCGATTACACGTATGTGGTGTTGAATCGATGAACAAAGCCTCTCTTGACACCTAACTATGTTACTTTTTAATACTTTCACCCTGTCCTAGTCTATCCTCGTTTGAGACTGCATGTAAGTGAATGCAGTGCAATGCCTGAGCTGTTTTCTAGGTTATTTAACTTACCAGGGTGGAGTATTCTAGGTCTAGCTAAATTCTTTTGTTCCAGTAACCTAGTTGACCCTGATCTACTAGTATGAAATATGCGATTGACCTCACAGTCATTACATCGTATTTGGTAGATTTTTATCATTTTTCCTGTCCGTCGGTGGCACAGCGGTAGGATGCTCGTCGATCACGCATGTGGTCCTGCGTTCGGTTCTCAGCCAACGCACTCCTTTACCTCGGTAAACAAGTAGTAAACTGATAAAGAGGGAAGGTCGAGCATGAGGCTAGCAACTCAATCACATAAAAATAAACATCACTGCTACCGAAACTTCAAGCTTCTTCGAATTTGATCTGGTGGCTGCAATGAAGATATCATTTGTAGGTTTCTGAGTGTTGAACTTGAATTACAGTGGTCTGTTTCCAGTTGTTCTGAAGGATTTCAAATTCACCTTGAAGGTTTCTTGAACCAGATAATGGTGTGGCCTATTTCTGCTTCCTATCTCTTTTTTGTGCCCGGCAGGCTGTTTCTCCACTTCTTTGAGCAGCATTGCGATGGAATATATCTAGTTTTTGATGTATCCATCAAGCGAAATCCATCTCGCTCACTTTGCGTATATCCTACCATTAGTACACGCCACTTGCAATCACCAAAGCATTTGAGACGCAGAAGGCTGCGAAAAATTTTCCATTTTCATTCATTTCACCGAGCGAGGACCTATCAACCAATGTTGAGTTCTCTTCCTGTATGGTCTGCTCCATGTTCCTCTTGCATTCATATGACCCATTAGGATCTTTATGTTGCCATTACTGTTTGCGTTTGTCTACAGAAATCTTCCTTCTTATCTTTGTCTGAGATATTTGGAGCACTGTGCGTAGCATTGGACAATTTTAAGTGCACAGGCTTCATTTTGATTTGAATCTTGCTGTCACACTCCTTCATAAAGAGATTGGTTCCCACCTCATAATAGCATTCGCTGATGTTGTTTTTGTTGATGGCATTGGTGAGATTATGATAGCCACTCACTGCATCAGTGTGCTTGCGGTTGTCGTTTGGGTAACCAGACCGCAATAGATTTCTCACTCTCCAGTTGATAATGGGGAAAGTCTACATCTATTCCATTTCCTCTTTCAGATTATCAGTTCATCTATACCATATCTTCTCACTTCTTTGGCTACTCTGGCAGCTTTCACGCCATGGTTCCTTGTACATACATTCCATGTCACCATCCTTATCCTTGCTTTCATTGTGATCGTGTAGACAAGTCTGTTTAACATGTCTTTGGAGACTTCCACCAATCCGCGTCATTTCATCTCTCCGATTGCAGCGAAGAATATGTTTGTTATCGATATTTGTGTTGTGTGTGTTGTGTTGATGTCGCCATTCGGGATGTTGTCCATTACTGTTTGCGTTTGTCCATAGAATGAGGTGTGTTTCTTAGGTATTAAGATACTTTCACTACACACTTAATCTCTTTACACTAAAAACTCCATTTTCTTTTATTCAGCGCTTTTGGTTTATATCCGCCGGAAAAATATATGTTTATGTATTCATCGTTATTATTTGGAGCACTAAGTAAGCACATGATACTTTTATGTAGAATATCCACTTTATTGATAAACTGTATCTGCATTGTCTATTATTGGGACTCAAAATGCTTAGTTTAATAGTTATAGGAGAATTCGTTACATCAATTACGATAGATTGGAATGAGGTAGATTGACTTGGTACAAGAATTTCAATTAATCATTCATAGATGGATAGACATATTGATCAGTGATATAAAGATAGATAGATGGACATAACATTTTGAGACACGACGCATAATTTTGAGACAGTATTACGTCGTGCAACAGTGAAATTGGCATTGTTCAGTGGATTTTATCGATGTGGCCATCGGACAAAAATATGTAATCAAGTGGTTCACAAAGTTATCAAAAGCTGCATTGCTCAAATATTCTAAGAAGTACATAAAAGATAAAATTGTATTTTCTATGTAAGTAATCGATAGCTGAGTTGGACACATACCTATTTAGTTAACCTAGAAGAAAAATATGACCTTCTAATTATGTGGTTTACATTAATGTTTGCAACAATGTGTTCAAGGTGAACTTATTAAAACAAATTCTTAAGTAAAAGTATATCAGCTAGCCTGGGTAAATCACTGCACCATTCTCATCTCTGAAAAGAATCTTTTCAGCTGGATGGGAAGTGTTTACATTTGTTTATGCAAATGTAAACTACTTGATAATAAGTGAAACAACTCTACTCACAGTGATGTACAAATATTTTGCTAATTAACTCATACTTGACTTTCTCGCCACTAATTAGTAAACCTACAGATGAACGGAAAAGATGAGTGAGAAGTGAGATTGTGAAGGCATTTCACTTGGAGCCACATCTTCTACTGGGATTAGCGTTTCAATGAACACTCTCTTAGAGGAGATATTAATAGAGATGAAGGTGATTTATGTAGCTGCATGTGATAACTCAACTGGTTTCATCAATCTTAAATATTGTGCGTGAATAGGCTTTAAAGTTCAGAAATGCACCGATCTATGTTGGCGGTCTTTATCGATATTCACTCGTGTTCTCCGAGTAATTGAGATCAGAGAATTACTGATCCATGACAAATTCCACACATTTCATCCGTTATACTTATATTTACTAATTAACATCTTAAACCTTCAGTGTGACTATCATTACTTTCTCACTATTCATCACGTCTGTCTCAAGAACATCCTCATTTTGAGTTAACCCTTTGGAGACATCCATGTAACCAAATAATCACAGACAAATGATAATTTATCTTTCGTAGGTTCTTAATATTCAAATGATGATCATTAATTGCTCACACAAATAGAATACATTTTCACTTTAGTTATCATAAGTCAATGGTTTTGGTACTTAATGATGAGAAGAAGACTTGCGGAGAGAAATGCTTGTTCACCGGTTGGCGGACTACTATGCATCATGGTACCAATAAATTTGACAATATCAGGCATATCCATAATAGCATTGTCCCTGATTGATGTAAGTGGAACTCATTTTGATTCTATTATGATATATGATATTATATTTTAAGTAGCCAGATAATGTTTCTCTTATGGATAGAAAGTGTGGTTTGATTGGCCCAGTAATTTGTCGGTTAGGTGAACAAGTGAGTTTACGTTCAACTAAATGTACCTACAAAATGGTTCGACCAGAACCAGTTATTTTTATCAATATTGGCAAAAATGTGTTTGAGTTTAGATATCTAGAGATAGTTGACCACACACTAATGTCTTCTTTGTAAAAACGCTTATCCAAGTGTTTTCAAGTGAACACGTTAACTTACGGAATAACGAAATTCACCACTTAATATTGAAAATAGTGAAATAGGGTTCATTGATCTTGCCAATTATGTATTACTAATTTACCAGAAGTCAACTTGTTTGGAAGTCGTGTCCGGATCTTTGAACTTCAAGTGTCAAACTGCAGAGTAGCCTCAGATGGCTTTTATCATAAGCAGATGAATTAAGACTGCTGCACTTTGAAATTTCCTATTGCTAAAAATATGTGTGTGCATTTGTTAGTATCACTTATATCACTCTTACATTCAGTTCATTTGTTACCATATATAATAAATACAAAGGATATTTTCCCAGATTCACTCTCCCACAGAGTGGAAATTCCAACAGCAGGAGAAGCTTGAAAATTAAGTTAAGCAGCTTTTACAGCGCCAGAATTGAAAGCCACAGTGGTCGTTGTGTTCTGAATGCCTTTCATTGATGATCAGCTAATATTTCTGTTAGATGTGTTTCAGATTCACTTGATTCACTTGACACATCATTAGACAGCTGGTGTTACTTAAATGAACAAAGTTTTCATGCAACACAAATTTACTCGAATGACAAAGATTCCATCGTTCTGTTACTTTCAAATAAATTTTGGAATGAACCACATATTACACCATGTAGCTAATAGTAGTAATAATATGTGTGAAGCTAAGGTTCCCTCTAGGGTTCTCTCTAGGGTAATCGCTCTTATCACAATGATTTCAGGATCATTTAGGCTTCCTGTTATATAAACATATACGCATTACCATTTCATCCATTGTCATGCAGTGTGTGCTACGCAAAATATTGTAGCTTAGTTTTTGAATGATGTAATAACTTTATAACACCATTTGTTTTACAGGCAAAAACTCACAATTTTATACATTATTGCTTCTCTCTACTGAATTTCTATGGTCACATCGTTTCGAATCCATTGGGTGCTCTGCTTGTTTTATATTCTTTCCGTCCACGGAAATGGTTTTTCTTGGCTAGATTAATTGTTTGGATTCAGATGATTCTTGGTGCATATTTTTGTGAGTCACACTCGAAGAGAGTATTTCTATCTGAATATTTATATAAAAAATAATTTCACCAGTCACCAGTCAGATAATGTTTTTTCTTTGCAAAGCAAAATTATAGTAATGCAAACAAGCTATGTATATTTACCAGGCACTCACAGACATTCTCAATTCACGAGGATATTGAAATTCTGCTAACTGATAATCATTATTAGCACACTTTTAGGGATCTCACTACTTTACAAAACCCATTGCTTCTCAAAGGTTCAGTGATGATTCCAAAGTGTTTTGGTGCCAGTCCACAGATTGAACTGTTAAGAGTCAGTGTTATTTTCTGAAGAACAAATAAGTTGTGAAATGACTCATTTTAGTGATTCGGTGTTAAGTTCACCGGAGGCATTTTTGTTAATGAGAGTAGACAGAGTACCAACAAAAGTTGCTTGAATTCCTGAGTTGTAACTTCAATTTCACACTGTAGCTTTGATAATTCTATTTGTTATAGCACAAGTCGAATCTGAATTATCTACCTTTAGAATTCTTATTTTATCGTTTGACTATGTAGGTATTTCAAATAAGCAAATGTTTCTTTGATGAAGTATTTTACTGTGTCTTTGACTAATTGAATTTCGACCGTGTCTAACTTTCCCATATTACAGTCATATACTACAATAAGATTGGTCTGCCAATTTTGAAAGCGAAAGACTTCTACTATATAAAACCACATGAACCGGTAAGTCAAATAATATGTACAGGTTAGTTTGGTGTTCCGAGAGGACGAGATTACGAATGATATGGAGGCAGCCAGTCAAAGTTTTCGTATGTAATAATACACTGAAAACAGACTAGGAAACCATAGTTGACCACCTACTGACTCTACTACTGCAGAAAGTTTGGGAGTAAAGAAAGGTACCTGATGACTACGAGAAACGTAACTCTGTCAAACTGTCAGAGAAAGGCAACCGACGTCAATGTAAAGACTGACGTGGCTATTGTCCACCTAAGCAAACTGTTAAGCCACCTTATCGTGGAGATTAAAAAGATGCACTAGATGGAGGATTCTGTCAAATACAGACTGGATTCAGTGGAAACAAATCATATAATTCTGAATAGCAATACTAATTGCGAGTATCAGACACAGTCTGAAAATCCGGTCAACTATTTACCTTAAGCTAAACCATTTTGAAAGACTTTCTATAGAGGCAACCATGAAGTAATTTGTTAACCACCCGAACGAGACGAAGTGCAGTGACTCAGGCGTTTACAAATGTTCTTCAGAAGCTATAAGATGGCGGCGCATGCCAATTTATTCACGACAGATAGCCGAGTGAAGTGTATCAAGTAAAGATATGAGTAAGACGAGGTCTCCTACTGTCATCGATCACTTTCCTGTCTGTGGGGGACTGCATCATGCAGCAGCATATGGGGAGCGAGAAGGCGGTCATTTGTTGAACTGACATAAAGCTCACAGAATATCTGGATTTTGCAGATGATTTGTACTTCATTTCACACAAACTCACTGGCTTACAAAAGAAATGCATCAAGCTGACAGAGGGGATAATAAAGCGGCGCTACGAGTGAACATAGGGAAGACAGAGGTGACAAAGATACCAACCAACAAATATCATTACCCATCACCTTCAACCGAAGGAATTCGAACAAAGTCGTCTTATCTGCATAGGACCGTTTTAATTACGAGCGATGCGAATGAAAATGTCTATCAGACAGCATGAAGAAAGCATGGCATGTGTTTATTACTCTGGAATCAGTTTGGTGAGTTACAGCACATATTACGAATAACAATATCGAAATTTTCAACACTAATGTCACGTCAGCGCTTCTGTACTGTCTGAAGACTGTCCTTGTGCATCACTGAGGGCATTTCCAACATTCTGCTGCAAATCTGCACTGGCAACCTGGTCCTGTTCCTATAGTGAAGATGGTATGGCCAGTTGGAATGGATGATCAATCAGTAAACAGCCAGACAAGAACGTGTTGTCTAACGAATATGCAGATGGAAATAGAGATAAATTGGATATACCCTGAGGTAATCATTGAATGACCTCATATTCCAGGCCAATGAACGGAAGAGAAACCAGAAACCAAGAATCTAATGAAATGGTGTGTTCTGGTGAATCCTTGTGTACAATTCAGATCTTATGGAAAGAATGGTATTATGATACAATTTTGAAGTCAGTTTTATTAAGAAACCTTCTTCAGAATTTACATGGAACATTTAGTCTCGGAAAAGTCCTTAGAATCTGATTGTAACCCCTGACTCCTCATCCTTACGTTGACTCCTAACCCTTAACCTTACAGGATAGACATTTTGATGGATACCCATAATCCTACAAGATAGGGAGTATACTAGACATCTCTTTCAAAAATACGCTGGTTTTTCCATTTCAATCATTTTGGTTCGGCTTACTCTGACTGGCCACTTTAGATTACCTAGTGCTCTCATTCTCTTGCATCTTTGACTTTGACTAATCTGCCTGATAGAACTTTAATATAAAACTCTTTTGAGTTTTCTAAAGGTTGTAAAGGGTGAAATCTATGATTGCATATTCTGTCTCTGTGCGTCATTGGCACAGTGGTTAGGACGCTCGCCCACCATGCACACAGTCCGGTGTTCGATCCCCTACCGACGCACACTTGATATCAATGGTTGGCCTGCAATATTTTGGCTACCGATATCACATGCTGAACATTCCATACTTGTACCAAAATTACCATGTGGAATCAAGCTATAATCAAAATTTAAAAAATGTATACATATGTGTATATTATTATTATTATTGTTCCCTTGGGTTCCTAGTGGAACATAGGGCTTCAACTGCACGTCTCCACTTGCTTCTGTCTTGTGCTGTTCTTTTCACTTGCGTCCATGTTATTCCATACTGTTTCATCTCCTCCTCACACGATCTCCTCCATGTCAACCTTGGACGTCCCACTCGCCGCTTCCCTTTCGGGTTCCACTCGAGCACTGGCCTGACGTGTGATGTCACCCAGCGGCCTCCTCAGCGAGTGTCCAATCCATCTCCACTTCCTCCTGCATATTCGTTGGGCGATTGGTTCCTGTTTCGTTTGTTCCCATAGCTTCTTGTTTGTGATTCTTTCTGGCCATATAATCTTCAGTATGGAGCGAAGACAGTTGTTGATAAAGGTCTGCAACCTGTTGAAAATATTCTTGGTGACCCGCCAAGTTTCTGATCCGTAAAGCAAAATTGACTTGACGTTTGTATTGAAAATCCGAATTTTGTTGTTGATTCAGGTTGAGTGACGAAGATTTCCAGATTGGTTTCAGGTTGATGAATGTGTTTCTCGCCTTCCCGATTCTCGCTCGATTTGACATCCTCGTCCGTTCCTCCTGTGGTTGAGACAATGCTCCCCAGATAAGTGAAAGAAGTGACCTCTTTCAAATCCCTCCCGTTGATGGTGATTGGCACTGGATGTTGCTGCCGTTGTTGGTTGGTTATTTTCATAACCTCCGTCTTGTTTATGTTCACCTGGAGTCCTGTCTTTGCTGCTTCTTCGACCAGTTTGTCGGTTTTTGCTTGTAAGTCTTCGATTTTGTGTGATATCAAACATATATCATCCATGCGCGAAATCCAGGTCTTCTAGGTTCTTCACGTCGGTCCAGGATATCCCTGTCTTCTCGTTTCCCACTGTCTGACGACGCATAATCCAGTCCACCACAATTAGGAATATCATTGGTGATAATAAGCACCCTTGTCTGACTCCTGTGTTTACTTCAAACGCTTCGCTGAGTTTTCCGTTGTGGATCACTTGACATGTGCCGTTGTCGTACAGCTGCTGAATGAGGTTGATGAATATTTGGGGTACGCCGTAGTACTCGAGTAGTTTCCAAATTACTTCGCGGTCAACGCTGTCGAAGGCCTTCTCAAAGTCTATGAAGTGGAGGTAGAGATTTGATTGCCATTCCATGCTTTGTTCGATGATAATGCGTAGAGTTGCAATTTGGTCAGAACATGATTTGCCTTTCCTGAATCCAGCTTGTTCTGGTCGGAGTTCTGTATCCAGTGCGTCCTTGATTCTCTCCAGGATGATGCGACTCAGGATTTTACTTGGCGTCGACAGGAGCATGATTCCTCGCCGGTTCTTGCAGAGTCCCAGGTCGCCCTTCTTTGGTAGTTTCACGAGGTAACCTTTCCTCCAGTCAGTAGGCACCTTTCCCTCTTTCCAGATCTTTTGCAATAATGGAGTCAGCATATCTGCCGTCGTTTCTGGGTCCGTTTTCAGTGCTTCCGGGGGTATTCCATCTGGTCCAGCTGCTTTTCCAGCTTTCAGAAGCTTGAATGCATTCATGACTTCAGTTTTCGTTGGAGGATTGGTGTCAACTTGCAGTTGTGTACGTGCTGTTGTTGGTATTACTGGACGGGTTGTAGGTGGTGGTCGATTCAAGAGTCCTTTGAGGTGGTCCGCCCATTGTTTAATCTGTCTTTCTTCTTTGGTAATTGGGTTCCCTTGGCTGTCCTTTATAGGCTTCACTTGTGTTGATCTCTTCCCGCATAGAGACTTGGTTATCTGATATAGTGTCCTCAGGTCCCTTTTGCCTGCTGCCTTCTCAGCTTCAGTAGCCAGGTTGCCGTAGAATTGTCTTTTGTCCTTTCTGGCACTCTTCTTCACTTCTTTGTCCAGTGCTGTGTAAGTTGAGTTCAGCGTCTCTTTCTCTTGTCCATCTTTGCATTGAATCATTTTCGCTTTCACCACTCTCCTCTCCTCTATTAGTTTCCAAGTGTCTGTTGAGAGCCATTCCTTGTCTTGTTTCTTCTTTCTTCCTAAAACCGTTGAGCACGTTTCGTTGAAAATTACCTTCAGAGAGTTCCAATGGTCTTCCACGGATGGTTCCTCAGTGGTGCCACGTAGTGTTTCCTGCTTTGCTCTGACAATTGCAGTGAAAATGTCATGTGTGATTGTGTCCTTCAGTTTGTGAGTGTTGAACTTGCATTGTGGCCTATCCCCAGGTATCCTCGAGGCTTTCAGCTTCACCTTGAAAGTCCCTTGTACCAGATAGTGTTCTGAACCCACATCTGCTCCTCTCCTCGATCTTGTGTCCAGTAGGCTCCGTCTCCACTTCCTTGAGATTGAAATGAAGTCTATCTGGTTTTTGGTGTGTCCATCTGGTGAAATCCATGTTGCCTTGTGTATATCCCTGTGTTTGAACACACTGCCACCAATCACCAAATCATTGAAGGCGCAGAAGTCTGAGAAGAGTTCGCCATTTTCGTTCATTTCACCGAGGGCCTCACGACCCATGGTGAGTTCTCTTCCTGTATTGTCTCCTCCCAGTTTTGCATTCATGTCGCCCATCAGGATTTTGATATCGCTCTTTGGGACGTTGTCCATTACTGTTTGTAGTTGACTGTAGAAATCCTCCTTCTTCTCATGTTCTGAGGCGTTTGTAGGCGCGTAGCACTGAATGATTGTAACCTTTTTTCCTTTTGAGTTGAACGTGGCTGTCATTATGTGTATATATATAAATATATTACTTCGTGTTTCCGTTTTACTTGCTTCTCAAGCATGTTTCCTATTGTATTTGTGTTGAAGGGATATGAAGAATTTAAATGGAGTGCAGTGTGCGAATGGATCGTAGTACTGGGATGCCTAGAAATCGAACTGATCACAAGTTTGGAACTACGTCATTACGAAAAACGGACTGTAGATAGAATAAGACGTTCCACAAGATCACGGAGATTTTAATTAACTGCAGACATTTTTTTCAATGCACGTGAGGATATAGACATAATTTAGAATGATTTATATCCTTTGTTATGTTCAAGTCCTATGATTCTCAAGGATTTTCTTTTCTTAAAAATATGTTTAGAAACATCATTATTATAATAATTTTTTGCACCACTTTCTTTACATTCACAACTTATATATTATATGGAAAGATGACAGTAAAAAGAAAATAGATTCCAGGCTTGCAGTATTTTTTTCATTTTTTCTAAAATGAACAGTTGAAATGATTAAAATATACTTCATACTGCGATCACCCAATCAGCTTGCATAATAGTAGATTTCCAGAGGCTTGAAAATTTATATAAAATATTTAGAAAAATAATAATCAGAGCAAATAAGTGTCATCTGTAATTTCATCAAGCTCTGCTGGCATAAATCTCTTGCTGATAACATTAAATGTGAATTAAAATCATTTGGGAAGCTGTAATGTGGTTGACGTGCGTCGGTGGCATAGCGGTTAGGACGCTCGCCGACCGTGCACATGGTCCGGGGTTCGATACCCGGCCGACGCACTTCGTTACCTCGCTAAGCCAGAAATAAAGCTGGTTAAGGGGAAAGGTTGGGCATGAGGCTGGCAACCCCATCCTGTAAAAATAAACACTGCTACAGAAACTTCAAGCCACTAGCTTGAAGCCCTATATTCCATTGGGAACGTGAAGGAATAAATAAAATAATAAATAATAATGTGGTTAACGCACAAGATGGAATTACAGTCCATTAGTTTTTATTACAGTTTAAAGATATATAAAATATGTAGTCAGTGTGAACGTGAGATGAATGAGTTTAGCTGGTTGAGTGAAGTGTTTATGTGTTCATATTCAACAAAGGAATGGGTTTTAGAGAATGCATTTCACTCAGTGGCGTGAGAGGCGGCACGAACACTACAAGGAAAAAAATAAACAGTTGAGTGGGATAAGCTGAATGCGAGTTTGAGAAGTGAGAATTAACGATGGTGATAATAAAATTAGAAAATTAAAGCGATATGAACAGAGTTATCATACTGGTGAAAAGTAGTCAAGTAGTAAAAGTATATAACAAGTCTGGTATGATATATGCTACTATTGTGAGGTCTACTGTGGCTGTAAGAAAAGCTGAGGTTAGTTCTTACTGATTCTCAAACGCTTCAGTGACGAATAGAAAATGAAATGACGAACGTTTATGCAGAATATTCTACATTCAATGTACGAACGTTAGTGCTTCCCCTGTCAACTAAATCAGAAATGCGATGGCACTGTTTATTGATCTTGTTACCCAACGAAGGCAATTTCCGAGAGTTCAGCTGGTAATCACTATCAAATAAAGATAAATTTGAACGATATTCACTTGATATCTAGTGAAAAATTTGAGCAAATGGTTTCCGTATTGATTCGTTTTGTATGTATTGTTATCAGCATATATATTTATATATATACATGCATTTATACATAAGCAGTCAGATTTCGCAATATCCATTATTTTCTGGATAAGGATTATTACTACTTACTGATAATAGAATACATTTATTTGCAATACATACTAATAACACCACACACACACACAATGCAGATTATATCACTGATATCTAGCACATGACTAACATAAGATTAAAACAAAATAAAGTTTAAGATCACGATCAACATCACCCGCTCAGATCAGCTAAATATAAACTTCCTGTTAATAAATATCAGACATTTATTGATAAACTAGACGTGCTTATGTTTTAGCTAGCAAGTGAACTAGGAATTGCATATTCTTCTTTCACATCCCATGAGTATAAAAATTAGAAAAGTGAGAATAACTATGCCATCCAAACTATTTTAAAAGAGCCTCGCACAACCAGTTTCTTTTTGAAAATATCTACTTGAAACACAGCATAACAGGACACTTTTTCATCCAAACTAAAACAGTTAATTGATATTTAGTACGAGGATAAACAGTGATATTTTCAAGAAATGATACATTTTTCATGTGGTTGTGTTCTCTGAGCTGGATGGCTAAATTGCGAAGCTTTCGTCACCCAACTAGGTAACATATTCAGCAAATAATTCAATTTGTTGAAGTGAGCTTTTAGATTTCTCCACGAGTTTATTAATCATCTCTCCCGGTGACCCTGGACGTGATTGGTTGTTTCTGTGTGTTTTCACACCTTCACTTCACTCAGTTCTATGTCAACCAAAAGACTCAAAAGCGAAAGAAGATAAAACCAACATCATCTAGAAGATAAACTGTAACAACTGCGAAAAACACTACATTGGCCAAAGTGGACGTCCCCTTCGTCTTCGTATCCACGAACATAAGCTAGCCGTCAGAAGACATGACATCCACTCCCTTATATCACTACATACAGACAACCACGTGTCTGTATGTAGTGATATAAGGGAGTGGATGTCATGTCTTCTGACGGCTAGCTTATGTTCGTGGATACGAAGACGAAGGGGACGTCCACTTTGGCCAATGTAGTGTTTTTCGCAGTTGTTACAGTTTATCTTCTAGATGATGTTGGTTTTGTCTTCTTTCGCTTTTGAGTCTTTTGGTTGACATAGAACTGAGTGAAGTGAAGGTGTGAAAACGCACAAAAACAACAAATCATGTCCAAGGTCACCGGGAGAGATGATTAATAAACTCGTGGAGAAATCTAAAATCTCACTTCCACAAATTGAAGTATGCGCTGAAGATGTTGCCTAGTAGGGCGATGAAAAATTCGCAAATAAACTATCCAGCTCGGAGAACACAACCACATCAAACAGAGGAAGTTGTGCAATATGTGCTTTTTACAGAAGAGGAAGTGTGACAGATGTTTTGGAAGTTCTGCAATTCTTCAAATTTATCGTCGAATATATGGACGACTAATCTATAGAATTTTACCAACTCTATCATTGTTCCCTCCCTTGTCTACATATTCATTGCGCCTAAGATGTGGAATTGTTCATCAGAGTTAAGATCAGTTCACCTGATATGTATACATCCTCAGATATTTCTCAATATTTTTGAAGGTATTCGAAGGAATACAATCTCCCTTTCTGCCTGAAAAGATCATATCCAGTTTCTCCGAAAGGATCTGGTGCTGACAAAAACTACAAAGACTGGTCCAACACCACTACCAATGGAAGCAAACATATACAGATGCTGTGGATAGAGTGATTAGTAGACTTTGTGACGCAACTATAAAAACTCTACAACTGTAATTTTTTCACTGAACTGTTATTAACTCTTTCTAGTGTAGATATTTGCTCTTTCATACTGAATAATTTTTAACTTGATTGATTGTTGTTTCTTTCCAAATATATGCATTTTTGTCGACTACCTTTGTCTCTTTTACTTATCATTTCGAAGACATTGCATTATTATTATTATTATTGTTCCCTTGGGTTCCTAGTGGAACATAGGGCTTCAACTGCACGTCTCCACTTGCTTCTGTCATGTGCTGTTCTTTTCACTTGCGTCCATGTTATTCCATACTGTTTCATCTCCTCCTCACACGATCTCCTCCATGTCACCCTTGGACGTCCCACTCGCCGCTTCCCTTTCGGGTTCCACTCGAGGGCTTGACGCGCGATGTCACTCAACGGCCTCCTCAGCGAGTGTCCAATCCATCTCCACTTCCTCCTGCATATTTGTTGGGCGATTGGTTCCTGTTTCGTTTGTTCCCATAGCTTCTTGTTTGTGATTCTTTCTGGCCATCTAATCTTCAGTATGGAGCGAAGACAGTTGTTGATAAAGGTCTGCAACCTGTTGAAAATATTCTTGGTGACCCGCCAAGTTTCTGATCCGTAAAGCAAAATTGACTTGACGTTTGTATTGAAAATCCGAATTTTGTTGTTGATTCAGGTTGAGTGACGAAGATTTCCAGATTGGTTTCAGGTTGATGAATGTGTTTCTCGCCTTCCCGATTCTCGCTCGATTTGACATCCTCGTCCGTTCCTCCTGTGGTTGAGACAATGCTCCCCAGATAAGTGAAAGAAGTGACCTCTTTCAAATCCCTCCCGTTGATGGTGATTGGCACTGGATGTTGCTGCCGTTGTTGGTTGGTTATTTTCATAACCTCCGTCTTGTTTATGTTCACCTGGAGTCCTGTCTTTGCTGCTTCTTCGACCAGTTTGTCGGTTTTTGCTTGTAAGTCTTCGATTTTGTGTGATATCAAACATATATCATCCATGCGCGAAATCCAGGTCTTCTAGGTTCTTCACGTCGGTCCAGGATATCCCTGTCTTCTCGTTTCCCACTGTCTGACGACGCATAATCCAGTCCACCACAATTAGGAATATCATTGGTGATAATAAGCACCCTTGTCTGACTCCTGTGTTTACTTCAAACGCTTCGCTGAGTTTTCCGTTGTGGATCACTTGACATGTGCCGTTGTCGTACAGCTGCTGAATGAGGTTGATGAATATTTGGGGTACGCCGTAGTACTCGAGTAGTTTCCAAATTACTTCGCGGTCAACGCTGTCGAAGGCCTTCTCAAAGTCTATGAAGTGGAGGTAGAGATTTGATTGCCATTCCATGCTTTGTTCGATGATAATGCGTAGAGTTGCAATTTGGTCAGAACATGATTTGCCTTTCCTGAATCCAGCTTGTTCTGGTCGGAGTTCTGTATCCAGTGCGTCCTTGATTCTCTCCAGGATGATGCGACTCAGGATTTTACTTGGCGTCGACAGGAGCATGATTCCTCGCCGGTTCTTGCAGAGTCCCAGGTCGCCCTTCTTTGGTAGTTTCACGAGGTAACCTTTCCTCCAGTCAGTAGGCACCTTTCCCTCTTTCCAGATCTTTTGCAATAATGGAGTCAGCATATCTGCCGTCGTTTCTGGGTCCGTTTTCAGTGCTTCCGGGGGTATTCCATCTGGTCCAGCTGCTTTTCCAGCTTTCAGAAGCTTGATTGCATTCATGACTTCAGTTTTCGTTGGAGGATTGGTGTCAACTTGCAGTTGTGTACGTGCTGTTGTTGGTATTACTGGACGGGTTGTAGGTGGTGGTCGGTTCAAGAGTCCTTTGAAGTGGTCCGCCCATTGTTTAATCTGTCTTTCTTCTTTGGTAATTGGATTCCCTTGGCTGTCCTTTATAGGTTTCACTTGTGTTGATCTCTTCCCGGATAGAGACTTGGTTATCTGATATAGTGTCCTCAGGTCCCTTTTGCCTGCTGCCTTCTCAGCTTCAGTAGCCAGGTTGCCGTAGAATTGTCTTTTGTCCTTCCTGGCACTCTTCTTCACTTCTTTGTCCAGTGCTGTGTAAGTTGAGTTCAGCGTCTCTTTCTCTTGTCCATCTTTGCATTGAATCATTTTCGCTTTCACCACTCTCCTCTCCTCTATTAGTTTCCAAGTGTCTGTTGAGAGCCATTCCTTGTCTTGTTTCTTCTTTCTTCCTAAAACCGTTGAGCACGTTTCGTTGAAAATTACCTTCAGAGAGTTCCAATGGTCTTCCACGGATGATTCCTCAGTGGTGCCACGTAGTGTTTCCTGCTTTGCTCTGACAATTGCAGTGAAAATGTCATGTGTGATTGTGTCCTTCAGTTTGTGAGTGTTGAACTTGCATTGTGGCCTATCCCCAGGTATCCTCGAGGCTTTCAGCTTCACCTTGAAAGTCCCTTGTACCAGATAGTGTTCTGAACCCACATCTGCTCCTCTCCTCGATCTTGTGTCCAGTAGGCTCCGTCTCCACTTCCTTGAGATTGAAATGAAGTCTATCTGGTTTTTGGTGTGTCCATCTGGTGAAATCCATGTTGCCTTGTGTATATCCCTGTGTTTGAACACACTGCCACCAATCACCAAATCATTGAAGGCGCAGAAGTCTGAGAAGAGTTCGCCATTTTCGTTCATTTCACCGAGGGCCTCACGACCCATGGTGAGTTCTCTTCCTGTATTGTCTCCTCCCAGTTTTGCATTCATGTCGCCCATCAGGATTTTGATATCGCTCTTTGGGACGTTGTCCATTACTGTTTGTAGTTGACTGTAGAAATCCTCCTTCTTCTCATGTTCTGAGGCGTTTGTAGGCGCGTAGCACTGAATGATTGTAACCTTTTTTCCTTTTGAGTTGAACCTGGCTGTCATAATCCTGGAGGAGATTGGTTCCCACTGTATGAGGGCTTTAGCCGCTGTTGGTGACATCATGATGGCTACTCCCTCGGTGTGCTCGTGATTGTCCTCTGGGTGACCGGAGTAGATTATTGTCTCTCCAGTTGATAGTTGGCTCCTTCCACATCCGTTCCATCTGCTCTCGCAGATTCCCAACACTTCTATTCTATATCTCCTCATTTCTGCGGCTACCTGAGCAGCCTTCCCAGCTTCGTACATTGTACGAACATTCCACGTCCCCATCCTTATTTTCGCTTTCATCGAAAGAAGGCACATCAGCTGACTGGCTTCCCGAAGGCTTTCACCAGCCCGCGTCATTTCACTTCCCCGATTCCAGCGAAAAATAAGGTCACTATTTGTAATTTTAGAATTTTGAATATATTTGTGCGTTGAAGTTTTAGTAGCAATTTGGTTAAGTTTTGGGGGTGGAGTTGCTAGCACCACGCCCCAACCCTCCCTCTTTATCCGGGCTTGGGACCGGCTAGAATACTAGTGACCTAGTAATCTAGGCGAGGTTCGAAGACATTGCATAGTTAACGAGAATTTAAGGCAACTTCGTAATATCATTCTATTTCGCGGATTCTCATCAGCTGCAAACTACCTGAAATTACAATGGTTATAAATAATAACATTTCATACTTCAATGTTTTAAAGGTAATAGAGAAAACATTATAAGATGAACGGATCGGGAATATAAGTATTACAATTTATATTTTAAGTTTGCATCAATTTATATGCTATCAAACTATGAAAAAAAGAACGGGGGTGAGAGAACACAGAAAAAACCAAAAATTTAATAAACAGTGATAGCTTGTACGTCAACATGGCAACTCAAGAAGGTCAAAGTTCATCAATTTGAAAGCTTTCTTAGTGAGTTGAGCCCACTAGTGTTTATGAGTAATCAGTGTAATGAAATTGATATGGTTACCAAGGGAGTGAGAGATTGACTACACTCTCTTTCTGTGTGCATAAGTTTGGTCTGAGACGTTTTATTGCAATTGCTTCGGCAAATCGTAGTAGATTCGCTGTCTTTTGTATGCTTAATATTTTGAAGGATTTGGAAATCTCGACAAAATGGCCTGTATCCACAAGGTGTCTGGTAATTGCACTTTGGAAATATCTGCTTCTTTTTAGGCATAAGTTTCTCGGAATATGCTCTGAAAACCGGAAAGAAGCCTTTCTTTCTGTCCTTCCAATGTACTTGCTGCCGCAGGTGCACGTAAATTTATAAATGCAGTTGGAGGTAAAATTAGCAGGGTTTCGATTAGCTTATAGAGCATGTAGCACTGTATAATGTCACCAGATTGGCTGCAGGGAAGTATCTCTTTATTGCTCCTTTCATCATCTTTTAAATCTTCTGCGATACTGTTTCTCCTTTGTATGGGAGGCAAATGAACACTTTCTTCTTTTCAACTGTTGAATACTTCTCTTTCTCATCTCTTTCTTTGATGTACTTTAGGATAAATCCTTTTGGATACCCGTTTTCCTTAAGGCATTTTCAACAAAGCTTAATTTTTCTTCTACTTTGTTAGGCGAACATAACTTCCTGGTGCAGTCGTATATTGTCCCTACTAACCCCTGCTAATAGCTCATAGGGCAGAAGCTGATATAATGAAGATATGGTCCAGTCCAGGTTTCTTTTCTGTAGATGGAATTTTCGACCGTTCCATAGATTCTTCGTTTTACATTCAGGTCCAGGAAATTGAACTCGTCGTTGTGTTCGTATTCCGTAGTGAATTTAATGTTTGAGTGGATCTCATTTAGGCGGTCAAATAATACGGATGCCTGACTCATGTCGTTGCAAACAACAAAAGTATCATCAACGTATCGACGGTGGTATGTTGTTTCAGTCAGTCGCTTTAGTTCGAGATAGCCTATGAATATGTCTGCTAGAATGGGTCCTAGAGGTGAACCCATGGCGACCCCGTCAATTTGCCGGTAGAATTGGTTGTTGGATCTAAATTGGATGTCTTTTGTGCAAAGAATTAGTAGTCATTTCACCTCTGTCTCCGGTAATGGCAAAGATCTGTTTGTTTAGAAATGATATCTATTGTTCCCATCACTGGTACATTTGTAAATAAGGCAGTCACGTCGTATGACACCATTAGTTTATTGGATATGTCAACGTGATCGACTGCTTTAGAAAATTGGAAGGTGTCATCCAAGCTATGATTTGCAAAATTCTGTTGAATTGGTTTCAATGAATCAGCTAAACACCGAGCTAGTCTGTGGCATGGTGAGTTTATCATTGATAGTCTGGGTCTTAAGGGCACATCGGCCTTATGGATTTTGTGGAAGACCGTACATAAATAGGAGTCGTCCACCCTTTGATTTGAGTTCATTGTCAGTCAGTTTCTTGATGAGGAGTTCTTTGAGGCTTTTATTTACTTTATTTTCGAATGACGTTGTTGCATCCTTCTTAGTTCTGTCCACCTGAAATTTTTCGGAGTAGTTAAGAATTGTCGACATTTTATGTACATAATCAGTTTTATTCATTATAACAACTCCAGAGCCTTTGTCGGGTCTAAACATGACGATGTCCTCATTTTCACATAGTCTCCTTAGTGCCGCTCCATGCTCCTCAGCTGATGAGAACCTGTGAAATAGAATGATATCATTTTATACTGCAAATCTGGTCTTTCTTTTTCTATCAAAATTTATCAAATGAATCAAATATCTGAAACGTCGTAATACTTATGTGAAATGCCTTAGCCTCAAACTGTTATTATTTGCTCAATGCATCATCAAGCCTTGTGTGAAGTGTTTCAGTTACGTTTAATCCGGCTGCGTATAGTATTTGTATTCACTAGTATTAAAAAAATAGCCATTGAACGTGTGTTTGTACTGTAATAACGAAATATAACCTAGCAAACAAACGTAGGTTCAATACGCACACGACTTGTATTGGTAATCTAGGCACTTGGAGTACACTATGAAACGGATATTTTATTTATCACAAATATTCTATTATTCTTATGTTGCGCTTTACACCAACATCTCAAAGGAAATCATAGGGTAAAACGAGATATCTATATTGCTCTTATTACTATTTCGTATTAATAGGCACTTAGATGATCACATCAACACTTAGACTTGTGTATTAGTTGACCGAGTCTCTAAACTTCATTGATTATTTTGTTTTCTATAGTTTGCTTTGTAAGGATTAGTTATGTTTTACTAGTTGATCACGGACTGATATCAGTTAGAGAACCATTGAAAACCAGGGAGTACTGGACAGCTGCTGTTTCATCCTAGTTTGGGAATCATAGGCAGTACGCACCCACTGGGATTCGAACCCAGGACCTTCCGGTTACAAGGCAAGCTCGTATAGCATTCAGCCACTGGGACCCGATTCAATGGCTCATGAATTCTAACTTCTACCAATTCGTGATTTTAGCGCGACCCCAACTATTGTCGTTGGTGGGACATCCATCCACCATCCATCCATCCATCAGTTCCCAGTGGCTGAATGGTATACGAGCTTGCCTTGTAACCGGAAGGTCCCGGGTTCGAACCTCCTGTTGATGGGTGCGTACTGCCGATGATTCCCAAACTAGGATGAAACAGCAGCTGTCCAGTACTCCCTGGTTTTCAATGGTTCTCTAACTGATATCAGTCCGTGATCAAATCGATTATTTTGTTGTCATAAAATACTACAACACTTATTAGATAGGCTTTCGTTGTGCACGTCGCCTGTTTACGGTTTACAAGCGGAAGCAATTACTCAAGAGTAATAATGGTAATTCATTACGCCCAAATTCAATCACGTACAAATATAACATATTACACAAATATAACGTCTTCTACACAGGTATCACTTTTCAACTCGGAAAACAGTATGTATTAATAATGTATGAATAGAGTACAAAATTAAGAAAAAATATTTATTTCAATAGATACATTCATGATATCACATATATTTCATCATTCACATACATATTATCCGTTTAAATCCCATTAGAATGTCAAAATGTACTGAGTGACTGCGGAAGTGAAGACCATAATCTGGAAAATTTAAAAAACACAAAACTTCAGTCAAGAAATAATGAGTTGAATAAAAAGCTTAAAACGCAGTACACACCAATTAAATGACTATCTCTCTTCCACCGTTATCTGACCAAATAACCAAGTCAGTTTTCTTTCTCACTGTAAAACTGAAAAAATCACACAATCATAATTACCTAGATACTCAGCATAGTTCAATAATGGGAATTATTTAGCATTTCCTATTATAATTGACATTTTACAACGAATTCTGACATTTCGTATGCACCTCAGCATGTCCATTCGATGGAAAGACAGCAATTATTTTTCTTACATTTTCTTACACTTCTTTCGATAAAACACGGTATTTAAAACGCAATTCTGTCGAAAAACTACTTAAAAGCAACGTAGGATGGCCAAAACACAACAAGACGATAATACCTGATATCTGCATCAATCGGCTGATTTGTGACTCTATCCTCTGGCCTTCACTTTAGGGTGAAGATAAACGCTATCACGTTTTAAATTTACCTCGCTTCTGGGTTTCTCGTCTTTCATTGGCTATAACAGTAGCGGTCAAGTGGATTTTTGATTTCTCATAGGTAGGTGATGTCGTGTGCGATTTTGTGTGGTTGTGATATGCGTGGTTTGCAAACAGCTGTGATGAATCTAAATGTAACACTTGATTATCCTAACGTTGTTTCACCGTTTTTATTCGTTGTTCACTCTCTTGAAACTGGTTAGCCATAATGGTGGTTATCAGTGACAACGATCCCGTGGGTCTCAATGCATTTCTTGAGTTGTGGTGACACGTATAATTTCTCCTTTACTCACTTAGTGTAATATTCCTTATATCTTGCGAATTGACTGTGACAAGCTGTGGTAATAATGTGCTTAGTTAACGAAGCCTTATTTAGAAGTTCATCGCAGGTAATCAGTGCTAGGAGAAGCAGCACAGATGTAAGAAGCTGAGAACTCATTGGAAGACTGTCAAAAAGTGAAAACCTTACAAATTGCTAACAGTGTCGACCTTTTTCACATAATGCTTGCACATTTAGTGGAAAAATTGGCGGATGAGATATATAGAATTGTAGTGAGAAAACTTTATGGAAATGTTATCTAGTGTGTATGTTTCTTTTTAACATTTCTGTCCCGCAAACCACTATCAAAGTTTTGTTAGATGTATTCTTGTAGTACGATTCGATAACATAATCATATCATTAGCAGTTAATCATACCATTTATGCCTAATTTTCATGATATTTTTCGGACCACTGATGTATTCCACACCTTCAAAGAAGTTGAAACTATGATAACTGAATTTACTGAGCACTTAAGTCACATATGGTTATGCGTGTTATTCATGTAAATGCGAATTTAGTTTGTATTGCTCTTGGGAATGTCGAGTCATAATGAGGTCTCTTAGTTAAATTCAATGGGACGTTGATGTAATCGCATTCGGACGAAGATATCCAAAGTCTACTAACGAGTTTTACGACTTATCAGTTGTAGGAATTGATTCTACATACAGCAACAAGGGAAGGGAAGTTCACTTGTAACCATACAGATATTCTTTGTTCCTGTTTGTAATCCCGGATAACTAATAATAATTTTATTTTCGCATAAACGGGTGTTTACAAGAAATATATGCCATTTGTACAGGCACGATCAGTTCTGTCATAAATTACAATCATGAAGTATCATAAATTAATACTATTTCAAAAGTTAAACTTGTTCGATTATTGTACAAGCATACAATAAGGCATGTTTAGCATCGGATTTCTGAACATCAGGTGCATTCGACGTTCTGTTTGAACTCACCTTGTTAATAGTGAAAGTCAGGTTAATGTTGGCAAGGCATTAGAGGTTGTAGCATTCCAACTTATCTTCATTTTCGATTGCTAAAGCTATCGTAGTTCACCTGAAGTCGAACCTGTGTGTTCAGAAGAAGTTCGTACAGCCAATTCTCTTATCCTCTCCATCATTTCGTAAATGTGAAAAGGCGATGATTTCCCCTCCATCAAAGGCACTAAAAAGTTGTTGTTGTTGCTGTGACTACACAATTATTTTGCCCACTTCGTCTGCATATACTAATTACGTATTCAGTTTGAGTAGTTACTCACTACTGAGCCCTACGTTTACGATTTACCTTAGTAAAAGTTGAAATTTATTCAGGGTTGACATCATGTCTATCCCAATGTGAGCGTTTTTGCTTTGATTCAGTAGAAAATTTTAATAATAAGTTATTTTGTCTAAACGGCTGGATGAGATTCTTATCCTGGAAAACTTTTAGTCTGATTGAGTCTGTGGGCTTAGTCCAGCTTTCTTCTAATTCTTTTTATTATTATTATTGTTATAACGACCTTATTTTCTTTCCACATTAATTCTTTTTCATCTCTTATCTGACATTCAATGTAGCGTCACAGATTTGATCATAGGGAATAAAAAGACAGTTGCAGCGAAGAAAATTTTCTTTTTGACGAAGTCATCATCTAGGCTGTACATTCGTGTATTTATATCAAATGGATGGGAAAGTTCCAGAACAATTTCTGGTTAGGGGTTAAATTAATAAAAATTACAATTAGGAATTAGAATGCCATAATAAACAGGGGGACGGATAAAACTCGAACAAAGTAGCATAATAATAACCAAGAAGATTGACATTGTGCAATTGGGGGTTAGAAATATAAAAATAACAAAATAGACAGGATGTTTGGATAAGAAACTAATGTGATGAATAATTGTTTATGCAATCAGGGATTAAATATATAGAAATAGAAAAATGACAAAATAAACAGGAAGTGTGGATATGAAAATATGGTAGTGTAAACAGGGATTAAGAAAACTTAAAATAACATGAATAAACAGGAAGTTTAGATAAGAAAGGCGATGGGATGGTCATTATTAAATAATTTACCTGTTTACGATGGCCATGGCAGGGACAGGGGTTGGGCGTATTTCTTTTGGATGCAAAAAGTGGGTTTGAGTTTTTGGATAGCTAACGCTTCAGATATGCCCACACTTCCTGTTTATTTTGTCATTTTACTATTTCTATATATTTAATCCCTGATTGCATAAACAATTATTCATCACATTAGTTTCTTATCCAAACATCCTGTCTATTTTGTTATTTTTATATTTCTAACCCCCAATTGCACAATGTCAATCTTCTTAGTTATTAGTATGCTACTTTGTTCGAGTTTTATCCGTCCCCCTGTTTATTATGGCATTCTAATTCCTAATTGTAATTTTTATTAATTTAACCCCTAACCAGAAATTGTTCTGGAACTTTCCCATCCATTTGATATAAATACACGAATGTACAGCCTAGATGATGACTTCGTCGAAAAGAAAATTTTCTTCGCTGCAACTGTCTTTTTATTCCCTATGATCAAATCTGTATACTCCGTCATTACAGATTTATGTGCATTGTCACACACTCATCCTGCAGAACTGTAAACTATTAATCTTAACAACTCAATATTACTTAAAATACATCAGTATTGTCATTAAAAGTTATTCGTTGAATTTTATTTTTGTATAAATGGGAACCTGATGAGGAAATTATTGTTATTGTTGGTGCAGACTTCCACTGTTCTGGCTGCCAGTCAAGGGAGTTGATTTCCTGTATTCCTGTAGTTAAATACGATGTGAATATGTGAATATGTAGGAACATCTTGGGTGTATTCACATACTATAACTGTGTGCATCGCAGAAAGTAAATATTGGACCCTAATAATTGTTACGGTCGAAGTACTACAAACGATTTTAGCTTGGTGGGAGTAAAGGTGGATCATTTCATGTTACCGACAAAGTCGACACCGAATTATTTACTACCAACAATAGTAATATTATTGGTTTTCAGAAATGTATCCGCAGACAGATAACGGTGACTGTTTTCGAACTGTCTGATGAAAGTTTGACTTCACAGTTATGAAATGTGATTGTTAAGATGTGAGAAGGCGTAGTATGCGCGCTTTGTACCGGCTGAAACTGACTTGTTGTGGTCTATACGTTCCACTGCTTTACTGACTAGAACTCTTCGGAGTTAGGAGATGTCAGAAAGTGCCACAACAAAGGCAAACAGATAGCCGTCTGAGACAAAATCTACAGTATTATTCAACAAGAAGAAGAATATCAAAAAATAAAAGTTACCTCAACAGTGCCACTAGGGAGCTATACGGGCTAGATAATGTCCCGGTACACAGCGGGCCCTGTAGAACCAAATTAGTTAAGCAGACTCAGTTATGACAAGTACCGGAGAACCGAGCGGAATATTCCCAACAAGGTGAGATCAAGATTCGGTAAACAAGAATCCAGCTCAAGAATTCTCGCAGACAGTCCAAAGTCAGAATGACCATGACTCACTCAAACAAAGCAACAGTTGTAGCATAACATATTATACATTTCACGACACAACCACAATTAGAAGCATTAAAATTGGAGATTAAAAACGAACAAAGACAGATTATGAGGATAAATTCATCAGATGATATGCAAACTTCAGAACAATGATACACATTCTAGGAGAAAAATAGATAGTGACTACAAAGCTAGTTGGAACCTCGAAATAAGTTTGAATGTTGACACTTAAGTATTGCATATAGGAAACATGTTCCTCTTGCTGTGAGTGTAGTGAATTTCTTCACTGGTTTCAGAGTAATGAAGATTTGTCTTGCATTTCTGACCCTGAATTTCACATCTTCATCCATTCCGCCTGCAGTTGAAACGATGATGTCTAGATGAGTGCAAGAGTTTATATTTCACCTATTGTTAGTGATTAGTCTTTGCTAATGTTAGTAAGGCAACTTCATCACCTCTGTCCTCCATATATTCCCTTGACGTTCACTGCAACAGTTGGAAACAAAACGATTTACTTGACACTCCAAATATATTGGCGGAAACTATTTACTCAGAAAAGCCGAAATTGGTTTTCACTCACTCAACAATTCGAAATTGAGTTATACTTCACTTATGACTGAAGAGTATTGACTACAAACACTTATTCTCATCAGAATTATTCTTATTAAGGAATACTTATGAGAATGTGTAAATGTGATGAAACAGACGATTTAAGGTAAGTTCCACTAAAACGACCATCTCAGAATGAATCGAAGCAAATGTCACGAAGCTGTGATAAAATTTTGTTCTAAGTGTTGGTTTGGACGCGTTCGATAGATTTCAAGATTGACAATGAATTGACTTCAGTAAGGAATCCGTTACAAACGAGATATCTTCCTGATTTCGACCACTGTTGGGGTTATGCGTGCGTCCTGATGAATGGTTCCAAACAGAGTTGAACCAGGCTTCCAACAATCTCTGCTCTCCGATGGTTCTCTAGGTGAAGTCTGTTTGTGATCAAGCCTGAGATAAATTTAAAATAATTGCTGTACATTGAATGATGGGGGGGGGGGTTAAACTCAAAGAAAAATATTGGAAGAGTTGCGGTCAGAGTGTTTAACACTGAAATATAACTCTTTCAACAGACCTTATTTTAAAAACATATGCTGAAATATCTGCTATTCACAAAACCTGAAGCACGAAAAGAATTGAGTTTAATAGTACGTCACTGTTGGGTAGTGATCAGTTCGAATAAGACTGAGGGAAGATATTCATTTTGAAAGATAGTTAAACTTATTTGAAATCAGGTTAACAGGGGATGTTATGTTTCGCTTCATCTAACATACTTGAACAGATTCAGCAAGCATTTGTTAGAGAGGATGTGAATGAACATGGAAATGACAACCACTGTCACCTTGATTTCCGCTTCAGTGTCACCTCTGAACTTGAGGTTAATGAAGACAGTTTTCTTAGGAATAGCTGCAACTTTCAGCAACGGATGTTTTTCTTTCATGTTTTTATGAGTAAATCTGGGTTGACACCCGTTCTCTATTAGGGTTTGACGTACAGATTTCAATTCATTCTCTACCGCATCTTCTGAACAGATTTTTCGAATCTTCGAGTTCAAAGTATGTACTAGGTTTTACTCTTGGATTAGTGAGAGGAAGCACTGCAGTTTGATAAACTGTTCAGTCCATGTTGCTTTGCGTTATATTGATCTTTGGATCTAGCAGTCTTGTCGTCTAGTAAGTATTACATCCAGGAATGGGAATGTCACGTTTGATTCACGTTCTTGGATGAATTTTATTGATAAGTGTATCTGGAGATTATAAAAGCATCATCTACGTGTCTCTTGTAGAGATGCATTTGTCTGATCAAAGGACCACAGATGCTGTTGTCAAGACTCTTCTTAAAGCACTCAGCTAAACGTGTAATAGTTTCGTGTGCTGAAATGATTTCTAGTTCAGATTTGATTTCTTTTTAGTATTAGTCTTCATATTTTTATTATTATTGTCATTATTATTATTATTCTTTCCTTTAATTCCTGGAGGAACATAGGGCTTCAGCCGTACGTCTCCATTGCGTTCGGTTCTCCGCCAAAGTTTCCATCATCTGGTTTCACCTCCACTGACATGCTTTCATCTCCTCTTCACATAACCTCCTCCATGTCACCCTATCACTGACGACCAACTCGCCGCTTCCCATTCGGCTTCCACTCGAGCGATGGCGTGGCGTGTGATGTCAGAGTATGGCCAATCCACCCGCATATTTGTTGCACAATTGGCTTCTGGTTGGTTCACTCCTAATGAACCCTGTTGTTTATCTTTTCTGGCCGGCCATATAATATTGATTATTGAGCTAAGACAGTTGTTGAGGAAGGTCTTCATATAGTAACGGTTAAGCTATCTACATCTAACAGTGAGACAGCGTTCAGGCATTTTAATGACAAGATTAAAGAAGAATCTATTGATCATAACATTTCATCGACACACTTAATGTTAGATGGACAGACAGATCATTTTAGAACCTGACAAGATTTAGACTAGTGACCATCAAATTACTGATTCACTGTTCCTCCAATCCAGCTGGAAGTTCCTGTTACCAATATAGTATCAATTCCATAAATTAGTATTCTATAAATATCGTTCAATGCTATTCACACCACGTTTTAACACTTAACAACATTGGCTATAGAAAACAAAAATGGATTCATCAAATTACTACTTTATTTCATTAAATTCAGTAGTTTAAATGATAATATTTTCTGTACAAACATAGAAATATGTTTCAACAAGTAAAAGCACAAGAACAAGAAAAAAACACGCATGGATTATTTTCTTGATTTCTGATGCTTTTTATTCTTTCTTTTTGACTTTGATTTACGTTTATCTGAAAAAGGAAAAAAAATTGGGAAACTTCACGCATTTCTTCCCCTTAATGAATTTGAATAAAACAAGAACAACAATGGTTTGTGCAGAATAATATGGTACCATTAATAGCTGCACAATAGGCTCTGGCTAGTAATATACTCAGTCTTCTGTTGACCATTGCTGTAATGTTTTCAACTTTAAAATCTAGTTGAATGAAGACGGGCTTTTTTCACACAGAAACATCACAGTTGAAAACAAGCTTGTCTTCATTCAACTATATTTTAAAAGTGAAAACAATACAGCGATGGTCAACAGAAGACTGAGTATGTCACTAGCCAGAGCCTATCCTGCAGCTAAGTTGGTCCTCGTCCATCGAAAAACATGCTCTTTGGCGCCGTCAAATGTCGACAGATACCCTTCTCACGTTAATTCCAACTGTGTATACAAATTTACGTGTTTCTGTGGGAGCAGTTCCATTGGGAGAACAGAAAGAAGGGTATACCTCCGATTTTCTAAACATGTGCCGAAAAGCCTACATCTCAAGGGAACAAACTCTTATAATAGCGCTATTACCAGACGTCTCCTCGATACGGGTCATGAGGTAGAAATCAGGAAATCCTTTAAAATTATCAATAGACAAAGGCGCTCGATTCTCGTCAAGTTTGCTGAAGCAATTTCTATCAAACGACTGAAATCCAATTTATGTGTTCAGAAAGAAGCAGTTATCAATCTTTCCTTACCAACTTTGAACCAGTATCACCCATTGCTGATGTCAGAGATATCACCACAGAATGTCAATCGCCAGCTCAAATGGATGAATGGTAGTGTTTTTGACTGCATCAATGAGTGAAATGGGTCCGAATCTCAGAAGGGACGTGAGTTCCTACAAGAATTCAGATACACTTTGCTGACCGGTGAGCGCCAACAAGCACGAAACCTAGATCAAGCAGGGCATCCTGGTGATTACCTCCAAACACCTCGTAACAGAAATTCTCATGTGTTTCTGCTTAAACAAGATGCCGAACGTAGTTTCCAAATTATAAATAAAGTTTCTACAGCAGCTATATATTCAGGTGTTCATATTTATGTTATGACATTAAACTACCTCAAATAACTTCATTTTTTTGACTTATTGTGGTTACTGCTCATAATTCTCATTAGACTATTCCTAAAAATAATCATAAATAACTGTTTTACTTTTAGATTTAAAATCATAAAATGCAATGCTAGAGAACCACTGAAAAACTTGAGAGTACTGGAAGTTGTAACCAGAGGGATCCACCAAGTCACTTAAGAGAACGGTTACTAGGCCATGACACTGGATGCCGGTTGCGCTATACATATAGTGAATAAGCAGAAGCAGGAATTCATGAGCTGGTCAGTGGGTTGGGTCTCAGAGACTGAATGATCTATGAGCTCTCCGAAATGTTCTGGATCTGTACTGACGAAGAGTCCTGAATTAGGGCGAAATAGCTGTGCAGTACTTCACACTGGTTTTCCAGTCGTTCTCTAACTGATGTCAAATCGTCATCGAACCCGTAACCAATGAAATCCCTGCAATGCAACACATGAAAATATAATGTGTCGCTTGACTATATTTTAAATAATTTATGGTAAACATTTGTAAAAAATTTATATTTGTAAAGTCTCAGCGAGATTGAAATGAGTAATTCCAACGTTTCGTTCGGCAATCTGGTCCGAACTTCTTCAGGGAAATTAATCGAAATTAACATTACATAGGTTTATATATAAAAAGGAACATCATTTGTTTTTAAAAATTTGTCCAATCATGAGTCATTCAAAAAGTACCAACAAGTATAATAAACAAAATATTTATGAGCTATGATCAAAATTTGACCTCGGACTTACAAATATCGGTCTACCTTTGTTAAACACTTTAAACAGAGTGTGTATGTGTGTGTGGGTAAACAGTTGCAAAACATTTCTTAACGTTTCCATTAGAAGATATGGACAGTCGGCGCCCAAATATTTTAGAACTATTCTGTCAAATCTTGACGACAGTTCATTCGAATTTATAGTAATATTTGTTTGGACACTAGTAACTAGTGTGACGTGTCTAGTCCTCTCTTTGGTGCAGACTGAATTCTATCATTCAGGTTTGCAATGTGGCCACCAATTCTAGGTAGCTCGTCATCACGGTGCACATTGATTAGATGAGATCAGACGGTTGGGGCGATCAGCTGGAAGCCCTGTTTGACCTCTGTTTCGTGCTAGTTGACACTACCTAATCAGGAAGGGGTATCTGCAACCTTGAAGGAACTCGTGTCCCTTCTGAGATTCGAACCCGCCTCACCCAGTTCTACAGTCAGAAAGCTTACCACTGAGCTATTCGGGCTCGCGATTGACCACCTGTAGGACTGTAGTGTGTAATTTGATTGGACACTAGTTACTAGTGTGACGTGTCTAGTCCTTTCTTTGGTGCAGACTGAATTCTATCAGTCAGTCTGACTGAACAACAACAATTATATACATAAGAACGGTGGTGGCAGGCAGAGTGGAACGGATAACTCACATTCTAATCCACTTTCTGGTGGAGCAACAAGACAACTTGGTATCCTGTGAGCACAGGCTGGACATTTACGATAATTCACTGTTTGTGCTTCTTGAGGTGTTAACCATTCACCAGCAAATGTCAGTTCATTGCATTTTGGGCATTCCATTACACGTTTGTAGCATAGACCTAAAAATATGAATAGAAAACTCTTAACAGATATTATGCATTAAAAAGGTATGCATCTTGATTTCAAAACTATAAGTTCCAGAAAAAGCTTTTTATGATTTCCATGAAACCAACTTAATAGAGATAATTGTTCAGTGTATTTGTGTTCTATGAGCTAGATGGTTTAATTGTGAAACTTTCACTGTGTCTTCATCAGTAACTTCAGTATGAAGCAAAACATTAAGCATCCTTCATGAATGTAATAACCATCTCTCTTGATGATCTAAGGTTTGTATATTTTTTCAAGTGGAATTAGTGTACGTAGTTGTCTTCATGCATTTATTTGAGGGAGTGATTATCATGTCGTTCGACAGTTATTTAATGTTCGTGGATAAGATGATGAAGAGGACATCCACTTTAACACCTGCTGCAATCTGACATGATGTTGGTTTTGTCTGCCTTTCCTGTGAAGTCTTTTGTTCGACATGGTATAAATTGAAAAGAAAAAAATCAGAAGAAAATCTTCGGTAACCACTAGACACTTCAAATGAACTGTCGGCAAGATTTGACAGAATAGTTCTAAAATATTTAGGCGCCGAGTGAGAAGTAGACGTTTATAAAAAATTATATTTGTAAAGTCTCAGCAAGATTGAAATGAGTAATTCCAACGTTTCGTTCGGCAATCTGGTCTTAACTTCTTCAGGGAAATTAATCGAAATTAACATAACAGAGGAATCACTCATTTCAATCTCGCTGAGGCTTTACAAATATAATTTTTTACAAATGTCTACTACTCACTTGGCGCCCAAATATTTTAGAACTATTCTGTCAAATCTTGACGACAGTTCATTTGAATTATTTTGCAATCGAATTAAATTAACAAAGAAACTGTGTAATTGGAACAATCATCGTGTTTTCACTCTCCATTTTCTGCAACAGAATGCATATCCTAAATCCATAGCTGTCGAGTCACCTGACAACTCCAGTAGGTCGAATAAAGCAGCTCAATCTTCAGAAAGAAGACAAAGCAATAAGTCCGACAGGGTGCCTCTACTAAACTCTAATCCTAAACACCATTATTTTGAAAATACGTCTAATCATAAAATTCTAGATACTAACAGTTTGAACAGACATGAAGGCGTGATGTTAGCTGATGCATAGGAAATCCTGATTAATAAATAAAAAATGGATATGTATCACTAATTATTAATACTTGGTCAAAATTCGCGACTGTCCATATCTTCTTATGGAGACGTTAAGAAATGTTTTACAACTGTTTACCCACACACACACACACTCTGTTTAAAGCGTTTAACAAAGGTAGACCAATATTTGTAAGTCCGAGGTCAAATTTTGATCACAGCTCATAAAATTTTGTTTATTGTACTTGTTGAATGACTCATGATTGGACAAGGTTTTTGAAAACAAGTGATGTTCCTTTTATGTATAAACCTCTGTTATGTTAATTTCGATTAATTTCCCTGAAGAAGTTAGAATCAGATTTCCGAACGAAACGTTGGAATTACTCATTTCAATCTCACTGAGACTTTACAAATATAATTTTTTACAAATGTCAACAGCTAGACACCTTTAAGGTCATCAGCAGAGACATTTTATAACACTCATATAGAATTATAAATGTTCGCTTCTTATTAGCCTTACTGTTGAAGAGTCTTACTTCAGAAAAAATCTAAGTCCTCTAATTATACTATCCACCATGTTGGACACAAATGCAGCGAAGACATCCACTTGAGCTTATCATACAACACCTCCCTCCTCCATAAAGTGACAAAACGAATGTGATAAGCACGTTCACTATGTAAACACATACTGCTTTTATAATTTTACACACTGATGAAATCCAATAATCTACAATTGGTTTTGTTATCTTTACCAATTGGCCAATTTGGCATTCATTGGGAAATACGATAGCCTTTATTATAATGCATATCCCTCATAATTTTACAATACTAATTGTTATTATTCCAATTTTGTTGTTTTATTTGATTGATTGTTGACGTATTGGCTCCTTGTACGGATGCTTCGATGATGTCTGAGGATTTCATCCTATTTGGGACTTGTCAACTGAATGTACCTCCATTCTCAGTGCGTGATTGGTGGTGTCTATCAAACCTAGCAGCCATGGTGGCCCGAAGAATCTAGTTGTTAACGCTTTGGCGTTTGAAACGATGCAGATAAATCCAGCCGATGGGTCTCGAAAAGGACGAAAATAGCATTATGGATCCCACTGTTAGTCACTATTCACGAAATTACTTCAATTTTGTTAAACATCTAACAATCAAATATCGATCTGTACTTGTATTTATTGACATCTTTTATAAATTCATACATATAAGCAATGAATTTATCTCTTAAAGGCGCATGGTTTGAATCAATGTTATTCAGAAAATACTTGGCGGCTGCACTTCAGAAATATCTTCAATTCGCTGCATACTACTTGCAAAGGGATATAAGTAGTGTAATAATTGCAATTCAAACGCGAACTTACTTGTTACAGTTTTACTAGAAATTAGCTTTCCTTAGGAGGAATATTTAATATCTTGAGAAATGTTGTCAACCTAGCATTACGGTGATTCATTTTTCAACCAAACATGTTTACTATTGATTTGATATTGTCACAGAAGCTGTTTATCCGTGTTAATTTCGACTTCACTTAAAATTTTAATGTATTTCCGACTTATTGAACTGTGGTCATACCGTGATATTGAGTAAAAGCTTTATAGTTATGAATAAGCGAGAAAATAAAAGAAAGATCTTGGTTTTTGCTGAAGCCTGCACAATCAGATTCAAGAGGCCGAATCTGTGTATACAAAAGGAGACAGTAGTTAGATTAAATCTACAGTGGTTTTTTTTTATTCCTTCACGTTCCCCAGTGGAACATAAGGCTTCAAGCTTGTGGCTTGAAGTTTCTGTAGCAGTGTTTTTTTACAGGATGGGGTTGCTAGCCTCATGCCCAACCTTTCCTCTTCACTAGCTTTATTTCTGGTTTAGTGAGGTAAAGGAGTGCGCCGGCCGGTGATCGAACTCCGGACCATATACATTGGTAGCATACTCTTACTTTATTTACCTTTATAACTTTCTTCCCCTTCCCTCTTCTCTTTACAATTTTTTCTCCATTATGATTAATATTACCTCATCATTATTTCATCTGACATACTGTTAGTTTCCTTAGGCTTTATGCAAGTCGACAATTCTAGTTGAGCATTAATCCTGGTGAGGAATGTTCAAACTATTTAATGACATTTGAATAAAGCAAGAATAACAGTGGTTTGTGCAGAATAATATAGTACCATCATTTATTTCGTCGGCTTCTCATCAGCTGCTGCTTACAGCCTAAATAAATTATCATTATTAATAAGTTCATGTACAGAAAGGTTTTAAGAAACTTGCAAATTTTACATGATGTCAGCTGACAGGAGGTTACGGACTTAGTGAACAGTGCTCAAAAAGTTACCCTTCTCATGTTCACTTCAGCTATGTATACAAATTTACATCTATCTGCGGGAGCAGTCACATTGAAAGAACTGAAAGAAGGGTATACCTCCGATTTACTGAATATGTTATAAAAAGTCAACTTTCCGAAGGAACAAATTCTCACAATGAAGCCATCGCCAGGCATCTCCTTGACACGGGTCATGAGGTGAATGTCGAAAACTCATTTGAAATTATCAGTAGGCAAAAGAGTTCGATTCTCCTTAAGTTTGCCGAAGCAACCTCTATCAAACGCCTGAAATCCGACTCATGTGTTCAGAAAGAAGCAGTTATCAATGCTTCCTTACCAACTTGGTAACTGGAAGTCTCTATTCTCTCATTTGATTACGCAATCATTGGTTTTAAACTCACCCCCTTGATACTGGGTAATCTTGATTGTCTCTTGTTTCTATGATTTGAGTTGAACTCAGTACATTGTCACCTAATTTATTAGTCACTCTGCATCTTACGCATCTCTTGTCTTTATTACGTAACATCCTCACCGTTGTATGGATACATTTATTTAGTGTAAACTTGAACTGCATATGTAAAACTATATAAGCGCAATTTTCTGAGCACTGTTGACTGTGTTCGGAACCTCCTGTCAGCTGACATCATGTAAAATTCTGCACAAACCACTGTTGTTCTTGCTTTATTCAAATTCATAAAAGGGAATAAGTGTATGAAGTATCTAGTGACAGCTTAGATCAGACATATTAAAACCTTGTAGTTTGGTCCTATACGGTTGACATATATTGCATTCATTTATGTGTGTTTTTTACGAAGTTTCTTTTTATTACAATTTTATTATCATATCAAGAATTTTATAATTGTATTAATTCTACGACAAGTTAAAATGATCACTAAACCAAATAAGAGAAGTAACAATACATCTACCCTGGTAAGCTTTTAGAATACGCAAAAAATAATGTCACATCCTGCTGTATTTACCAATTTGAATGTACACGTGGCCACATATACATAGGGAGAACTCATCGATCTCTGCAAGTAAGGGTTGGCTTCAGAGTACATTCCTAAATGGCTTCAGAAGAAAATAGAATCCTCAGAACCCATTACGAGGTGAAAACAGGAGACTTAACTCCTCTATTCCGAAACATATTATAGAGACAGGACACAAAATTCATGTTTACACCTCTTTGAAATCTCTATCTGTAGAACCTGTCTGGGGCTTATCCTAAAGTTTATGGAAGCCCTAGCTGGCAATTAGGAAGTTTAAACCACCGTTATGCATTCAAAAACAATTTGTCATCACGCTAAACCTCCCTTGGTAAAATTTGTTTTGCGAGTTTGACCACGATTGTTATCAGCTAGAGTACCATTGAAAACCAGGGAGTACTTGACAGCTGTTTCATCCTAGTTTGGAAGTCATTGGCAGTACGAACCCAGCACCAGGGTTCGAACCCAAGACATTCCAGTTGCAAGGCGATCTGGTATACTATTCAGCCACTGGGACCCGATTCAGTAGCCACTCGATGAATTCTAACTTCTACCAATTCGTGATTAGGTAACAGCTTGATTCCACACCGTATTTTTTGGGAAAGGTATGGAATTTTCAGCATGTGATATCGATGGCCCAAATTCTGCAGGCCGACCATAGATATCGGTTGTGCATCGGCAGGGGATCGAACCCCGGACCATGTGCATGGTCGGCGAGAGTCCTAACCACTGTGCCACTGACCACCAACCAATGTCATCTGTGGCAAATCCATCCTCACACTTGACTGGTTGGACCTCACTGGTCATAACTTCTCACTAGAACTCCAGGAAACTCCGTTCTATAGAGAGTCACTAGCGAGCATTAAACTCCTCAAAACAAATCTAATCTTTACAAATCAACTCCTGAAAACTTTATTCTGAGACCATAGCAGATGTACTGTTACTTTTGTTATTTGAATTAGTCCTTTTGTCCTTTTGACTTGACCTAAGTCTATTTTCTCACCTCTTAACTCTTCATTAATTTCATTTATATATATTTATTACTATGACCAGTCTGTGTGTGTGATCAGATTGTTCGAAATGTGTTGTGCACGCAAATACATTACACGATTCAGACAATTTATGTCTTCTTATTGCTTTGTCTAAATTCATAATTGGAACTAATTGTTTCTAAAAAAACTATAACAAATCCATCAGCATGTATTATTTAAAATTTACCAAGTAAAATGTACAAACTACTTAAGAATTTTTGCTTCACATTATCCTTACCTTTATATGCCAGCAGAACTCCATCAAACTCTTTTAACAAAGGTAACATAAGTTCCCAGAGATCACTTTCTGAAATAGGCCAATTATGCCAATGACATTTTTGTTTACGTTTGTAATGTTTCCTATCTTTATGATCTGTAGAGGATATTACCTCAGAAATACCAGATCTGTCTGGAATAGAATTTACTTCTTTCTCTGTTTGTTCTGCGTTTGGCGTAGTATCATTTTGTTGACTTTTATTGTCAATTAAATTTGACTCAATATTTGTTCGTGGAAGTCCACGAAATTCAAACTTGATTAAACAATCTTCATTCGGTTGATTTACTAATAGAAATCTGACTACTATTCGATTTGAACTGCTGAACATTTGGACACCAGTTTTCCAGTGTGCTGTATATCGAAACTTAAAGGTGTAATTAAGAAACAAGTTATTTATTATTGATGTTGATAAATGAAGAAGAAAAAAAACAACTATTTATTGAATGATAATAATAATAATAATCACTTTATTCCACAACAATAACAATTTACAGCATGGAATTTTCAGGGTTTCATTTTACATGTTGCATTGGTTTAGCTCTTTTTATAATTATATAAATGTATGAAATGTTAAAAATATTGATAATTAATAGGAAAAAATGAAAACCCCAACAAAGTCACACCATTTCTAGGTCATAGTGAATAATAAATAAATAACAAATCACACATGCAATAATATGCATCATTACATTTTATAGTGTAGTTAATGATTTAAAAGTTGTAAGAGTTCTTTTCTGATATTTGTCTCTTCACACAATACTCGTGCCAAATATGGTACGGTCGAATTTTTATATTTTGTAGTACGAGCATAAATGTTTACGAAATTTCTCCTGGTCTTACCCGAAGAGATACAAGGAAACAATTGTGAATAAAGAGGATGTTCACTATCAGACAAGATAACTTTAGCTAAGTGTTTACAAGAATTCATATGCCTATTGACAACAGTGTTGGTTAGTTGAGTCAAAGGGATAGCACTGACCCTACTTACAGCCTTCAATGTTCTTCGTAGTATTATGTGGTCTTTCTTGAGTAGCCCAGGGAAGAATAATGGAGAACAATAAAGAATGATGGGCAAAACACATGAATTAATAAATTGTATGAGAAGAGATTGGGTTATACCTGAGTGCCTCAACTTCTTTATGTAATAAGTCAGACAGAAAATCTTTTTAGAAACTATAAGAATATGAGACGACCAGCAAAGGTTTGAAGAGAAACTAATGCCAAGATAAGAAACACTTGACTTACTCTCTATCATGTTACCATCAATATTACAACAATCATGAGATTGGATCAATCCATGCATGTCTTTTTCACTTCTCAAGCTGAAATCAACAGTATTACATTTAGTTGGATTTAGTTTAAGACCATTTGAGCCAGACCAATCCTTAACTTCAACTAAGAAGCCATTCATATGGGAACAATCCGATGTGGAAACTACAGGGACAGAAACGGTCATATCATCAGCATACTTAATGAAGTTAACTTTGCGTGATGGTTTAACACATAGATAAAATATGCTTCAATGAAAAGAGTTGATTTCAGTTTATGGTTTAGACGCTTGATGCACTACTAAATGCATATTTTCAGCTGTCTGATGAAGAATTTTGATCAACACATGTCATAACTGGTTACTGAAGATTATATGTTGCGCCAGAAGGGCTAAAGTGCAAGAAACTCTGTCAGGAAGCTAACCAGCAAAGAAACCTATTGTTAAACAAATGTGGCGGAAAGCAATTCGCATGAATTAAACACACACTGAGGAGACATTTAAGTAATATCACAGGCCAGTTAGAAGATCGAGTGAAATCCGAATGGGAATCAACAGATTTGACTTGGGTGCAAGGGTCGTGGGCAATCGTGGAGGCAGTAGGAAGTTATTATAGAGAAGCAAGCAGAATGTTCATGTGCTATTGATGCCCTATATTTCATTCGGAATACAAGGCGTGAATAATGGTATTATAAATTCTAAGGAAATTAAAGCATTTCACATTGGTTGAATTCAAATGTTGAATATTAGCTTGTTCTTTGATTGGACACTAGTAACTAGTGTGACGTGTCTAGTCCTTTCTTTGGTGCAGACTGAATTCTATCATTCAGGTTTGCAATGTGGCCACAAATTCTAGGTAGCTCGTCATCACGGTGTACATTGTTTTGATGAGATTAGACGGTTGGAGGCTATCAGTCAGAAGCCCTGTTCGATCTCAGTTTCATGCTAGTTGACACTACCCAGTCATCAGGGCGTATTCGCTACCTTGAAGAAACTCATGTCCCTTCTGAGATTCGAATTCGCCTCATCCAGTGCTGTAGTCAGAGACGTTACCAGTGAGCTATTCGGGCTCGCGATAGACCTCCTGTAGGACTGCATTGGATACTTTGATTGGATTAGCTTTTTCTGTTTTGAGGTAGGATTAAACCTTAACAAAATTCTTTCTGTCTGTTATATATGATCCTTTTGTTTAAAGAGAGATTGAAATTAATTATAATTAGCAAAGTTGAATGCTAAGTATTCAAGTGTTGGTTTGTAGGGATTTGATTGGCTACAGGATTTTCATCATGAGCTGACATTGGTTAGAGAACCATTGGGAAACCTGGAAGTACTGGACAGCTGTTTCGTCAGCCTAGTTTGGGACTCTTCATCAGTACGCACCCACCAGGGTTCGAACCCAGGACCTTCTGGTTACAAGGCGAGCTAGCGCGTAGACCATTAAGCCACTGGGACCCGATCCAATGGCCCATGAATTCCAACTTCTGCCAATCCACGACATAGCGCGACCCCTAGCCAATGTCTTCGGCGAGTATTTATCCTCACACCCGACCTGCCGCACCCTACTGGTCACATGCTAAGTAGCTACTAGACATGAAATATACTTTGGCTAGGTCCGTCAGTTTCTCATTACTTCAAAAATGGCCACATTCGTTTGCATTAAAATGGATGTCCTTAAAACTACTTTAATGCACTTCAGAGCAGAGCCAAGTCATTCGAACTTTCAAAACTATAGTCACGAAACTGAATTGAACTCTGTGGGGACTTGTTATGGATTGAAATGTCAAGCCTCATCAAATGGTATAACTGTGAACCTTAGTTTTAGTTAAACTTACAAAACAAAAGCACTTTTAAACTACATTGTGGTAGTAAAGTTTCCAAATGTTTTGACTTATATGGATTTTATTGATTTTAAATCAGATTTCGCCATGGACCAACATTCGCTGAGTGATCGTTAAAAACCGGAGACCACTGGAAAGTTGTTTCTTCTTTGCTATTTTTTCCTGTTCAACGGTGCACCCTCACGATGCTGCCAGGGATCGATTCCAAGACGAATGCTTTGACCATTTAGCGGCTAGTGGATTGAATTTCAATAACCAGTCAGTTCTAACTTATGTAAATTCACAGTATTACTCTTGTCAAATCATGTTAGCGAGTATCTGTCCTGACAGTGAACTTCATGGATCTTATCGGTTAGCACTTCTTTTTAAAACTGCGGGTAGTTCATCCCACAATCAGTCGCAAATTGCCAGTAGGGGGCGTCGGTGGTTCAACGGTGAGAATGCTAGCCAACCAAACTTCATGTGGTCAGGGGTTCGATCCCCAAACGACTCACTACTAAACTTCACTAAGCCAGTAATAAGGCTGGTAAAGGGGAAAAGTTGGACGTTAGGCTAGAAACCGTAAGGCAAAACAACCCTCTGCTACTGAGACTTCAGTCCCCTTGCTTGAAGCCTTTTGTTCCACCCAGTAGGTAAAGAAATAAACTAAATGATAGTGAAAATAATGAGCAGTAAACTGTCAAGTAGTGCGTCGGTGGCACAGCGGTAAAGTGCTCACCGACCATGCAGGTGGTTCGGGATTCGATGCCCGGCCGACGCACTTCCAAACACCGTTAAGCCAGGAATAAGACTGGTTGGGCATGAGGCTAACAACCCATGCTGTAAAAATAAATAAATACCACTGCTACAGAAATTTCAAGCCTCTAACTTGAAGCCCCATGTTTCACTGGGAACGTAAAGACCATCAATTGTTTTGAGAAAATGTTTACAACAAAGATATTCCTAACTTCCTTGTATCAGCATAATTAGAATTTTTTAATTGACTATATAGATATGATTTCAACACTAAATTCAGATGATTGAAGAATGTCCTCTATTATAGAGCACATTAATATGCCTAAGTTTCATTATATATTAACAACCAGAATTCAGTCTGCACCAAAGAAAGGACTAGACACGTCACACCAGTAACTAGTGTCCAATCAAACTACCCACTACAGTCCTACAGGAGGTCAATCGCGAGCCCGAATAGCTCAGTGGCAACGTCTCTGACTGTAGCACTGGGTGATGCGGGTTCGAATCTCAGAAGGGACATGAGTTCCTTCAAGGTTACAGATACGCCTAGATGACTGGGTAGTGTCAACTAGCACGAAACCAAGGTCCAAGGCTTCCTGCCGATTGCCTCCAACTATCTACTATCATATTAACAGTCAGTTGGAGTGTACCGTAATGGCGAGCCACCTAGTAAGATGGTCACGTTGCAAATTTCACTGATAGAACTGAGTCTGAACCAACACCAGTGACTATACGCATGACATTAGTTACCGCCTAGTGTCCAGTCAAAGTATCTAATGCAGTCCTTCAGGATGTCAATCACGAGGCCTGATAGCTCAGTGGTGATGACTTTGCCTGCAGGAATGACTGACCCGAGTTCGAAACTCAGAAGGGGATGGGTTCTCTCACAATTGAAGATCTGCCTTTGTGATGATCGAAAGCCAGGCGCTCAAGGCTTCCCGCCTAGTGCTTCCAATCGTGTAGCAACACAAATACCCCAATAAAACTGATTCTAAAGCTACTTTACTTATGAGTAGTAAGAAACATTAGTTTAAAAAAGGTATCCTTTAAAAGAGCGTTGTCATAAATATGAACATATCAAGTAATTGAATTCATATTTTTCTTAAATTGATTATATAACCCATTCTTCAATAATAAAGCCAGCATCCATTTAAACAGATGAGCATTTATGACCTCACGGGTCAGGAAACTTAGTATACGCTAAATACAATAAAACGTGGCAATCATTTTATACCCTCATTTGTTAAACACCAGATGGAATAAAATAAAACACCAAGTTATTTGGTTTATATGTCATAGAAATGCCTTTAGCATCAACCTATTCTAGTAATTGGACAGTTCAGCAGTGATCACCATCCAAAATTACAGTCAGATGACTTTGAAATCCATAATGGTTATTTATCTTTCCACTGATGAAGAATTCATTGGAAAGTCATCAGTTGTTTTGCCAATGCATGCAAAATCCCAGTTCTGATTGTCAGCACTTTTGATAATCTATTTAGATAACTAATTAGATATTGCCTCACTGGATTCAATATTTAATTTTTCCCAAATATCTTAGTCAACTATGCAGTGGCACTTAGAAAAATTAGGGTTTTTCTTTTCTGTATTCAAGTAAATCAAGTGAAGACTGGTCGCTGGATGTTTTTATTTCCCATCTTCAGTCTGCTTTACTGTTCCCCAGTCGTTGTATAAGTAATCAGTAGGTATGATATAAACATTCGTAAATAACTAATATTTTCATTCTCACCACCTTACACTTATTCATTGTCTTTACTCCATCCATCTGTATTATAATTATGTTGATGTGTGGTGCTTGTATAACTCACCTTTTGATTTTCTCTCCATTGAAGTAAATATTGCATATTAGGAATAACAGAGAGTGAATGTTTATGTAAAAATGCTATAAAAAACTTGTCAAATTGATACTTTTATAAGTACAGGTTTGGTCAAAAGCTGACAGCAGTACTCCTAGTACGGTTTCTCCCTAGTTTGGGTCTCTTCAGCATCACGTTCCCAGCGGCACCCAAGCTCAGGACCTTCTGGTTACAAAGCAAGCTTGTGAACCATTTTTATCTATTTCATAGTCTTCCTTCACCTTATTTTAACAGAAATTCGGACCGAATCAAATTCCTCAATATCCAACACTAATCACATTACAATTCCCCACATACCTCTCAGTTAAGTATGAGAGTAAAATTCGGGTATGATATAATTCCATAGTAGATAGGCTTATGTGATGTTACACGCGGTAATACAGTAATAATAACTGGATGACGTTTCGAGCACAATTTAGTATTCATAGGCATAACATAACTTGGTTAATTTAGCCTTGTTATCTGCTATTTTTTACTGTAATTTTCCACAAATCAGAGATACGGGTTGCGTCATTTTGACCGCACATATTTCGTGTTGGCTCGAAGAACAAGAAGAATAATAACTCTGTGATTATTCTCACTCTATCTATCTAATTATATTTCTATTCAATAATTTTACCCTATCCTACCCTATTATTTGTGATTACATGCAAGTGAGTGCAACACATTGGCCGAGCTCTTATCAGTATTGTCTATTGAATAATGACACATCATCTACTAAGACTAAATAAGGATAATATTCAATGTCGTGCTCAATCCTTGTTCTATATTTTTCTATGAACATTCTGTAAGATTTTCAACGGCTCTAACATCCAAACGATAGAATGGGACAGTTTTGTGATTCCACTTCTGTGCGAAAACGACCACCTGAATTTATTTTTTTTGGTGTTTCTTGTTCTCAGCAGAACATATTTTTCTAAAAGGGATAATTTATCTTTGATTCTGTCAAACCTTTGGAATAATTTTTTTGTTTTGGTTATAGCTTGATTCCACATCGTATTTTTGGTACAGGTATGGATGTGATATCGGTTGCCCAAATTTTGCAGGTGTGCGTTGGCAGGGTGTCGAAACCCGGCCTATGTGCATGGTTGGCGAGAGTCCTAACCGCTGTGCCACCAATGCACATCAAACTTTCATCTGTCACCCAAACAGAGGAGAAACGTATATTGTTATGAAGACGTGAGTACACACTAAATCCTGTGTAAAACAAGCAAGAATGGAAGCCTGCTGAATTTACTCGTTAACTTCTAACTGTATGAAAGCTCACGATGATGTCGATAATAATATTGTGGATGAACACTTGGATTCATTCAAGAAACTGACAAAAGATCATCTTGTCAGACTCTGAGCATCCTCACAATACAAAATTCGCTCTTTACGTCTCATCAGATAGGACTACAAGGAACTGTAGAAGACTATGTGCTCAGATGGCTAAGTGTATAAAAAGTCAACTATACCTTATTTGGAAAGCATTTCATCCGATGACAAAAGTGTAAGGTATGATAATACTAACTTAATACGAGTTATTCAGTCTAACATCCCTCTATTATTCATTCCTTAATTAATATACTATTATTAATATTTCCATTTTAATTTTACATTCGTATTCCTGTTGATATGATCTTTTCTAATTCATGGAGAGTTTTCATTGTAACATAGAAAATGAAAACAAGTGGTGATTCAGCGAAGAGACTCTTTTCGACAAATCTATTATCAAGTTGTACAATCGTATATATATGGTCTTTTTATGAATTTATATCCGGTGATGGAATTGAATCATAGGTGTGAATGCATAAAATAATAATAGTAGTAGTATGAAATGCAATTAAAATATTTGTGATTATAATCATAGTTAAATGTCAAGTGGCAAAACAATTAATGTCATATATAGAATAATTCATAGGATGTATAGAACTTGGAAAGGGTGTGCAATTATAGGATTGGTAGACAAATCGAATAAAATAAAAACGTTACGTAATATTGTGTGAAATTTGATAACATAGAACTAAATGTTGCAAAACAGAATTGATTTAGAATGACGAGTGGAACAAGTGAAATAATACTGGGGACAGTTCAAAGTGAGAATAGCAATACTAACAATTGACGTAATAAAGGAAAAGTATACAAACTGAATAGACAAAATGAAAAAATTGGTAGAGCCAAAATATGATTGGGGATTCCCATACTTAGCATACTTAGCATAGAGGGATTAAGACCATAAAAGTTGGAGGAGTTGAACGAACTTTTTCTGTACACAGAGATCTGGCTTTTATGTTTTGATGACCAAAGCTTCAGCAATACAGATGAGTCGGGTATGTAGGGATTTGGGTAAATTACTTTTTGCCTTATAGATGACTTTAAAGGCAGAGGCTGTCAAGATAGGGTGATCATTATCGACCAGAGATGTTCAATGATCGCGCTTCTTATTGCTCCACTTCCATCTCTTCGTAACCATGCAGGATAGTGTTCTCGGGCACTCTTGGACAAAATTGGAGTCGGACGACCGATATATTCCATATATGACATTAATTGTTTTGCCATTTTATATTTAACTATGATTATAATCACAAATATTTTAATTGCATTTCATACTACTACTGTTATTATTTTATGCATTCACACCTATGATTCAATTCCGTCACCGGATATAAATTCATAAAAAGACCATATATACGATTGTACAGCTTGATAATAAGTTTGTTGAAAAGAGTCTCTTCGCTGAATCACCACTTGTTTTCATTTCCTAGATATTATTATCAACGTAAATACCCTGTTAATGAATTACGCCCATACTGTGTAGACATAAAATTAGATACAGCCCAGAACTACACGCTGAAACGCCATATTCAGTCAGAATAATATCAAGGTTAACATAGGAATGATGGCAGTGAGAAATTAGCGCTCGAAAATTCGACCGCGTGGTAATATATCGCAAAATGATTGAATTTAGAATTTACTGATCATTAGATTCTAAACGAATGGTTGAATGGTCAGTGGGTTGGCTTCATGACTTAAAGGTCGTGAATTCTAATTTCTGAAAGGATCGTTGATAGGTAGCGCTTTATAATTTAAGCTACAACATCTGGCCAATGCTCCTCAGTTTTAAATGATTCTGTAACTGAAAACGCTTCGTGTTGAAATCGAAACAGATAACAGTTATTTGTCATCATCTCCATGTTCTTTGTATTCATGTTAACTTTGAGATTGTATGTCAGCTATAAATTATACAGTGTTCAGTGGGTCAGTGGTTCTGCAGTTGAATGTTTGCCAACCACGCCTCACTTGGTCTGGTTTTCAATCCCTGACTGATGCATTCCTTAACCTCATTTAGATGTGATGGAAAAGATCTGTAGCTTAGGTGGATGATTTTGATGTGGTTGTGTTCTCTGAGCTAGATGGTTAATTTGCGAATCTTTCATCGCCCTACTAGGTGACATATTCAGCAAATACTTCAATTTATTGAAGTGAGCTTTTAGGTTTCTCCACGAGTTTATTAGTCATCTCTCCTGCTGGCGTTGAACGTGATTGGTTGTTTCTGTGTGTTTTCATACCCGCTAGAGTTCTTGTATTAGAAATGATTGTTTCTTTAACTTCAACTTTGACCCTTTAGGTGCGAGGTTCCTTTCTTATCAGTTGATAAATTTCGTCAATCTCGATGTGTCTATTGATGGATGATTCACTGGAATGCCAAGCTTCTAAAAATTCTCTAGCATTTTGGTTGTTTCCTCTGTCTAATATTTGAACATTGTCCCAATCGAATTGATGCCCGTGGTTGTCTGTATGTAGTGATATGAGGGAGTGGATGTCATGTCTTCTGACGGCTAGCTTCGTGGGTACGAAGACAAAGGGGACGTCGACTTTGGCCAATGTAGTGTTTTTCGCAGTTGTTACAATTTATTTCGTGGATGATGTTGGTTTTATCTTCTTTCGCTGTTGAGTCTTTTGGCTGACACAGAGCTGGCTGAGTGAAGTGATTTTGTTGGTTTGTGTGCGATATCAATTCCCAAAGGTTTGAAGAGTCTTGCAGTGATTTCTGGGATATCCTTTATATATGGTAGGTCGATTTTCTTTGTGCTTTCCTTGGGGGCTTTTGGTTTGATAGGTATCAAACCTAGTCAGAGGAAACAACAAGAATGTTAGAGAATTTTTAGAAGCTTGGCATTCCAGTGAATCATCCATCAATAGACACATCGAGATTGACGAAATTTATCAACTGATAAGAAAGGAACCTCGCACCTAAAGGGTCAAAGTTGAAGTTAAAGAAACAATCATTTCTAATACAAGAACTCTAGCGGGTATGAAAACACACAGAAACAACCAATCACGTTCAACGCCAGCAGGAGAGATGACTAATAAACTCGTGGAGAAACCTAAAAGCTCACTTCAATAAATTGAAGTATTTGCTGAATATGTCACCTAGTAGGGCGATGAAAGCTTCTCAGATGAACCATCTAGCTCAGAGAACACAACCACATCAAAATTAACCTCATTTAGCCGATCGTACGTCCAGTAAAGAGGGAAGGCTGGGCATACGGCTAGCAACCCTACCCCGTATGTATGGGGAATAACATCACTGCCACTTAAACTTCAAAGCTCACAGCTTGAAATCCTGTATTCTACTGGGAAGTCAAAGGAATAATTACAAAATAGAGTGTTCAGGAGAAATGCTCTATCTAAATTTATAAATGCAATAACTACTGTTTTTTTCCATTTTTTGCTTATTTCAACTTAACCATAGGGGTTGAATATCTGCAGTAAAACTGTATGCAGCTCTTGTAATTACATAAATACTTACTTTAAAGTATTCTGGACAATTCAAGCGTACTGTAGCTTTATCAAATAATTCTTGAGGTATACCATAAGAAAAACGATATACAAAGATAACTGGCCTCGGTCCAATTCGACAAACCGTCTCCCATAGATTAATGCTCATTTCATCCATTGGATTGGTACAGTTATGGGGAATTAAGCATGGAAAGCATAAAGCTGGTAATCGTTCTGAACAAATCATCTCTTGAATTTGATTATTTGTAGGTGACTGACGTGTATCCATATCATCACTTTGATCTGTGTCTGACTGATTTTCATGTAGCTCTGATGACTGGTCATTGTGTGATATAATCCCACAAGCTGAAGCCAGCTCTCTAGGAGACGGAAACTGAGTTAATTAAGAAAAATGAAAAGTACTCACCATACAGTTTAATAAAAATGCTAGCATCGGACAACAATACAGCAAGATTGAATTATTATTTGATTACTCTATTCGGTATAAGTATAAAACTTGGGCACTGTGATAGAGCATAAATCCATTATGGATGAGATTTTATTTTGATAATCACATAGTGTTGTACAGTAATATTAACTGATGACGTTTCGAGCACAAACTATTGCTCATAATCATATGATTAATCTTTAGTTTCCCCTAAACGCTCTAGGTAATCCATATTTTTGTCAAAGTTACCAATAAATAAAAGCCCAATAAAACTGAATAATCATTTTTACGAGTTGATCATGGACCGTTGGGTTCCACTCGTGCAATGGATCAGGGCGTGATGCAACTCAACTATCTTATCAGCGTGTATCAAATCCGTCTGCATTTTCTTCGGGATATTTGTTGAGCGATAGGTTCTCGACTGGTTCACTTCCAGTGTTTCTTGTTGTTAATTATTCCTGACTATTTGATCTTCAGTATGGAATCAGCAAGGGCAGTTGTTCATAAAAGTCTGTAGCAGGCTGTCGGAAACGCTTTTCGCGACGCGCCAATTTTTTGAAACATATATAAGAACTGACTAAACACTTGTGTCAAGAATCTGAATTAGCTTCTTTTTGAGAAGTGCGGAAGACTTCCAAACGAATTTCAGAAGGATAAGGGTCTATCTTGCCTTTCCAATCCTGGCCAGTCTTGATATTCTCATACGTGCTTTAGCCAGTAGTTGAAACAACGCTGCCTAGCCAGATAAATGAAGGAAGTAACCTCTTCCAAATATCTTCTCTTGATAGTGATTGGTGTTTATTGTTGGTTGGTTATATGCATCATATCTTTCTCCTCCATGTTCATTCACCCCACTCTCTCTTCGCTTCAAGGACATCGCTGAATTTTCCGTTGTGGCTCAGTCGACATGTGGCACTGTTAAATAATTGTTGAATGTGGTCGATAAAGATTTGGCACTCTCCGTAGTATTGAAGTAGTTTCCAAATTACTTCAAAGGTCAGTGCTGTCGAAGGCCTTTTAAAAGATAATAAAATCGAGGTAGAAACTTGACTGCTATAGTCTGCTTTATTTGATCCGCGCATGATTTGCCTTTTTCTAAATCTAACTTGTTCTTGTCGGAGTTCTGCATCCAATAAGACCTTTAGTCTCTTCAGGATGATATGACTTAGTAATTTACTTGGCGTGGACAAGATTATGATTTCGTGTCATTTCTTGCAGAGGTCTAAGTTGCCCTTCTTTGAAGTGTGAGAAGTAGCATTTCTTTCAACCAACAGATAGCTTTCCTTCCAAACCTACTGCAATAATTGCGTGAGCATATCTACCTCAGTCTCTGTTACTGGCGTAACATCATCTCTATTTCACGTGTTAGGTGATGAATACTTGACGAACGAAAATCTGGTGATCAACCTCTCCCACCACCTGCTCTGTCGCCCCCCCCCCCATTACAATGTGATTGTTTATTAATGCATACATCGCGACTGCTCAGTATTCCTCTGAACTGTTCGTTTTCGTGAAGTTAACCATTCTATACTTAGCTGAATGCTTATGTTCTGATAATCTGACTACCCCTGATCTACAGATCTGTAGCTTTGTAATTGGCCTCACAGTCACTACAACAAGACAATCTGCAGACTACATTAATTTAACTAAATTAGGTCAATAAGGTCCTTAAGTCTACAGAATTTGTCCCTGAGTGAGTTTGTAGGCTTAGATGCCTGCCTTACTAGGAATCTTACATAAGATTTCAAATGTCCCGCCTTTATAGATTAAAACTGTAGATGCCTTAAATTATTTCTTGTTTGTGATATGGTCAAACGTTCCACTACCATCTTTCCTTTCCTCATGAGCCTTTTTGATCTTCTTCCATCTGTTACATCTCGTTGCTTAGGTTTTCTGAGGCACTATTCAGTAGTACATAACCACAGTCCTGCTGGTAAGTTATGATGGAGAAAAGTAGACAAAACATCCATTGAGGATATCCCTAAGTTCTTCATACACATAAACTCAATAGTAGGTGGAATCCGGTTCATTTATAAGTAAGAAAATGATGAACAGAATGAGTTAACTATACTAGACTGGAAAATCAGACGAAAACAAGATGGCTAGTTAGATTCTAGCATCTACAGAAAAACGATATATTTTAATAACTTCTTAGACTTTAATTCATTTCATACAAAATCGATAAATATAGGTTCAGTGAAGCGTTCATTTACCTGAACCATGAAACTAACTAGTAAGCCAGCAAATTTAAATAATGAAATCAAACAAATAAAGAAAATATTAACAGTGAATAACTACCAACCAGATTTTACACAAACTCGAAGACTTGCAGGCGAAAAATAACAAACTGGCTGAAGAAGGCGGCAGCGAAGACAGGACTGTAGGTGAACATACAGAAGACGGAAGTGATGAAGATAACCAACCAGCATCAATAACAACAACCAGCACCAATCACCATCGACGGGAGAGATTTAACAGAGGTCATTTCCTTCACTTATCCGGCTAGGAAGCATCGTTTCAACCACAGGCCAGTGAGACGGATGAAGATGTAGTAGCTGGCCAGAGTAGGAAAGTCAAGACACGCCTTCATCAACCAGAAACCAATTCGGAAATCTTCTGCACTCAATATAAAGAACAAGATTCGCATTTTCAACACATATGTCAAGTCAGTCTCTCTATACAGGTCAGAAACCAGCGTTTCACGAAAAGCATTTTCAACAGGCTACTGAACACCTTCATCAACAGCTGCCTTTGCTGGTTCCACAATGAAAATCAAATGACCAACCAGAAGGAATCAGTAACAAGAAACTCTGGGAACAAACCAACCAAGAGCCGATTACTCAGCAAATATGTAGGAGAAAATGGAGATGGATCGCGCATATATTGAAGAAGCCGCCGAATGACATCGCACGCCAGGCCGTCGAGTGTAATCCCAATGGGAAGCGACGAGTGGGTCGTCAGTGCGAGGGTGACATGGAGGAGATTGTGTGAGGAAGATATGAAAGAATTTGGGTAATTGTGTGGCTAGCCAGTTGAAGAGGACGGGAGGAAATAGAATCAAGTGGAGATGTGTTGTTGAAGCCCTATGTTCCACTTGGAACCCAGAGGAACAGTAACAATAATAAGATTTCATTCAGAAATGTATGAAGACCAACAAGGAAAATAAGAGCAGTGATATAGATAGAGAAAATGATTTAAATATTAGGGAATTTAAAACCTCAGTAGTACTGTCATGTACATAAAAAAAACACTAGAAACCTCACGTAGGATTTTTATTGAGCCTGGAATCATGGCGGCATTTAAAACAATCACCTCACTCAGAGACAAACTTTGTCAACTCGTGGAGCTGACAGAACAAACAAAGCGAAATAATATAACATGCCAAATACCTTGTTACAGCTGTGAGGTCAGTTACATAGGTCAAACTAGTTGATCTGAGCTAATTAGATTATTGGAACATAGAAATTTAGCTAAAGTTAGAATGATTGACACTGATAAGTAAATAATCTAGAAGAGAGCTCAATCATCATATTGCATTCACCCAGTAAAGTGTGACTGGGTGAAAGTAGTAAGAAGTAAAATAGTTAGGTAGTTAGAGCAGCTAAACACCAGATCTTTGTGCATTGCACCGACGTGAAAAACGCGCAAGAGAAATGACTTAACCTCTACACTGGATACATGGAAAATTACAGTGAATAACCAAGGGGGGAAGAGAACAAATTTATAAAGACGAGTGAACATATTACTGGAATGATTATGAGCAATGAAGTTTGCTTGAAATGTTGACCAGTTACGAATACTGTATCTGTAGATTTCTCCTTAGAATTCTGGAGCAACCATTCCAATCGACTAATTAAACCACACGTTGATTGACGCGTAAAATTCAAATACAAAGTTTTGTCTGGTGTACGCTAATATATTACACATAAGATAACGAAGAATAACGTGCAAATCTTAGACTGCAAGGTGTCTGTGGTTAACTGCCGTCAAATGCCCAGTCACTGTTCGTCAATGTAAAAAATCCCAGCAAAGCTGTGTCTCCGGTGATCCACAAGTAGGTTTAAACAGCTCACGAAATGCCATACAATGGGGAGGGGTATATAAATCATGCAGATGTAGCAGATACCGCCTAACCATAAGAAGATAACTGCTATGCATCAAATAAAATATTAATGCACCAAGTGAAATAAACTTCAGTATGAAATAACACTTATGGTAAACAATTTAAGAAAATTAGACTACTTAATAATAATAAGTAGTATAAATTTAAGCACAAAAGAAAGGGTAACAAAGGATCGGTAGGAAAGGAATTAACAGTATAACCATCCGTTTCATCCAATAAACTTATCTACTAGAGAATTACATTCTACACTGGTGCCCAAACTCTACATTTACATGGATTTCTTCCTTGTACCGAAAACAACATAATTTTTAGCTTGCGAAAGAACTGAGAAAACTTTGGCTTAATGAGGTTTTTAAGTTAGTACATCCAGTTTCTCCACTCATTGTTCATAATTGAAATACTGTCCTGACGTTTTATCTCTGGAATATTAGGAGACAATCATATTTCCTGTACTTGGTGGTTGGCTACCTCTATGTTACCTTTGATCATTCAACGTCTAACACAGCACAAAAACACAATACATTGATAACATTTGAGCCTGTACATGAATTAGTCACCTAATGATCGGCAATAAAGTGTTCCGCCGCTCATGTTCGCAGCGTGATTACTGAGCCAAATGGCATGACATTGTTGTCTGCTGTGGTGCACTCCAATTTTTTAAATGCCAGATGGTTCACGACCGTGACAGAAATTTTTCCACTCTGCAGATTCGCCCACGCTGGTGAGTGAGAAAAGCACTCAGTTTTACGGTTCATTCCTTCCATTCGATTGTCTTCAAATATCTAAAACATCTTAAAATATATATTACTATAATTATGTTAGTAGTGAGATACAATGATTTAGGATTAGAACTTATTTTATAAGTAACTATAATACAACTATTTAGCAAAATTTCGGAGAATTTCTGCCTCTGTATCACTTTTAGTTCCGAGATTCAGCAGCACAGCCATTTTGGGCTCTACCTTCATCTTTTCAGCAGCCTTCTTTGGTCTCAGGTTCATATCTATAAATTTGAGTGGGAAGTAATTTTCTGGCTATTCCTTAACATATTCGTCACTGTATATTTTTCAGATCCTTGACGAGAGTGAATAGATGAAATTCGTCTTTCCGCTAAGAGAGACAGAACTTTGAAAATTAATAAACTATCCGCTCCATATAGGCTTTTTGTACATGGATCTCCTCAGAGAGTTAAACAGTAGTTCTTCACAGATGAACTTTGAGGAAATGGAACAGTGAGTCATATTAAACCTCTAGAGTGCAGTCGACCTTTGGATGGGCATTATGGAAAGTTTGGAACAGGTTTGGGAGATCCAAATCCTCATCATAAATAATAAAAGTATCATTGATATATCTCTTGTGGAGATGATGCCCACTGTCTGCTGATGATAATTAATTCTTTTCTAAGCTGGCCAAAACGGTGTCAGCCAAGAGAGATCTTAGAAGGGAATCCATTACAACTCCACTTCTTTGCCTATAGATGTTAATGAAAATGAAAATGTCATTGCTATCACTCTTCAAATTTTAAGTAGTTTCTTACCTGATAACGTCTGGTGAAACAGTTTTCATCTTATCGTAGACGTGATTCGCTCATGTAGTAAGTCATAGTCATGTTCACTAGTTAATGTGCACTAATTTGTGGTCTATTGTCTATCGATTTAGTCTCATACCTACCAAACCTCGCATATATATTTTTATAAATATTTTTGATTATAGCTTGATTCCACACCGTATTTTTGGTACAAGCATGGAATTTTCAGCATGTGATATTGGTAGCCCAAATTTTGCAGGCTCACCATTGATATCAGGTGTGCGTCGGCAGGGGACCGAACCCCGGGCAATGTGCATGTTCGACGAGAGTCCTAGTCACTGCTGTGCCACCAACGCAATCCTGTGATTGGCGATCTCCAAATGGAATTAGCCAAACCTTCTGAATTTAAAATAGCTTTGAGTCGAAACTATGATGCCAAGTATACTACATTCATGTAGATCATATACCTAATTTACATTGAGGCAAAGTTTTGCAAATTCCTATAGATTATAGAAGTTTAGAAAAGCTTTCCCAATAACAAATGAACTATTCTTATCCAGCATAGCTTATATGACATATCTACTGTGTTATTTCTTTTCTGGGTTGTCGGCCCTCAATTTCTAACATTCAATTATCGAAATTCTGTCATACGCAACATGTTTGTTTCGGAAATGATAGGAGAAACACAAGAGATTCAATAATACGTCGGTCGTAATAATGAATAGAAAAAAGGGTGAGAAAAAGTGCTGGTTTCATATCCTTGAATCACTAGAGTGACAGATTGGTTCTGTCAGTGAAGTGATTGTAACAGGCAGTAGACTGGTCACCATGTACCTGTCAGCTTTCCAAGAGCAATTAGACTTGGAATACCACAGACAAAGGAAGAGACAGCATTCCGAATAAACGAGAGAGATTTATAAACTTACAACCTGTATCATTAACTTGTTCGGCTTTAGAATCAAGAAATTTGTGAGCGCCTTGTCCATGGATTGGTTGGATTTTTATTCTAAACAACTTACCTACTTATATATTCCGAGTTCATGTTGAATTAATTACCTAAAATTATTTTATCACATTCGGTTAATTTTTATACCCATTAGAATGTATTCGGAACTTTCGTTTCCCTTATTATCTATATTAATCCGACCTTACTATCTATTATTCTAATTTCGCCTTACTTCGCTTTCACTTTATTTACATATAGCGCCTTATCGGACTAAAAACAGTTCATTTATAAAGTTGAATCACTATGGTAAGCGATTTCACCTTATGACGACAATTTAACGTGCCAACTGACAAAATTTGTATTGTGATGGCTATAATGAAAGGCACTATTGTTGTTCATCTGAAGCCTATAGAATTCCCGAAAATCTATTTGCCATCTTGAGGAAATTAATATCTGCATAAAGATTTGAATTCAACAACTCTTTCTCTCCGATTGTCATCAGTAGGCCAACACTAACCTACTTCTTAATTATTTGTATTCACATAAATCCACGACATGGAATTGGTTATCACTGAGAAATAAATTTCTCAAATTTCGGTTTTGTATGGATTCTTGTTTGATTGGTTGGAAGGTTTCGTAATGATCTGACATCAGTTAGAGAACCACTGGAAAACCTGTATAGCTACTTCGTCAGCCTAGTCTGGGACTCCTCATCAGTATGCACTCAACGTCACAATTCGAACCCAGGACCTTCAGTTCACAAAGTGAGGAAGCTCGTGGATCATTCAGTTGCCACTGGAACCCTATCCAATGGCCAGTCCATGAATTCTAACTCCTACCAATTCATGACATTGCGCGACCGATTCGCAATGTCTTTTTCGATGAGTTACTGCCTCACCTTCAACCTGCTGTACCCTACTGGACACAGCTTCCCACCAGAACCCAAGGTTAACTGCCTGAATAGTGCCAGTCGCTAGTGACCATCAGGTATTGGTTTTGTAGGGAATATGTTTGATTGGTTGGAAGGTTTCATCATTAGCTCATATAAATCAAACAAATAAATTTCTCTTTTTTGAATGAAGCAAAAATTGTTATGAATGCAGCATCAACACATCAGTTCCATAATGAATTCACCAACTGAAGGTCATATTCTCAACTATCACAAGAAGTTCTCAAAAGTATTACTTTCCAGTATCCTTTGTTAATCTTTTGTGTTAAAATTTATACTACTTACTACAGGGTAAGTAGTATGAAAATGTTCGCTACTCCATAACCATGACTTTTATCTGTCATGGAAGTTTAACTCATTAAGCGTATTAATATTCTATTTGATGTTTAGTAATTATTTGCTTATAATTAAGCACTATCTGCTGTATACGCTTGATTCATTTACCCCTTCTCTGTTGAGCACTTCATATTAAAATCCCCATATTTTTTTCCCGGCGATAGTGCGCTATTTCATCTACACGTCGATCATACTTGATACAGTTTTGTTGATTTTTCTTATTGGCCCACTGTGACTGTTCATTTAATGGCACTTAACCCTAGAAACCTGATAATTTGGTGTTTTTATATCACCCCTTTGTTATTTTATGTATAATATAGTAGTTTATTCTAAGCCAATCCTGTGTGTTAGGATTTTACGCGTCACTCAACGCGTCGTTTAATTAGTCGATTGGAATTATCACTTCGGATTTTTTAGGCGAAATTTATACCAATACAGGGAGGATTTTTATGAAAACTATACTCTGTTAAAAAGTTCATATTTTTCTGGATATTTTTCTACTTGTATTCAGTGAATTAGAAAATATAAATTATAATATTGTGTAACACATTTGGATCAATAGATCTAAAAGATGTTATTTCTCTATTGTAAAGGTGGGTATGCTGAAGTGATTTAGAAAGTTTTCTAAACCTGTTGACTGCAGCCTAAATCGGTGGTGAGTGAATCAGACAGCATAAGAGAAGTTCAATGAACTCTAACCAACGATAAGGTCTTTTGTCGTCCAGTAGGCTAGTGGATATTTATGCATCTGAAGTTCAATGGTTTGTTCGATTTCCCGCCGATGCACTCCATAACCTTGCCTAGTTTACTAGCCCATAGTAATATAGGTTTTTTTCGCATTTCCCACTGAATGAAAAACAATGAACGATATTGTTTTTACTGACGTTTCGCTGTTTAATGTTGCCAATATTTTACATTTAAAGGGAATTTATATAGACAAACAAATGATACTGCTTTGGGTTCACCAGTCTCCCCAATAGTCGCCGAACTTTTCATGAATAGATTCTAAGATAACATCTTTTCAAGCACACTCACTCCTAAAATATGGTCAAGATATGTAGATGATACTTTTGTAGTACTGAAACGAGATCTACAGAATTCATTCCTGGAGAAAACAAACTGTGTATCTCTCAGAATCCAGTTCACTTCGGAAGCAGAATCAGACGTCGGTGAACTAACATTTCTAGACTGCCTGCCTAGTTAAGAGGAGGGAAAACGGACATTTTACTGTATCTGTATTCAGGAAGAAAACCTGCTACAACAAATACTTAGACTTCGGATCATCACACACCATTTGAGTAAAGGAATCAGTTGTTTCAAGTATTCTCAGATGAGCACACTCTGTGATAACGGATGAGAAAGAAAAAGAAGAAGAAATATCAAACATTACTGAGACTCTCAAACAAAACAACTATGCAAAAAACTTCATCAACAAAATCAACACGGATTTTAAGTATGGTCGAAAACGTATTCTGAAAACATGGACCTCAACAGTTGTCATTCCATATAGATCGGAGAAGTCAGACGATATCAGAAGAGTACTCAATAAGCTCGACATCAGAGTTTTCTTAAAAACACCACACACACACTGCGAAACAACTTTGTCCATATAAAAGACCGAATCCCGAAAGAATCTCTATCTAATTGTGTCTATAAAATAAAATGCTTGGAATGTGATGCGATATATATCGAACAAATATCGCCAGAGAGAAATCAAAATCAGAAGAAATGAACACTGTAGAGCATCTGTTCGACCACCGAGAAATCCAGTTGAAATAGAAAAGCTTGAAAAATCATCAACCATAGGTCGTCTACATTTTATAGAACCAGGCAACAAAATTGATTTTGACAATATTCAAATAATCCAGAAAAGTTTCAGAAATCACAGAGAATGTCTAATATCAGAAACACTTCATATCAAGTGAAATGCAAATTGTCTGAATAGGAATGATGTACTAAAGCAGAATTTGACCTGGTTACAGCACCTTCCTCCCCCATGAAATGACAAAATCAACACAAATGTGATAAGCAATATCATAATATGAAAACACACGTTGTTTTATAATTTTACACATTTATCAAATCCAACAATAATCTACACCTGGTTTTGTTATCTTTAGCAATTGGCCAATTTGATAACGGAAAAAATGACCCCATGCTGATGAGCGATGATCAAGTTAGTAAACTTTGCTTTGATACCATAACAGACGTACTATTACCTTTGTTATTTGTTCTAGTGACCTTCATTGTTATTTTTACTTTCAATATGTCCCTTTAACTTGACCTAAGTCTATTTTCTCACCCCCTAACTGTTTGTTATATATAAGCTGAGATTTTGTATATTCTTGTTTCATATTACTACTTTGACAAAGCAGAAACAATATCGATCATTGTTTTTCATTCATTGGGAAATACAAAATAACCTTTATTATAAGGAATATCATGTACTCAGTGACCAAATTTTTTCAAACTGTCAAAAGTGAGTCTGGTTTGGACATATATAGCCCATAGAGTAAGTCTAGAAAAGACGAAAGGTAAGAAGTTAGGCCAAGGACACAAACCAGCAGAAGTAATAGCAACACAAAGGCTACTGAAACTACAAAACCTGACATCTTATGTAACGGAATAGTCGTTCGGAAAATTCCTCCTAAACGATCTAATCAAAATATTTAGGTGTTTCAGATAACTTTGCAGTTACCATCCGTATTTCTGCTAGACTGCTGTTTATCGTTTTTCTGACATTTGCACAGTATATGCTGATTTAATCCTTATTATTTGTCATTTCCACTGTTCAGTATCTAATTTTAATACTTCTCTTTGTGGTTATGTGATACATTGACAATGTGTTGTTTCATAATGTGATTTTGTTTGAATGAATCAAGTTGATTCTGACCTTGAACTGTCTGCGGGAAGAGTCAGTGTGTGTTCTTTGTGGAAAGAGATTTTGATCCCATCTTGTCGGGAATATTCCACTTGATTCTAAGGCACTTCTTACAGCTGAATTTTCGTTAAGTTACTTTGTTTTGCAGTACTTGTTTTGTTCTTAGGAAGTTACCTTGTCTGTATAGCTTCCTAATAGTACTGTTAAGGTAATTTTGATTTTTTTTATTACGTTATCAACTTCGTCGACTTGGAATACGCCTTCGACAGACGGCGTTGACCGAGAAGTAATTTGGAAACTACTTCAACACTACAGCGTACCTCAAGTCTTTTTCAGTCTCATTCAACAGCTGGCTATATGACAATGCCACGTGTCAAGTGATCCACAGCGGAAAACTCAGAGAGGCGTTCGAAGTGGACACAGGAGTAAGACAAGCTGGTTGCTTATTATAACCGATGATATTCTTAATTGTGGTGGACTGGATTATGCGTCAGCCTGTTGGATGTGAGGAGTCAGGAATACGCTGGACCACCAATAAGAAGACTGTAGAAGATCTGGATTTCGCAGATGATATATGTCTAATGTCACACAAACTCGATGACTTGCAGGCGAAAAATAACAAACTGGCTGAAGAAGGCGGCAGTGAAGACAGAACTGCAGGTGAACATACAGAAGACGGAGGTGATGAAGATAACCAACCAGCATCAACAACAACCAGCACCAATCACCATCGACGGGAGAGATTTAACACAGGTTACTTCCTTCACTTATGTGGCTAGGAAGCATCGTTTCAAACACAGGCCAGTGAGACGGATGAGGATGTAGTAGCTGGCCAGAGAAGGAAAGTCAAGACACGCCTTCATCAACCAGAAACCAATTTGGAAATCTCATGCACTCGACATAAGGGAACAAGATTCACATTTTCAACACCAATGTGAAGTCGGTCCTTCTATACGGGTCAGAAGCTTGACCAGCGTGTCACGAATAGCATTTCCAACAGGTTGCAAACTTTCATCAACAACTGACTTCGTTGGCTGCTTACTGAAGATCAAATGGCCAGTCAGAAAGAATTAGTAACAAGAAACTCTGGGAACAACTTGACCAACAGCCGATTGCTCAACACATGTGTAGGGAAAAATGAAGATGGATCGCGCATACATTGACGAGGCGCCGAATGACATCGCACGCCAGGCCGTCGAGTGGAATCCCAATGGGAATCGACGAGTGGTTAGTCAGTGCGAGGGTGACATGAAGGCGATCGTGTGAGGAAGATGTGAAAGAATTTGGGTAATTGTGTGGCTATCCAGTTGAAGAGGACGGGAGGAAATAGAATCAAGTGGAGATGTGTTGTTGAATCCCTATGTTTCAGTCGAAACGCGATGGAATAATAATAATATATAATATAGTATGTTGTCATTGTTAAATATTACAACAGCTTTCATCATAATTACCGGCTTTCGATTTTCATAGGAACAGTTTTGTACTGTGCATAATTCAAGGATCTTTTGGTCAGCAATACAGTAGAACGCAAAGATTGGTTTCCTGTATTCTGAGCACAACAGCACGTCATTTTTTGCGTTGTTACACCCTATGTATATTCCATTCAAAATCAAAATAATACGAAACAAAACTTTTAAAAGCCACGATACAGAAAAAAAATTGCACTTACATACTTGAATTTCCATGTTGGTGACTTCATCCCATCTGGTGATATATCAGTTCGAGTCAAGTCAGAGTCGAAATTTGCAAACAATTCTGGTTCAGGTACTGGATAGGCCAACTCCAACCATCTCCATAGTATTTCAACATATGACTTGCCAATATCAAGATTATTTTTTGTCACATATAAATGATTGTATTCAACTAATGCAATCCATAAATAAGCGCTTACAATCCCTGAACCTTTATTTAACTCTGAACAACTTTGTGCTAATCGATTTATTGCACCTTGTCGTGTAGCTGAATAAAAGTGTCTAAGTAATTCTTTTTGAAATGTTTCAGGTACACAAGGATCTTTATACTGTGTTTTATTACTATTATTAGTGTGTTGAGTTGTATCAATAACAGACAGGAGATTAGGATGGATTAAATATTTAACTGATTCTAGGAATAAATCACAATCAATTATCACATAGGCCTTTGGATATGGTCGAGTAAATGATTTCATTGTTGTATTCAAATATTTCTCTTCTTCTTTTGATAGAAAAGCATCAGGAATTAATATTCTCCCTGTATTATTCAAATATATAAGTAATTGTTTTAAATTTATTGTATTCAAATTAAATTTATTTTGAAGTAACTGGCTAAAATATGCTTTAGATAAAATGCATGCATTCACCTCATTGCTGAGCTTGTTTAAATTTGAATTATAATTATGTTTTATATCATCTAAATACATTTCAATATCAGACCATATATGTGGTAATGCAGCTAAACAAACTGGTAAATGCGTAGGCGTTTTAATCACGAAATCAAATAGTGTATAGCATAATTGATCGAAATTAATTAGCGGGGGATTCGAAAGCTTTGTTAAATTGATTGGGATCACGTTAGGATAAATAGAAATGTAGGCATTTTCATAAATATTATTTAAGTGTTCATAGTATTGTGAAGTAGCTTGTGATATTTGAATCGATGATTCTATCCGGGTAATTTGATCTTTTAACCAAAAATGTCGTGTTTTTAAATAATTTGATGTTTGACTGTATAAATTTTTCATTCGTTGGTCTAATTCTTTTTCAGATGATATAAGATCACATTTAGTCGCGAGTAGAATCACCTTAAGAAAGTTTAATCGGTACATAACAATGTCAAGCCAGATACCAATTGACTTGTAAAAGTAACTGTCAGAGCTTTTAATATTTATATTCTCTGTACCAGATGAATTATACTCAAACTTTGTAATATCGACTAGAATCGTGACGACAGTTGATAAGGAAGTGAAAAAAGATATCAATGGTGTGTAAGCCATATGTCCAGAACAATCCCATAAAGTGATAGTTGTTGGACGAGTGTTCATTGTTTGTGACTTGAGTGTTGTTTCACTATCTACCTGACTTTTGCACACTTTTGGTGTCAGCTCTACAGCATCATAATGTATCATGTAAGAATCAATGCTGTAGGTTATCTCTTCTCTGCTCTCTGTCATATGTGTTTGTCTGTCTAGTATACTCATAGCTAGACTGGATTTACCAGAATTTTTAGCGCCTAAAAACATTGTCTTTATACCATAATATGATTGTATCTCAGTTCTTGATTCTAAATAATACTCTATCATAGCGTTTATACCAACTTCAACAATATTAGACGGTGGCCATATCATAGGATTGTCGGTTAAATCAAGTTGAATAATTTCTGAGGGTTTTTTACTTCTAATCTTTGTCATATTTGCAATCATTTTAAGCAGTGAGGCAGGAAATATTCTCAGCTTATTTCTACTCAAATCTAAGTGTTTTGTTATTCTAAGCAGTCCATCAGATATTGCATTGATTTGATTATAGGAGAGATCAATTGATTCGATTAATTCTTTTGAAATTCTTGAATTTGATCGAATCGTAGGCAGACTGTACAGATTATTATGATCAACTTTCAATGTTTGTAAACAAGGCAGATTGAAGATAACTGCTGGTAAAAAAGATAAACCATTATGTGATAAATCAATAACTCGAAGATGATTTAAGTATTTTAAACGAATACCAGATATTGGTTGTGTGATACGATTATGTGAAAGATAGGCATATTCAATCTTTTTCAAACTGAGTACACTATCATTTATATTAGTGATTTTATTAAAATCAGCTCTGATTACACGTAATTGTGTAAGGCTATGCAAACCTCTTAAACTAGTTATAGCATTATTTTGAATAAATAACCTTTTCAAATTAGTCATATAATGAACTGCTTCTTCAGTGATGACATCTTCCAGGGCATTATGATCCAAGTGTAATTCATTCAGTGTTTGAATCCAACAGTCGTCTTGTCTGACTTTATTATCATCGCGTTTTTGTCGCTTCTTCCATAAATACACTGATTTAAAATCTTTAAAAATGCTCATTTCAATTTGATTAAAGCTTAAATTTAATGAAAATAAACGTGTAGAAAACTGGCTCAACAAATCAAATGGTAGGGTGGTCAAATTAAGATTTGACAAGTTAATCTGCTGTAAAACTGGTGCTATTTGACAGGTTAATCTTAAGATATCATTATTCCATTGAATCAGTTGTAAGCCTATACAAGTATCATAGTCTGACAGTGTAATAATAGTCCATTGAAGAAATTTATTCTTCTCCAATTGTCTTAGGATATTGTCGAACCATTTAGAAGTTGTTCTCTTAGGATATCTAACCGGTAGAAAATGTTTATATCCATTAGGTCGAATGAAGAGATTTGATGAGAATGCATAATCCTCGTTGTTGGTGTTGTTATTGTCGCCATTGTTGTCACCATTATCACCATTAATCAGCAAGTCTTTAGTATCAATCGTAGAAGGCAGTAGTTTCATCATTTTCCACTGTGAAAAGAAAATTCATTCATATCGAAGAAAGAAAGAGAGAGTGAATTATTTCTGCGAAAGATAAATTTCAGCTGACTTTTTGTGTTTATCTGTTTGTTTTGACAACGAAAATGCTAATAAAGTACAAACAGTAAACAAAGGCAAAACTAAAAATATTGTGCTTTCTTCTCTCTTTACAAATTTTCTCATTTGTTAATTTTTTTAATAGTATCTAATCACTATTTGTGTATAAAGTTGATACAATATCGATTATTTTTCGATGTGAGTCAAAATTGGAATGTGATTGGCTGAAATGTGTAAGCTTAACTTTGTAACGCCATATGAATCGGTTGTAAGGTCTCTCTTTATAGTTTTATTATCACTTCTTAGAGAACTTAGAGAACCACTTACAAAATAATAACCATAATCAGTAATAAATCCTTAATTAATTATTGGTGTAGTTAACTCATGGACACGTGACTAGTTCTGAAATTGTTAAAAGTAGAAACAGAATGCATAAATCCTAGAGACAGAAGCTTTATGAATTTTGTTTGTATAATTTGTACAACCTACAGACAATCCATTATGCCGTAACATTACCTCTAAAGCGTCTTTTATATTTACTCAAGATGATACTTATCCACTGGGTCTACTCACTACCTCTCGTGCTCTCCCTGTGTATGAGATGTTTCGCGCAACGGATGGAGAATCACGGATAAGGACAAACGCTATCGTGTTTTAAATTTACCTCACTTCTGGTTTTCTCGTCTTTTATTGACCTGAACAGCGGCCGTCAGTTGGATATTTGGTTTGCCGTAGGTAGATGCTGGTCGGAGAAGCAGCAAAGACAGGACTCCAGGTGAACATAGACAAGACGGAGGTTATGAAAATAACCAACCAACAACAACAACAGCAGCAACATTCAACAACAATCACCATCAACGGGAGGGATTTGAAAGAGGTTACTTCATTCACTTATCTAAGGAACATTGTCTCAACTACAGGAGGAACGGACGAGGATGTCAAATCGAGAATCGGGAAGGCGAGAAACACATTCATCCACCTGAAACCAATCTGGAAATCTTCGTGACTCACTCAGCCTGCATCAACAACAAAGTGATTCGGATTTTCAATACAAACGTCAAGTCAGTCAGTTCTTCTATATGGATCAGAAACTTGGCGGGTCACAAAGAATATTTCCAACAGCCTGTTGCAGACCTTTATCAACAACTGTCTTCGTTCTATACTGAAGATCAGGTGGTTGGAAAGAATCACCAACAAGAAACTATGGGAACAAACAAAACAAGAACCAATCGCTCAACAAATATGCAGGAGAAAGTAGAGATGAATTGGACACTCGCTGAGGAGGCCGCTGGGTGACATCGCGCGTAAGGCCAGTGCTCGAGTGGAACCTGAAAGGGAAGCGGCGAGTGGGACGTCCAAGGGTGACATGGATGAGATCGTGTGAAGAGGAATTGAAACAGTATGGACTAACATGGATGCAGGTGTAAAGTACAGCAGAAGACAGAAGCAAGTGGAGGCGTGCAGCTGAAGCCCTATGTTCCACCAGGAACCCAAGGGAACAATAATAATAATAGATGCTGTCATGTAGGGTTTTTTATGTTTGTGTTATCCGCGGTTTGCAAACAACTGTGATGAATCTAAATGTGACATTTCACCGTTCTGATGTTACTCTTAGTTGCTTTTATACAGCGACAAGGCTTGTTTCGTCATTCACTCCGTTGAGATTGGTTGGCCGTACTGATGATGGCTGTCAGTGACTACAATCCTGTGGATTCTTGGGCTTTTCTTGAGTTGTGTTTATACGCGTGATATTTTCTTGATCGATATTTCTCACTCATGTAGTGAAATATTATGTGTTTTATCGAATTAACTTTAAGTAGCTGTGGTAGAAATCGATACTAATGGACGAAGCCTTTTTAGAAGTTCATTACAGTTAATCAGCGCAAGTAAAAGCAGCACAGATGTAAAAAAACGTTTTCGTGAAGTGATGCAGGGAAGGCGTTTTTCAGTTGAGGAGAATCAGAGAATTCACTAGAAGAGCTTCAAAAAGTGATGAAGTCATTTAGTGTTAACAGTGTAGTTGCTCTGCACTCACTACGTCCATATTCACGGCAAAACAACGGGGGATGACAGGTTTAAGTATGTGTACGTCTCCTTTAAATGTACTTTTGGAGTTAAACGTGTGAAATGAGGCCTAAAATTAAGGAAAAAGTCATAAGAGAAAGTACATTATGTTACTATGTGTATTTAAGGTCTAAATTTGGCAACTGTCTGTCGTCATTTCGCGTACTTTCGCATTGTAGTGAATACCTAATGACGTCCTACAATATGTTGCATAACCGTCTACGCACCGCAAAGTGATCCATGGTGTAGACGACTAAAAGTAGAAGAGGTAGAAAATGTGGAATGACTTCTTCAGCAGTTGCACTCATCTGATGAAATAATGAGGCATGTTAAGGAGAAATTTCACAAGGAAATCACCCTTAATGACGTTAAAAAATGTGAAAGCCTCCACTAATAAAGGTAAAGTGGACTTCATGTGTAATAACTTCAGGAATGTCTAGTCGTAATGACATCTTTCAATTACTGAAATCCTGTGAGAAGCTGATAGAGTTTAATTCGGACGAACACATCCGAAATTCACCTGTGACAGTTTGTTTTTCAACTTATGAGCAATCAGAATTGTATAAACAGTTCGATTCCCACATACAATACAAATAAAAGGAAGTAAGTTTGCTAATTCAGTAATAGACATGCAGGTATTCTTTGTTCAAATTTGTTGTTATGGATAACTTTGGCAGTGGGCCACCAGTCATATTTGCTTGGAGTAGAAAGGAATTTGAACGTGACGTAGTTTGGATTCTAGATGGATTCCGTCAAATAATGGGAGACACTTCCAAAACGGAGACTTCCATCATGGACTGTGCACAGTCAGAAATTGCTGCAGTCAAGTTAACGTACAGGCAAGCGCATATTGTGCTGTGTTCTTTTCATGTTTCCCATGCATTATGTAGGAAAGTAAGTTCTTTGTATACGTGATAAAAAGTTCAAATGTTGATGAGGATTCCGACTGTGAAGGACTGCTTATGTCGCTTAGTTCACTGTCAAAGGAGAGAAGAGCAATGCCTTTAATATTCTTATTTTTTAGATTTAATTTCTATTTCAGAATTATAAGCAGACTGGATGTAAGCGTTAGTCAGCATATACAACGGTGTTGGATAAGTCAACGACGCTTGTGGCCAGCAGCTTTCAGTGGCCATGTGCTAGCTTTGGGTGATGTTACGAATAACAAGGTTGAAAGTTCGCACAACAAAATGAAGCGTCACCTACAAACATCAGATAGTCTGTACAAAAGTATGTTGAAGGTATATCATTGGCGTAAGCAAAGTTCTTCAAGAATATACCAGGAGGCTATGACAGCTAAGTCAAGATGTTTCACTTATGACTGCTCACAACGTCTACTGCCGTTTCTACGACGACTGACGCCATACGACTGGCAGAAATTGATCCTTCAATATAAAAGGCAACGGTGGGCTTCCATAGAGGTTGAATCTTAAAACTACATCTTCTTCAAAGGCAGTGGGAGGAGAAAAGAGGTGGATCTGCATGCTTGCACATCCACATGTAGAATGTTCCAGACTTGTCGGTACCCTTGTGGACATTTGCTGTTAGTTCATTTCTGAAAGTCGCGTTTTATAGGTATATTTACATCTTATATACATTTATATTTACATTTATTTTTATGAGTTACCATGTCGCTAGCTAAATAATTAGCCCTTTTATTATATTCTATTTGTAATCTATCTACCTCAATTAACTGACAATCTTAGGTACTTAGCTTATTATTATTTACAATATCTGCACGTGCTCATGACTTTCACAGTCACTACAAACAGCATATAAGAACTGTCATTAGCAATCCTGTAGTATTATGTTTACAGTTATATTTACGTCTCCCATACTACCATTTGTAGTTAGTCATGTGCTACAGAAGTGTCAACGATGGACATATTCACGCGATTCATACGCACCTCCAAGCACATTAACAGTTGTCCTATAAAAACCCTGTGAGAAATACTTCACTAACACCAGGCTCATGCATGTTTACATGACCAAAATCCTATAGAAATCTGGAAGCAGAATTGCAGCAGATTACGCTGGAGTAGTGGTAGCAGGAATGCGATGTTTTCTTAATATGTAAATAAACTAATTTTGTATTGTAATAAAAATAAAATCTCCTATCTTTAGCTTCACATGCTCGCGGTGGGAGTATGGCATGCTAGACCGGTACTTTCTAAGGTGAGAACTTGCAAGTATGCGTAAGTGTAATCCTGTACGACCAAAACCGGTTCATATGATCTTCAGTTAAGCCTTTGCACTTCAAATCTTAGGATAGAAGTTAGTCTCTGTGGTATTAATGCAATATAGGGCAAGTGTATTCAAAATTACTTCATTGCTACTGCTTTTACACTTGTTCTAGCATCCGTGGAAATATCAACAGAATTGTAAGTTAGACTTACCAAAATAAAGTGTATTATTGGTAGGGTGTCTACCTTAACGTAATACTGCGACGTAGAGCATTAGACCTTTGCATCTACTTCAGTTGAAGCGTTAATTCAACTGATATGACTGAGAGTGTTAACATAGAATTTCGTGCGACCTTTGCAGTAGATGAATAATTGAGTAAATTCAGGACTACATTATTTCAATTACACTGAACTATGCCAGCAACTACTGTAAAGAAGACAAGACTGGGGAGGCTGAAATGAATATTCATTTGGTGAAACGTATGGTACATAGCTAAATTTGGAATACCATATTCTCAACCGGCCATTTGCACATCATTTACCACATCCTTGACGAATTGGTCGAATATCGTCTCATTCGATAGCTTCTTGGATTTTGCATCCTATGACAACATTCTTCTCATGGTTCTCTTCTTTGATTGCTCTTTCCAGTGTGCCAAACATATTGTTACTTCGTTTCTGATATACTACTTATATCGGATTATAAGTAGCACTCACCACACTACCTTTTCACTTCTTATTAAAAAGTCAACCCTTCATGCTGCCATGATAAGAAGTCCAATCCCACTATATGTAATAGAATAAGACAAATCTACTCATCAGGATCAAAATTATATTTAATATTTAATGAAAAACAGTAACAAGTAATTCTCTGTACTCAACTGTTAGTCATAATTATTTCGTCTGTATTGATCAGGTTGAGTGATGCAACTGGACTTCCGAAATTAAACGAATGAAGTGTACCATTGGTTATGCTGGAATTAGAAGAAAAAATACAAAAGTCGCATAATTTTTTACCTATTTACGTCCTCTCACAACGATTCATCCCTTTTCTCCCACTGTGGTTATGACAGCATTTCTCCGTGATTTCAACTGTCACATATATTACATTATTTGTCAAGCAAGCAGACGATGCCTTCATATCTGGGTGTCATTTATAAATTTGGAGGATAGTTTACACATCTAAAGAGAAGTAATTACTGAGTCTTCAGTAGCACGTAGTTGTATACGACCTAAGTATTTCCTTCTGAATAGTTTTCTTATCAAACATTTGTGTCATTACCATTACTTTAATAGGAAGTTTTTCAGTCTCATTCATTTTCATCACCTGTGCCTTAAAGGATGATACTACCCATAACCACATATGCTTCCGCGTTTCAACATAAATTTCACGAAGTTTCTTCAGACCATATACTGCTTCAGATGTGGTATAAAATTATCAGTGGTAAGTGTAACTTCCATATCTATCATAGACACAGGTATCTCCTGAAGAAATCCAAAATATATTAATGATCTGAAAGTGAATGATTATTACAACTGATATGAATTACGTAACACGTTTACTAGTAGTAGGAGGTACCTGCAGGCTACTCTTCGATAGAAAGGCAGTACTAACTGTAAGCAGTGTAACATTTCAGAAGGACAATGTATGGTATTCTTGTTATCCCAATGAACAGTAATATCAAGATAAGTTCGTGCAACTGGATGCGGTAAGCAGTTACGTTCTTCCAATATTCCATGCAAGATTGCAAATTCCACTAGTATCACACATTCAACTTAACATCTTTCACTATGAACTTCATCAAAATGGACATCATCACAACAAAATTCAAATACTTGTCTCATTCAGAATAGAATTTCTGGCAAAGTTCAAGAATGGCCTCCCAAGGAATGCAAACGCACGAGTGACCTTCAGCCAACCAATCATAAAAATAAGTGACTTTAGCACACAAAATGATGTATATTTACAAGAAAATGCATGAAAACACATTACACAGGGTATCTTTCAGTGACATGACTTAAAAATACGTCCCAGTTATAATGAGGAGTATCATTTGCTAAGTTAGACTACTTTCTGTACATGTATCCACTAAGGTGGCCAAAGATGAGCTGTCTTTGTGAATTGTTTGTCTCTTATTCTCTTGTGCAGTCTTCCCCAAAAGCCCTCGGTTGAATTACTATGGTTTCCAGTAAGAGGATCGACGGCTACTTACCAGGAAAATGGGAGTAATAAAACAAATTAAAATAATGACATCAACTCTAAATCTATCCTTAGTCGTAACCCTAAACTTAATGCTGACCCTTACCCTAAACTTAATACTAACCCTAATTACAACCCTTATCCTAACCGTAAACCTAATCCTAATGCTAATTATGACACTGATATTAACCCTAGCCCAAATACTTACCTTAATTCTAATCGTAACTCTAACAAGCTAATACCAATTTATCCCAACAATACATAAGGACGGGATCTGAGTGAAATTTGCTGCTTAGTTGATGAATAGCGTTGATATTTCAGCTATCATAATGACAGGTACCGTCAGCTAACGACTAGCATGCGTTCAAGGCCATTGGAGCGTTCGCACTCCTAGCACTTTATTGCTGAACTATGACACTCCTCAAAACAGATATCTAACTCATGTCTGAAAAATCATTCTTCCCAGTGATCATGGTCTCATGAACAATTGCCGGCAGTTGTTACGGCCGTAACATTAACCGTCGTCAGTAGTCAACTTTAGACCATACAATCTCTAACAATTCACAAATATAAGACTCTTGAGGTCTGCGAACAAAATTAAAAGTCTTTTCTGTACATAATTTCTCTTAGTTCATTTCTTTTTCGTAAAACTTCATATGGCAGACCAAAATAGTCGTACTCATTATCCCGAAAATAATACTCACAAATATCATTTCTTTCCAATGCATAAGCCCAAAACTATCTAAATACACCGCATTTGCTCAAAAACAGACTCTAAGAACGCCCCTTGAGCATGAACACGATAACATATAATGTGCGCGAAAATACAGGCATACAGTCCATAATCTGTTGTGCCCGCGAGTGAAATAAACAAGTGATTCACTCGCTTATGATTTGCCAGTTTTTCATTAGATTTGTGGTAATTCCAAACATTATTTAGCCTCTTGGTGAAGTTCGCAATTACCAGGAGCGTTTCATCGAGTCCGGTGCATAACTGACAACACATACTATTACAGCTCAGGTGAGAAATAATATACCAGTGGATTTATTTGCTGAATTCAATGGATTCATCCCATACGAAAATCTAAGGACTTGACAGGAGTGTCAAGAATGCACCCAATGTTCCGAAGAGGTGATAACTTTATGCAATTTCAATTATTGCCTGACTGTTATTTTCAGATCCTCAAATTAGTGTAAGATACACAGCAGTTTGGTTAATCGTGATGAAAACGGCATGGTTAAAGCAGCTTATAAGTACCTAAATATACTGTGTTCTTGTCACAAAGATGGGAAAGCAGGCATCAAACGTTACAGTAAGCAGCGTTATACTAGAAGGCTTCATGTTTCTAGTTGAAACACACTGGGTCTCCATTCATTTTCAGAGGTAATCTTGAGTTCAGTTGGAATAAACTAGTTGACCCCATCAGTGTTGATATAATACAGCATTGTAAATAAGTAAATACCTCTTTCATAAGATTAGGTGATATATTTAATTGATATGATTGTATTATTAGCAGTCGTCTATCTAAGTTAATGATGAATTCGTTGCGATAATAATACCTATTATTGTTTTTATGGTCACTGTGAACATTATTATTGCTGCTGTCAAGACTCTCATTATTTGCCATGAAGCCGTTGTCATTTTTATTAAAATCTTTGTACAAGTTTTGGAAACTACTGCACAACTTATTGTTAAATAATTTTATCATTTCTTGATGTTTCGATGGATCTACTACATATCGACCAACGAAAAATTGCGATGTCCCTTAAGTTTAGCGAAATTATTTAGCTGCTCATATGCATTTATTGTTTGCAAAATGATTGCTTGGTAATGCTTATCAAGCTGATGCCTGGAATAATTTTTCAAATCATGCATGCACTACCTTTGTTAATAGTGCTTTTCTGAAACCCTTTCAGACTTATGGAGAAATATGAATGTGCTGTGTACTCAGACGGAACTAACTGACAGTAACAGAGGACTATTCATCTGAATTATCTGTACATCTGAAATCTAAATTTTGTTTAATGAACGCTTTTTCAGTGAATCCGTGTTCCTTATGTTGTGATGCGATTGTGTTCCAGTAAAATTAGTAACAAGTGCTAAGGTATGAATGGAGAGTAAAGTATTAGGAATAAATGCGGCGTCTGGGAAACATTTTTACGTGATTAGATGAACAGATAGAAACGTACCGTGTTCTGTGGCTGAGAACCGTAGGCATTTTGTTTTCAATTATTATAACAACCGTAGTTGCACTGAGTTATAAGTCAAACAGTATAGGCACAGTCTATCCTCAAAGTTCATTGCGACACGTAGAAATCACAAGCACACTATCTCAGGTGAACTTATTTTTACTTTGTGATTATGAATCGCGAATCAGTTTATGTGTTCTGCTAAGACGATAGATAACTCGAAAAGGCTTTTTAATCGCAATACCTATCCTGAGATTTGGACATATTTACTTTATTTAACTACAACATAATCCATTTACCAATGAACTTCTCCGAATATCTACTCTCACTTAGTATTTCAAAGATGGTCTCATACACTCTGAACCTTACAACTTACTCAAAGGCTAATATTTGGTCTTATCAAGTGGGATATGCAAATGAACAACGAGGGATAAATTTATTAATGAATTAACATGTAATAAAAAATCCTAGACACTGTGGAAATCTTCTTTATTACACAACTCCATGAAATCCCCGAAATTAGCTATCACCTGAAAAAGAAATTATGCATTCCAAAGATATAGACACTGTTACCATTATAAATACAAAATCCAAGTGAAATAAAATACCATATAGTGCATCAAATTGTCATTTTTACGTCAGTCAATATTTTTCAAGCAGAAAAACTGAGCACTGAACCTGCCTGTAAACACCAAGTCTATGCAGCAAAAGAGGTAAATACCATGTCAAAATAATTCCAGAGTCTTTCCATAGATTTCCTTTAAAGATGCAAGTGGGGGAGCTTTGAGACCATCAGCAAAAGTACTACAACAAATTAAGTGAAAATAATTATAATCATAATAATTTATATTTCGTATAAACGGGTAAGTTTACAAGAAACACATGCCACTTTTACAGGCACGATCAGTAATGCTAGAAATTACAATCCTGAAGTAGCATAAATTAATACTTTTTCAAATGTTTGAATTGTTCAATTATTGTACAAGCAATCAGAACAGGTTCTTATAAATATTAAATTGTAAACCGTTTACTAAGGTCACCATCAAAGTTGAGCAAAAACCCAAACTTCGTTCCGTTTCCTGCTGATCGTTATGGTCAACCAGTGAACAGCGTAAATCTGGGTGAGTGCTATGCCACCACGTGATTGAACGTTATTTCAGGAAGGGGAAAAAATTCTGCGCAGCTGCAAAATGGTATAAAATGCGATTATGAATAATACATTATTGGAAGTAAATTTACAAGGTAAATACAAGAAGAAGAAGCTATATAGTACTTGAAATGATAGTTTACATTTGCAATGTTTAATGCTAACCATATTGGTCTGAGCATGGAAACTATCGCGTTTCCGATGAAAATATGGCTTTGTTCAAACATTGGTGTTGTTGTGTTTTTAATCAAAGCAACCAGACTTAAAGCAAGCAACAAATACGAATAAAGACCAAGTTTCAGCTTCAATGAAGGCCTAGGTAGCTAAGATCAGGCAGAGTATAATGGTGCGTAAATAAAAAGATTGTTGTAAGGTAGGCAAGTGATATTTAAGTGAGGGGTGAATTCAAAGATTTGGAACAATCTGACCTGTAAGATGTCTCACGAATTTCTGTAGGGCCTAACGGGTAGCATCTTGACAAGAAACTGAACAGGCTTTTCTCGGCGGTACGTTCGAAATTGGTGACATTTTTGCACGTGTTTGCTCTGATATTCATTTACTGCTTATAGTCATATAATCCTTGAAATTATGGTCCAAATCTCTAAAAAGCGTGTTCGTAGAAACACAGTTGTTTTAGATAGTGGCTCAACCTCGGTTATAATTGCATTACCACCCTGTAATACAGCATTAACTACTAGCTCACAAAACGGCTTGAGAGCAATTCTCACTCCTGTTATACAGGTGAAAGATGTTCTGTTAGAGAACTGTGAGTTCTGTAAATTAGACCTCCTTGTGAAAGATATCCAAAGGCAAGTAAATGAACTTCAGGAAAAATTAGGTCAGTTTGATAGCATGACACTGCCAATCTCAAATACCACGGAGAGCCGTTCTGATATTGGCCAGGTTAAGTCTTTACTGGATGTAACTCAAAACAAGCTCTCGGATTTAGACCCAATAGCCTGTCTGTTAAGAAAACATCCTAAAATATCTCCAGACACCCTAAATAAGACTGAAAATCTTATTGACTGCTTGGCTGCGGAGGTGATGAAGCGTATAACCTCTTTTCACCAGGCTATAGTTTACAACGTCCCAGATTCTCTGCCTCTGAAGACTGTAAAACACAAAATCCTGATTTGTTGCGGCATGGCTAGTGTTCCATGTGAATGCAAAAGACTTCGTAAAAATTCTAACCAGACTGACTGTCCCATCATTTTTAAATTCAGTAATTCCCTTGATTCTGGTAAGTTTATTAAATATCAGTATCACCTAAGACTGAACAGCAGTTATAAGTCTATAACCATAGCTCAGGATAAAACACCATGTCAGCTTAGAATTACCCAAAAACGATCGTGCACAGCAACAGTCACCTAATGCTAACATTAACATTCAACAAACCACACAACAGCCACGCATGGCAATGGAACTAGGAACTGATTTAGATACCGGTACCCCTGTAAATAACGTCTCACCGAAAGATGTTAAAATAGCTAGAACTGCTGCAAGCTATTCTAAGAAATTATTACCCAAACGTGGTAACGTCACCACGATGAACAAATTTCGCCGGGTTAAGACTAATGATGGGGAAGAATACTTTGTATTCAATAAGCTTGCTGAGAGTAAGACTGTCAAAAAACCCTCACCTCTTACGAAAAGCTCCTCTCGAAACAAAAGTATATCCGGAGGTTTTCAGTATGCTCCACCTTATAGAAAGTCAGGCCCCAAAACCCCCAAAGTCATACAACCAAAGCACCTTCCCTCTCAATTTCCTTTAAGTTATAAAACCAACACGAAATTGTGTACCGGTATGACAAATAGCACATAGATGGGTAGACCTTTCGATGCTGTGCATTTTAACCGTCAACCCAGGCCCAACCTCTACTATCCTTATATCCAGGAACACATGGTAAATTTTCCAAGTGTCCCGAATCACTGGTACGACCCATGGCACCTAGGACCACCTCACTGCACTCTAACCCCGATGTACAGACACCCATTCCGACCCCCGTATCATTCATAAACTCTTGCGTTGCTGACGCACAAACAGAATTAGGTTATGGTGATATGTTAAGGCAGTTTGTAGTATCCCGTGACTTATTCACGATATTGCTAATTAATACACGTTCCTTAATCAATAAGATATCTGAACTAAGGGCATTATTATTTATCGCCAAGCCTACTGTAGCTCTGATTACTGAATCATGGTGCTCATACTCTGTGCATATAGGCATAGGTGATTACACTGCACACCGCGCAAATAGAGACTGCAAGCGTGGTGGAGGATGTCTCATATATATATACATAACTCATTAGTAGCCAGTAAGGTGGAAGATGAAATACTGAACGAGGTACCTGATTCACTCTGGGTCGTCTTACAAGGAGATAAGTACAAGCTTCTCATAGGCTGTGTTTATCGAGCACCAAGCTCAACCAAAGAAACTGATGCGTTATTAGCTAAATCATTCGCACACGCCTCATCGTTTAGTACTAATTACAAAATAATTGCAGGGGACTTCAATCTTCCAGAAGTCAATTGGTTAAGTAGTTCCGGCCCCCAACGCTTCGACGAATTACTTGCCACTATCGATTGTTATGGATGGCAGCAGCACGTCCAGACACCTACTCGTGGTGACAACATGTTGGACCTTGTGTTTTGTCATGACACAATCCCAGTCTCCACTTATGTTGGTAAGGATAATCCTGCACAGCTACAAAGTGGTTTAAAATGCAATGATGTATAATACATTATTGGAAGTATATTTACAAGATAAATGCAAGAATATGTTATGCAGTACTTGATGTGATAGTGCCTATTTGCAGTGTATGATTCTAACCATATTGTTCTTACTGTAGAAAACTATGACGTTTTCGATGAAAATAAATTTATTCTCAAACATGAGTGCTGTAGTTATGTTTTTTAACCATCAGAGCAACCGAAATTTATGCGAGAGAAGAGTGTGAATGAGAAAAGAGAATGAAATGTAAATTTTAGCTTTACTAAAGGCCTAGGAAGTTGAGATAAAATAGAGTATAATAGTAATTAGGTAGAAGGATTATCGTGAAGTATATAAGTGATATTTTAGAGAGAAGTGGCTAGAAGGATTAAAACCTGTTCGATATAGTGACCTGTAGGATGTCTGGCGAACTTGTGTATGGCCCATGGGATAGCATCTTGACAAGAAACTGAGCAGGCTTGTAGATGTTAGGAGCGAAAGCATTATTTTTTTACAAGCTAAAACTGTACAGTCATTATTGTTTTAGTTTTTTAAATTTTTTTAAAGTCTAATTTTTTAAAATTTTTTTATACATTCAGTATCTAAACTCATGTTTAATTATCGAGCTGCCAAAATAATGCATGTTGCTGTCCTACAGATCGGAGCGATTCACATTTGTGACCACTACCAGATCTGCTGACCAGCATGCACCACCCTCCCTCCTTTTTTGACATTAAGCTCTGAGACCTTTTACAATGACTGCAGTTGTAATATTGGATTGCTTTGACTCCGTCCCAATCATACAGTATGCTGCACATTAACAGCTTTCATGACAAGTGCTTCCCATCAGGTCACATGGCACAATAATACCAGAGGACATTGTTAGCAGTGTTATCATCATACTAGTGAACAAGTGGATTACCACAAAAGACTAATAAATTAGGTTTCCCTTAAGAGTTATGAAGTATAATAATAGCTAATACTAGAGCAAATAAGTTATATTCTATTTAGCAGAGTAAAAAGTGTAGTGAAACAATTAGTGATAAAATTATGTATAATGATCCTGAAGAAAACAGCCGGTTAACAAAGCTAGTTATGCTAAATTTTCATGACCGATTTTCATACGGTGCGCAATAGATATTGCAAAGTAACCCTTCAACTTATATAACGTTAAAAATACTGCGAAATATTATAAAGATTATACGTTTTAGGAAGGTGTATGAGAAAAGGTGGTTATTCGCTGGGTAAAGTCATTCAGACACAACAAATAGCATTGTATTATTAACTGTATACACATTTGTAAAATATTAAAAGATGTGGTTGCTAATATAATTGTTTCTAGAAGTACTTATATTAACATAACTTACTGAAGACTATACAGCAAGGAAAATCAGTAAATTAGTTAAACGTTCGCTGCGTAAGTAGTAGAGTCGAGTCATATATAACTGACTGAGCTGAAGACTGGACCAGCTTTTACTTACCATTTTACCAACATTTGTGGTCCTTTAGACAAGCTAGGGTGGACATGTTAATGTGTCTCTCTAGGCTCCGTTTGAACCCACTGTGGTTTTCACAACATCTAATTTCAGATGGTAGTTGGTTCCAAAGAGTGCAATATTTAATGGTGAAAAAGTTTGCCCTAATGGATTTTCTGTGGGTAGCCACCTTGACAACGTAGTTGTGGTTTCGCAGCTGATACGATTTAATATTTTTCCACGTTATGGATGAGTTACTATAACAGTGTTTTCTTATGACTTTGAATAGTAGAAATAAGTTGCACTTCACTCTCCTTAACCGCAGAGGCTCTATATTCAGACTCATACACCTGTCAACATATTCCACTGGTTGGTCAAATCCTATTATGCGTTTCGTTAGGAATCTCTGAACACTCGATTTTTTTCGGTCTGCAGACCTTAGGTTACTATACAGGAGAGCACAATATTCATGTTTGGGGCGGATACACGTTCTATATATAGCTAATCTTGCTTCTTGGGTGTAGAAGTTACGCAGCACAAAGCCAATAAGTCGTTTACAGTCGGATACGACCTTATTTGCATGATCGGAAAAGGTTAGATCTGAGTATGTTATCCCGAGATCTGTGACAGTGTTCAGTTTCGAGAGGAGCTTACCGTACATATATAGGCACATTCTCGGTTTCCAGAGTCCCAGGTGGGCTATACCGCACTTGTCTGGGTTGAAAGTATCGAAGTATCAAAACAACCACGATAAACAGATATATTGCAAAATAAAAAGCCAGACTTTCCTTTACAGTGCTTGCTGTGGATAAAATCCTGAGTTCCACGTGGTTAGAGAGTGCATCAGAAGATTCCGGGTTGTAGATTTCACGGGTGAACACTATATGTAGTCTCAGGTGATACAATACAATCCTTGTTAAGTATGGATATGTGGATGGTGTGAGAGAAGCGGCTAATTTCCAAAATAATAAGGAAAAATGATTCACGCAGAAACTGAACACCTGTAGCGCAGTAGTTCAGCATGCGCCGCCCTCCCTCTTTTTTTGATGTTAAGCTCTGAGATATTTTCACAAACTGTAGTTGCAGTATTGCATTGCTTTAAGCTCGTCCCAATCATACAGTATGCTGCACATTAATAGCTTTCATGACAAACGCTTCCCATTAGGTCAGCAGATACATCGGTACCGGAGGATATTCTTGGCAGTATTACCTTTATACATGTATACAAGTATTTGTAACAAACGCTTCGGAAATTGCGTTTAAGGAGTATAAAGTATAGAAGTAGCTAGTATTACAGCAACTAAGTTGTAGTTTATTTAGCAGAGTAAAACGTGTAGTGTAATTAGCAAAACGAACTGGCCTGCCTCATTATATCGATGTCTAAAAGACACAAGAAGTCTTTATAATGTGTGTCTTTAACTAATTGGGCATTCTGTTAACGAAACAGCACGTATTTCAACTATTTGTAAGCTGGCCGTAAATTACGCCTGGATAAGGACACCATCATTTGGTACTTATGCTAAAACGACTTTATTTCACCGACTTTTAGCAGCAATGCAAGCATAAAAGGAATACTTACCTAATTTTGAGGTTTTTTTAATAAGTACTGTCTGTAGACATCAGGTGACCAAATGACCAATGGCCATATACAGGCTACCAAAAATACATCGTGATAGCCTTCATCCCCAATCATAATCACCAACACACACATGTAAATATGAATGGAAGTTTTCAAACCATAGTAGCCTATTAACTTGTTGATAGAAATTAGTCTATCAGGAGTTATGTAGTTTATAAGAAGCCCTAAACCGGACTGTCGTGCTTTCTTGCAGAAATTATTACTAAAAATTCCATCAGGAACTACCATTCACATTGTATGAACGGAAGCATCATTTAGCTAACACATGTCACCTTTAATCATGCGGAAAAAATCGTTTACATATATATATTTCCTATCTATGTAGGACACACTAGTTGTACAGGCATGGATAAGTATTATTTAAATTACATTAATTTGATTTATAGTGAAATTATATGGTTGCTGTCCTCTCTGACATCACTTAGTGAGTACATTCTGATAGCTAGTCATTCAATGGAGCACATAAGGAAATATAGAAATATTGTCTTCGCATTAACAAAAAAACCCAAGTATGTGTCGGATAAATTACAAATATTTGGGAAAAAATAAATCTTGAAGTCAATTCCTCCATATAACTTTGTTGTGTGCGGCATCGTATCTTGTTTTATGTTCAAATTGGGTAATAATTTAAAATAAGTGATTTATTTTTATGATTTTGACATCATTTTTATTGCAAGTAATACCAGATGTGAATTCAACTGAATGCAGATTAATATTGGTCATTGACAAGCAGATTTGTTTTACTGCACTCAAGTCATTCGTAGCCCGCCATTTGCCACTGCATGGTTGCTTCGTACGAGTAAGTTGATTAACACGTAGAAAGCTACTTCGGGTCAGTATCTATAGTTTTATGTGGCAGACAGTAACGAATAAGTTGATTTACTGAGCGCGTCGAGGTAACTAACAACCTAAATCCATAGCTTCCGCCATTCGCCATCATGTGATGACCTTGTTTGGATAAATGTACGCCAACATTCCTCCTCGCAGTGTAACACGGCGTTACGTTTCACTCTGCACCCTTCGATTCTCTAATAGAGATTTGTTTTGAAGCTTTCCTCAGATTAGGATACATACAACAGAGTAAACAATTGTGCTAGAAGAGATATCATAAATGTCGAATCTATACGTAGTGTAGTTGGAGATGCTGAACTTTTAAACTAAGGCAATGAGTGGATTGATGTTAGGAAATGAACTGTTCTGTAATACTTGTTGGTACCAGGGGAGTGGTCATACTCATTACTTGTTCCTTCTATTTGGCTGTCTTCTGATTCCACACTGGAGCTGTGACTGGTTTGCTCATGACGAACTTTGGAATACAATTTACCAGAAGGAGGGAAGATAGTAATTCGTAAAAAGCAAACGGAGGGGGAACACACTGGGGAACTGTCGTGGGTAGGTGACTCAACACCTGGTGTTTGAAAGGGGAATTGACCCAAATATGATTGGCCCATGTGACTCCAGAGACTTCCCGCCAACGACGGTGAACACCGAGCACACGTTCAACGAACTTACTGATTCTAACCGGTTTCCTCTTCGTTGGAGGTAACAATCCCTGTCATGGCTTTGACGTTTGCTTAGTGACAGAAGACCGGAGCGATACGATAAAAGTAATAACTCACATTATACCGATGCTATTTATGGACTTTTTTAGTGTATTCATAGTGATCAACTGTAAAACACATGGTCATGCTACCGCATAATTAACTTGCTATATTGGCTTGCACTTGGTCAGTCAGTAAGTTTTCGGCTTATTGTCCGTCTTTTAATACTGTTTGCGTTAAAATCGAGTTGGTTATATTCACAGAATGGTATTCTGAGTTCCAGGGGGTTGTTTTCCTGATACAGAAAATTTTCCTAATACCGTTACTGACACTCCCATAATTCAAACGAAGAATATAGGGACTTGTGAAGCCAATTAACAATTACATTACATAATGGAGTGAAACTTACCACCCTTAAAAAGTTGCACAACAGAAACATAACGTAAATAAAATGTGATGATGTAACTGAGAATATTATATTCATGACTTGGTGTCAGCAAAGACATTCTGCAGGATGGATAAAGCCAGGGATTCTGCATACCTGATTTTACTCGCAGAATCTTTAAAGTCCCTCTAATTTCTCCCAATTTATTTATTTCCTCAAAAAGCATCTGAAAGAAAACTTAATCATCCAGAGAAAACGGGCATATTATTCACACTCACCGCTGTATAGGTTCGTTGTGAGAAGCGCCCAACCTCCTTCTAGAGCGAAAATGTATTTTCCCCAGTTGGCTAATGGCTTTTCGTTTGGCGATTTGTTGGTTAAGTTGTTTGAGATTATGCTTACAGTTTTCCTAAACGACATACCGTAAATCCCACACTGCTCCAAAAATATCGTTTGGAATAAAACCATTATTATTACAGACCCTATAATCGCGCAACATGCGGCCGTTGTTAAGGAATGTAGAAGAGTGACACGATTATCAAATAATCAGTCTAACTTGTTCATTTGTTGTAAGGCTTATGTTTTGTAATGAACCGTATCGAATGATCATTTCTGTTACCTGTTTTTCACTGGGTCTTTTGCTTCACTGGTCTCCCAACTTACTGACAGAATAGGCGGTCAACAACATTTCCTGCCTTCTCAGTGTATACGAGGCATGGGTTTGTCATATTGTGATTATTTTGAAACATGATTTGGTCGCCTAACAATACCATTATCACACACTCACTAGCTAACGGTGACGTTACCAGCGCAAACAGCCTTCACAAGTTTGGTTTGATTAAAGGGTACTACCAAGGCTTGATTTCACTGGAAAACATTCCAAGGACAGCCATTAATACCTCCCTTCGAATTCCTACATGTGTTATTTCATCTTCACAATGTAAAGCAAACATTCCAATGATACTTTGGTGACGTATTCTGGGAACTAAGCTCCCCACATGCTTCTTTGGATGACGGTACCATAGCAAGTTCAGATAAGGGAAGTCAAAAACAGCTTTTGAACTTGGCACTCCACTTGTTGCGATATGGTGTAACTGTAAACGTTCAACAAGGTTAAGTAGAAGTGAAGCTGCTCGATTTTTTCCGACACACCATCGAAAATAATTTTACGCGTCTGATGAGAAGCTAGCTACAGACAGCTGTCAGTTGCTTTTCTTTAGGCTGACTCCTACTAGTTTACTTTTCTGTTGGTACGTCAAATTTGGTTGTTGGTTGATTTTCATAGTGGATCCTTACCGCCAGTTAAAATTCTTTAAAGCGTGGGAACAGTAGCGGTGGACACACTTTGTAAAATGATGACGAGCTATCGCAGTAGAGTCCAAGGGTTGTAGTTGCAAACATATTGTGATAAGGACCAAATGTGGAAATACGTGACAGTATGGTAATGTATGTGTCAACTAGGTACACGAGGTAGTGCCATTGATGTTGCTGAAATGGTGTGATTCGTAATTCAACAATATTAACACATGAAATTATTGATCTTCTGAAAAGATCATATATGATCTTAAAGGGAGAAAAGATTGGTGGCAAGGGACAAGTTGCCAGGTTGCTCAGACACATTAAAAAAACAAATTGAGATTCTAGTTCGTCCACAATGCGCATAGATCCTACTAATTACCTATCAACACTAATCATGTGCACTTTAGGAGCTAATTTTTCTATTATTTTTTATGTAATTTAAATAATACTTATCCATGCCTGTACAACTGGTGTGTCCTACACAGATAGGAAATATATATTACTCATTTTGATTACAGCTTGATGCCACGCCGTATTTTCATTACAAGTATGGAATTTTCAGCATGTGATATCGGTAGCCCAAATTTTGCAGGCCGACCATAGATATTGGGTGTACGTCGGCAGGGGTTGGAACCTCGGACCATGTGCATGGTCGGCGAGAGTCCTAACCACTGTGCCACCGACGCACTTATTGTTCATTTGAGAGTGGAAATAATTTTGAGATCATTCAAGCAAAATGTCTCCAGGATTAATCTACAAAAGAAAAACCATTCATTGTGGATACATCAGTGGAAATACTGTAAATATATGCCTTTACATATCAGTATAATGATGAAGTATCACGTTTAACTGCAACATCAGGATTTAGTGTCCTTTTAAGCGCTGATAGAACTATTTAACCGTTCTTCAGATTTTTTGGAGAATTTTCACGATTTAAAACTTGAAGCTTCATAATGAGAATTAGAATTATATCCAGTGACTAATAAGACAGTTTATTTTATAATGAAATGTCAAACCACCACAATATATGATGATCCCAACTGCACAATTAAATTGCTTTTTTCCAAAAATCTGTGAAAGCTGTTTAAACAGACACCAATTAGGCGCAGTAGATCTTTAATGGAATAAAAGGAATTGAATGCACTAAAGCATGCAAAAAGCTGAAACACCTAATGGTCCAAATACCAGACCAGTCCACGAAAAGGAATGACCAGCCAATAAAACAACACACTGATAATGTTGAACTTGTCAGTATCATATTTCATCCAGTGATAGAAATGAAAAATTTAAACGGCCTTCGCGCTTGCAGTGATCTGGGAAGTTGATTCGACTGCTGCAGACCATAAATCAGAATAAATTCACTACGTAGTCTTAACAAGGACTAAGAAGCCCATCATATAGTACCTAAAGGTTACTGCCGTGACGTCTTCAATATGTTGCAAGATACCTCTAGTTCAGGCATCCAGACCACATGTTAATTAACCTTGTGTGGCATAATTCAGAAAGTTATCTAAACTATGCAAACCTAGATAGCTCGATAAATGTGCAGGGCAACACACCATAGGAGAAGTTATTCTTCTACCTTTTTGTTACCTAATGTTAAGTTTCGTTCATGTCTGCCTAAATCTGGATGTATTTGTCCCACAATCAGATGGATGTACGCATATTTTTACTCGCCTCTGTCAACTGTCACGGAATGCCCCGTGGTTTCAGATGCCTATCTTCCACAACAACAGACTTTTGAGGGCAAACCGATCGTCTGGTAATAGATAATTCCACATCGAATTGCGCCATCGTCTCAAATAACAAGCTAATGAGAGAATATCCCCTAGTGCTGAAGGCTGTGACAGACATTGCTTATGAGGCAGATGTTCCAACCGAGGTGGTTAGGTAAGTTGCCACTGTCTTCTTATCCTATACGCGTAATCGATCATTAGACTGGGTAGTTATTTTTATACCCGATTTAGTCACTAAGAAGTTCTCGAAACATCTTCAAGTATTTGTTTAACATTCATATGGACTTGTTGTGACTGCTTGTATTATAACTCACTGATATAATATTGACTTACTGATATTTTCCGATTTTAATTTATATCATGCTTGATCGTGCCTGTAAAAATGCCAAGCATTTCATGCAAACTTACCTGTTTATACGAAATATAAGTTATTGTTAATAATTTTACGTTGCAGTCTGTCTGAAGAAGTGCTTTCTCTTCGTTCATTTCTATAACTTCTGCGTAGAGAAAGTGATATTTTCCGGAAACATTTCTACATCTCCCTGTGCAGCATTTTCTAAACAAACGTGTTTTTACTCGGCATCCCTTACTTCATTTTTCAGTGCGAATGTCTATGTGTATTTAACAGCTATTTTCAATAAATATTTATTCTCGTCAAAGTTTTCAGCTCTTCTTTTCTCTTTCAGACAAGGTGGCCAATAGACAAGTAGAGAAAGACGTATTGGTTTCACAGAAAGAACACCTCCCAGAAGTAAAGCGCACCGATAACTTTACCTTAGTCAGTAAACCGGTGGCTAGTTATTTGAAAAGTCAGTTCAAGAGAAGTTCTACAAACATTGCAGAGACTGGGTTTTTACTTCTGGTTGTTTAAGAAGGAGCAAACTGTAACGGTAAAAAACAGTCGGTAATTTATAGCGTTGTAACCATTCTAAAACGGTTGCTACACCTCATTATTGCAGTAAAGCCGTGTAGTTTAGTACTGTGTCGCTTTTTGGTACGCTGTCTTAGTACTGTTTTTGTTCTTTCGAGATATATATGGTTACTTCAGGCAACACCGCTTGTATTTTCCGTATTTCAGAGTGTCCATTAGTTCTTCTCTGTCTTGAAAATTGCTTTACAGTAGTCATCAGAATGACACATCTTAGATGAAAGTTAGGACCCTCTAAGTGCATTTATCAATGTATCTCTCAGTTCGCATACCGCACGAAGTTAGATGTCTTGAGATGAGTCTAAACCACCCTTCACGACAACGTGACACGCAGCCACTCATTAGGCTTGCAGTGCAGATACCAGGAAAGCAGTAGTTATCAAGTAATATGAAATTACAGGAAATTCGTAGTTACTACTTAACATCTGGTGACAATCTTTGGATAGATCACTAGATGTACTCAGAAAAAATGTCAGTAATCATAATGAATTAACTTCATTTACAATCAAAATTACCCACTATCAACGAATCCAAAATGCGGAAATCGTTTGATCGCTATATTTATACCGCGTAGTTGCACATATCATAGTAGCCACTTTACTTGTTTTAGCGTGTGACAAGATCCTCACGGTATGACCTTGAAACAGGCGCCTTGCTTGGAGTAAGCAAATGTAAGTCAGATTTATTTCAAGTAAATTGTGTAGTCACTTCGCTACAAACATTAATTGGAGCGTTACGTTTGTTTGCTTAGTTTCCTTTTTTTACTGATTGCCTTTTTAATGCAATATATCCCTGTTTTTCTAATGCCAATCTGAAATCTGTTTTTATTTTTATCCTGTAGGTTATTTTGCGAAGTGAATATAATCTTATTACCTAATTTGATCGCTTATGTTCTTACGTCGACTTGAAAAATGTGCGAATCGATTCTTAATATTATCTCATGATTTACCAACCTGTGAACAATTTGGTGCCTTGTTTAATGATAATTTTTCAGTGATATGCGTGGGAATTACCACTCAGGTTAGTTGAGTCTGTCTTTGTCTAGCAACTCGAAATCTTTTCAGAATTTATTGTGTATAATCTGTAGATATCTTATTTGACATACTGTATCGTTTCTTCATATATAGTGGTTAAATACTCCCTCATTTACTGAATTTTGTGTTATTGCATGAAAAGAAATATTAAATTTGAGAAATAGTTTGTACTCGGTATCTGATATCTTGGCTGGAATTTAATATTTCTGTAAAGTCAACTAATAAAACAAGTAGCCATAACAGAACATTTCAAAATAATCCCCTTGAAACCATAAATATGGGTTTTAATCTAGCATAAACCTAAATAACCCTGTGATTATTTAGTCATCAAGTAAGACTTCATACTGTTGACTGATATACAAGTGAATTGACTAATTTTCTTTGTTTTATCTTGAGTCGACAAAGCTACCATTATGTGTACATTGTCAATTTGCATGTTCACCTGGACTTAGTGTTGACTTACCAAGAGTTTAAAGAATACACGTTTACAAACTCGGTTGAACTAATTTATTTAGGACTTTCTAACTACTATAAAACACGTTAAGTGTTCGTGTTGAAATTAAATTTATTCCTTTGATAGAGTCACTAACATACTAATAATACCGATTCTAATCTACGTCATTTAGTTTTTACCTCCATATTTTTTCCGAACTCTTCTGAACAACATCAAGGGTAGGTCTATTTTCCACGAAGTACTGTCCCACTAATTGTTGATAATTGAGGGAGATGGTAACTTTTCTATTAGTCAATATGTATATGAAATGTTTAGTGTACGAATAACTTGGTCATTTTTGTCTTTAATAGTTTTCACGGTGAAAAAGACTTCTGTGCCTGTTTAAAACATCTTGATCAATCGTGTGTATGAATGGATCACAAAGAATCTAACAGAAGAATTGGAGCTCTGAAATCTACGTCTTCTCTTGTAGAACTAACCAGTAAATCTGGCGATCATGCTGCTCATCCACCATTTACAAAAGGTGCGTCAACTGGAACCTATGCACCTATAAGGTCATCTGATGGTTGTTCGCCAAGTACATTTAGTTGTCAATTACCACGAACATCTCCCGAGTATTCAACAACATCTTCAAACCCATCTCGTGCTGCATTTCTTTCACGTCAGGCATCTTTTGACCAAGGTGGTGAGGGTCGTCTTTCTTCAACTCAAGTAAGTTCACTAGTTTTCAAGTTTCTAATATGGTTTCTGCTGTACGATAAGTATAAGTAGAAGATGTATGTTTTAGGTTTAGTAGATTTGGTTTCCTGCTCAAAAATAATTCATCCGTTGAATTCCTAACTTGATGCATAAATAAAAATTTATATTTCATTTGAAATATTCTTACTTTCTTGTGGGTAGAACGAAATTTATTATTAAAACATTTAGAATTTTATTCTGGTTTCTGTTACTCCACCATTAACTGACTGATTGAGTTTCAACGTAGAACTGTGCACAGAAGCGAAGCAGTTCAAGTTACCACATTCCATATAGTACACAGGTAGAAAAAAGAAAGGAAAAAGAGATTCAAAAAACTGTTATGAACAGGAATAGAGGGTGGAGAGAATAGTAGTATGGCAAACCGTGAGTGTTTAGTGAATTTGGGCAATCATAAAGAGTGAATACATTTGCTTGGTTGTAAACTGTTTTCAGCCATAACATCACCAGTTGCTAGCCACTGATTCATCACAGCATCCAGAATATCCTTACTTACAAGTCAACACCTCTCTACTTGGCTCAAACCAACTGTGAAATACGTTATGGATTGATTCCAATTGTCGGTTTGACTATTGCTAAATATGTTTCATCTCAAACTTATGTCAGCTAACATTGCTCGACGAAGAAGACGTTGGCTCAGAATGCGCAACACGCATCCCAGTCATCTAACTCAATGTAGTTTCACAACCTCATCGATTGACTTCCCTTCCTTACTTAGCAGTCTATGCCTAACTCACAAATTGCTGACCATATAATATCACTTGACCTGGGATATAGAATGCAAGCGCCTTCAGTCAAAGACATCTGGCTTCCTCATATCTTTCAGTTTCAATGGCCACATCTCACAGACATAAAAGAGGACGGAGTGAGCTGCTGCTGTGCAGTACACATGTCCTTTGATCGATAACCGGATGTCACTTCTATACCAGAGATTGCGTAAGTTAGCAAGTGCTGCACGAGTCTTTGTCTCCTAACTGAGGTTTCGCCAGCAATCAGCCCATTGGGGCTGATGCAACTTCCAAATATATGATGTGGTCAACACGCTCCACCACTTCACTCCCTATCTCTAAGCTAGGAGTCGGTGTAGTCCAGCCCTTCGGCACCGTTGCGCATTCGGCAGGGTTTCTTGGCATACCAAACATAATGAAACTTTTGCTAAAGGTGTGCAGAAGACTCCGCATTTTGCCAGTATCTTGATCTAGGAGGACAATATAATCGGCATACTCCAGGTAAACAGGACTGTTCCTTGGTAACAAGTCAATCCCTAAGTCGCTAAGGTCAGATAGGGTCAATCCCATTAGTACATGTTTTTGATGAAATTAAACGAAAATAGAGATAGTGGGCGTATCTGACGAATACTACCAGTTTTCATCACTTCAGACAACAACCTTCCGTAAGGTCTTACACGACCTTGTGAATTTGAGTAGAGTGCTTTGGTTAGTGCGATAAATATATATATATATGCTTCGTTCTACATTAGACTGAAGTTATGCTATTGTAAAATACATCTGATATACTAAGATTTGAATTATGATACGGCTGCAAACCATTACCAGTTTTCTTGTTCACTAAACTTCAACCCTTTCAAGCAGCCAATGGTCTAGGTAAAGCATTAGGGATTTTACAAGATTTTTTTTGTGTCAGGAAAGGTTTTTCCTGGTATCCAAACGTATTCTTTTCTGAAGTTTACTACAAAAAGTAGTCCAGTGTGTGCTTTGTTGGCATTCCATGTAGCCTTCATCTATGAATACTGGCATATTTATTGATCATGAATAACTTTTCGGTTTTCTTTGGCATGCCTTTATTCGCGGGGCTTATGCCTCAAGTAGAATGAAGATCCACACTTATAAAAGGCAAAATATGAACCTAGTGTATCGAGTACACGATACATTTTTTAAAAGTTGAACCTAGCCATTAGGACTGCTCATATTATTATTCCCTTTGGTGCCGGTTGGAACATAAAGATTCCATAGTACATCTTCATTTCATCCTGTTTTCTGCAGTTTTCTCTAGGTGGCCCTAGGATTATCTACAAGTCGTCATCTCCCCCACACGACCTCCTCCATGTCAATTTCGGATGCTTAATTCACTGCTTTCCATTCGGTTTCCACTCGAGCAATGACCTGGTGCGTGATATCACTCATCAGCCTTTTCAGCATTTGTCTGATCCATCTCCATTTCGTTCGGCATATTTATTGGGCTGTAGATTCCTAGTGGGTTCATTCCTAGAGTTCACTGTTGCTAATCCTTTCCGGCCGGCTAACTGATCTTGAGTATCAAGCGAAGGCAGCTGTTGATAAAAGTCTGCAGAGTAACCTGTCGGAAATATTTTCTGTGATGTGCTTAGTCTGTGAAATGTGTAGAAGAACTGACTTACTTGGCGGTAGTGTTGAAAATCCGAATCTTCTCTCTTCTAATTGCAGCAGATTTCCGCACTGATCTCAGAATAATGAATGTCTCTCTTGCTTTTCTGATCCTGCATTCGACAACCTCATCCGCACCGCTTATAGTTGGAATGATGCTGCTTAAATAAGTGAAGAAAGTGATCTCATTGAAATTCCTCCCATTTAGGGTGATCAGTTCTTGGTGTTGTTGTTGGTTGTGGGGTATCTTCCTCACCTCCGTCTTATCTGTGTTCACTTAAGGTCCTATCTTTACTGTCTGCCTTCTCTCACTAGCTATGATCTTCCACATGTTAATATTAATGCATGCTAAGTACTAATTATACTTTATATTCATTTGTTTTTTTGATGTATCCTACATTTTCACATTTCCATGGAGCTAGACACAGTTGTAATTTTCAGACCAAGTTGAAACACCTCACATCACCATAGTAACAGAAATGAAAATGGAAAAATATTGTTTCCAAAAAAATAAAATAATGATATCCGTAATGTTACAATGAAAGCTGGATACTTTGGTAGATAGATAGGTGAATTTATTTGTCATTTGGGAATAAGCGTATCACTGTGTGCTATACATAATACGAAAATAACGCAACTTGGAATTACAGTAAAATGTTAGTGAAGTGAAGTGAAGAGATGCTAATGAGGATAGGAAATAAAATATGTAGAATAACAGTATGCTCAAAATTTATGAAGGATTATGTCATGAGGGTAACATTGCCTTTATTATTACTACTATTACTAGTATCATCCACCCTCGCATTTTTGTTCTGGGTGAGCATTGCTGAAGAGTCCTTAAATGGGATTAATAGCTGTCTGTTGTTAGCTAGTTAGGGACAGTCGGTAGGAAGCCTTACTCGACGTAGATTTCGTGCTTGTTGACACTTACCAGTCAGAAAAGCGTATCTGCAGTCTTGAAAGAACAACTCATTTCCCTTCTGAGATTTGAACCTGGGTTACCCATTGCTGCAGTCAGAGATGTTACCACTGGGCTATTCGGACTCACGATTATCTTCCTGTTGGACTGTTAGGGATACTTTGATTGGAAACTAGGTAGTAAGTAACTAGTGTCATGTGTGTCTAGTCCTTGGTGTTTGTACAGACTGAATTTTATCAGTTGAGTTTGCAATATGGCATGTGTGGAGTAGTCGATGGGAAGCCTCGCTCGATTTAGGTTTCATGCTGGTTGGCACTTGTCAGCTCTTCAGTGCTACTCGATTTTCTGTAGCAGTCTAATTGTTATTGATTTGTGATGAAAACAACTTTAAAATCCGTCAATTCTTCACCGACATCTAGGATATTTTGACTGTGGTGGAATGTCCGAGCCTGATTTCTGAAGCTTTTCATGTTTTACTCTCCGTATACTATTTACTTAGTATTATTTATAGTGGAGTTTATTAAAGTTAGTTTCCTAGGCATTTCTTTGCATAACCCAAAATCCTTCCTCTCTCTCTCTTTCCCTCTCTTTCAGGTTAAACAACGTTTAAAGGCTTATCTGCTTAATCGTCGGCGTGGGCGTGTCCTTGCTAACAGACACTGGAGAGCAGATGGTAAAGTATGCGGCTCATCACAAAATCCCTTCACCGAATCAGACTTTGATGAAAGTTTAGAACACTCAGGAAGTGAATCATGTCAACAAGGAATGTGTCATATAGGTGATCACTGGCACAGTGCTGACTCTCCAGGTTTCAGTGAATGGGATTTAGGTATGTTAGACTTTCACTTTTCCATTTGTTTTTCTTTGTTTTATTTTTGGTTTCGCTTGAAATTCTTCTTCTTTCGGGACAGATTGTCACATTTATCCCAATTGTTGCAAAGGTGACTCTAAATGCATGTAGAAACGTTGGTAGTTTATTCAGAAATAAAATTTCAGTTTCCCAGGTTTCTATTTTTGTTCGTTTTCAGAACATATCCGTTTAGGTCAAGATTAATGACACCCTACCTTGTCCTAATCCCCAGCCCCACCTACTTACGACGTGAGCCGAAAGTATATTTCAATGTCAGCCATAGTTTCACAAAAAGTCACCAAGGATATGTCAATTAGTCTATAATCATGATATATAAAATAGTGGGAGTTATTTTGCGTCGGTCGATTCTGATTGGTTTATTTCCGGGCTGACCTTGATCACCATATCACCAATAAAGGATAATCTATTGTTTATCCATTTACACATCACCATGTTACTATTTTTTTCTGTGCTTTGAAGTTTAACCGAACACGGGGTTGTCTTTGTGGGGTGGATTTTCTAGTCTGTACTCTTTCCTATTTATTGTAGGGTTGGGGATTAGGGACAGTAGAAACCAACAAGATTGTTACCATGATAGAAGTGGTTGAATAATTTTCTTTTGTATCCATAGCTCTGGTTTCTTTAATTGAATGGCTTAAGTTTCAGCAATGCAAAAGAGCAGGTTATTCTTAAATTTGTAGATTACTTTGAAGGAGAAAACGTTCGTCGTCAAGTTGGAATTACCACCACTGTTGCCAGTTTACGCTGTCTCTGGCGTAGACGTGATATCCAACTACCGACCAAAGGGCGTGTGTACTGCTCAACAGTCCGCTCAGTCCTCCTTTATGACTGTGAAACCTGGCCATTGAGAGCGGAAGACATGGAAAGATTAGCTGTCTTCGATCATAGGTGTCTGCGTTCTATCTCCCGTGTGAAGTGGTATAATAAGGTGAGCAATATTGAGGTTAGGCATTGGTCTAGTGCTAGGTAAGGCGGGGAAATCAATAGACGAGGCTGTGAAATTACATCGACTGAGATGGTTAGGACATGTGCTACGTATGCCTAGTCATCGCCTTCCTCGACGGACGGGCAATGTTAGCTGATATAGGGTCAGGCTGGAAAAGAGCTAGCTAATGGCGGTCAAACGAAAACATGGCACCAGTCAATGAAATCTACGACAGTTAGTCTAAGCCACGTAGGAAGGTGTAGACTTCCAATCTGGTTGGGGTCCTCGGGACGGTAAAAACCAATGGTTGGAAACAATTGGTGACATGGCTCAGAATCGTTCGTTATTACTACTCCCTTGTCTCACACCTCTGTTTACTGTCTATATTATGCATTTCTTCTACTTTATTCTCTTGCTTTGTGTGCTACGTGAAGGGAGTGTGGCGACTTTAACTGCCGCACATATGTGCAAAGTTCTATGTCGAAAACAGACAGACAGACAGTTGACATATTGTTAAGTCAGTCCCCACTACAACTCACTCATTAAATTATCCAACTTATTAAGTAACCCTAGTACACTTATTAAACTCCTCTTGTGCATTGACCAATATTAACCAGTGTGGTTATGACAACGCATCACTTTTGTTACTACCCTCTTCCATAGAAAACGAGATTGTGCAGCTAAAGAGGAAAATTGAATTCTCCGAAAAGAGCCTCTACGTGTTTTTCATTTTCGCTAATATCTGGCTGGATGAGGATTATTCATAACAACTAGGCATAAAAGTCATCATTTCAAATTATGATATCTATTGGCAACCATCAGTAATAAGATACATTAGATATTGAATGATTGACTAGGGTTTAGAAGAATTAGACTTAAAAAAATAAGTATTTCTCTTTGACTAAGTCTATATAAGCGTAGACCGACTGTTTATGCATTTAACATTATTATTATTATCCGACTAGGATGGTGTATTTGTTTAATCGAGAATATGCTTTCATTCATCACATTCACTTCTACATATAATACTGTTAGGCAAGCATATCCATTTATGTTATAATTATAGCAGTAAAGCTTGATAATCGATACATTTTATTATTTTCATACCTTAAACATGATTGTATGGTAACAGTGTGTGTATGCATTTGTATGTGTGTGTGTGTGAGTGCGTGTGTATCTCTATGCCTATGGGTGTGCAAACTAATTAGTTGTTTTCGACATCTATTTTAAGCAAGTTATAGTTAATCATCATTAGAGTAGTAGTTGGTGGTGTTGTTGATCGCCTTGGCGATGCCGCAACTGGGAAATGATAACATTTTTTGTATTTTTAGCAGTGTAGTAAACATGTGAGCCTCAATATATGCATATATATATGTATATATATCAGAAAAGATGATGTTTTGAGCAAACAATTGTTTTTAGTAACTGCATTTTCTATAGTTGGTTTGTAAGAGTTAGTTTTGTTTTTACGAGTTGATCACGGATTGATATCAGTTAGAGAACAATTGAAAACCAGCGACATGGAGTACTGGACAGCTAGTTCATCCCAGTTTGGGAATCGTCGGCAGCACGCACTCACCACCACGGTTAGAGCCCAGGACCTTCTTGTTACAAGGCGAGCTAGCTCGTATACCATTCAGCCACTGGGACCCGATTCCAATGGCCAGCCAGTGCATGAACTCTAACTTCTACCAATTTGTGATTTAGCGCGACCACCAACCAATGTCGTCGGTGGGACATCCATCCTCACACGTGACATCTGGGTGGACCTCACTGGTCACGACTTCTCACTAGAACTTCAGGGAACTCCGTCCTGTATTAATTCACCAGCGACCATTAGATTAATTTTCTATAGTTGGTCGCCTTGTGGTGGTGGATGCGTACTGACGATGATTCCCAGACTAGGATGAAACAGCTGTCCAGTACTCCATGTGGCTGGTTTTCAATGGTTCTCTAACTGATATCAATCCATGATCAACTCGTAAAAATAACTGCATTTATAAATCCATGAATATATTAGAGGACAAATAGCCAGTAAAGGTAAAGGAAAATTATATCAGAAAACTGTATTGTTGGGTTACATGTATATCATGGAATGATAATCCGTTAATTGACACTGTCAATTGAATGTATATATAAAATGTACAGTCAATCAAAGTGGAATAAAGTATAAGTAGACAACTGGGTGACCTGCTAATATACATATGGTCAACAGAATATAAGTTTCATTGAGGAGGGGTGGTGGTGAGTTATATCCAATGATGTGACAGTAATGTGATTACTACAAAAGACATAGAAAGACATGCCAATAAACGTGGAACACTGGATGTAAGTTCAACAGCTGTTAGGATAACAAGTGTACTGATAAAATAAAGAGGTTAAATTGTGGAATGTAATAAAATTCTAGAGATATGATAAACTTAGTGTAAATGACAAAAGTTGTGCGTTGGTGATTTAGTGGTGAGCACACTCGCCAACCATGTGTCACCTGGTCCGGCCGATCCACTCCTAAACTTCTCTGAGCCAGTAGTAAGGCTGGTAAAGAGGAAAGATTGTGCATGAGACTAGCAAACCATCCATCCTCGTAAAAATAAAACAATTGTTACTGGAACTATAAAGCTATTCCTTGAAGCCCTCCGTGTATTCGTCTCAAAATGTAAAGGAATAAAATAATCAATGAATAATAATAAATTACAAAAGTTGACACATAATAAGGATAATAACCGGGTGAAGTGAACTAGGTAAAAGGGCAACAAGAAGGACATAAATATTATACGATGAAAATATATCTGTTGATAATGTTGCTGTAATGATCTTATCGTAGACCAGAGTAAACAAAGAGGATGAATGTACTTTTTTCTTCACACATCAGTCAGGTTGCTTCTTATAAACCACTCTGGCTTCAGTTATGGCTAAGATATGTAATCGTATACCTGTCAGCAGATTTTTCAGTACTCGACACACAGTCGTAAATAACTCATCTATTTTGATGTTAGTGTTCCTTATCCACTGTATGAGATAAAATGTCACTATTGATTGATTTATAGCTAGTCTTTTACCAGGCCGAAATGGGAACATGTTTAATGAGTGCGTAAAAATAAATTTCTGTGAGTTCGATCTACATAACTAGCTCCGTAGGTGCAGTTGAATTTTTTTCCATACATTGATTTGGCCATTTTGGGTAATTCATCTTCAGTGCACTGTGTCCACACAGTATCAGTCTGATTGAGCAATTGATGTGTATTTCTGAAGCACTGAAAGTTTTTTTTTTCAGTTGATCTGATCTATTATTCACAGTATTCTTGAATCATAATCAATACTACTCAAAAGTCACCATTTTCTCGTTAAATAGTCTATAAATATCTCCAGTGAACATTTATCATCAGTTCACTATAATTAGATTTGATGAATACGATTTTATCCCTGACCAAAATAAAGAATAGCAACCGAGAAGAGCGAATACACCAATGACCTGCTAGAGGAGTCCGCTTATTAATTCAGATCAAGGTAGTGAGACAAGGTAAACATGAAAACCCAGCATATTTGTAAAAAAATATGATAATAATCATCATAGTGATTTGATTATGATACAACGTGGAATTCTCAACATCTCGTACAACGTTGCATCTAGTATCATCAAAACAACAACAAACACACAAAAAAAGAATCTATACTACAAGGTATAGGTCACCAAAATTGATGATAACAGCCTTTTGGCCTTTAGCAGTACCAGTTAAGTCAGATATGTAGAAAAAGTGTAAACTGATGATGATGATAATAATAGTAGTGTTTATAAATAAAATTACAAAATAAGTGAGATAGTATCACAATAAATTAGAAATAAGAGAAGATAAAAGAGACATTTACTCTGCTGATTACACATAGTAATTTGTAAGTTTCCCGCTTAACACTATCTCTGTTATACACATAGAACGCGGTCGAAATACGCTGTCGTTGAGATATTGTACTTGGTTCTACGAGCATATAGTCTTTTTATAATGACTTCTAGGTCTACGTGATAAGAAACCAGATGGGGGATAGTTGTGAATAGATAGGGTGTTGATAGTCAGACAGTATGCATTGTGATCACATCTCGCATGAGTTCAGATGTCTGTCGACTACAATAGTGACGAGCTGAAATACTGGCACACTACTTAATCATACTGACAACTTTTAATACTCTTCACAATATCACAGAGTCGTTTTTGAGTGGTATCCCAAGAAAGACTATAGTGGGTGGGGGGGGGGGAGCAAGCAATAAAGAACAATAGGTAAGATGTAAGAGTTAGCGAATTGTAAAAGCAGACGTTGAGTGATGCCTACCTGATTGTCTTAACTTCTTCATAATGTAGAGAAGGTTAGATGGGACATTTTCTAAGAAATCAACAAGATATGGTATAATGAAGAAAGGTCAGAGAATTGAAGTATTCCAAGGTATTTTATGCTTGACTTAGTTTCAAGCATTTGGATCACGTTTATACATGAAGGCGAAGTTAACTGGCTGACATTTAGAGGGATTTAAGGTTAGACCATTGAGCTTGAACCACTGGCTGATATCCATCAGAAAGCTATTCACTTTGGAACAGTCAGATCATCAGCGTATTCGACAAAGTTGATTCTTTTCGAAAGAGGTAGATTATGTAAGACGAAAGAGAAAAGAAGAAGAAGACAGAGAACACCTCATGAAGATAAGTTCCGTGTAGCGTGATTATAAGCGTATTGTAGTAAATATCAGAGGATAAGAGAGATTGTAAGTACAAAATCTTGTTTGACAGAAAACGGCAATTGTTACTTGATGATAACTGGCACTGTAGTAAAATGTATGGGTGTTCGTTTTAAATCTCGTTTTCAACCCCCATAGTGCTTTTTCGTAGAAACATGAAAGTCATTTGGTCTCAAATACGATTTAAGGTCATAGTTTGTTACACAAAGACAACTAAAACACGATAAATTAAAGAAAATATCTAGGTGGAAGTTTAGATAGCCCAATATTCAAACAGACCACCGTTTCAATGCTGGAAAAGAGAAAGAAGAATAAACAGGATATATTTGTATCTCTATTGTAGATACTTATCTCCGTTTCTCTTCCTTCTTTCACCTGAATTGACTGGTTTGATTCTATCTATTGGTCGTTTGAAGGCTATTTAATTCACTGGAGCCTAAAAGCGGAAAATTAATATGAAGGAAAGTAAGGTAAAGAAGAAGGTGAAATAAAAAGGCATTTAGACATTGTTTACCTGACTCAATCTTTTCTCTCCGTTGTTCACTTAGGTTTGTATAACGCTTTTCTAGATTGCTTGATAATAGATATAATGGAGAAGATTTGCTGTTTAGATGGATGTTTGATGTTAATTACTTTCATACACGCGGTTCCCTTGATAATTTTCGATTAAATGAGAAAAAACTGAATTTCCAGTATAAAATGATATCATTCTGTTTGACAGGTTCTCATCAACTGCTGACCACTAACTAAAATTACAATGGTTTATAAAAGATTGAACGAAAATAGCATACTTCAACGTTTGATTGGTAGTAGAGAAAATGTTTAAGTTACTATTATTATTATTATTATTATTGTATCCTTTAATTCCTAGAGGAACATAGGGCTTCAGCCATGCATCTCCATTGCGTTCGGTTCTCTGCTACAGTCTTCGCTTGGCTCCAAGTCTGTCCACACGCCTTCATCTCCTCACATGACCTCCTCCAAGTCACCCTTGCACTGACGACCAACTCGCCGCTTCCCTTTCGGGTTCCACTCGAGCAATGGCTTGTCTAGTGATGTCACTTGATGGATTGTTTCCTCAGAGTATGGCCAGCCAATCCATCTCCATTTCTTACTGCCTATGTGTTTCACAATTGGTTCGTGGTTGTTTCGCTCCCAGAGATCCCTCACTGTTGCTGATCTTTTCTGGCCATCTGATCTTGAGTATTGAGCGAAGACAACTATTAATGAAGGTCTGTAGTTTGTTTGAGATGCTCTTTATGACGCGCTGGCCAAGTCTCTGATCCGTATAGTGAGTAGCACTGACTTACGATTGGAGTTGAAAATCCGGATCTTATTTTTCATGCTGAGTGTTGTTGACCTCCACACAGACTTGAGAGTAGTGAAAGCTTGTCTTGCTTTTCCGATTCTTGCTTTGATATCCTCGTCAGTTCCGTCTGCCTGTAGTTGAAACGATGCTTCCTAGTTAGGTAAAAGAGGTTGTTTCTTTCAGGTTCCTTCCATTCATGCTGATTGTTGTCAGTTGTTGTTGTTGCTGTTGGTGGTGTTGCCCAGGAATTTTCATCACCTCTGTTTTCTCTATGTTCACCTGAAGTCTATTCTATCTTTGATGCTTCTTCTGCTAACTTGTTGCTTTTTGCTTGCATGTCTTCCAGTTTGTGGGAAATCAGACATATATCATCGGCGAAGTCCAGATCCTCCAAGTTTTTTGTGTGTGTCCATTTTATGCCTGTTTCCTCATTGCCCGTTGTTTGTCGCATTATCCAGTTTACTGCAATCAAGAAAATCATTGGCGATAGTAGGCAGCCTTGTTACCATCAGTTTATATGCCTTTTAAATTAGTAAAGGTAGGAGGGAGAGGATAAGGCAGAAAAATCTAATAAACAGTGTTAGCCTATAAGTCCATATAGCAACTTAAGAAGATTATAGTCCATAAGATTGAAATTTACTCAGTGAGCTGAAGTCACTCATATGGATGACCAGCCAATGTAATCAGAATGCAGTTACCAAGGTGGTAGTGAGAGATTGATTACACTCTCTTTCTGTATTCATAAGTTTCATTTGAAATGTTTGATTGCAATTACTTCAGCAAATCGTAGTAAATTTGCTGTCCTTTGAAGCATTTGGAAATCTCGATGAAATGACCCGTGTCCACAAGGTGTCTGATAACTGCACCTTACGAATATCTGCTTCTTTTTAGGCATACCTTTCTTGGGAAATGTTCAGAAAACCGGATATAAGACTTTCTCTCCATCCTTCCAATATACTTACTCCCACAGGTGTACGTAAATTCATCAGCTCAGTTGGAAGTGACATCAACAGGGTAATTATCCAGTTTAGATTGGCTCATAGAGTGTATGTTACTGTATATATTGTTCCAAGCTAAACTACAGGGAAGCATCTTCTTATTTCTCCTTTCATTCTCTTTTCAGTCTTTTGTGATATTGCCTCTCCTTTGAATGGGAGACAAATAAACACTTTCTTGTTTTACACCACAGTTGGGTGTTTGATTTTCTCGTCTTTCCCTACTCAAACTCACGTAGCTGTGTAAGGGCTTATGGGGAATTGTCATCTGAATTGATAACAACCAGTGGTGTCCGTCAGGGATGTCCACTTTCCCCATTTCTGTTTAACTTCATCATAGATATGCTAATGGAAGTTTCCTTAACTGAACTTAACAACTTAGGAATCGACTTGCTATCAGGGAATAGTCTTATAGACTTAGAATACGCAAACGACATAGTCCTGTTAGGAGAGGACGCTGACAAAATGCAGAGTCTTCTGAACACCTTGAGCAGCAATCTTCGTATGTTTGGCATGCGATTCGCCCCTGTGAAATGCAAGATGCTGCTACAGGACTGGACTACGTCAACTCCTAGTTTAGTGATAGGGAGTGAAGTGATAGAACATGTTGACCACTTCACTTATTTGGGAAGTTGTATCAGCACCAACGGATTGATTGGTGACGAAATCACAGCACGGATCCAGAAAGCTCGGGCTGCTTTCGCTAACTTACACCGTCTCTGGCGTAGGCGTGACATCCGGCTGTCAACCAAGGGGCGTGTGTACTGCTCAGCAGTTCGCTCCGTCCTTCTCTATGGCGGTGAGACGTGGCCATTGAGGGCGGAAGACATGAAGAGATTGTCTGCTTTTGACCACAGATGTTTACGATCTCTTTCTCGCGTTAGGTGGTATAATAAGGTAAGTAATGTTGACATTAGACGTAGAGTGTTGGGTAGAGAGGGAAAATCAATCGAAGAGGCTGTTAAGTTACATAGATTGAGATGGTTAGGTCACGTGCTGCGTATGCCTAACCATCGTCTCCCCCGACGGGCATTACTAGCTGATATAAGTGCAGGTTGGTTGGAAAAGAGTAAGTGGTGGCCAAACAAAAACATGGCCTCATCAATCCATGAAATCCCTGACAGTTAAACTGAGTCAGGTAGGGAGATGCAGACTTCCGGGTTGGGGCCCTCGGGACTCTAAGAATCAATGACTGAAGACACTAGGTGACATGGCTCAAAATCGTTGTCAATGGCGCAGATGTATTCAGTCTCTTTAACCTTTATATTCATCTCTACCATTACTCCTTCTGTTTCACTCTTATACTTGTCAAAACTCTATTGATTCTCTACACTCATTTTCTTGTCTACCTTTGTGTGCTATTTGGAACGTTGCAACTCGAACTGCTGCACTTCGGTGCCAAGTTCTATGTTGAATCCAGCAGCAGCAGCGTCTTTCGCTTTACTGTACCTGTGGATGAATCCGTTTAAATAACCACTTGGATACCATTAGGTATTTCTTAACAAAGTGTGATTCTTCATCCAGGATGCTGTCGCATACTACCCTGATTAATCTACACTTATAGCTTATAGGACAGAAGCTGTTATACTGTAGATATTGTCCGGTCCAGGTTTCTTTTCCATAGATAAACTTTTCGATCGTACCGTCGTTTCTTCTCCTTCTTCTTACATTAAGATCCAAGAAATTGAACTCATCGTTATGTCCATATTCTTTGGTGAATTTAATGTTACAGTGAATCTCATTGAGATGGTTCAAACATTAAACATACGTGATTCATATCTTTGCAAAAAAAAACAAACGTACCACCAACATATTGGTGATAGTAAATTGTCTCATTGATAGGAGAAGTGATGCGTATGTGTTCGTGATAACCCCCATGAAGATATCAGCCAGAATAGGTCTCAAAGGTGAACCCATTGCAATCCCATCAATTTGTCCGTAAAACTGGTTGTTAAATTTGAATTAAAAATGTCTTTTGCGCTTCATTTCTGGTAGTAGATTTGTTTGTTGACAAATGATTTCAATTGTTTCCATCAATTATTATTATTATTATTTCCTTTAATTCCTAGAGGAACATAGGGCTTCAGCCGTGCGTCTCCATTGCGTTCGGTTCTCTGCTAGAGTCTTCACCTGGCTCCAAGTCTACCCATACGTTTTCATCTCCTCTTCACATGACCTCCTCCAAGTCACCCACCCTTGCACTGACGACCAACTCGCCGCTTCCCTTTCGGGTTCCACTCAAGCAATGGCTTGTCTAGTGATGTCACTTGATGGATTGTTTCCTCAGAGTATGGCCAGTCAATCCATCTCCATTTCTTCCTGCCTATTTGTTTCACAATCGGTTCCTGCTGGGTTGGTTCGCTCATTGCCAGAGATCTCTGTTGCTGATCTTTTCTGGCCGGCCATCTGATCTTGAGCGAAGTATTGAGCGAAGACAACTGTTAATGAAGGTCTGTAGTTTGTTTGAGATGCTCTTTATGACGCGCAGTGCAAGTCTCTGATCCGTATAGTGAGTAGCACTGACTGACTTCACATTGGAGTTGAAAATCCGGATGTTATTTTTGATGCTGAGTGCTGTTGACCTCCACACGGACTTGAGAGTAGTGAAAGCTTGTCTTGCTTTTCCGATTCTTGCTTTGATGATATCCTCGTCAGTTCCGTCAGGCTGTAGTTGAAACGATGCTTCCCAGGTAGGTAAAAGAGGTTGTTTCTTTCAGGTTCCTTCCATTTATGCTGATTGTTGTCTGATGTTGTTGTTGCTGTTGGTTGTATATTTGTAAATAAGGCGATCACGTTGTACGATACCATGAGTTTACTTGATATATCTCAATGAACTACTTCTTTGGAAAAGTGATAGGTGGGTATCTTCCAAACTGTCTATTGCAAACTTATTTTGGATGAGCTTCAGAGAATCAGTTAGCCATCGAGCCAGCCTGTGGTATGGTGAATTGATCATTGACTATATGAGTCTTACAGGTGCTAACTTAAACTAAAAAAGTGTAATGCTTGCATTTCGAATGTGTGAATTTTTTTTTGTGGAATATTTTCTCTACTCCCATTCAAACAGTGAAGTATGTTATGCTTCATTCTTTTGTAACTATAATAATTCAAGGTAGTGGTCTACTGCAGATATGTGGACCTGAGGAACAGAATGATGTCATTTTGTACTGAAAATTTGGTCTCTCTTTCTTTGATCGAAATAATTTCTATGAATAATGCTTCACTATTACCCTCATATACAGAAAGCTCGAGCTGCTTTCGCTAACTTACACCATCTCTGGCGTAGGCATGACATCCGGCTATCAACTAAGGGACGTGTGTACTCCTCAGCAGTTCGCTCCGTCCTTCTCTATAGCACTGAAACATGGCCAATACGAGTTGAAGACATGAAAAGGTTGACTGTTTTTGATCATAGATGTCTACGATCTCTTTCTCACGTTAGGTGGTATAATAAGGTAAGTAATGTTGACGTTAGGCATAGAGTGTTGGGCAAAGAGGGAAAATCAATCGACGAGGCTATAAAGTTACATAGATTGAGATGGCTAGGTCACGTGCTGCGCATGCCTAGCCATCGCCTCCCCCGACGGGCATTACTAGCTGATATAGGTGCAGGTTGGAAAAGAGTAAGTGGTGGCCAAACAAAAACATGGCCTCATCAATCCATGAAATCCTTGACAGTTAAACTGAGTCAGATAGGGAGATGCAGACTTCCGGGTTGGGGCCCTCGGGACTCTAAGAATCAATGTCTGGAGACAATAGGTGACATGGCTCAAAATCGTTGTCAGTGGTGGAGATGTATTCAGTCTCTGTAATCTTTCATATTCCTTTCTACCATTACTCATTCTGTTTCACTCTTATACTTGTGAAAATTCTGTTGATTCTCTTCACTAATTTTCTTGTCTACCTTTGTGTGCTATTTAGAACGTGGCAACTGGAACTGCTGCTCTTCGGTGCCAAGTTCTATGTTGAATCCAGACAGACAGACGGACATCTACATAGCATGAATCACCATTTGTAGGATAAACCACTATAAACTACACGTGAGGCTATCTCATTTATCTATACGCTTGACCAGTCGGTCACGGGTCCAAACCCTCCTCCACCTACCTACCGTGGTTTTGGTAACCAGGTAAACTATGACTAGCTCCTATACAGTAGGTAGTATGGCTCATTACCACCAAGCGCATAGAATCACTAGTGGTTGGGGAATATCGTTTCATTTTTATTTCAGTCATTTTTTCAGCCTGCATAAAAATAAGATTATCTTGTAATTTATTCTAAGTAAATTGTTTTATTCCACCCCTTCAGTTGTCTACACATTTTTGACGATAATATATGACTGTAAATCGCTTTTTTTTTCTTGAGTAAATAAAAACGATGAATATAGGTGTGTTACTGCATGTAGAATTTCTGCTCGTTAACTACCGCCATAACCACCACTACCACCACCACTAGTGGTGGTGGCTTGTTTTGCATTATTAAATGAAAATGTGTGTCAGTGGAATAAGGTGTTGTTTGTGTAACGTGAAATAAGCCTTTATTATTATTACTTGTAAGAGGGTGCGTATTATAATTCCCTAAATCGGTCTTTGTACTCGTATGTTTCGGATGTTGTTTTTTGTAATGTTAACAGCGACTCTAGAATATTTGATATATATTGGTTAGGTGATGGCTGTAGACTGTGGCGTAGTATATGGATGATGTTAGTAGGATGGTGTTATGTGTGTTTGTTGAAGTGCGTACTGATGGATGTGTGAGGATTTGTGGTGATCTGTCTAGATTGAGTGGTGTCTGTAGGTGACGGATCGGTATAGAACTCCTCAGAGAAATGTAGCAGCACGCACCCATCGGGTTTTGAAGCCAGGACCTTCCAGTGACGAGACGAGCTCGTAGACCATTCAGCCACTGGAATCTGACTCAATGGCGTGTGTATTCTGGCGTCTACCAATTTGAAACTCTGTGGTTGCCTACTGCCGATGAGTTTCAAACTAGGAGGAAACACCTGTCCAGTACTTTCTGGTTTTCCATGGTTCTCTAACTGACATCACTCTGTGATCGAATTGGGAACTAATTAAGTTCCTACAGATGAATTCCTTGAGTTCCGTGTGGAACATAGGGCTTGGCATTCCAGTAGCGATGGTGTTTTCCTTTAACGGAGTGAGATTGTCAGCCTTATCCTCGACCTTCCATCTTTTCTAAGCTTACTGTATTGTTGAGGCAAATATGTTCGTTTTACCTACCTTGACTACACATCCGCTTTTGACTCTGTACCCAGATGTCTTTTGTTAAATAAGCTTTCCTTGACACACACACTGAGTCCTGGGCTGTTAACTGGCTGCATTTTTATCTCTGTAACAGAATATAGTTTATTATTTCTAGGGGCGTCGGTGGCACAGCGGTAGAACGCTTGCCGATCACGCGCGTGGTACGGGGTTCGGTTCCCGGCCGACGGACTCCTTTACTCCGCTAAGCCAGTGATAAGACTGGTAAAGAGGAAAGGTTGAGCGTGAGGCTAGCAACCCCATCTCGTAAAAATAAACATCACTGCCACAGAAACTTCAAGTCTCTAACTTGAAGCCCAATGTTCCACTGGGAACGTAAAGGAATAAAAATAAAAAATTTCTACGTGCAAATCTTCTTATGTCTTACTTACTGAAGCTGCAGTCCCTCAAGGTGCTGTTCTCCCTTCTTCTTTTTTCTTTCTTCATAAATAACTTGTCGCTTTCGGAAGAAATCAACTTCGTTGAATACGCTGATAATCTGACTTTCCCGTTGCCAGTTACTTCCTCATCTGACTGTTCCAAAGTGAATAGCTTTCTGTCGAACATCAACCAGTGGTTCAAGCTCAATGGTCTAACCTTAAATCCCTCCAAATGTCAACCAGTTAACTTCGCCTTCAGGCGTAAATGTGATAGACCCATGAACTCATGCGAGATGTGATCTAAATGCATACTGTCTGACACTCAACACCCTATCTATTCACAACTATCCCCCATCTGGCTTCTTATCACGTAGATCTAGAAGTCATTATGAAAGACTATATGCTCGTAAAACCAAGTACAATAACTGAACGACAGCGTATTTGGATGGCGTTCTATGTATGTAAAAGAGGTAGTGTACTGTGTAATCAGCAGAATAAATGGCTATTTTATCTTCGTCTATTTGTAATTTATGGTGACACTGTTCCAAATATCTTATTATTTTAGTAATTAACCGTAGTATTTTGTTATTATTATTATTATTACTACTATTATTATGATCATCATCATCATGTACACTTTTTGTACACATCTGACTTAACTGGTACTGCAGAGACCAAAAGGCTGCTATCATCAATTTTGGTTACCTCTACCCTGTAATATAAATTCCTTTTTGTTTATATTGTTGTTGTTGTTGTTGCTTAAATTAGATGCAGTGTTGTAAAAAAAAATGTTGAGAATTCCACACTGTATTACCGGTACTCTTTTGGAATAAAGTAAATCATTGTTATTGTTGTAAACTAGGTGAGGTTTCATTTTGCTTCAGTGGCGGAAAGTGAAGTCCATAGAACGTGCATGGGTTTTTTTTTCAAAGATTCTACCATTGAACCACTAATGTATATAGAACTCGTAACTTAAGTTGTCAACAGCTCACTAATTGATGTTGAAAGACTTATACCATCCGAAGTAATGAAGAAGATTTATAGCTTATGTGGATTCTTGGTAGTTTAAATGTTAAGCATTGATTGTCACTCTGGACAACATTTTTTTTGATTCCTTTACGTTCCCACTGGAAGAAAGGGCTTCAAGCTAGAGACTTGAAGTTTCGGTAGTAGTGGTATTTATTTTAACGGGATGAGGTTGCTAGCCACATGTCCAACCTTCCCACTTTACCACTCTTATTACTTGCTTAGTGAGGTAAAGGAGTGCGTCGTCGGTCGGGAATCGAATTCCGAACCACCTGCGTGGTCGGTGAGCATTCTACCGCTGTACCACCGACGCACAACATCTGGAAAACATTTCTTTTTCACCTCTAACTTTAATTTGAAGTCAAATTGAAGTTATCACTGAAGGTGTTGCCCAGAAGGAATATTATTGAGAGAATGAACTTTGCAATGTTAATATCCTAACATCACTTGTTCTCAGATTACTATGGATAGTCGTTAAATTTACTACTACTCCTACTAATAGTATTGTGTCTCATACAATCAATAGTTTTAATTTTTTTTGTTGTTTCTTTGTTTGTTCTTCTACTCAATACTACGTGAGGTGAGGTTAAGCCTTTATATACAATTTTTCGATGTCGGTCAACTGTGTTATGGAAATCTTTTTGTGATGTTGATGACTTCATCTATCTTTAACTTTGATAAATAATTACCTATTATTTATTGGACTAGCAAACAGTATTAATAATAACAATGGTAAACTTTGAGAATATTAATAATAATAATAATAATAATAATAAATACCATATTCACCCTTTCTCTTTTCAGTATATTGTCTTTGGATTATTTATTATTATTATTATTATATTCTTAAAATTTTGTTTGTTTATGGCATTGTTATCCACACTGGTAACTAGATGAACTAGAAAAGGTTTAATTTTAGCCCACACGTTTCTGTACTTATCTGTCTCTCTCTTAATTATAATAATGATAGTGATGGTGCAGTGGTTAAAAGTTAGCCTTAACTTGTTGTAACTTTACAAAGAAAAGTAAATTATGACTACTTGGATAGGTTTCTTGAAGCTGCGCATCAGAGGGCGTCATGAGACAGACCAGTGGGATGATGAAGTGCATTCTCATCGTAAGCAGGGATTAGTGAGTGAGTGAGTGAGTGTAGCACTATCTCACTTATGGATTGACAGAATTAGAATTTTCACATGTCTAAATGGCTGTGAATAATGGAGTCACAACCAGCTTGGTCTCGGGTTCAATTCCTGAATGTAGTAGAGTCGTGCGTCCTCACTCTTAAGGATTCTTAAAGAAGGAGGACGAAACAGAGCTGTCCAGTTCTTCCTTGTGATTTTCGATGGTCTCTCTCTTTGACTTATGCTTGTTTGTGATACCAAGATCTAATAATTGAAGTTAATTTGAAATCCCTATATTCTGAATACCTATAGCGTCGATGGCATAGCGGTTAGGACGCTCTCCGACCATGCACATTGTCCGGGGTTCGATCCCCGGCCGGCGCACTCCTTTACCTTCCTAAGCCAGAAATAATGCTGGTGAAGAGGAAAGGTTGGGCATGAGGTTAGCAACCCCATCCCGTAAAATAAGCACTGCTAAAGAAAGTTCAAGCCACTAGCTTGAAGCCCTATGTTCCACTGGGGAACGTGAAGGAAAAAAATATATTCTGAATAACGAAAGGGAAGTAGAAGTAGTATTATATTACTAATATTAATGTAACAAAGTCATCATTATACGTCTATTTATACTGTAGTGTATTGTATTTGATGAATTCTATTCTGTAGATATGCTTAGTTTAACTCTTATTTTATATTTTATTATAAACACAAAACACTTGGTACTATATGGCACGAAGACGATGCGCCACACAATAATAATAAAACAACAACATATAAAATAAACAGTAGAGTACGCATAAAGTACTTCATCTGGGAGGAAAACAGTCATATTTTACAAGTTCAAATAGCATTCATCAAATATCGTCAGAAAGGGAAGAAAAAAGGAAATCGCAGCACGTTCGTCATTGAATGCGATTCTTGGTCATATCCGATGATGTTTCGAGCCACCGATTCGAGGTATCTCTTGGACTCCAAGCAGAAAGTTGTGACGCACCAACCGATGCTAACCTAGCACACAAATATCCTTCATCCCACGACTCCACGTCATGGCCTGACCACCTCTCCACTTTTTCCATCCCATCTCATTTCCAGCGAACAGAGGCCTGTACGGAAGCCTCTGAAATGACATTCGGAGCGCGTGTCCAAACCATCGAAGTCGGTGTTTCCAGATGATAATGCTGAACGAATGGTGATCTCCACTGTGTCCAAACACACACTGCCGGATCTCAGGATCATTCACGCAGTGATACCATCGAACATAATCAACCCTACGGAGACAGTGATGATCGAATACGTAGAGTCGCCGCACATCTTCAACTCGGAGAGGCCAGGTTTCATAGGCGTAGGGCAAGACAGCACACACCGAAGTATTGTAAACCTGACCTTTGACAGCCAGGTTGGCATTGTGATGGCGCTAAATGTGACTCAGTTTGACATATCTCATCCGTCACGCCTCTGCCAGCACGCACACAACTACCCAGCTACACGAACTTATCGACAACTTGAAGCGGTTCACTTGCCAGAGTGAGTGTAGGTACAGGTTCCTGCCAATCGTGCAACAGCACTTTGCACTTAGACGGCGTAAAGCATACACCATACTTACAGACACTGATTACCAACTGACTAAGTGTAACTTAGGCAGGCTGCATCCTATCGCACAGTAAGACGAAAAGTCTTTCTCCAAGGGGGGCAGATCTACACCACCTTCATGCACGTATTATATTACTGGTCCTAATATAACAAAGTCATAATTGTATATCTATTTATACTGTATTGTGTTGTATTCGATGATGAAACGTGCCAAATTATTACAATATAGTTAGACACTAAATAGGGATTTTTGATGTATTGATTTCTATTCTGCTGAAACGCTTAGTTAGAGTCTATAGGGATCACTTTACATGAACGTGTTGACTTGTTTGGTTACATTTTGTAATTATCACCTTAACAGTAATAATAATAATAGTGGTAAAGTGGAAACTTTAAAAGGAGTGTCATGTCAGATAAATAGTAAATATATCACATACCACCAGAATGTGAACAGCTGGGAAGTAATAACCACACATACACACACACACACACCATAAAACTTTCAACACCCAAGTAATAAGAGAAGAAAGGATATTAAATGCATACGACAAGTATTACAGTTCTTCAATAAAGGAAACTCATGAAATTATTTATCAGAACACAAAAAAACTAAAATTAGAAGCTGACCATAGAAGACATGTGTTGCTAAGTCAATCAAAAGACTGGATTAAAAGAGTTGGATTAGTATACTAGCAACAAGGAATTCTGTGCTGGCAAAGAACCAACCAAAGGCCAGTCGCCCTCAGAGAAAGTGGAGATGGATGGATGGATGGACACATGCTGAAGAGAACGTTAAATGACATCAAGTGCCAGGCCATCTCTCGAGTTTGGTGTGAGTCGGAGGGTGACACATGGAAGAGATCGTGTGAGGAGGAGGAGATAAAAGGTTATGGGCGATCGTGGTGCCAGATAGAGAGGCCTATGGAGAATAGGATAAAATGGGAATGTGCTGTTGAAGCCTTGGGTTCCAAGGGAGTAATAACAGTAGTATAATAACAGAACTTGTGCAATGTGATAGAGTATAATTCCATTATGGATAAGATTTATTTTGATAAAGTCTCATAGTGTTGTTATACAGTAAGTAATATTTACTGATGACCATGTTTCGAGCAGATATGTGGATGACACTTTCACAGTGTTAAAAAACCGAACATATGTCTACCTTCCTCACACAAATAAACTCACTAGTAAAGGGAATAATATTCACATTTGAGTCAGAAAATGAACAAGGAGAATTAGCTATGATTTTAGATTGTAAAATAAAAACGAAAGGAAGAAGGTAGATTTCACAATAGCGTTTATGAAAAGCCAACGCATTCTAATCTCGTCCGCTATACCTTTAGGCAGGCTTAGTTAAGCGTCTAACAAACCTACAAAGCAGTAGCACTAAGTAGTACAACAAAAAACCTAAATGATGAAATGAAACAGATAGAAGAAGCGGTGCTGTTAAATAACTATCCTGTAAAATTCATTAAGACGATCAAAGAGAGTTAAAAGCAAAATAGAAATAATGGGGAAACTAATACTGATAACGTGCGTCGGTGGCATAGCGGTTAGGACGCTCGCCGACCATGCACATGGTCCGGGGTTCGATCCCCGGCCGGCGCACTCCTTTACCTCGCTGAGCTAGCTACAATGCTGGTAAAGAGGGAAGGTTGGGCATGAGGTTAGCAACCCCATCCTGTAAAAATAAACACTGCTACCGAAACTTCAAGCCACTAGCTTGAAGCCCTATGTTCCACTGGGAACGTGAAGGAATAAAAAAAATAATGATAACATAAATAAGAGAGAATATAAGGGACATCTGAGGCCCTACGTGGTAGGATTCCTACTAAAGCAGGAATTAGAGTGGCATTCAAAACTGAAAACTCACTCAGTTAGGACAAGATCTGTAGGTTCAAGGAACCTGTAGGTTGACCCAATTAGACAAAATAATATAAATGACAAAATACCTTTCAATGACTGTGATTTAGATGAACTGCATAGGTCAAACTAGTAGATTAGAAGTAGTGAGATTATCAGAACATAAGAATTTAGTCACTAGGGTTAGAATGGTTGACCCTACCCGCGAAGATAAGCATTTTAGTAAAAACAACAACAACAGCAAAAGCGACAACATTGTTTATCAGACAATAATCCTTCGTTGTATTCTAGTTACCAAATTCTCAGAAATTAAAGCCATAAACGAAACAAATCTGACTGTGTCTATGACCTGAGAAAATTCAGTCACAAATAATTAAATCAGAAACGTTCCAATAAAGTTATTCCCGTCAGTACATGCAAAAATCATGACCTCACGGCCAACAAAGGAAAGCTTGTCCGTTCTAACAGAAAGTAAGAAATCCAGTGTATAATATATCAGTTTATTGGTGTTTCTGAGAGTGATTAGCGAAAATTCTCTTCCGTCCTAGTTCAGAAATCTAACCTTATTTTTAGTAGTATATATACACTTTTGCAAATCACCAATATGTTACAGGATTTTCATCATTAGCTGACATTAGTTAGAGAACCATTGGAAAACCTGAGAGTACTGGACAGCTGTTTCGTCCTAGTTTGGGACTCTTCATCGGTACGCACCCACCACATGGGGTTCGAACCCAGGACCTTCTGGGTTGGTTTGTAGGGATTTGATTGGTTACAGGATTAATGAGATGCTCACTAGCGACTTGCCCTATTCAGGTAGGTAGTTACCTGGGGTTCCAGTTAAAAGTCGTGACCGGTAGGGTGCAGCAGGTCGAGTGTGAGGACAAATACTCGCCGAAGACATTGGCTAGGGGTCGCGCTATGTCGTGAATTGGCAGAAGTTAGAATTCATGCGCCATTGGATCGGGTCCCAGTGGCTTAATTGTATACGAGCTCGCCTTGTAAACAGTAGGTCCTGGGTTCGAATCCCGGTGGGTGCGTACCGCTGAAGAGTCCCACACTAGGACTAAACAGCTATCCAGTACTCTAAGGTTTTCCAATGGTTCTCTAACTAATGTCAGCTCATGATAAAAATCCTGTAACCAATCAAATCCCTACAAACCAACACTTGAGTAAGCAAAACGTCTTTTAGACAGTTACATTTACGAACGAAGGGTGAACGTTGGGTGGTTCAACGGTAAGATGCTCGCCAACTGCTCATGTGACCGCCGGTTTTCAAAACCCGGCTGATGCACTACTGAACCTCGTTAAGCCAGTAGTAAGGCCAGTAAAGAGGGGAGATTTGGCGTGAAGCTAGCCACCCTAGCCTGTAAAAATATTTTTTTTTAAAAACTGCTATTGAAATCTTGCGTCTAAATTAATAATAATAGTAGTAATAATAATAATAGCTTATAGATTCAGACATGACAGAACATTATTCTGAGTTTTGTATGTTAATTTTTCCCTTCTTAAGTTCACTGAATACCCTACCAACTCTATTCACTTGATTACTAGAATCCATACCTATTTTTAAATTATGACAGTAATTTCAAAGCCTAAGTCCCTGCTCAATCTTCTTTGTGATTTTTTGATGACCTGTTGGTGGTGTTTCATTCAAGTATATATTGTTTTTATCCATCTGTTATGGCTAGATCACTGAAGCTGTCTTATTGGTCTAGACGCTCCACTGTCAACCAATGAGTCATGGGTTCGAACACTGCTTCATTTACCGTGATTTCGGCAGTCAGGTAGAGTATCACGAGCCCTCATACAGTAGGTATAGCTTATTGCCAACTGTATGGAATTACAAGTGACATTTTTCTGTAACATTTCATTTAAAGTAATTTTTAGTAGATGGTGACCAGCAGTGGAATCCACGGCATGCGCATTTCGTCAAATTGGGGACTCGTTACCTGGATGTGCCTGTACTTCCCAGGGAGTGATGATGTTTCCACTGAGACTCGAACCCGGTATCCATCGTTTGAAACTGCAAAGTGTTATCCACTAGATCACTTGAGATACAACAGTCATGGGCATCAGTCATTATTTGTTACTAATTCAATTTTAATTTTATGAAGAGGTCTAGTGGATAACTTTTTGGCGTTTAAAAAAAAAAAACTGGGTTCGAGTTTCAGTGGGAACACCATCACTCACTGGGGAATGCAGGGACATACCGGTGACGAGTTCAAAACAGGACGAAATCCGCATTCTTGATTCCACCGCTAGTCCCCGACCGATAGCTGCTGCCTTGACGTGGTGATCGGACTTGCACATCACAATAACCCAACAAGCTACACTGGCTGGAACCAATGTTCCTACAGGTCATACCATGCCAGGAAGGTTGTAAAGATGGCGATTAGACTAAAAGCAGTTACCGGCTTAGTGTAAGAATTTTGTTTTTACACTATACTGGGGGTCTGTGAGCGAAGTTGTACTGCAGGGGAACAGTGATGTAACAGCAGTGAGGTGTTTCCCTCAGGTGACTAGCGTGCTAGCCACCTATGCTGTCTCTCCACTCTGGAGAGAGGGGTTAGAAAAGGTCGACCTCAACAATTGTACATCCTGACTTACCCTACGGTGGTCCGTAACCAGCGGTAAGTTTACTAATACGGAGCCAAACCAAGAAACCAGTTCATACAGGCCGTGTGTGACCGGCCAGCATCAAGTAGTTGTCCCCTGGGCTCAGCCGTCATGCAACACTAACCCTCTTTCTGTTCCAGATACCCGAATAATCAACCAACTTCCATGGTGTAGTCAGCCGGAAAGTAACAACCACCCACACACTTCCAAGAGACAGACAGACAGATATATAGTTGAGTTTCGAGCTCAACATTCTGCAGATACATGGCTGAAAAAGAGATTAGACTGAGAAATCCGAAGAGAGAAATAGCCACAAAAGGTACAAAATTTTGATAGCCATACACACTGAAGTCATAGACTGTTAATTTTTTTCTTAAAACCCAAGCTGAAGGTGTCTTAAATAAAGTTCACGATAACAAGTACCAAACTAACGATTATTACTGTTTGATAACAGTTATCTAAATACACTTGTGCCTTATCTTAATCAGTCTCTAAACTATAAAAAAATTATAATATAGTCGTTTTTTCTACTTCAAGGTATATTCGTAGCCTCCTTCCCTTCTGCATAATGCCTCCTTCTCGCTAAGCTAATTTATTTCGTGCAACAAAGTGAATTGACAGGAGATAATAAATACAAGGATCTAACAACAATAACAACAACAATTATTATTATTATTATTGTTATAATACTACGGTCTTTTTGTAAAAGGGTGTGTATTCTAGTTCCCTGAATATTGGTTTTTGTGTTCGTGTGTTTCGGATGTTGTTTTTTGTAATGTTAACAGCGACTATAGAATATTTGATATATATTTGTTAGGTGATGGCTGTAGACTGTGGCGTTGTAAATGAGTGATGTTAGTGGGATGGTGTTATATGTGTTTGTTGAAGTGCGTGTGTGTGTACCTGTACGTACTGATGGATGTGTGAGGATTCGTGTTGATCTGTCTTGTGGGGTATGTCTAGATTGACTGGTGTCTGTAAGTGACGGACAAGTATAGAACTTTCCAGGAAATTGCATTATCAAAAAGGCATAAGGATGCACACTCCTTCCACGTTTTCTTAACTATAAAGATCTGTTTACACCAATTATGATTTTTACAAATCTTATTCTCCTTGAAAGAGGTATCTGAATCAACTCAGTATACACGAGCAACAAGAGAATGTAGTAACTAAAGTCATTTTGAGAACTTTCTCACTGTCTTTCTTATCATGTAAGTGTGCTTTGTTACTTTATGACTAGCCTGTATTGATGTTTTGATATTGGTTATTGAGTGTGAAAGTTGTTGAGCTCTGGGTGCTCACTTCATTTATTTTCGAGGGTTACGTGGGCTGTCGCATATGAATTTAACTGCTCTGTCTTGTCGACATGAATACTCCATTTCACTTAGTGCCGGTTCATCATCGATGCAGTGTAGCATTAATTTTTATTATGGTAGCTTTTATCAAGTCTGCATACTGTACACAATTTGTGTTTATGTCATTCATAAAGGTTTTTAAAGTATATAGGGAATAATTCACCTAAAGCTGCTGATCCAATGTAAGTGTAGAAGTTGGGTGTTGTCGTAGGATGTAATTCCACATTATATTATTATTATTATTATTATTATAATTGTTCCCTTGGGTTCCTAGTGAAACATAGGGCTTCAACTGCACGTCTCCAATTGCTTCTCTCTTCTGCTGTACTTTTCACCTGCATCCATGTTAGTCCATTATGTTTCACTTCCTCTTCGCACGATCTCCTCCATGTCACCCTTCGACGTCCCACTTGCCGCTTACTCTTCGGGTTCCACTCGAGCACTGGCCTGACGCGCGATGTCACCCAACGGCCTCCTCAGCGAGTTTCCAATCCATCTCCACTTTCTCCTGCATATTTGTTGAGCGATTGGTTCTTGTTTTGTTTGTTCCCATAGTTTCTTGTTGGTGATTCTTTCCGGCCATCTGATCTTGAGTATAGAGCTAAGACAATTAGTTGTTGATCAAGGTCTGCAACAGGCTGTTGGAAATATTCTTTGTGACCCGCCGCCAAGTTTCTGATCCGTATAGAAGAACTGACTGACTTGACGTTTGTATTGAAAATCCGAATTTTGTTGTTGATGCTGAGTGACAGCGGAAGATTTCCAGATTGGTTTCAGGTTGATGAATGTGTTAGTCGTCTTTCCGATTCTCGATTTGACATCCTCGTCCGTTCCTCCTGTAGTTGAGAGAATGCCCCCTAGATAAGTGAATGAAGTCACCTCTTTCAAATCCCTCCCGTTGATGGTGATTGGCGCTGGATGTTGCTGCTGCTGTTGTTGTTGTTGGTTGGTTATTTTCATAACCTCCGTCTTGTCTATGTTCACCTGGAATCCTGTCTTTGCTGCTTCTTCGACCACATTAGACAAGTTAATCTGAAATAGCACACAATGATGCAGTATTAATAACTTGATGACGTTTGAGGCACAAATTATCGCTTATAATCATATCAGTTTAGGCACATGGCTTCGTAGTTTGTCTTATATATATATATATATATATATATATCTTCCCCTTGTTGTTTGTTACCACTTTCCATATCTCCAGTATAGGCGTTGCATAAATTCAATTGCACGTGTGTGGTGTTGAATCGATAAACAAAGGTTCAGCTACTAACCTCTTTCTCTACCGAACCATATTACTTTTTAATACCTTCACCTTGTCCTACCGCACGTATCGTGTGATTACATTTTAAATGCAGTAGCTGAACTTTCTTCTACGTTATTTAACCTAGTAGGGTCAATCTCAGCACGAATCCAAAAAGCTCAAGCTGCTTTCGCTAACTTACACCATCTCTGGCGTAGGCGTGACATCCGGCTATCAACCAAGGGACGTGTGTACTGCTCAGAAGTTCGCTCCCTCCTTCTCTATGTCTCTGAAACATGGCCAATACGAGTTGAAGACATGAAGAGGTTGACTGTTTTTGATCATAGATGTCTACGATCTCCTTCTCGCGTTAGGTGGTATAATAAGGTAAGTAATGTTGACGTTAGGCATAGAGTGTTGGGCAAAGAGGGAAAATCAATCGACGAGGCTATAAAGTTACATAGATTGAGATGGCTAGGTCACGTGCTGCGCATGTCTAACCATCGCCTCCCCCGACAGACGGACATTACTAGCTGATATAGGTGCAGGTTGGTTGGAAAAGAGTAAGTGGTGGCCAAACAAAAACATGGCCTCATCAATCCATGAAATCCTTGACAGTTAAACTGAGTCAGGTAGGGAGATGCAGACTTCCGTGTTGGGGCCCTCAGGACTCTAAGAATCAATGGCTGGAGACACTAGGTGACATGGCTCGAAATCGTTGTCAATGGCTAGCGCAGATGTATTCAGTCTCTGTAATCTTTCATATTCCTTTCTACCATTACTCATTCTGTTTCAGTCTTATACTTGTCAAAACTCTATTGATTCTCTTCATTCATTTTCTTATCTACCTTTGTGTGCTATTTGGAACGTGGCAATTCGAACTGCTGCACTTCGGTGACAAGTTCTATGTTGAATCCAGACAGACAGAGAGAGGGCCAATCATTCTACGTCTAGCAAACTTTTCATGTTGCAATAATCTAATTGGATCCCGACCTACTTATCCAAGCTTATATCCATGCTGTGCAAAAGAAAAATAACGGAACACATTAGTAGGAGAGGCCTTGTGTTATCCACTTATATGATGCTTGTTAAGCATAGATTGTATGTTGCTTATTTTGTTGTTGTTCTTTTAAATCACAGTTGAATTTGTGTCAATTGATAAATTCTTTCTTTTATTTTCACTAGTTTTCTTTTCTTTTTTTAAAAAATTATCTTAGCTGATGAAAATGTACCGGTACATCAGCATCATTCATTGGACTTAGATATGCAAAGAAAGCTAGTCGATTATAATGCTTCAATAAAGCCAACATGTCTTTCATCGAGTGTTGAACATGCCGCCTCTCATACACCATCATTTCTTCAATCTGATCATATAACATCTATGCTAAGTCCTGTACATATCCAATCATCATCATCATCGTCACAACAACAGCAACATCCACACCAACATGAACAACACCAACAATCTCAACTAATAGATGATGTAGACTTGAAAAAATCCAATGAATTCTTGGAACGTTTACACTATCATTTAGTTTCAAAGTATAATGATCGGTTAACAAGTGAACAGATACAAGCAATGATTGCCCTTCTTAAAATGATTAGTCAATCAAAACGACAGATAAAAAAGATTTCGTCACAATCAGATGCTTTAGAGGAAGAGGTAATTTTCTTTAGCCTTCTTTTGTTTTGTAGTTTTCTGTTTTAGAATTTTTGTAATAATAATAATAATCTACTTTATTCCCAAAATAGTATTTATAATACAGAATGGAATTCTCAACATTTGTCACAATATTGCATCTGATTTACCAAAAATATAATTAAAATTAAAAATTAAAACGAAATTAACTGGAGGGATTTGTTCACATTTACCATATGAAGTCAAAAATATTCGAAGCATGAATTGAGATTATTAAATATAATAATAATAATAACAGTGAGTTTGTTTCAAACGGTATTGTCGATTTAGGGGGATTATGAATATAAGAAATACAATAACAATAAAGTATGATGCTTTAAGGGTCAAGGAAATGGTTTATTTAGTGGTGCTAAGAAGGTTAGTTAGTTCATGTCTGACACTATTTTCATCACATAAAGTACGTGTTAAATACGGTATAGTGGAATTTTTATACTTAGACATGCATGCATAAATTCTTCTGAAAAGACTTCTTGTTTTACCTGAGGAGACACAAGGTTGGAGCTGCGGGTAGAGTGAGTGCTCATAGTCTGACAAAATTCCTTTAGTGAATTTGTTGCATGACATCAAGTGCCTATCAGTGACAATGTCAACGATATGGCCCAATGGGATAACACCCGTCCTACTGACAGTCTTCCGAGTTCTACGAAGTATGACATAGTCCTTTTTAAGTAATCCAGGAAAGAATAAGGGTGAACAGTAAACAAGAATAGGTAAAATACACGAGTTGACAAACTGTAAGAGGAGTGGTTGGGTTATGCCTGAGTGCCTCAACTTGTTAATGTAAAAAGTCAAACGAAATATTCTTTTAGAAATCGCTAAGACATGAGAGGACCAGGATAGGTCAGAAGAGAGAATTAATCCGAGATACTTAACTTCAGACTGGGTTACTATGTCAGTATCATCAATTTTGCAAGGGCCATAGGAACCAACGGCTTCATTTAACTTTCGTTTACATCGGAAACTGAAATTGACAGTCTGACATTTGGAAGGATTAAGTTTAAAGCCGTTAGACGAAGACCATTCGCTAATTCCTGATAGAAAGCTGTTCATCTTAGTACTGTCTAGCTGGGAGTTAACAGACATTGAATGCAACTTCTCCAACCAGCCATTGAGAAGGATTTTGAGACATATCATCAGTTGTCTCGTGTTATTGGTTGTTACTATCCTGAGGATCCCAACCAGGTAGTTTACACCTCCTTACATGACTGACTCAAACTAACTATCAGATATTCAATGGACTGATTCCATGTTTTCGTTCGACCACCACTAGTTCCTTTCCATCCTGATCCTATATCAGCTAACATTGCTCGTCGGCCGAGGAATGCAGTGGCTAGACATGCATGTCTGACACATTTACTAACCATCTTAATCGATGTAGCCTCAGAACCTCATCGATTGATTTCCTCTCGACCGAAGCCTAACGCCAATATTATTCAACCTAATAATACACCTAACACTGAAGATAGAATGCAGAAACCTATGATCAATGAGAACAAGTCTAAAACTAGAATGTGAAACAGTTGTCCAGTACTCCTAGGTTTTCCGATGGTTCTCTCTGATTGATGTTAGATCGTGGTCAAATCTGTAACCAATCAAATCCCTGCAAACCAACATCTGATGATCAGGAATAGTTTGAAAATGCATGTCCAATGACTTAATTCTACTGAATTGGCCTGCCTTTATTGAGTAGTAGTTTCTCTGACTTTAGTGTAGATGAATTAACATTGGTAACTAGTATATTATTCTTTTACATTTCCATAGGTATGATTCCCCTTTATTCATCGGTTACATTTGTAGTACACAAGGTTTATTTTATACATAGAATGAAGTCTGTAGATAAAGGCAATACAAAGGTAACACTGTCTCTTACAAACTTGTAACACACGTGCCAGGCTTCATTCACCCGGAAAAAGATGTTTTGTATATTGTGATATAATCCACACTTATTGTGTATGCAGGTCGATGATGATACTCCCTCTCTCTCTCTGTCTCTCTCGCTTCAGATAATCTCACCTGTAGTAAATGCAGTGCGATCCCTAGAATCCTTGACCTTACCGTCTGAAAGCTGAATGCTTAATCTAACCTGGTTATGCAACTACTGAACAGTATAAACTTTTAATTTTACTGACAATTTGAATAAATTCCAGTTAATATTTAATAAATAGGCATCATATCATATCATTGAGCGCTTTTTTCAACTAGTGATTACCTTGAAATGAGATGTAAATTAAAATAGCCAAGGTTGACAAATAATTTCTATGCATGAATCTATATATTACCCTTAAACAAAAGTAGAATTGGATGGGGGATTTCATCATGAGGTGACCTGAGAGTACTGAACAGCTGTTTCGTCCTAGTTTAGGACTCTTCATCAGTACACACCCACTACAGGGGGTTCGAACCCAGGACCTTCTGGTTACAAGGCGAGCTTCTAGACCACTGAACCACTGCAACCCGATCCAATTGTCCTTGAATTCTAACTTCTGCCAATTCACGACATAGCGCGACTATTTCACAATGTCTTCTTCGATGAGTTACTGCCTCATCTTCAACCTGGATAGAGTCTCAGTGGCTGAATGGTCTACAAGCTCGCCTTGTAACCAGAAGGTCCTGGGTTCGAACCCCCTGTGGTGGGTGCGTACTGTGAAGAGTCCTAAAGTGGGACGAAACAGCTCTCCAGTACTCTCAGGTTTTCCAGTGGTTCACTAACTGATGTCACTTCATGATGAAGTCTTCCATCCAATCAAACAAAATTCCTACAAAACCAATACTTGAAAGGTAGAATTGGCAAATCTACAAGTTTCTCAATGATTGATTAGTTCCATACTGTGATCCCAAAAAGACAATAAAAGCAAAATTATATATGTAAATTATTTTTCCCACATAAATTCATTCTGCCTAATATTGTGAAATATATTGTTGTTATTATTAGAAGAATTGAAATATGATGAAGCCTAATTACTTTATATAGGATAGATAAGTTTCAGTGATGATTATCATTATTATTATTATTAGTCAACTATTTTTTAATTTCCAAACCCAATGTTTATATATGTTGCTTAGCTACACGAATGAATTATAATAATAATAATTATGTAAATTCTAAAAATATCTCTGGAATTAGGAGTATGTTTATTTATTTGTCTTTGTTTCAAAGTATACTGTTTGATCAGCGTTTTTATATTTTTGTACAGGCGTGACTGATAGAATTCAGTTTGCACCAAAGAAAGGACAAGACACATCACGCTAGTTACTAGTGTCCAACCAAAGTACCCACTACAGTCCTACAGGAGGTCAATCGCGAGCCCGAATACCTCAGTAGTAGCGTCTCTCACTGCAGCACTGGGTGACGCGGGTTCGAATCTCAGAAGGGACATGAATTCTTTCAGGGTTGCAGATACACCTTGTCCTAAACGGTGAGTGCCAACTAGCACGAAACCTAGGTCAAGCAAGGCTTCCTGTGGCCGATTGCTTCCAACCATCTAATATCATCAAAGGTTGAAATATTATCAGTATTGTTCCCTTAGGTTCCGAGGGGGAACATAAACCTTCATCAGCACATCTCCATATCATTCTTTTTTCTGTAGTCGTCTTCAGCTGATTATACGATTATCCATAAACTTGCATCTCCTCTTCCTCCTCCGCACAGGATAACCTTCGTGTCACCCTCGGATCCATTTCCAGCCTATCATTTCTCACTCTGGTGCGACGCCGAGGGTATACGTGAGGCACGATGTCATTTTACACTCTCCTTAGAGTATATCCTGTCTTCATTTTTTTCTGCATTTTGATTGAGCAACAGGTTGTTGGTTGGTACATTTCCAGAATGCCTTTTTGCTAGTCCTTACTGACTGGCCATTTGATTTTCCGTATGGAGTCATCGAAGGTAGCTGTTGATAAAAGTCTGCAACAGCCCGTTCGAGAGGTTTTTTGTGACATTCACGTCAAGTTTCTGAACCATATAGAATCACTGACTGACTTGACATTAGTGTTGAAGTAGTACTAGTATGAAGTTGTGTTAATGTGTGTCACTTCCAAAAGATTTAACTGTTTGACAGCCAAAAAAAGGTGTACAAAGGGACGATTGACTTTCTAAAACCTTAATGTCTAACCTTAATTTCAAAGTTTGACTTCGCACCTTTCGGCTGATTAATTAACTAGACCTGACTGTCGTAGATTTTACGGATAGTTGTAAATGCTTTGAAGATATATGAGACTTTCTGTAAATTGAGTGACCATTTTCCTTTTTGTTCCATACTATCTTGGGCTATTTAAGGTGTTAGAAAGGACTTCTTTGCATTGACATGGGTTTTATTTTTCTCTGATTAGTGTAAATTAATATTACTAGTTGATGTAGTTTACCAATCGACAGCCGCCCACCAGACCATCGTTCGAGTGGAATCCCAGTGGGAAGCGACGATTGGGTCGGTGGTGCAAGGGTGACATGAAGGAGATTGTACGAGGTGGTGGGGGGTCAGAGATTATAGGCAATCGTAGACCCAGCTGCTGAAGAAGACAGTAGAAAATAGAACAAAGTAGAGATGTGTTGTTGTGAAGCCCTGTGTTTCACTTGGTACCCAAAGGAATAATAATAATATTAGTTGATGTAGTTTAAGTGGCTGTCTGTTTGGCGAATTGTGTAACACTTCAAGTGTCGGTTTGTAGGGATATGATTGGTTACAGGATTTACATCATGAGCTAGGTTCGAATCCCGGTGGGTGCGTGCTGCTGAAGAGTCCCAAACTAGGACGAAACAGCTGTGCAGTACTTCCAGGTTTTTCAATGGTTCTCTAACTAATGTCAGCTCATGATGAAAATCCTGTATAATACTTCATTACTTAATCTAGTTGGCTTTTCTCAAGGTGCTGTTCTTTCTCCTTTTCTGTTTTCCTTTTTCTTCTTACATGACTTGTTCTAGTCTGATGTGACTGTTTGTATGTTGGTTACTTGTCAATCAGACTGTTCCAAAATAAATAGCTTTTTATTAGAAATTAGTCAGTAGTCCTTATAGAATTCTTCGAAATGTCAGATCGTTAATTTGACTATCACAAACAGGCGCGACTTACATCAGATGGTTAGTTTGCATACTTCCGCTATCATAGCTGCCAATGAAGTTGAAACCAAATCGAATGTTAAATACCTTTAATTGTGTATTTCCTGTGTGTTCTTCCCTTGGTTTTCATACATCATGTTAGTTAGCTTCTAGAAGAATATTTTGATGGGCAATAATGTTAGTTGACTGTTAGTTCGCGCCAGCCACCCACGTATAATGATGATGGTGTAGACTGTATGGGTGGGTCCTTGGGATGGTAAGAACTAGTGTCTGTGGACAATTGGTGATATTTCTGAAAATCGTTCTCAATAGCTAGATGCAGATGCATTATCTCTTTGTGATTTGTCATATCCAATAAAACCATATTGTTTATTCACGTCACTATTGTTTCTGCATCACTTTTCCGCATATCATCGTTCTTGTGAGTCTGTTTTGTTTTCCTTTTTGTGCTAAATGTTTTGTGGTAGTCAGTTATTGTCATTGGTCAATCATCAACATAGAACTTTGCACCGATGTGAAGCAGTTCAAGTCACCACACTCCATGTAGCGCACAAAGCAAGAGAAGAAATGCAAAACAGAGACAGTAAACAGGGATACGAGATAAAAGGAATAGCAATAAGGAAGAACAATATAGTTTTATTGGGTATTATAAGTCACAAGGAGTGGATGCATCTGCGCCACTGAGAACTATTTTGAGCCATATCACCAACTGTCCGTCCCGAGGACCCCAACCAGTTAGGAGGTCTACATCTTCCTATGTGGCTTAATCTAACTGTTGTGGATCTCATTGACTGATGAAGTCATGCTTTTGTTTGACCACCACTGGCTCTTTTCCAGGCTGGCCCTATGTCAGCTAACACTGCTAGTCTGTCGAGGAAGGCTATAGCTGGGCATACGTAACACATGTTTTAACCATCTCACTCAGTCGATGTAACTTCACAACCTCGTCTATTGATTTCCTCTCCCACCTACCTAGCACTCGACGCCTAACCTCAATATTAGTATTAGTTAATCATATACTGAGTTGCTACGTGATTAATCACATAATTGAAAGGTGATGCTCAACTCGACTTGATATCGATTACGCAACTGTTCTCCCTCAGATTCCTTCTGTTTCATTGATGCATAAAAATTCCAGAAGACAAAGACTGACATGTGTGAACAACCTTGTTAGACAAAAATGCTATTGTTGTATACATTTCCAGAACGCATAAAATTATACCAGATCTTATAAGGGGTCGAAGGCAAGACATGAAAGCCGCGTTACATTTTCCATTGATCAAACCTCTGTTTATATATCTATACAGTTTATATTCTTTAACCCATCACTGGGTGTGTGATTTTGGTTTACATTATAATCGACATGAAATAGAATGTTCAAATACATACATGGTATTCTGTTGCTAATGCAATATTGAACTGTAAGAATAGTATTCAGACGTTAACACCAACAAATAAAATGATTCTTACTGGGAGAATAATATTCCGGTGGAACGCATTGTCTGTATGTACTACACCACTACACTATGACATTAAAAACTCCCAAATAAAATTAATATTATGCCCACATAACAACATAATTATAAAAAGGAAATACAAAATATTTTACCTCTGTAGCCGATTGCTTTAAAATATCGATTTTATTTCTAGTCACCTCCTTTCATATATGTATACATTATGTTAAGGACTGCATGATTGTCAATCCTTTCTAGCTGGGGAGAGGGGTGGGGGTTGGAGGGCGCGAGATTCAAACTGATGATGCATAAGAGATATGCTTAGGTTCTGTCTGTGTCTGTTGATGTTTTCCTTACAATGCTAACACAATTAACGCACTATGTTTTCTTACTTTACCGTTGTTAATGTTTTGTTCTTTCCATTATGGGTAAATTTTATTTTGATAAAGTCTCACAGTGTTATACAGTAATGTTTACTGATGACCTCGTTTCGAGCACAATTTATTACTGCTCATAATCATATCAATGTAATCACACAACTTCCTAAATTCATTTATATAGTTCCATTGTTTTTCACTTGATTTGATTGGTAGTATTATTTTCCATATTTCGGGTATGAGTGATGAATCATTCCTATTGCATGTGTTGGGTGTAGATTCGATGAACAAGGATTCAGTAATTAACCTCTCTCTCCACCTACCTAGATTACTTTTTAGAATTTTAACCCTCTCCCACCCACCATATTGTGTGGTCGTGTGCTAATGCATGCATTGCAATTGCTGAGCTTTTTTCTAAATTACTTATCTTCTCTGGGTCAACCATTCTAACCTTAGCTAAATTCTTATGTTCTGACTACCCCTGACCTACTAGTTTGACCTATGTAGTTGACTTTACTCACAGTTATTGCAGGGTATTTTGTAAATTATATTATTTTGTCTAATTGGGTCCACTGGGTCCTTTAACCTACAGAGCTTGTCCCTGAGTGAGTTTGCAGGTTTAAATGCCACCCTAATTCCTGCTTTATTTAGAATCCTACGTAGGGTCTCAGATGTCCCCTCCTTATATGGTATAACTGTAGATGACCTATGTTCTCTCTTATTTATGTTATTATTACCCAACACATGCAATAGGAATGATTCATCACTCATACCCGAAATATGGAAAATAATACTACCAATCAAATCAAGTGAAAAACAATGGAACTATATAAATGAATTTAGGAAGTCGTGTGATTACCTTGATATGATTATGAGCAATAAATTGTGCTCGAAACGAGGTCATCAGTAAACATTACCGTATAATACTGTGAGACTTTATCAATATAAAATTTACCCATAATGGAATTACACTCTACCACAGTGCCCAAGTTTTATTCTTATATCTGTTTTGTTCTTTCTTTTTTGTTGAATAGCATATAGTTTTGATACTTAATGCACTGGATCACATTGATCCATTATTTCTTTCCGTGTTTCTTTGATTCCTTCTCTTTTACAGAATTATTAATTACTTCTAGCTAGTTTTTATTATATAATTGAAATCTGTTTTAAGCAGCATATTTGTCAGTGAGAAAGAGTCTGGCGTATATTCAGGTAGCCTGACGGATAAGTTGTCATTTGTTGTGCCATGGATGTCTAGATGTGTGTGTGCGTGTGTGTTTATGGTATGCACGGCGTTTGTCTTTCCTCTTATGGTTGATTCTTATTGAAATCGTTTTCTTTGTCATTTGTTTTTAAGGAAAAAATTTGTATAAATTGAAATGAATTGTGTCTGAATTAGAAATGATGAGATAGAAAGTTAGGCTTATTTATGTAGGCAGTATATTGACCACCAGTAGCCTAAACACTGAATCACCTAATAGCTTCAGGGAATTTAAAACTGGACAACACAAGCATAGTGCTGCTTGCTGGATTACCAAATAGTTGCATTCCTACTTCACTTACTCTAACTGGTGTTCCTCAGCGACTTGTTCTTTCTCCTTTTTTTGTTATCTTTTTTCTACATGAATTACTTGCCCCATTCTAACGAAGCCAATCGCCTTAAGTTTTCCGATGATCTGACTGTTTTTATGCAGGCGATTGCTTCTCAGTCAGAATGTTCCAAAATAAATAACTTTTTCAAGTGTTGGTTTGTAGGGATTTGATTGGTTACAGGATTTTCATCATGAGCTGACATTGGTTAGAGAACCATTGGAAAACCTGGGAGTACTGGACAGCTGTTTCGTCCTAGTTTGGGACTCTTCAGTAGTACGCACCCACGCTGCGGTGTTTGAACCCAGGACCTTCTGGTTACAAGGCGAGCTCTTATACCATTAAGCCAGTGGGACCCGATCCAATGGCCAGTCCATGAATTCTAACTTATGCCAATTCACGACATAGCGTGACTCTTAGCCAATGTCTTCGGCGAGTATTTGTCCTCACACCCGACCTGCTACACCCTACTGGTCACGACTTCTAACTAGAACCCCAGGTAACTACCTATCTGAATAGGGCAAGTTGCTAGTGAGCATCTCACTGATATTCAAGTGTTGGTTTGTAGGGATTTGATTGATTACAGGATTTTCGTCATGAGCTGACATTAGTGGGTGCGTACTCATGAAGAGTCCCAAACTAGGACGAAGCAGCTGTCCGGTACTCCCAGGTTTTCCAATGGTTCTCTAACCAATGTCAGCTCATGATGAAAATCAAATAACTTTTTATTAGAAATTAGTCAATGATCTCCGTCAAATGACTTTTAAGCGGAATCCCTCGAAATGTCAGGTGGTTGATTTCACTTTCAAACACAAGCACGACCAACATGAACTGGTTAGTTCGCATAGTTCCATTATCATAGGTGCCAATGAAGTTGAAACCAAATCGAATGTTCAATACCTTTAATTGTGTATTTCCACGGATCACCTTTCCTGGTCTTCCCACATCATGTCACTTCCTATAAGAATGTTTCCTCTAAAGTTCTACATTAAGAAGTTAAGACAGTCTGGTATCATTATGTTTTTACTTTCTAAGTTTGTTAGTGCTTGTTTGTATTTTACTCATTATTCTTTATCGCTTCCCCCTAATTTCTCATGGGCTACTGAGGAAATAATTTGTTACACTGAGAGAAGTGCAGTAAAAACTGTCAGAAGTGCGAGTGGGCTGTTGCTAAACAAACTCGTTAATACTGTTATCGACAGACACATGGACACATACAAGAAATTAACGAATATCATCTTATCACAGCATCTTACCTGAGCATCTTATCTCTACACAACTAGAAGCAACTATTGAAGACGGTATACTCGGATAACTATCCATAAAAACTCTACAATACCTTATTTGGTAGGCACACATTTTATAAGTTGAGAAAATTGTAAGTAAGGAAATTACCAACTTACTGAGACACTAAGTAAATGGCATTTTTTATTCTCATTATTATTATTATTATGCTTTCCTTTAATTCCTAGAGGAACATAGGGCTTCAGCCGTGCGTCTCCATTGCGTTCGGTTCTCTGCTATAGTCTTCACCTGGCTCCAAGTCTGACCACACGTTTTCATCTCCTCTTCACATGACCTCCTCCAAGTCACACTTGCACCGACGACCAACTCGCCGCTTCCCTTTCGGGTTCCACTCGAGCAATGGCTTGTCTAGTGATGTCACTTGATGGTTTCCTCAGAGTATGGCCAATCCATCTCCGTTTCCTTCTGCATATTTGTTTCACAATCGGTTCCTGGTTGGTTCGTTCATTGCCAGAGATCCCTGCTACTGGTCTTTTCTGGCCGGCTATCTGATCTTGAGTAATGAGTGAAGACAGCTGTTAATGAAGGTCTGTAGTTTGTTTGAGATGGTCTTTATGACGCGCAGTGCAAGTCTCTGATCCGTATGTTGAGTAGCAGTGACTTCACATTGGAGATGAAAATCCGGATGTTATTTTTGATACTGAGTGTTGTTGACCTCCACATAGACTTGAGAGTAGTGAAAGCTTGTCTTGCTTTTCCGATTCTTGCTTTGATATCCTCGTCAGTTCCATCTGCCTGTAGTTGAAACGATGCTTCCTAGGTAGGTAAAAGAGGTTGTTTCTTTCAGGTTCCTTCTATTTATGCTGATCGTTGTCTGTTGGTGTTGGTGTTGTTGTTAGTCAGGAATCTTCACCACCTGTGTTTTCTCTATGTTCACCTGAAGGAAGTCCTATCTTTGATGCTTCTTCTGCCAACTTGTTGCTTTTCACTTGCACATCTTCCAGTTTGTCGGAAATCAGACATATATAAGTCATCGGCGAAGTCCAGATCCTCCAAGTTTTTTGTGTGTGTCCATTTTATGCCTGTTTCCTCATTGCCCGCTGTTTGGCGCATTATCCAATCTACTGCAATCAGGAAAATCATTGGTGATAGTGGGCAGCCTTGTCTTTCTCCTGTCCTCACTTCGAAGGACTTCATTTTATTTTATAGTCATTTCTTATTGAACAATGTTATTAATCTAATTGCCCTTTTTCTAATTACTGCCCGTGCAATATTGTATTACATGCGGAAAATTCCATATTTGTACCATAAATACTTTTTGGATAAAGCTATAGTAATAACAATAATTATTATTATCGAACATACCCTCGAATAAAGGTCAACCGTTTACCTTAATTTACCTTAATTTTCACTTTTGAAATGACGCTTGACAGCATTGACCTCGAAATAGTTTGATAAATGCTTTAATACTACAAAGTACTGCAAATGTTTGTTAATCTCATTCTCAACAGCAGCTATATGCAGAAGTCACATGCTAAGTGATTCACAGTGAGAGAAGCTCACCGAAGTGTTTAAAGTGAACACAGGAATAAATCAGACAAACCTCCCTACTATTACCAATGATTTTCATGATTGTAACAGAATGGACCATTCTGTAGACCGTGGAGAGCAAGAAGACAGTCATACGTGTTCAGTAGGTAAAATAACTCTAAAAAGTCCGATTTTAGCCGGTGATTTATGTTTAATGTTATGTAAGCCCAAAGATATACAAGCGAAAACCAACACGGTGGTAGAATAGGCTGTCGAAACAGGACATCAGATGAGTCCGGAGATGATAGAAGTGATACAGATACCCAATAACTAATGATAAAAGACTGAAGTCACAATGGATCGAAGAAATCTAAACGGAAGTCGACTGTTTCACCCATCAAGCCTGTGCAGCATCGTTTCGAGTACAACTAGCACGTTTGAGAATGTCAGAACCGCCAGTTAGTCAGGTTGGATCAGGAAAGCATGACTACTTTGAAATCAATGTGAAGAGGTCTACAACAGTCACCTTTGCTAGCGCGATACGAAAGATCAGATAGCTAATCAGAAAGGATAAACAACTGAGAACTCTGATTAGCAAAGAACCAGCCAAAAAACTATCGCCCATCAAATATACCGAGGGAAGTTGAGGTGGATAAGATAAGCTTTGAGAGGATCGTTCAGTAATATCATACGCTAGGCCGTTAGTTGAGTGGAATCCGATTAGGAATTGATGGATCAGGTGTCCTTAGATGATACATTGAAGAGACCATGTGAAGAGGAAGCGGAAGTTCCTAGGCAGTTGTGAAACCACCTGACATTAATAGCAGAGAGCTGAGTGCATTGGAAATGTGCAACTGGAGCCATGTGCTCCACTCGGAAAGCAATCATTACCTAAAATATATTATACTTTAGAGAAATAGACTGTAGTATAATAATAATAATAGTAATTGTTGTTGTTCTTAGATCCTTGTATTTATTATCTCATGTCAATTCACTTCGTTGCACGAAATAAATTAGCATAGCGAGAAGCAGGCATTATCGAGAAGGGAAGGAGGCTACGAATATACCTTGAAGTAGAAAAAACTTCTATATTATAATTTTTTATAGTTTAGAGACTGATTAAGATAAGGCACAAGTGTACTTAGATAACTGTTATCAAACAGTAATAATCGTTAGTTTGGTACTTGTTGTGGTGATCTTTATTTAAGACACCTTCAGATTGGGTTTTAAGGAAAAACTTATCAGGCTATGACTTCAGTGTGTATGGCTATCTAAATTTTGTTTCGTTTGTGGCTATTTTTTTCTTCGAATTTCTCAGTCTAATCTCTTTTTCAGCCATGTATCGTCAGAATGTTGAGCTCAAAACTCAATTATATATCTGTCTGTCTGTCGGTCTCTTGGAAGTGTGTGGGCGATTGTTACTTTCCGGCTGCTCACACCATGGAAGTTGGTTGATTCTTCGGGTACCTGGAAGAGAAAGAGAGTTAGTGTTGCCTGACCGCAGAGCCCAGGAGACAACTGCTTCGTACTGGCCGGTCACACTCGGCCTGTATGAACTGGTTTCTTGGTTTGGTTCCGTATAAGTAGACTTACCGCTGGTTACGGACCACCGTAGGGTAACTCGGGATGTACAATTGTTGGGGTCAACCTTTTCTAACCGCCCTCTCTCCTGAGTGGAGAGACAGCATAGGTGGCTAGCATGGTGGTCGTCTGAGGGAAACACCTCACTGCTGTGGCGACTTGAACTGTCGCACATATGTGAAAAGTTCTGTGTCGAAAACCGACCGTTATACCCCTGTTCCCCAGCAGTACGGCTTCGCCCACAGACCCCCAGTATAGTGTAAACACAAAATTCTTACACTAAGCCGGTAACTGCTTTTAGTCTAATCGCTATCCTAACAACTTTCCCGGCATGGTATGACCTGCAGAAGCAATAATTCTAGCCAGGGTAGCTTGTTGGGTTATTGTGATGTGCAAGCCCGACCACCACGTCGAGGCAGCAGCTATCGGTCGGGTCAATTATATGTATATTTTCCTCAATAAATGTTGATAGCTATGTAAATAGTTTTGGTGGACTGGATTATGCAAAAGACTGTACCTAGGAAGCAAGAAGCCTGGAATGCGTTGAACTAACAGAAGACTGTTGAAGATTTAGACTTCGCAGACGACTCATGTCTAATTTCACACAAACTCGAAGATCAGCAGGCGAAAACCAACAAGTTGGAAGAAAAGACAGGACTCCAAGTGAACATAGAGAAGACATAGTTGATAAAGGTATCCAGCTACCAACAACAACAACATGCACCAACCACTATCAATGGAAAAAATTTGAAAGAGGTCACTTACTTCACTTATCTAGGCACCATTCTTACAACTACAGTCAACAGCACAGATGAGAATGTCAAAGACAGCCAGGATAGGAAAGCCAAGGCAGACGTTCATCACTCTGAAATCAATTTGGAAATCTGCTTCACTTAGCATAAACAACAGAAATTGGATTTTAAACAGGTCAGAAACGTGGCCAGCGTGTCTCGGAAAGCATGTTGAACAAGTTGTAACAGACTTTTATCAACAGCTGTCTACACTCCACACTGAAGACCAGAAAGCCTAAGCATTAACAAAAAAGCTGGGAATGAATCAGTTAAACGCCTATCGCTCAAAAAATATCCCGAAGAAATTTGGAGATGGATTGGACACACACTGAGGAGACCATTGGGTGACATTGCGCACCAGACACAATGTTGAGTGGGACCCTGAATGAGAAATGTCGAGATGGATGTGAATGCTACAGTGACAAAGAGAAGATGAAACGCTTGTGGTCAGTCGTGAGGCCAGTTAAAGAGGACTGAAGAGAACACAATGAAGTAGAAATGTGCTGTTGAAGTCCTATGTTCCACATTTGGAACTGAGGGGAATAATGATAATAATTACTCTACATCTGATCCTCACATTGCTTACACTGTGATTCCACTGGGTTGTGAATAATTTGAAGAAGTCACTAGTGATCGAATACCTGAAGTCTTCTTCTTGTTTTCTTTAAACCCCGTAGTCATTGATAGGTTTTAACTGTAGCTTAGAATTCAGATAGTACTCCCTAATATCACTTGCGTCTGCAGAAGTCAATGAATTCCAGTGAATACTGTTTCTGACTAGATATGGTGATTCCAACACATCTGATCTGGGTTTTTTCTACTATCAATCCCTGCATAGTTTTTTTCTCATTCAGAGTGGAACCTGCGGCTTCAAGTTTGAGCTATAAAGTTTCAGTAGTAGTGAAGTTTTTTTTTATCGGGGGGGGGGGGGGGGGTTGGCGGTGTCGTTAGCCTGTCGAGCCTGAATTCAATCTCTTTTGAACGTGTACTTCTGCTTAGGACTTTGAGTTTTCGCAATAAATCAGCCCCTAAAATCAATCGTCTTAGGCTTGTAATAGTTCACAGAAGTTTTGTTCATTCTCAATGAAATCCAGTTTTTTTTTGAAAGAGTCAAATTAACAACTTTATGCTTCGGTTTGTTCAAGAACAGTGTAAAAATTGGTGATTTCATGCATTTAATCCCGTTGTCTGATCTGATTTAAATCGGATGTACACCACTGAATGAGCGTTTTCCCGCAAACTAGTGATGAAACAACCAGCCAGTGTTTAAATCATTTCAGTAATCTGGTCAGCTAGCCAAGCATTTCTGGTATAGTACTGCTACTACTTCTACTACTCATCTCATTCAATCAGTAGTTTATGGTTTCATTCACTGATTGTTGTTGTTGTTGTTGTGATGGTGGTGGTTATTGTTTTGCATGAAATATTCAATTACATATCGCCTACACATTTTAAATTCTTATTTTGATTTTATGGATATTTTTATAAAATAACAATAATAATAGTAGTAATGAAAATAGGCGGATTGTTTTGATGAATAAGTCTTTTGATTTAAAAGTAGGACTTAACATGACTGACTGCTACTGTTATAACTACTGTTTATGGTGATTATTATTATTATTACCACTACTACTACTACTACCACTACTATTTTTAGTAGCATTTAGTCATTCTCTTTCATTTGCTGATACTATTTTCAGTTCAGCAATTAAATTAAAAGCCTTTTCGTTGTCATGATGCTTATTGAAGACTCTAGAAGAAAAGATAATTAGAAAAAAGCTCATTTACCTTAATTTCTCTATCTGTGTGTGTAGGCACTTGAATTCGATTTGATGAATAGCACCAGCTGAATGAAAATAAAGTGGAGGAGACGGGGATGAGAAAAAGATATTAATAATGATCATTATTATTATTGTTTCCTTGAGTTCCTAGAGGAACATAGGGCTTCAGTCGCACGTCTCCACTGCGTTCGACTCTCTGCCAACGTTTTCGCCTGGCTCCACGTCTGCTCACATGCTTTCATTTCCTCTTCGAATCACCGCCTCCTCCATGTCACCCTTGTACTGACGACCAACTTGCCGCTTCCTATTCGCGCTCCATTCGAGTGATGGCCTGGTGTGTGATGTCACTTGATGGTCTGTTTTCTCAGGGTATGGCGAATCCACCTAACTCCATTCCTTCCTGCATATTTGTTGCACAATTGGTTCCTGCTGGGTTGATTCGCTCATTGCCAGAGATCCCACCCTGGTGCTGATCTCTTCTGACCGGCCATCTGATCTTTTGCTAAGACAGCTTATTGATGAAGGTTTATAGTTTGTTCGAAGTGCTCTTCATGACGCATCGCCAAGTCTCTGATCCGTATAGTAGCACTGACTTCACATAAGAGTCGAAGATCTGGATCTTATTTTTCATACTGAGTGCTGTTGATCTCCATAATAATAATAATAATCTACTTTATTCCAAAAACAGTACTTATAATACAGAATGGAATTCTCAGTATTTGTCACAATATTGCATCTGATTTACTCAAAATATAAATAAAATTAAAAATTAAAACAAAATTAATCGGAGGAATTTGTCCACATTTACAATATGAAGTCAAAAATATTCGAAGCACGAATTGAGATTATTAAATATAATAATGATAATAATAATAATAACAGTGAGTTTGTTTCAAACGGTATTGTCGATTCAGTTTGGAAACTTTAGCATGTTATAGATAATTGGATCTAATGTTCTGTTGATATAGTGTAGTGAGGGGAAAAACAAAATTAACAGTTATAATACAGCTTAAATTATGTTCACACTTATGAAAAAAATAAACAAAACAAAAAATAGAGGATTATGAATATAAGAAATACAATAACAATAAAGTTTTATGTTGTAAGGATGGAGGAAATGGTTTATTTAGTGGTGCAAAGAAGGTTAGTTAGTTCATTTCTGACGCTTTTTTCATCACATAAAGTACGTACCAAATATGGTATAGTGGAATTTTTATACTTAGACGTACGTGCAAAAAGTCTTTTGAAAAGACTTCTTGTTTTACCTGAGGAGACACAAGGTTGAAGCTGCGGGTAGAGTGCGTGCTCAGAGTCTGACAAAATTCCTTTAGCGAATTTGTTGCATGACATCAAGTGCCTATCAGTGACAATGTCAATGATATCGCCCAATGGGATACCACTCGTTCTACTGACAGTCTTCCGAGTTCTACGAAGTATGACATAGTCTTTTTTAAGCAATCCAGGAAAGAATAAAGGTGAACAGTAAAGAAGAATGGGTAAGATGCCGTAGTTGACAAACTGTAAGAGGAGTGGTTGAGTTATGCCTGAGTGCCTCAACTTGTTAATGTAAAAAGTCAGACGAAATATTCTTTTAGAAATCGCTAAGACATGGGAGGACCAGGATGGGTCAGAAGAAAGAATTAATCCAAGATACTTAACTTCAAACTGGGTTTCTTTATGAGTATCATCAATTTTGCAAGGGCCATAGGAACCAACGGCTTCATTTAACTTTCGTTTACATCGGAAACTGAAGTTGACAGCCTGACATTTGGAAGGATTAAGTTTAAGGCCGTTAGACGAAGACCATTTGCTAATTCCTGATAGAAAGCTGTTCATCTTAGTGCAGTCATGATCATCAATAATGATGATAATAACAGTTTTATTCCAAACAGTACTTTTAGTACAAATATAGAATTCTCAACATTTAGTACAGTATTACATTTAATTTTCTCATCATAGAGGTCATAACTAAACAGGACATTTACACAATGATAATATTGTTCAATAATAATATGAATAAAAAAAATTTGATAAAGTGAAAATATTCACAACAATATAATAATGAAAGAAAGAATAAAAAGGGTCATTTAATTAGTGTTTCTGAGTGAGCTAGTGGTGTCCTGGCTTATACTCTTCTCATTGCACAAAATGTATGCCTACCACATAAGATATTGTCGGGTTTTTATAAGCAGCTGTCTGAGGTTATATATACAGTCTTCTACAATCGCTTCTAGTTCTCCTGCCTGATGATATGCAAGGAGAGAGCTGTGTAGAGATAAGATGGTGAGGGTCTGACAACATAATATTCACTAATTTGTTGTGTCTATCTACAACAGTGCTAACGAGTTCGTTTAGCGACACCGCACTCACCCTACTGACAGTTTTTACTGCGCTTCGTAGTATAAAAAATCTTTCTTGAGTATCCCAGGAGAGATTGGACCGGGGTGTGTGGGTGCCAATAAAGAAGAATGGGTAGAATACAAGAATTACTAGACTTAGAAAGTTGAAACTGAGTGATACCAGATTGTCTTAACTTCCTTACACGTCGAACGTTGAGCGAAATATCTTTCTGGAAACTAACATGATTTGGGAAGACCAGGAAAGGTGATCAGAGAAAATATACAGTCGAAGTTATTCAGCATTCGACTTAGTTTCAGTTTTAATCCATGGATGACAGTGAAACCATGCGAACTAACCAGTAGCGCTTGTGTCTGAAAGTGAAATTAACCACCTGACATTTGAAGGGATTTAGCTTCAGACCATTAGACAAGAACTGCTTACTAATTTCTAATAAAAACTTATTTATTTTAGAAGAATGAGGCAAGTCATGTAAGAAGAAAGACAACAAAAAAAGAGAAATAACATCTTCCTTGAGGAACATCAGCTAGAATAAGTGAAGTGGTGTATAATTTCCCGTCATATACAGTCTACTGTTTCCTATGAGAAAATTAAGAATGCAAGCATTTAATAATCCAGCAACCTGCTTATGTCACAACAAGCTTGTTTAACCAAAGAGGCCTAGGTATTGGTATTGAGTCAAAGGTATATGTGTCTGCGTTCTATCTCTCGTGCGAAGTGGTATAATAAGGTGAGCAATATTGAGGTTAGGCGTCGAGTGCTAGGTAAGGAGGGGGAAATGAATGGACGAGACTGTGAAATTACGTCGACTGAGGTGATTAGGACATGTGTTACGCATGCATGCCTAGTGTATCGCCTTCCTCGACCGATTGGCAATGTTGGCTGACATAAGGTCAGGTTGGGAAAGAGCCAGTGGTGGTCAAACGAAAACATGGCACCAGTCAATGAAACCTACAACAGTTAGTCTAAGCCACGTAAGAAGGTGTAGACTGGCTTCCTGGTTGGGGTCCTCGGGACGGTAAAAACCGATGGTTGGAAACAATTGGTGACATGGCTCAAAATGGTTCTCAATGGCTAGTGCAGATGCATCCACTCCTTGTGACTTATGATTTCCAATGAAACTGTTTTGTTCTTCGTTATTACTATTCCTTTGTCTCACACCTCTGTTTACTGTCTATATTATTATGCATTTCTCCTACTTTCTTCTCTTGCTTTGTGTGCTACATGAAGGGAGTGTGGCGACTTGAACTGCCGCACATATGTGCCAAGTTTTATGTTGAAAACAGAGAGAGCACGTTGAACACCGATTAATTTAGGCAAATTTCTCATTGGCCTGTCTACTGTTAGGAGTGTTCGGTATCCAGAGGCCCTTGGTAATTTATTCCATACTCGACAGATGGCCTGTTTGGATGACTTGATCTCATTTAGCACTGTTAATGGTATTCACAACACTTTAATTTAACCACACTAGTAGGTGGTCCTAAGCACGAAAAATTAAGGTTAATTGTGTGCAACTGCTGGCTTTACATGAGGAGCAGTTGAATTAATAGATACGATAATAGGTGGCTTCCTAGTGTGGGTAATTCATCTTTAAGTTTCGAAATCACAACCGGTTGTGTAGAAGATATAAGCTTCAGCTTACTGTGGTATTAAACGTTCTGTGAATCGATTTTCTCAACTTTTTGATTATTTATTATTTCACGTGGTATATCACTTTTGAATTGTAGACATATAACAGATAGAGAAGAATTTTTTTTACTCTCTTGACCATATATGTTTTGTGATGAACTAACTACTCAGGGTAGCTGTTTCCAGTTCACATGTCGTATATAATTATTGATATAAGGATAAAACTTGGCCACTGTGGTAGAGAGTATAATTCTATTATGGAGAAAATTTACTTTGATAAAGTCTCACCTTGTTGGTATACTGATGACTACGTTTCGAGAACAATTTATCACTGCTCATAATCATATCAAGTTACTCATACAATTTACAAAATACTTTGCAATGACTGTGATTTAGTTCAACTACATAGGTGAAACTAGTAGATGGAGAGGGGTAGTCAGATTGTCAGAATATAAGAATTTAACTAAGGTTGAAATGGTTGACGCCACCAGCGATGATAAGCATTTTAGAAAAAAGCTCAACAATTGCACTACATGCATCAAGAACGCACAACCACACAATAGGGTGGGAGAGGGTTAAATTCTAAAGAGTAGGTGGAGATAGAGAGAGGTCGAAATAATAGAGAAGATTTGTAGCTCAGGTGGATGATTTGCAATTAATAGTGTTCTCTGAGCTGGTTGGTTTAGTTGCGAAGCTTTCGTCGTCCTTCTGGACAACATCCTCAGCGCCATATTTAGCACAAAGTGAAATGATTTAAATTTCTTCATGAGTGATATATTTGCGTCTCCTGGTAACCATCTTTACATATGTATTGACCATTTTCTATTGACTTGGATTTTAAACTTTCTGGTCACCTGATTTACTTTTTATTAGTTGGTATATTTCGTCTATATTAACGTGCTTGTTAATTGCATTTTCGTTTGAGTACGAGGCTTCTAGGAATTCCCTGGCACTTTTAGTGTTTCCTCTTTCTAAGATTTTGACATTATCCCAATCAAATTGATGACCATAATTGTCTATATGCATTGATACTAAAGAATACATATCGTATCTTTTCATGGCTGATTTGTGTTCTTGGATTCTGATTCGAAGGGTACGCCCACTTTGGCCGATGTAATGCTTGTTGCAGTTTACACAATTTATTTTGTAAATGGTAATTATTTTATCCCCTTTTTCTGTTGGATCTTTTGGTTTGCATAATATCGAATTAATCGATTTTACTGAAGATGTTGTCCAGAAGGACGACGAAAGCTGCGCAGCTAAACCAACCAGCTCAGAGAACACTATCAATTGCAAATAGAGAGAGGTTGATTACGGAATCTTTGTTCATAGAATAATCTACACCCAACACATGCAATAGGAATGATTCATCACTCATACCCAAAATATGGAAAATACTACTACCAATCAAGTCCAATGATGAAAAATAAGTGGAATTATGTAAACCTTTATACTAGATAAGAAGAAGAAGGAAGCTGTGAAAATGTCTATATATGTGTGTCATTTTACCAAGAGCATGTCATCAAAGGCAATTTTACTCTAAGATTCTTTTTCACACGTGGATTTTATACCTGAATGTATTTTTTTTATTACTTCACGTTCCCAGTGGAACATAGGGCTTCAAGCTGGAGGCTTGAAGTTTCTGTAGCAGTGGTGTTTATTTTTACAGGATGGGGTTGCTAGCCTCATGCCCAACCTTTCCTCTTTACCAGCTTTATTTTTGGTTTTAGCGAGGCAAAGGAGTGCGTCTCTGGTCGGGGATCGAACCCCGGACCATGTGCATGGTCGGTGAGCGTCCTAGCCGCCGTGCCACCGACGCATACCTGAATGTACTTCATTATTTATTATTAATAAGATATTAATACACCTTTCTGTTCAAATCATTTTCATAAAGGATGAATTGAATATCAATTAAGTTTATATTATTTATACATTTATATACATAGAGCGGAAAACATTGATCTCTTCGTGCACGTTTGTTTCCAATGTTTTTGGAATAGTCTTCAATGGTTTCACTTCTGTGTTTTCGATTATATATATATATATATATATATTAAAAACAACACAATGTGTGTAAATGAAGAATGATTAAGAGATTTGTGATCATGAAAAAGTAGACTCAACAATGCTGATTAATCGCTTTTTTCTACTTGTATGTGCTTCCTTTTTAAAAAGAAATATTTTAATTACTCCAGCCAGTCATCATTCATGTGTTAGTGTGTTCAGAGTACTACAAATGGAATCTCTTTGATACTGTTAACATTTACACATACATAGATGCATATTGAACTCTATATATTATTACAGTTGCCTCATTCTTTATCTCTCAACAGTTAAACTTGTGTTCATTGCTCTCTCTCTTCAGTTATTCTTTGGTATATTGTTATTGAAATATAAAAGTAGGATTGTTTGGAAATGTATGTATGCATGTGTGTATGTGTGCACCACTCATTTCAGTGTGCGTGGGTGTAACTTACACTGAGTGATAATAGGTTGTGTAATAGCCAGCCCCATATTTACTAATTCTGCATACGAATATTATTAATAAGTTAAACTATACAGGCAGAAAGTCAATCTTTAAGTAGATTGTTCAACTGACATATATATATATATATAAGTATTGTATTGTATTGTTCCTGTCGTTCCTATGGGAACATGAGACCTTATCAGTGCCTCTGTACTGCAATTTATTCCCTGTTGTCACTTCCAATTAGTTCGATGGCTGACTGATTGATTGATTTTCAGCGTGAAACTTTACACAAAAGTGTAACAGTTCAACTTACCACACACATACGCAGGAAGACAAACGGGGGAAAACCAAAGAGATTTGGAAGAACGATAATATACAGAAATGTCAAGGAGAAGTAATAGAAACCTGGAAAAACAATAAGGTTTAGTAGTTATGTGAGAGATTAGGAAGAACGAATTTGTTTGAGCCATTGAGAACGGTACTGATCCATATCACCACCATTTGTCTCTGTCTATTGATTTTTAGAATCCTGACGACCTCAACCAGTCAGTCTACACCTCCTTACTTGGCTGGCTCAAATTTAAGAAAAAATATTAGGTACCCTATTACACCTACCACCCAACACACAGATGGAACGGAGACACCTATGATCAAAGACAGTTACTCTTCCATTTCCAATGACCATATCTCACAGTTATAAAGGAGGATGGAGCGAATTGCTGAGCGGGATACACATCCTTTGGTCGACAACCGGATATCACGTCTTCGCCAGAGATGCCGTAAACTGGCATATGCGAACCGAGCCTTCTCTATCTGTGCTGAGATTTCGTCAGCGACCAGCCTGCTGGAGCCGATGCAACTTCCCAAATAAGTGAAGTGGTCAACGCATTCTACCACCACAGGGGGTTCGAGCCCAGGACCTTCTGGTTACAAGGCGAGCTCGTTGACCATTAAGCCACTGGGACCCGATCCATTGGCCAGTCCATGAATTGTAACTTCTGCCAATTCACCACATGGCGCGACTGATGAAGAGTCCCAAACTAGGACGAAACAGCTGTTCAGTACTCCCAGGTTTTCCAGTGGTTCTCTAACTGATGCCAGCTCATGATAAAATCCTCCATCCCATCAAATGAAATCCCTACAAAACCAATACTTGAATACAGTGTGTATAGCGTGGCAGCATAGTATATATAACATATAAGTCGAAATAACTTGATGTATACCTTATGCCTTGTTTTCGTTGTGTATATTATTTTACTTTATTCTATTTTTGTTTTATTTCTTTTTTTTTCAATTAATAGAAGACAGAATCGAAATTTGTCTAGGGGTCTAAATTAAAACATAGGCTTTGTTCCACAATAGACAGCAACAACAATATGAATGTTTTGAATAAACCTAAGCGCATGAATATGTTATATAGGGTTGAAATGAATACAGACAAAGAGAATCAATGCTAATCCTTTGCTTAGTCTGTGTGTGTCTGTGTGTGTGTGTACCTATTTTCATTTGAATCCATTAGTTTGTCCCTTATTTTGTCCTCATAAGTGTATGTGTGTGGATGTGTTGATGTGTATTTATCTGGCGTATCCAGTATATTGTCTGGTTATAGAAATTAAATATTAATTTAGAGTCATCTCTAGTTCCTTTACTTTCATAATCAGCTAAACAACCACTACAGTTGTAATGTCCGTATCATCAGTCAGGTGTCTGGCGTTTGCATTTGAGGAAGCACTTTGCTATCTTTCTTTCACATACGAATACTTTTAGGGATGATGTGTTTAGAAAATCAAGCTGACGCTCTCCTTTTTAGTCCTTCCTCTGGACTTGCTGCATCGTAAGTGTAGTAGGTGAATCTGCGAATCCAGTTCGAGTTGACGCGTGACCAGGTTACTTTACTACTTTTCACTGAATTGAATTAACTAATGAGAATATTGTGTTGCAGAACGAGAGGAATCAATCAGTTTGGCAGTGTGGGAAATAGTTCTCTCTTCAAGGCACCCTTGATTCTTTTCTTTTTTCTCTTTTTTGTCAGTTCTTGTTGATACTTCTTTCTTTCGTTCTGTACACAAGAGACAGGTAAAATCTAGTTTCTACTCATCACAACGATTTCAGTCTAGACGTTCCAAAAATTTCTTTCAATATGGGAAAAAAATGTCACATTTTAGTTGCAGTATTATCCACCTGCTAATCCATTGTTGAGAATCTGTCTGTCTACGATCATCAATAAGTCGTCATGGTTATATCTTAACTACTACTAATAATAATTAACTATTAATAAAAGCTTTATTGTGGAAATTATGTTGGCGACTATGGTGTGTGAAAGCACCAATCAACTTTGAATGCATGCCCTTGGTTGTTGGACTACAGAATCTACTGTTGTTATGACAGCGCCAGTATGAAAGCTGAGCACGTACTGAGGTGCAAACTTCATTCTGATTTAGTAGTTTTAAGTACTGTTTAGACTAAACAACGGGTTGATAACATGTGTTAGTGTTAAGATAAGTATTCGTGTTAGGATTAAGGCTAGGATAAGGGTTGGAGGGTTTTTTATTATTGATTGCATGGAGGATTTCATCATGAGCTGACGGCAGTTAGAGAACCATTGGGAAACCTGTAAGGAGTACTGGACAAATGTTTCGTTGTAGGTTGGGTCTCTTCATCAGTACGCACCCACCACAAGGGGTTCGAACCCAGGATGTCCTGGTTACAAGGCCATTGACCGTTGAGCCACTGGGACCCGAACCAATGGTCCATGAATTCTAACTTCTGCCAATTCACAACATAGTGCGACCATTTCGTAATGTCTTCTTCGATGAGTTACTGCCTCATCTTCAACTTATGTTTTTCAAGCGTTGGTCTGCAGGGATCTTCTTACTGTTATCATGATTTCATCATGAGCAGGGAGAGGAGTATTTCTTTGTTCACATATAAATGAAAGCGTTTTGATATCTATGAAACTTGGAAACTGATATCCTTTCTTGTAATTGTGAAGTAGTTTCCAGATAATCCAATGAATGGTATGCGTTCAAGGTCATCAGTGCGTCCACACACCGTGGTCGCCATTCTTTATGTTTGTCGTCAAGCTTAAATGCAACACGGAATTCTCAGCGTGTAGTTTATTTTTTTTTGAAAAGGACTCACTCCATGTATCGAATCTTCAAGTTCGAATATTCGTTATTCAACGTCACCCTCTCTAAAACAAGACTCAATTCTCTAGGATATTTTCCCCGTCATTTTATTTTTGAAGTCTACAACGCTAGGTTGCTTGCCATAACTTGATACTGCAATCCAAAAACATAATCGGAAGATTAAGAAAACTACAGTAAGAACGGCAGAAAGTAGATGAATTATGCTGATAGACGGAAACTTTGAATAGCTCAGTGGGTTAAACAGGTCACCAGCTTTTTTCCCTTGTGTTTCGACCAAGCTTTATTTATAAGCAGCGTTGATAGAAAAAACATTGACGAAATGAAATGAAATGATTCTGTTTTGTTGTTGTTTTCTGCATTTATCTCTGTTGGTTAGTGTATATTTCCTAAAGGGATAAAATTAACGGCTAAAAATTCCATATCAGAAGTGGAGTCACGCAAAATGGTCTACTGGTCACTTTTTATATTTTATCTAATAGTTATGATTATTATTTTTTGTATTATTTTATTTTTTTGCCTTCTGAGTCGAACATAGGTTTTCGAGGTTCAGCTTTGAAGTTCCAGTAGCACTAATGTTTTTTTACGGGGTAGGGTTGCTAGCCTCACACTCAACCTTCCCTCTCTGTCCGCCTTACAAACCGGCTAGAGTAAGTAAACATTGTTTGATGATCGGGAATCGAACCACGGACCACGCTCATGGTGGTTGGTGAGCATTCTACCTCGGAACTACCGACGCATTTCTTAGCAGTTATATATATATATATATATACATATATAGTTCTTAAGGATTTGATTGGTGACAGAATATTTCACGAGTTGACATCAGTTAGACAACCATCGGAAAGCCAGCAGGGAGTACTTCACAGTTGTTTCGTCCCTGTTTTGGACTCATCATCAGTATGGAAACTATCGGGGTTCGAATCCGTTACCTTCAACTTACTAGGTGACCTGGCAGATCATTTGGACACTAGGACCCGAACCAATTTCAGTTCGTGGTCAAACCTGTGACGAATCCAATCTCTGATAGTTAATCTTATGCTCTCTAGCAACTGGCTCTTTACAGAAAGTAACCTGGAGTTCAGGTAAGACGTTATAACCAGCGGAGTCCACCAAGTCAGTTAAAAGAGCAGTTACTTGCCTGTGACATTGACTGGCAGTTGTGATATATATATTACGAATTGATTGAAGTTGTCTCTCTGTCTGTCTGGATTAAACATAGAACTTGGCACCGATGTGCAGCAGTTCGAATTGCCACGTTTCAAAGAGCACACGAAGGTTGACAAGAAAATGACTGAAGAGAATCAATAGAGTTTTGACAAGTATAAGAGTGAAACAGAATGAGTTATTGTAGAAAGTAATATGAAAGATTACAGAGACTGAATACATCTGCGTAAGCCATTGACAACGATTTTAAGCCATGTCACCTATTGTTTCCAGCCATTGATTCTTAGAGTCCCGAGGACGGGCCCCAACCCGGAAGTCTGCATCTCCCTCCCTACCTGACTCAGTTTAACTGTCAAAGAAGGATTTCATGGATTGATGAGGCCATGTTTTTGTTTGGCCACCACTAGCTAGCTCTTTTCCAACCTGCACCTATATCAGCTAGTAATGCCCGTTCGTCGGCGGATGCGATGGTTAGGCATGCGCAGCACGTGACCTAGCCATCTCAATCTGTGTAACTTTACAGCCTCTTCGATTGATTTTCCCTCTTTGTCCAACACTCTACGCCTAACGTCAACATTACTTACCTTATTATACCACCTAACGTGAGGAGGAGATCGTAGACATCTATGATCAAAAACAGTCAACCTTTTCATGTCTTCAACTCGTATTGGCCATGTTTCAGAGCCAGCCATAGAGAAGGACGGAGCGAACTGGTGAGCAGTACACACGTCCCTTGGTTGGTAACCGGATGTCATGCCTACGCCAGAGATGGTGTAAGTTAGCGAAAGCGATTGAAGTTATATATATATATATATATATATATATAAATTTGACTTTTTGGTATACATTGTTCTTTCTTTCTTACTTGTGTTGTAGATGCGGGTGACTGAAAATTGTGTTGAAGAACAAGAGTCTGTTCCTGTGTCTGATGTCAGTACAGATATGAACTATCATAATGGTATGTTCTACGTGTACTGATTTGTTCTCTTTAAACTTACAACCTATAATAATAATAGTGGGTTAGACAATAATGTCTGTAGGAAACTGGCACATTCTAATAAATACTCATCACACGCAGAATCAATAAAGGTTGGGCTTTTATTTGATCGAGCCAGAAACCTAACTAGTAAGTGAAAAAAATTGAATAATAAAATTAGGCACATAAAGAAATCACTGCTAGTGAATAATTACGCACCAGAATATATTCAAAAATGTATGAACTACCTAGACTAGCTAGACACTTCTAATTGTATATACCAATTCATCTCCGCTTGTGAACCGAGTTATGTTGGTCGTTGCTCTAAGAACTTGATTTTCCGTGCTCACTCGGGAACATCTACCAGTGTGGCTGAGTAAAGGTGTAGTAAAAACCATCAACAATGCGATATTAGACCACCTGGTCCAAACCGGCTACAAAGCCAGCCAACCAGCATTGAAGAATCCTTCTCAATCATCATCTACCGGGTACCAAATAAATTGCCAAAACCATCGAGATACCGTATACTCCAAACAGTAGAGGCTATCGCGATTCGCCTTAAACAATCGGTGCTCTGTGTGCAGAAGAAGCAAGTCCAGCTACTGTCACTACTACTGCCCTGACTGGCCTTCAGTGGAGACTAAAAATTCATGAATTTGTATTATTATCTTTCCTAATTTTTATGATATTCAGTGTGTAGTGTTGTGTAGATGCTATCGCACTGTAATTCATTGTTATTATTATTATTATTGATTCGATGTTGTTCAAACAACACTATTATTGTTGTTTTGCTAACATGAATTCATTGACCATTATGTGTATACGTAACTGTAGAATCTGCTGCTGATGATGATGAAATTATAGAAAGAATATTCTTTGTTCAGTAACCATTCTTTTGAAAAACTTTAATGGGCACTTTTAATCAGTTAAAATAAGAATAATAGTAATATTAATAGTGAGAATTATAGAAAATAATAAGGAATTTAAGGCCTCGACAGTACCGCCATGTAAATGGGGGGACATCAGAAGCCCTATGTGAAATTTCTAATGAGATTGGAATTAGGAGTGGTGGTATTTAAGCCAATTAACTAAATCATTCAGAGACAAACTTTATCGGCTTATCGACTCGATAGATTCAATTAAGAAAAAAATAATATAATTTACCAAATAGCATGCAATAATTGTAAGGTCAGTTACATGGGTTAATCAGATTATCGGAACATAGAAATTTAGCTAGAGGTAGAATGAATGACCCCCGACCGATAGCTGCTACCTTGGCGTGGTGGTCGGGCTTGCACATCACAATAACCCAACAAGCGACACTGGCTGGAACCAATGTTCCTGCAGGTCCTACCATGCCAGGAACGTTATTAGGATAGCGATTAGACTAAAAGCAGTTGCCGGCATAGTGCAAGAATCTTTCTTACACTATACTGGGGGTCTGTGGGCGAATCGTACTGCTGGGGAACAGGGATGATTTAAAAAAATTTTTTTTTGATTACAGCTTGATTCCACACCGTATTTTTTGGTACAGGTATGGAATTTTCAGCATGTGATATCACTAGCCCAAATTTTGCAGGCCAACCATAGATATCAGGTGTGCGTCGGCAGGGGATCGAACCCCGGACCATGTGCATGGTCGGCGAGAGTCCTAACCACTGTGCCACCGACGCATGTAACAGCAGTGAGGTGTTTTCCTCAGATGATCAGCATGCCAGCCACCTATGCTGTCTCTTCACTCAGGAGAGGGGGGTTAGAAAAGGTCGACCCCAAAAATTATACATCCTAACTTACCCTTCGGTGGTAAGTTTAATAATATGGAACCAAACCAAGAAACCAATTCATACAGACCGTGTGTGACGGGCCAGCATCAAGCAGTTGTCTTCTGGGCTCTGCGGTAGGGCAACACTAACCCTCTTTCTTTTCCAGGTACCCGAATAATCAACCAACTTCCATGGTGTGGGTAGCCGGGAAGTAACAACCGCCCACACACCTCCAAAGACAGAATGAACGACCCTGCTAAGTTAAACAGGTTGGAGAAAAGCTCTATCATCACAATGCATTCATTTGCGTGGAATCACATAATAGTGTGAGACAGAGTAAAACTAATAGAATAGAGATAGACAGACACAGAGACGTTAATAGCCGAATTATTGTTCATCAACTCAACATGAAACACAAGCAATCGAAACGAGGCAACATCCATACTGGATATTTGCAAAATTGCAATAAGCAACAAGGGTAGAGAGAAAAAGTATAAATGAAAGCAAATTGTTAAGTCGTGTGATTGCTTATTGATATGATTGTGAACAGTGAATTGTGCTCGAAATATGATCACGTTATTATATCATCTAAATTTTATCTAATTTGCAACTAATAGACAGTTGTTTGTCCTATTTTGAAACTCTTCGGTATGACGCACCCAACGGGGTTTGAACCCAGGACATCCCGATTACAAGACGAGCTGGTAGACCATTCATTCACTGGGACTCGATCCAGTCAGCCAATGTTATCTGCGGGTAGCTATTTTCATGACATAACTTAGTGAACCCCGCTAGAATTCATGAGCCATTGGATCAGTCCCAGTGGGTGAATAGTCAATGAGCCATAAAGTCCTTGGTTCAAACTGCGCTTGGTACACCTCATTGAAGAGTCCCAAATTAGGACGAAACAACCATCGAGTACTATCTAACTGCTTTTCCAGTAGTTCTCAAACTGATATCAACTCGCTATCAAAGCTGTCAACACTTGAAAAATGGAAGTAATGAATGAATGCATGAACGAATGAACCAAGAAGAAACTACCACTGTCAACAGAATTCGAACTTAATGACTGACGAAATGTAATGTATGACAGACAGGTAGTGAAAAAAGAATGTGAAAATTTGATTTAGAATTTTTTCTTTTCGGTGCTACGGGTCAATCATTGGTTGTTCCCTTCTAACTTCTCCTCCTTGTTGGTACCAATATATATATTATACCGAAGTCGAATATAAGTGCAATCAAATGTGATGTATATTCAGGAGTTTTTAAATTCTATAGTTCTAATTTTTGAAGAAGAAACACTTTATCATGTCATATTATATATATATATATATATATATAATTCTCTTGTGATCACTACGTCTAAACTGTAAATAACTTTTGCTTCTATTTATAGAAACCTTGATGTCACTATCATTAGGTGTACACATGTGATAACATGACTGTTAAAATAACGTGCTTTATCTTATTAAGATTTATATTTAATATCTTAAGGATGATAATATGTGCATAGTTTTTTGTGATTCTAATTTTAAAAAGGAATTCACATTATTAACAATAATTGATAATGATGATTAGATTTAACATTATTAGCTTTCACTACTCTCAAGTCTGTGTGGAGGTCAACAACACTCAGCATCAAAAATAACATCCGGATTTTCAACTCCAATGTGAAGTCAGTGCTACTATACGGATCAGAGGCTTGCACTGCGCGTCATAAAGAGCATCTCAAACAAACTACAGACATTCACTAACAGTTGTCTTCGCTCAATACTCAAGATCAAATGGCCAGCCAGCCAGAAAAGATCAGCAACAGAGATCTCTGGCAATGAGGGAACCAACTCAGCAGGAACCGATTGTGAAACAAATAGGCAGGAAGAAATGGAGATGGATTGGCTGGCCATACTCTGAGGAAACAATCCATCAAGTGACATCACTAGACAAGCCATCACTCGAGTGGAACCCGAAAGGGAAGCGGCGAGTTGGTCGTCAGTGCAAGGGTGAGGGTGAGTTGGAGGAGGTCATGTGAAGAGGAGATGAAAACGTGTGGGCAGACTTGGAGCCAGGTGAAGACTGTAGCAGAGAACCGAACGCAATGGAGACGCTTGGCTGAAGCCCTATGTTCTTCTAGGAATTAAAGGATACAATAATAATAAGCTTTTATGACACTTTATATTTGTTTGTCTCTTAACACTTTCCCTTTTATCTCTCTCACTCCCTCCCTCTCTCCTGATGTGTGTCTGTCTGGTCTACATTGTTCAGCTTTATCTGTGCTTGTAAAAATGTGTCAAGGATCGTCAGCTCAATCGAATATTCTAGAATCGCATTATCATCATCATCAGACTGCAATGCATACATCGCCAACTTTATGCTGTACTACAACATCAAATAATGATGAAATGGATTGGGAGAGTCAATTGGCAAATTCTAATATCCGGAATATTGTATACAACACTTCACAAGTGAATCCATCAATTGATGTGCACCATCTGTTAGCCTCTAATAATACTAATAATGGTTCTAATATTCTCCGTAATTGTAATAATGAGAGATGTGGTGATGATGATGATACTGATACTGACGTTTCAAATAGTTCTAAGAAAAATAATAATAATAATAACATCAATTCACAGAATATATATAAACTAGCTTCAGATATTTGGTCTGCTCTCCCTGAGAATGACTGGCTTCATTGCAATCGTGATACAGATGTAAAAACTGCATCTTGTTATCCAAGGTTAGTCTATAGTTGTCGTGTTTATTTTATACTGGAGTCTTTCAGTGTTTGTTGTTGTTGTTGTTTTTTAACTCTTAATTCTATCTTCATTCAAAGTATATTAATTATCCTATCGACAGTGACAGTGGTTGTATACAAATCATAGATTAACCAAGTAATACTTGCGAGGCAGATCCTTGAAGTGATCTCAGCATGGATATATGAGCAGCGATTTCGCTCATTAGCAGTGTCTCCGATTCACTCCAGCTCAAATCATCACATGATTTCTCGTTAGCTATTTGGGTGAAATGGTAAATTCCATAAGTGAAATTTTGCGTCGGTGGCACGGTCGGTCGGTCGGTTTTCGACATAGAACTTCGCACATATGTGCGGCAGTTCAAGTCGCCACACTCCCTTCATGTAGCACACAAAGCAAGAGAAGAAAGTAGGAGAAATGCATATTAGAGACAGTAAACAGAGGTGTGAGACAAAGGGATAGTAATAACGAAGAACAATACAGTTTCAATGGAAATCATAAGTCACAAGGAGTGGATGCATCTGCGCCACTCAGAACGATTTTGAGTCATGTCACCAATTGTTTCCAACCATTGTTTTTTACCGTCCCGAGGACCCCAACCAGGAAGCCAGTCTACATCTTCCTACGTGGTTAAAACTAACTGTTGTAGATTTCATTGACTGGTGCCATGTTTTCGTTTGACCGCCGCTAGCTCTTTTCCAGCCTGACCCTATATCAGCTAACATTGCTCATTGTCGAGGAAGGCGATGACTAGCCATAGGTAACACATGTCTTCACCATCTCAGTCGATGTAATTTCACAGTCTCGTCGATTGATGTCCCCTCCTTAGCTAACACTCGACGCCTAACCTCAATATTGCTCACCACTGGGAACGTGAAGGAATAAAAAAAACAGCCATAAGGGGGGGGGACAGAGAGAAATTTTAAATTATCCCTTTCTTAACCATGCAGGATGATTAATTATGTTTAGAAATCCGATAATCAACCTGCGTAATTGTACTCCTATCCACAGGAGCAGTCAAACTGGTAGATATACACGTAGTGTAGATGAGATGAGGTCTCTAATATATTTATTTCTCAAAATTGAAATCAAAGTGCTTGTGAAGAGACAGTGTACCTCTACTTCAGTGAATGCTTTTTTTACATTTAAGAATAAAAATAAGACAAGTAGTTGTGCGAAGAGACTCTTTTTTTTGGTGAATTCATCTTCTCTATGTGTACAACCCTAGTTATAAAAACTTTTTTCATGAAAAAGGGTATTAACAAAGGTGATGAGTTGCTGTCACAAACATATTAGTCAACGCATCAGACGAATTGAATTAGTGAATTGGAGTTAAAATGAATAATCTACTGAATGAGTTGCTATCAGGATGCACATAGAAACGAAGGAAACTGTGGAGTTGTGTGTAAGTTCTTGAGAGAAATGCAAGAGTTATACGGAGTTAGGAAAACAAACAAACAAACAAGCAAAAGTCAGGTCAGTGGATATCAACAAGGTTGTTACCATGTTAGTAAAAGTGGTTGAGTAATTTTCCGCTGTCTGCATATCTCTGGTTTTTTTTCCTAACTGAATGGCTAAAGCTTCATCAATGCAATTTAATAATGTCGTTCGTTATCGGTATAATCTCCTTTATGAGTGTGGAAATTAACTAACTTACTGGTTTCAATGTGGAACTTTGCACCGATGTGTAGTAGTTCGAAGTTGCCACACTTCCTCCTTGTAGCACATAAAGCAAGAGAAGAAAGTAAAAAGAAATGCAAAATAGAGACTGTAAACAGAGATATGAGGCAAAAAGAATAGAAATATGGAAGAACAATATAATTTTATTGGAAATTATAAATCACAAAGAGTGGATTCATCTGCGCCATCATCGAGAATGACGAATTTGAGTCATATCACCAATTGTCTCCGGCCATTTGTGTTTACCGTCCCGAGGACCCCAACCAGTCAAGAAGTCTACATCTTCCTCCTACGTGACTGGCTTAAAGTAACTGTTGTAAATTTCATTGATTGATACTATGTTTTGGTTAGACCACCATTGGCTGTTTTCCGACATGACCCTATGTGAGCTAACATTGCCCATTGTCGAGGAAGGCGATGGCTGGGCATGCATGCTTAGCACATGTCCGAACCATGTCAATCGATGTAACTTCACAGTCTCGTTGATTGATTTCCTCTCCTAACCTAATAGTCGACCGAAGCCTAACCTCAATATTGCTCACCTTATTATACCACTTAACACGGGAGATAGAACGGAGACACCTATGTTCAAAGACAGTATGGAACTGTGAATACATTTTTTTGGTCACAGCCTTTCTTGTTTTATATTTGCTTCCAACAAAACAATAAAAAGACGTAATTTATGTGAAATATGTATTGTATTTGGGCAACACATTTCGGACATTCTGATGTAACACATCTACTTGTCATATATACATTTGCATAGAAGGTAACAAAGCATAAATGATTACACTAAAGATTAAATGGTGTACACGGTAGGGCTACGAATAAAAGAGGTAGGAAGTTGAAGTAAGAATATGGGGTAAGAAAAAGAAAAAGGAACAGGGTAGAAATAGTATTAAGTAGTAAATTGAACCTCAGTTCTGAATTGAAATATCCAAACAGGTACGGAATAATGAAAAATCATTTTTGAACGCATAAAACAAGTGTAAACCGTTTTATGACCAAGGCTTCAATGAATTTAAGTATGTCACCAATATGTATTTTTATATATTGGCTTAAAGGCATTATTGAAATCACCTTTTGGAGCATTTCTATGATGTGCTTCGCGATAGATAATGTAGGACATCTATTTCCAGGATTAATTGGATCCAGCGATATTATTTGTTGTTGGAACCATTTCCGAATGTGTTCTGTATCCTTAATATTACACATGTCTTTTTAATTGTTTTTATCAAAATTCATAAAAGGAATTAATTACTTTTAAATATATACTTTTTCGCTTTTTTTTCCGTTGTTGTTGCTGTTGCTGTCTAGTGTCGTTTCCAATGACAGTTCAATAACTGCGATAGCCTTTGATCCAGATATGCTTGAACATAAATGTATTTGTCTTCATGCTCATGATTCAACTATTCATCCTGAATGTCCAGATCGATTAACTTTTGCTCTTCAGCGTCTTGTACATATACCTCTTCGTATCCCTTTACATATGTTACCGTATGCATCGAATAATTTAATTGAAAATTTAAAAACAACTGTATTATGTGATAATCCTGATTTACAATATGATTTTAGTCAATTTTTAAAAACTCGACCAGATATGGCAGAAACATTAGTTACACATTTACCATTGTTGGCATTTTGTCGTCTGATTCGTGCACGAATGGCTACAGAAGTGAGTTTTTTGTGTTTATAATGTGTGAATTGTATTGCCGTCTAAACTTTTCTAGATAATAATAATAATAGTTTTTGCTTTATTCCAAAAACAGTACTAATGATACAGCAAGGGATTTTCAGCATTCAGTACAATATTGCATCTATTTAACTCGAAACGACAAAAAATAACCAATTACATAATAATAATAATAAAACGTTGTTATAGCAGCTATGTAGCAATTACAGTATGCGATAAGGAGAAAAATGTGCGTAAAGTATAAAATCGTAGTAATAATAGTAAAAACAACTAAAATAAAAATAGCAAAGTTATAATTAAACGATAGAAAGGGTGACACCATAAAATTACAGAAAGATGAACGATGAAAAGGTCGATTCACTTTGCTAATTACTTAGTAACTTATATGTTTCACGTCTAAGAGTGTCTTCATCACATAAAATACGGGCTAAATAGGGTATTGTAGAATTTTTGTACTTAGTGGTGCGAGCATATAACTTTTTATATTGACTTCTCGTCCTACCTTATGAGATACAAGGGGATAGTTGTGAATAAAGAGGGTGCAGAGGGTCTGACAGTACGGCCTTTGCTCATTTTGTACAGGGATTTATGTGTCTCTCGACTATAGTATTGGCGAGCTCACGCAGTGGCAAACCACAAGCCCTACTCACAGCATTTAATACCCTTCGTAATGCGATATAGTCTTTTTTGAGAAGCCAAGGAAAGATTAATGGAGAGCAGTAGAGTTCAGTAGGTAAAATACAGGAGTTAACAAACTGCAGAAGTAAAGGTTATTTGATCCCTGATTGTCTTAACTTTTTAATGTAGAAGGTAAGACGAAACATTTTCTCAGAGATTGATAAGATGTGGGATGACCATGAAAGGTCAGAGGAAAGAACTAATCCAAGGTATTTAATGCTTGACTTGGTTTCAGTTTCAGTGCCATCTATGCTACAGGCATCATGGGAACTAACTACTTCATGTATGTCACGTCGATGCTTGAAAGTAAAGTTAACTGCCTGACATTTGAAAGGATTTAACATAAGACGGTTTGACTTAGACCACTTGCTGATGTCCAGCAGAAAGCTATTAAGTTTGGAGCTGTCAGACGCAGAAGTGATAGGCAGTGATAAAGTCAGATCATCAGCATATTTGACGAAGTTAGTTTCGTTTAATTGAGGCAGGTCGTGTAGGAAGAAAGAAAAAAGAAATGGAGAGAGGACGGCACATTGAGGAACACCGGTTTATGTAAGCGAGGCAGAAGAAGATTTGCCATTATATACAGTATACTGCATTCTATCAGAAAAATAAAAATGCAACCAACTCTTAGCTCAGGATCCTGTTTGCGTCAACGAAAGCTTATTTAATAAAAGGCCCCTAGGTACAGAGTCAAAAGCAGATGTGTAGTCTAGGAAAGCACCACGAACATATTTGGCACCTTTGTCTAAACAAGAAACAACATTATGATATAAGACAACCGCAGCATCCAAGGTACTTCTACCATGTTTATATGCAAATTGTTTAGGATCATTAAAAGGTTTCAATGAATCTTCAGGACGAAGTAAAAGTAATTTTTCCATCAATATTAAAAAGGAGAAGTAATTGCAATGGGCCTAAATTTAATATCGGTACTGGAAGATTGTTTTGGTATACGGATAATTTCTATGTTTTTCCATGCAGAAGGTAGAACATTACTGGAATAGGAAGCATTAAAAATATTAGTAAGAGGGTAACACAAAATATCAGCACAGTTCCTGAGGACAATGGCAGGTACGCCATCAGGACCAAGGCTTTGGGAAGGCTTAAGAGAACGGAGACATTTAAGCACATCAAGGGTATTAAAACCACTAAAATTATTGTCTATATGATTTGTATCATTAGGAAGGATATCGACAGAAGAGCGTATGAAAGACTTATTAAGAGTATCAACATTAAGAGATGGGACAGAAGTACACCGCTTACCGCTAGTAATTTCTTTGAAAAGTTTCCACAAACTAGAAGGGGTTTTACATGACAAGAATCTTTGGTTATATAAAACATTTAGTCTTTGCAATTTGAGTTTTATCAGAGTATTTAACTTTTTTACACCTGACTTATCATTTGTTTTGAACAACAGTTCTTTATCTCTACGTAGCTTTTTGAGATATGGAGAAGAGAAACGGTCAAATCGAGTGAATAATGTTTCTTTAGGACAACATATTTCAAAACAGAATTTAAGATAATCTGTAGTGTTTGTGATTGTGTCATTTAATGTTTGTTCTGTAAATAGGTCCCAGTTAGTGTCTTTCAACATGCACCTGAGCTTGCTTAGGTTGTCTTGTGAGTAGCATCTCAGTTGAAATTTACTGTAGAGGTGAAAGAAGACGCCTTTGTGTGATTTGGAATATATTTTAGGCAGTACACGTATGATGCAGTGGTCAGAGTACAGTACAGGAGCACGTTTGCGAGCTTCATATATACCAACATCATTGATGGATACTAGATCTAGTGTTTTACCAAGACGGGTAGCGAAGTTAACAATATTGTCATGACCAAGTAATATAAGGAAGAAGTGTTCGCATGAGTTAAAGTCGCCAGTCACTATTGACAAATAGTTCTCGAAGCAAGCTTCAGCAGAAGCGGTGAATTCATCTGCGAACATAGATAAATCCGATATGGTACAGCCAGGAAAGACATAAACATTAGAAATATAAATGAATTTGTATTTTGACAAGTGTTTCGGGCGACATCTCACATTGATGCAATCAATGTAGTCATTCGAGAATTTGAAACAAACTTTGTTAGAAATGAACCATTTAGAGTGAATAAAAGTTGCAACACCTCCGCCACATTTTTTCTTGGAACAAACACGGTCTTGTCGGAATACATTAAAATCACTTAAAGACACTATATTGTCATCATATGAGTCATGGAGCCAGACTTCTTGTAGAGTTGTAACAACAGAAGACAAGGGCCAGGCAACAGATCGTTTATTAAGGAAATCAAAGCATATTTATATATTTTGATGTACATTATTATAGATTAGTTAAGCAAACAAACACAGTCTTCTGATTGGTTGTTTCTCACTTAAAATTAATCTTTCATCTATTTGTGACTGTTTCTTGAATGTCAGATCATCTATATGTTAACTGTATCCGCCTACGCAAAGTCTGCTGTGGTCGGTTTTGAATCAGTCTTGTTCATATTTTCTCACGACCAATCTTGAGAACGTAAACATTGACGTAAATTACTGTCTACCAGTTTGGCTAGTAGACAGCTCTCACCACAGAGTGACAATGCCAGTATTGTGATAAGTTTCGGATAACAATAGGGACTGAAAACCCAGAATTTTGTTAGGCAAGGACCGGCAGTTGGTACTATTGATAACTGGAACAGTGGTTTGATGTATGGGTGTAGATTTTAAAGCACGTTGCCAACCACCATGGTGCTTTTTCTTAAGTTTATTGGAAATATGAAAGCTTTTGGGTTGTAAGCATCTTATATAATCCCGAGAGTGAATGATACGATTAGAATGCATAATTTTAAATGTTAACGTCAACAACAAAATATGAGTAAATAGATGCAAAATGTACATGGAATATGGTAGCCCAAAATGTTCAAACAGGCCGCCAAGGTCAAGTTACTTAGTTCATCCATTCATTCATCCATTTATTCCTTTGCGTTCCCAGTGGAATATAGAGGGCTACAAGCGTTGAGCTTTCAAGTTTCGATAGCAGTGGTGTTATTCCTTTTATAGGGATGAAGTTGCTAGCCTCAAACCGAACCTCCCATCTTTACTCAATCTACCAGCGGCTAATAAGCAAGGTTTAGGAATGCGTTGTTCCACTGGGAACGTGAAGGAATAAAAAGACAGCTCTTAGGAAGTAACAACAAGTATTTCAGGCTATGCTAGGCAACCCGTTTTCTACCTTGGAATATTTCTCTAATATACACTTATTTATTAAACAATACTTGTAATCATCACTGCATTCAACTCTGACCGACTTACTTACACCTTAGTACAAAAGGTTAAAGGTTCCATTTTTATAGATCTAGACAAATCTGTTCTGATTATTTTTTTGTTTTGTTTTTGTGTATACATAGAAGCCGTTGATTCTTTATTACTGAATCTTACTTCTTACAATTATGTTTCTCTTTGTGTATACAGGATGAATTACGCATATTCCATACACTGGATTATGTTCAAGCATTTGGATCTGTTCCCAGTTTATCGAATAAAAACGCATCTATTCATCCTGAAAGTGAGGCTAAAACTAGAACTAGCAGATCTCAATCGTTAGATTCACAAGAAGAAGCATTATCATTCGGTTGTACAACTGGTGATCATGGATTGTCGTTATTAAATTCCTGTACTAATACTAGCCTGTCAAATCGATTATGCTCGCTAGCCTGTGGTGGTGTCGGTGTTGATTCAGATACAGTATGGAATCCTAAGAAGACGGCACGTGCTGCTCGATTAGCTGTGGGTCAAGTGTTGTGTTTAGCTCATCGGTGAGTTCATTATCATTCCTCTAACTCAAGCTGAAGTCATCATATATATATATATATATATATTACTATAATTATTATCGTTCCCCTGGGTTCCGAGTGGAAAATAAGGCTTCAATGGCACATCTCCACTCTGTCCTATTCTCTACAGTTCTCTTTAGCTGATCTCACGATCGCCCATAGTCTGTCATCTCCTCGCATGATCTCCTCCGTGTCACCGTCGGGTCAACGCCCAACTCGTCGTTTCCCATTCGTGTTCGACCCGGGCAATAGTCTTGCGCGTGATGTCATTCAGTGGTCTCCTCAACATGTATCTGATCAGTTACGATTCTCTGTGTCATGCTGATTGAAGAATAGGTCTTGGTCTTCCAGTTTTCTGGGCTTGTCCTAAACCGGGAATATGAGGAAAGTTTGGCGCTGAGGCTATTGACTCTACTGTGGAAAATCAAGCCTATCGCTACAGAAAATTTTGCTGACTGACAATAGCAATAATTAATGTTACTGTTGTCAGTTTCCTTGATACCTCAGCGATTACTCATCCCTGAGTGTCTTAAATATCCTTTGCGTAGAATTGACTTACACTTCCTTATTTATCGCAGACGTATTGTTATATTTTACTTTTGATTCAGTCTTCAGGTAATATATCATTTTTTAAGGAAGTCCCATTTTCTCTTGAAGCTTCTTCTGCCAACTTGTTGGTTTTCACTTGCATATCTTCCAGTTTGTGGGAAATCAGACATAAATATATCATCGGCGAAGTCCAGATCCTCGAAGTTTTTTGTGTGGCTCCATTTCATGCCTGTCTTCTCGTCGCACGCTATCTGTCGCATTATCCAGTCTTTCGAAATCATTGGCGACAGTAGCCAGCCAGCCAGCTTGTCTTACTCCCGTCTTCACTTCCAAGGATTGCGTGAATTTCCCACCGTGGATTACTTAGCATACAGTATTGTCGTACAACTGTTGGATGAGATGTATAATTATTGGCGGCACCCCTACGTTGGGCCAGGTGAAAACGTTGACGGAGAATCTAACTCAATGGAGACATGCGGCTGAAGCCCTGTGCTCCTCTAGGAATTAAAGGAAACATTAATAAAAGTATACATATGCATGCGACCTTTGGACAGATCCCATTTAGGTTCCACTCCGCCGAAAGCCTGGCGCGTGATGTTCTTCAACTGTCTCCTCATTTTGTGTTTGAATGACTTCCACTTTCTTTTGCATATTTGTTGGGCAACAGTTAGTTGGTTGGTTTGTCGCAAGAGTTCTTTGCTGCCAAGAGTTTGAAGCCTGCACGTGACACATTAAGACTCTGAACTATATGAAAGGACTGATTGACTCGACATAAGTTTTGAGAATCCGAATGTTTTTCTTTATACCGAGTGAAGTAGATTTTCATATTGGTTTCGGAGCAATGAACGTCCACCTTACCTTTCCCTTTCTGGCTATTTTCGAGATCTTCATCCGTGCTGTCTTCTCGTGGTTGAAACGATGCTACTTAGGCGAGTGAAAGAGGTGACTACTGAATTACTTGTGTTCTGTGAGCTGGCTGACTTAACTGCGAATTTTTCGTCGTCCTTCTAGACATATTCAGTGAAGTTTTTAATAAAAAATAAACTAATTTGAATTCCCAGTGAAGGATATGTTATATCATTCACCTGAGCTACAAATTTCCATTATTTCGAAGGTGGTGACTTTCTGTGAATTCCTCCCGTCGATGGTGATTGGTGCTTGTTGTTGTTTTTGGTTAGTTAACATTACCACCTCTGTCTTCACTATGTTTAGGTGAAGTCCTTGTTTTGCTGCTTCTTCCGCCAGCCTGTTGGTTTCCGCCTGTATATCGTTGAATTTGTGACTTCAGAAATCAGTTATCAACAAAGTCGAAATCTTTTAATGTCTTCTTACTTGCCCAACATATTCCTGTCTTGTCGTTCCCGTGTCACGGCCTGCCGCATCAACCACTCCACTACAATCAGGGATATCATCGGTGATAGTAGGCGGCCTTGTCCTAATATCTTCACTGTCTTCACTTCAAATGGCGTCAGTGAGTGAGTTCTCCGCCGTTGACCATTCGACTTGTAACATCGTTGTATAGCTGTTGCTGAAGGCTGATAAGGATTTGGGGCACTGGACTCCGTTGTACTGAAGCAGTTTCCAAATCACTTCGCCTCTTCTTCTTATTTCTAAAACGTCTATACACGTGTCCCTTAACATGAATTTCAGAAAGTCCCTGTGGTCTTCCACACAGGATTCCTCAATAATGCTACACATTATGTCTCTGGCTTTTCTTTGATAGCTGTAGTGAATGTGTGTCATTTTATAGTTTCGTCCTTCAGTTTCTCTATTGTTATTGAATTGAATTATTATCTATCTCTAGCTTTTTTCTGAAGGTTTCCAGTTATTACCAGTATAATACTGTTACATGTAGAATAATTTGCTTTTAATTAATTGTAGTAGCGTTTGAATTGATATTTTAGTCCTAAAGTATTTGCAAATGCGATTGGCACTTTTAAACTACGAAATATCTATTTTTACTGTCGACTAAAATAAATGATTGACACTTTTGACACATATATATATATATATATATTGCTGCATTGTTTGTCGCATTGTCACGAGTGCTAGTTGAGTGTGCCAGCTGAGTGTGTGTTGTATGCTGTCATGATCTGTACCATCTTGGCATCGCTTTACAACTTGTCATCTAGATATGGGGTACCACAGTGTTACTTTATTTGTAAGTTCTCATCGTATACAATTATCTACCTCTCTACAATATAATAATTTTTAAAAGAAAGGGCTTTTTATTGTCGAACAGCACAACATGAACGGATAGTTGAAGGGTAATCTCATTCGTCTACAGGTGTGTTTACCTAACCAGATTTATCCTACTCATATATATTCGATGCTTGGAGGCAATTAGTAGGCAACTTCTCTTGACACAGGTATCGTGACTGTTGTTAACATTTGTCATCTAGATGCATCTGTAGTCTTGAAGGAACAACTCATGTCTCTTCTAAGATTACATACAAACCAGTGCTCCAACCAGAGATGTTACCACTGTGCTATTTTGAATCGCTGGATGAAAAACTTCGACCGGAACAGTCTGGATTCAGGAGAAACAAGTCATGCATTGATCAGATCGCCACATTACGGATCATCATTGAACGAAGCTTGGAATGGCAGTCACCTCTCTATCTCAACTTCATCGACTTTGAAAAGGCCTTTGACAGCGTCGATCGAGAGGTGATTTGGAAACTACTTCGCTACTACGGGGTGCCACCAACAATTATACATCTCATCCAACAGCTGTACGACAATGCTGCATGCCAAGTAATCCACAACAGGAAACTTACGGAATCCTTCGAAGTGAGGACAGGAGTAAGAAGAGCTGGCTGCCTACTATCGTCAATGATTTTCCTGATTGCAGTAGATTGGATAATGCGACAAACAGCGGGCCAGGCAGCGAGGAAACAGGCATAAAATGGACTCACACAAAAAACTTGGAGGATCTGGACTTCACCGACGATATATGTCTGATTTCCCACAAACTGGAAGATATGCAAGCGAAAGGCAACAATTCGGCAGAAGAAGCATCCGGAGAAGATAGGACTTCAGGTGAACACAGAGAAAACAGAGGTGGTAAAGATTCCTGGCCAACGGCAGCACCACCAACAGTAACAACAACAGACAACAATCAGCATAAATGAAAGGAACCTGAAAGAAACAACCTCCTTTACCTACCTGGGAAGCATCGTTTCAACTACAGGCAGACGGAACTGACGAGGATATCAAAGCAAGAATCGGAAAATGAAGACAAGCTTTCACTACTCTCAAGTCTGTGTGGAGGTCAACAGCACTCAGCATCAAAACTAACATCCGGATTTTCAACTCCAATGTGAAGTCAGTGCTACTATACGGATCAGAGACTTGCACTGCGCGTCATAAAGAGCATCTCAAACAATCTACAGACCTTCGTTAACAGCTGTCTTCGTTCAATACTCAAGATCAGCAACAAAGATCTTTGCTAGCGAACCAACTCAGCCGGAACCAATTGTGAAACAAATAGGCAGGAAGAAATGGAGATGGATTGGCTGGCCATACTCTGAGGAAACCATCAAGTGACATCACTAGACAAGCCATTGCTCTAGTGGAACCTGAAAGGGAAGCGGCGAGTTGGTCGTCAGTGGAAGGGTGACTTGGAGGAGGTCATGTGAAGAGGAGGTGAAAACGTGTGGGCAGACTTGGAGCCAGGTAAAGACTCTAGGAGAGAACCGAACGCAATGGAGACGCTTGGCTGAAGCCCTATGTTCCTCTATGAATTAAAGGAAATAATAATATTTTGAATCGCGATTGATCGTCTGTAGGACTAACTGTAATAGATCCTTTGATTGGACACTAAATATTAATAAGTGTCATGCGTCTAGTCCTCGGTGTTTGTGCAGACTGAATTCCGCTAGTCATCTTTTCAATTCGGCTACTATGTTAGATGACTCACCACCATGGTACACTCTCTGACTGCAGTATTGGATGATGACCCAGGTTCGAACCTCCGAAGGGACGTGAGTTTGTTCCCTTAGGACTGTAGATACACCTTGATGACGAGTGTTAAGAAGCACGAAACCTAGGTCAAGCAAGGCTTGCTGCTGATTGTCTCCAAGCATGCGATGAAAATTCACAGAACATGGTGATCGCGTGCCGTATTGGGAACTTGACTGATTAGTTATCACCATCTAAGGTCCCATTAAAGAACTATACAACATAAATGCAGATAGCTAAACAGATTCAAATGATCTTCGAACACAAGTTTAATTAGATCCATTTTTTAAAATGTAGATTACAGTCGACATTACTCCAAATCGGTTTAACCAAGTATCTGAATCATTTTGGGTGATTTCCAACTATTCGTCTTATTCAGTAGTATTGTTAGTTATCCTGTAACATCGATTGAATAATTGTTTGCAATATCAACACTATCCACATGAGAAGAAAGCAACTGTTACACTTCAAGAAATATGAATCTGAATTATACAGTTTGTGATATGCTAATGGAAGTATCCTTAACTGAACTTAACGACTTGGGAATCGACTTGTTACCAGGGAATAGTCTTATGGACTTAGAATATGCAGATGAAGTATTCCTGTTAGGGGAGGATGCTGACAAAATGCAGAGTCTTCTGAACACCTTGAGCAGCAATCTTCGTATGTTTGGCATGCTATTCGCCCCTGTAAAATGTAAGATGCTGCTACAGGACTGGACTACGTCTACCCCTAGCTTAGTGACAGGGAGTGGAGTGATAGAACATGTTGACCACTTCACCTATTTGGGAAGTTGTATCAGCATCAACGGATTGATTGGTGACGAAATCCCAGCACGGATGCAGAAAGCTCGAGCTGCTTTCGCTAACTTACACCATCTCTGGCGTAGGCGTGAGATCCGGCTATCAACCAAGGGACGTGTGTACTGCTCTATGTACTTCTCTATGGCTCTGAAACATGGCCAATATGAGTTGAAGACATGAAAAGGTTGACTGTTTTTGACCACAGATGTCTGCGATCTCTTTCTCACGTTAGGTGGCATAATAAGGTAAGTAATGTTGACGTTAGGCGTAGAGTGTTGGGCAAAGAGGGAAAATCAATCGACGAGGCTATAAAGTTACATAGATTGAGATGGCTAGGTCACGTGCTGCGCATGCCTAACCATCGCCTCCCTCGACGGACGGGCATTACTAGCTGATATAGGTGCAGGTTGGTTGGAAAAGAGTAAGTGGTGGCCAAACAAAAACATGGCCTCATCAATCCATGAAATCCTTCTTTGACAGTTAAACTGAGTCAGGTAGGGAGGGAGATGCAGACTTCCGTGTTGGGGCCCTCGGAACTCTAAGAATCAATGGCTGGAGACAATAGTTGACATGGCTCAAAATCGTTATCAATGGCTTACGCAGATGTATTCAGTCTCTGTAATCTTTCATATTCCTTTCTACCATTACTCATTCTGTTTGACTCTTATACTTGTCAAAACTCTATTGATTCCCTTCACTCATTTTCTTGTCTACCTTTGTGTGCTATTTGGAACGTGGCAACTGGAACTGCTGTACTTCGGTGTCAAGATCTATGTTGAATCCGGCCAGCCAGCCATACAGTTTGTGAACAGATTGTTTAAGTTAGCTGTCATCTGTTGATGTCAAAGATTCATTCTATACCATCTTCAGAGAAGTTTAAGAACTTGAAATTTATCAGCTATATCTGACATTCGTATCTTGTCAGCTGTAATGCACGAATACTAACTACATAACCATTTTGTTGTATTTATCTCATTCTCTGTGTGTTTTTTTTTGTCAATAGGGTAGCTAAACGTCAATTCCGTAATGGATTCGCTATTGTCCGCCCCCCTGGTCATCATGCAGAACCTGATCAAGCCATGGGATTTTGTTATTTTAATTCTGTTGCAATAGCTGCACTGCATTTACTCCGTGAAGGTATTGTCTCAAAAGTTTTAATTCTTGACTGGGACATACATCATGGCAATGGAACTAAGCTAGCTGCAACACATCCTGGCCTAGTGTATTTAAGTCTGCATAGATACGATGGTGGAACATTTTTTCCTGGTACAGGTTCAGTCAATAATTGTACAGATGAAAGTCAATCAACGCTAAAAATTTCTTGTCAAAGTGATACAAGCACTACTACTATGACTACGACTACGACTAATAATAACACGACAACTCCTGTGATCACCTCCTCCCATAATCCCAGTGTTAATACTACTTCCGCGAATTTGTCAAAATCATTCGATAAAGATATTGGCCAAACTGTGGAGACAGATATCCTTAAGCCTACTGGTCTGCTGAGTTCTGATGATTTCTCAAAGAAACCTATTCCAATGTCTCAGGTGATAAATATTGCATGGGAAAATCCACACAGCAGTGTCGGTTGCCCTTGTTGCGGTAACTTAGAGACTGTTAGATCACAAATGAAACGTCGATCAAGTGCTGGTACCGGTAAAGCTTATAGTGTAGACGCTGTTGAACGGAGGAAAGGATGGTTTCAAGTAGGCTATTTTTATTATTATTTTGTTGTTTTGAAATATTCTATAGTAATAATCTATCTGTTTGTATTTGTGGTGAATAAGTCATGAGTTTAAGAAGATCTTTGCTTTGCTTTGCTTTCCATATTCTCCCTTAGAAAAGTCATATGAGATTGTAGCAGCTGGCGTTGTCTTCTCTTATAATTTTTAGGCATGGCCATTGAAAGTGGAAGATATGAAAAGGATTGCTGTCTTTCATCATAGATGTCTGAGTTCTATCTCCCCTGGTATATGTTATAATAGGGGGAGTAATATTTAGGTTAGGCGTCGAGTACTAGGCCAGGAGCATAGTTCAATCGATGGGGTTGTGAAGCTGCATCGATCAAGATGGCTAGGACATGTGTTACATATGCCTAGCCATTGCCTTCCTCGGCGGGAAATGTCAGGTGACACAGGATGGATCAGGCTGGAGAAGAGCTAGTGTTGGTCAAACAAAAACATGGCATCAGTCAGTGAAATTCACTACGGTTAGTTTTAACCAGCTTTGCTAGGTTGTGCAGCCTGGCTGTTTGAGGTCCTTGAGATTAGCCATATCATCGTTAGTCTCCAGTCATTAGTTCTTGACATCTTAAAGAGCTCACTCAGACAGTCGGCACTTCCCCTACGTGGCTCAGATCAGTAGCCAGGGTCTTCGTGGATTAATGTCATGTTTGCGTACGAGAAGCCCGAAATCTTTTTCAGCACAGTTATGTATCAGCACACATTGCCTGTCAAGGAAAGCAGTGATACAGCATGTGTGTGATATATGTCCTCACCGTCGGTCGAGAGATCGATACAGCTTCACAGCCTCTTAAGTTAATTTCTCCTCGTCATCTAACACTCTGCACGCATCCTCATTATTAGTGACCATTTGTGCCACGTAACGTTATGCATAGATCGCAAACATCTATGTTCAGAGAGACTACCAGCGTTTTCATCTGTTCCACTCTCAATGACCACAAATGATAACCTCCAAAAATGTGTAGGAGCGGACTGTTATGCAGTACATATCTTTGATAGATAACCACATATCATGTCTAAGCCAGAAGATAACTCAAGTCTAGAAATTTTGGATGAGCGTTTTGTATTCACGCAGATGATTTCGTCAGCTATCAGTTCATTTTGGCTGACAGAACTTCCTAATTAATTGAAGTGATGAATATGGTCAACCACTTCACGCACCTCATCATTAAAATAGGATTTGGTGCAGACTAGTGCTGCAGTATTATCAAGTCGCTAGAGGGTTGATACCATGATAGTGGAAGTGATTAAATAATTTTCTTTTGTATACATAACTCTGGTTTCTCCATCTGAATGAGGAGAGCTTCAGTAGTGCAAAAGAGACGAAAGCGTATTGCCCTTGGCAAGTTATTCCTCACTTTATAGATTACTTTGAGACAGTGGTTTGTTGAGGTAGAATGACTAGTGTTGACAAGGTATTCGGTTGTTGCACTCCCTACAGAGCCACTACTGCCTTTTCACAACCAGGCAAGATGGCGTTCTTCAAGCCTTTCAGACCGGATCATCGTCAAACAACCAATATACCCGGTCCTGCAGCAACAGGTGAACTGATATATGCATACATGTAGAAGTAGTCAGGTGCGAGATCTTGTTCTTCAGGCTTTTGCAGAACAGTGGACGACTGCAGAACACCACTCCTAGGATTTCAGCGAAGAATATTCTCCTCAAGAATGCTGAAATTCTCCTCTTAAGTTTATCACATGTTACGTCCGCCTTGAAAAATCCACGTTCGCGTAAAGTTTCTTTTAGGTACAAGTGATATTTCGTTTCTCTGAACTTTTGGCTTGATATTCTAATCAATGAATCCTAGTGGGTATCCATTTCGGATGAAGATTTCTTTTTAGAAGATCCACTTCTACTTCTAGGGCGCTTGTCAGGACTACAAATGCGTTGGATGCAAGTGGAAAGGGATTTATATTAAATTTTGTTTCCGTTCATCAGACACAACTGTGGAAACTCGTTAGTTGACCATTCCAAATGAATTTCTTATGAACTGAACTTATTATTAAGGCTCCTTCAGCTCCTTCTTGTTAGTTCCACAACAAGAAAGGGAATTTTGGATTGGTTTTCCATTTCAAGAGTGAATTTTATTGCCGGATAGCAGTCATCTAACTACTTTGTGTACAGTTGTAGATTGATAATAGTCGACTTGAATGAACCATTCTCGAGGCTTACCATTCAAAAGTTTGCTAATGAGGGACCCAAGGGAGACCCACCCCATTGCAATACACCATCTTTTTTTCGGTATATGATGTCATCGAAAGTGAATTGTACATATAGAGAGAGTACACCTCAGCAGAAGTTCCTTTAAAATAAAAAGAAGTTGTTGGTATTCCAATGTTCCACTACTAGTTATCATCTGTATATGTTTACATATAAAACAGACAGTTTCCTACCGATTTCCTCCAACCATCTGATATCATCACAAACAATGTACACCGTGATGGCGAGCTACCTAGAATGGTGGCCACATTACAACCTGACTGATAGAATTCAGTTTGCACCAAAGAGAGGACTAGACACATCACACTAGTTACTAGTGTCAAATCAAAATATTCACTACAGTCCTACAGGAGGTCAATTGCCAGCCCGAATAGCTCAGTGGTAACGTCTCTGAATGCAGCACTGGGTGACGCGGGTTCGAATCTCAGAAGGGACATGAGTTCCTTCAAGGTTGCAGATACGCCTTGCTGATGAGTGCCAACTGGCACGAAACCTAGGTCAAGCAAGGCTTCCTGTGGCCGATTGCCTCCAACTATCTAATATCATCAAAAGAGTGATTCACTGTTGAAGGATAGGCATACTTTTGTTTTTGTGTAGCGTCCATGTCTTGTAATGTAGTCGGTGAGTTGGAAAGAAGTGTCACAAGGTGCCAATACATGCATAGATGTTTCCTTACAAGTTCCAGAATATTATTATTATTGTCGTGAGAATAATGATATCTGAAACATACACCTCCCTACTACAGTTAAACTTGTTAGTCATAATGAAAAAGAAAAGAATAAAAAAAAAAACAAAGTGAGGTTAGAAGATCTCCTGCTTGAGACACTTTTAAACTAGTGAGTAGTAGGAGGTAGCAACAGCCTATATTTCCACTGAAATTATTGATTCTTTGTTATTTTAGCTTAGTTGTATGTTCATTTTACATGTCACAGTATGTTTTTCCTCGAAAAGTGTGCGTTATTTTAATCATTATTTATTATGTAACTGCGTGTTTGTGTTTGTTTGTGCGTGTGTGTGTACTTATGTGCAACTCATATCTTCATTTAATTTGTTTAAAGGATTCTGCGAATCGATCGATACAACAAAAAGTGAGTAAATTTGAGTAAATGTTTTTTTAAATATGCATATGTCAGTTATGCTAAATTACGAACAGACAGATGTTGCTTAAGAAAACGAAAGGGAAAGTTTTTAGTTTTGTATTAACCTGGATATCAGCGAGTTGCCGATTTCAGATGAACTCGAAGTTGAAAGAACTTTCATCAATAATACTGTGCTTTGTTTGACCTTAGAGGATTGAAAATTATCAGAAGATTTCCGTGGATCTAGGTTTTTCTGCTAACTGACATTAAATGTTTCAGTATGCAAAGATAAACATATTTCATACATACCCGCCAGAGGTTGAACCCATGACCCTCTGGTTACACGGCAAGCTTGTAGACCATTCAGACTGCTGAGTCCGGACTCTTTTGCTCATGAATTATAAATTCTATAAGCCTGCCTTTTAGGCGAAAGGTTTTGAGTTCGAACCCCAGTGGGTGTGTACTGCCGACGAGTCTCAAGCTAGGATGAAACAGCTATCCAGTACCCCAGCACTCACTGGTTTTTAATGGGTTCTCTAACTGATATTGATCCATGGTGAAACTTGAAGCACATCAAATCCCTACAAATTAACTTTTGTAGATATTTCATAAATTTATTCGTCATTATGAATTTGAATAAAGCAAGAACATGGGTCGGTTTCTCGTCAACGTCAATACAGTCTGAAAGCAACTGTTATTTAAGTATATGTCCAGAGAAATTGTTAAAGTACTCGCAAAGGTAATTTTAGATCAGTCAATGAAAGACTGGAGAAACTATAATAAGTGTTGAAAAGTTACACTAACAAATCATAAAATAAACCAAAGGTTCAGGTTTAAAATGAGATGGATACATTGAAGAAGACAATGTACAATAAATACAAGAGATAAATTGGTTGGTGATAAGTAACTAAAAAGTTGCCGGAAAGAATCACCAACAAGAAACTATGGGAACAAACAAACAAAACAAGAACCAATCGGCCAACAAATATGCAGGAGAAAGTGGAGATGGATTGGACACTCGCTGAGGAGGCCGTTGGGTGACATCGCGCGTCAGGCCAGTGCTCGAGTGGATCCTGAAAGGGAAGTGGCGAGTGGGACGTCAGTGCAAGGGTGACATGGAGGAGATCGTGTGAAGAGGAATTGAAACAGTATGGATTAACATGGACGCAAGTGAAAAAAACAGCAGAAGACAGAAACAAGTGAAGACGTGCAGTTGAAGCCCTATTTTCCAGTACGAACCCAAGGGAACAATAATAATAATAATAATAATTTTTATTATTATTATTACTAGCAGCCGTTTAAATTCTGGGACTAACAGAAGGAGAAAATCAGAATTTTGATAAATAGAATATTTACAATTTCTCTGTACATGCATCGGTGGGTGGCATAGTGGTTAAGACTCTCGCCGACCATACACATCGTCCGGAGTTCGATCCCCTGACGACGCACACTTGATATCAATGGTTGCCCTGCAAAATTTGGTCTACCGATATCACATGCTGAAAATTCCATACTTCTACCAAAAAGTACTGTGTGGAATCAAGCTATAATCAAAAATTAAAATTAAATTTTAATAATTGATTAATTGAGCTACATGTTCAGTTGATGAGAAACCGATGAAACGAAAAACAACACGGCATGTTGCTTAAACTGTCATTCTTACTTTATGTTGGTGTGAAAGACGCAACTTAAATGCATCACTGCTCAATACGTAAGTAAGTGGTAACTAAGTGGATGTGAATTAGAGAAAAAACAAACACTAATACATCTTATTTGAATTCTTTAAAAATGCATACTACTATGTTTAGAAATAAAGTAGTCTTTATTGATTCGAAAAATGGTTTTTATTAGAAATTCTTTTTTAAAAGAAAAAACACATCAAGTTACCATTTAAGAGAGTGTGAATGTACATATATATATAACTTTGGTTAGCTGTTAATTCATCTGAGTTAATTTTCTGAAAGTGGCAAGAATTATCACAAGAGGTATTCTTAATTATTATCACTATTAATAATAATACTACTACTAATAATAATTTTCTTTCATATTCATGTATATATGTGCTATGAATAGCAAGTATTGTGCAATCCTGGTGATAATGTCGTTGAAGGTGCTGCACCACCATGTAGACAACATCATCAAAGTTATTCGGATAAATCAAATTCATCTGAACCAGAGAAATCTTCCTCTTCATTATCCTCATTTTCATCATCATCATGTCGATGTTCAATACAATGTCGACATGATACTGTCGACTTACCATATTGTACATGTTCATTATCATTGAATCAACAAACAAGTACAGGTGGTGGTGGTAGTATTAGTAGTAATAGTAGTAGTAGTACTCAGATGTGTTCATTTTGTTTATCCCAGTCAATTCGTTCATCATCACCACCACCACCTTTATCATATATTCGAACAAATTCTGGATTATTATTTAATGCTTCACAATCGATTGAATCATGTTCTGATGATAAATCAGATATCCTGTTATCGGATACAAATCAATCCCAGTGTCAATTTCACTCACGTCATCAACATCATCATCATCACCACCATTATCATCATCACTATCAACAGACAGAAAGGAAATCACTGCCTCATCAGTCTTCATCATCAACGACATCATCGTCAGCCGCGGCGGCAGCAGCAGCAGCACAACATCGTCCTAGGAATGAACCTTTACTGGGTTTAAGTGATGCAGAATATTTAGCTGCAATGCGATCTGTTGTTATACCTGTTGGACATGAATTTCAACCAGATATTATCTTAATCTCAGCTGGTTATGATGCTGCTTATGGTCACGGAGAAGCACTCGGTGGTTATTCTGTATCAGCTGGTCTGTTCGCATGGATTACACATCAGGTAGGATATGAGGAATTATTATTATTGTTATGATTATTATTCTTCCATATCAGATAAGTTTATTTGAAATAACACTTAGTGATGCAGTATTCTCTTTCTCTTGTGATTCGTTGTAATTCTCCAATATATATCCGGGTGTTGGGTGTTGCGTCATTTCGATTGCATGAATGCGGTGTGCATTCGCTGAACAAAGAAAGATTCCGTGATTAACCTCTCTGTCTCTCCACCGAACTATATTACTTTTTAATACTTTCACCCTGTCCCACCCCACGTATCGTATGATTACATGCATGTGAATGTACTGCAATCGCTGAACTTTATTCTAGGCTATTTAACTTAGCAGGGTTAATCATTCTAAGTCTAGCTACATTTCTGCTTTCCAATACTCTAAATGACCCCGACCAACTAATATGGGAAGTCGTGACCAGCAGGATGCAGCAGGTCGGGTGTGAGGACAAATACTCGCCGAAGACATCGGCTAGCGGTTGCACTGTATCGTGAATTGGCAGAAGTTAGAATTCATGGGCCATTAGATTGGGTCCCAGTGGCGGCTGAAGGGTCTACGAGCCAGCTAGCCTTGTAACCAGAAGGTCCTGGGTTCGAATCCCGGTGGGCGCGTACTACTGAAAAGTCCCAAACTGGGACAAAACAGCTGTCCAGTACTCCCAGGTTTTCCGATGATTCTCTAACCAATGTCAGCTCATGATGAAATCCTGTAACCAATCAACCAAATCCCTACAAACCAATACTTGAATTATATATATATATATATATATATATATATATATATATATATGGTTTTTAAGAAATTCTATCCGGTGAGGGAATTACGTCAAAGGTGTGAATACATGGAATAATAATAGTGGTATGAAATGCAATTGAAATATTTGTGATTATAATCATAGTTTAATGTCAAGGGGCAAAATAATTAATGTCATATATGGAATAATACATTAGGTATATAGATTTTGGAAAGTGGTACATAATTATAGGATTAGTAGACGAATATAAAGTGTTACGTAACATGGTGTGAAATTAGATAAGATAGAATTCAATATTGTAAAAATAAAAAATATAAAAATTAATAATTTTGAGTTTAAAATGACAAGTGGGTCAAGGGGAAAAGATTCAGAGTGAGAATAATAATAATGATAATAATAATAATAATAATCGTAGTAATAAGAGAAAGTATATAGAATAACTAAATAAACAAAATAAATGGATGTCTATCCCTCTACGGCCAAGGCAGAAGTAGGGATTGTACATACTTCTTTTGTACACAAAGGTCTGGCTTAAAGTCATAAATTGCCAAGGCCTCAGCTGTCTTTAGCAGTCTGTAACGAAGAAAACGCGGGAAGTTAGCATGGATTCTATATATGATCTTAAAATCATGGTCAGGGTTGACAGAGTGACAGAAGTCGATCAGGTGTTCCAGAATAGAGCTTCGCACACACTTTCTTTCTCCCTTGTAAAACCATGCTGCTGGAATATGTTCTCGTATCCGTGTGAAAAGCGTATTCTGACTACGGCCGATGTACCTTGCTCCACAAGAGCAGGTGAACATGGAGGCGGCCAGACGGGGGAGCTTATCTTTTACAGAGGTAGAGAACAGCTTGCGGCTGGTGAACGTCATTAAATTATATATATATATATATATATATATATATTGCTATTAACAAAGGAAGAGTTTCAGCTGACATTAAATCAATAGTCTCGACAGATTACATTTCGAAAGCATCAGTAAGAGACGGATAATTGACTGTTATCTAACACTAGACTGACTAAATTTCAGATAATTTTGGGGAAGTAAGACAGAACTCATGAATTTATAGGTTGGAGGGCAGCCGATGGAAGGGTTATATTAGTGGTCGATTGGACCAGTTTCTTCTGCACACACAGCTCCGATCGATTTAAGCGAAGTGCAATGGTGTCTCTGCTCTCTTCGAAGTGTTCTGTATCTGGAGACCTTTGGTAGTGTATTCTGTACCCGATAGATGATGAAGGAGGAGGACTCTTCAATCAGTGTTAGGCATTGTGACCTGTTTTTGCACAAAGTAGTCCAATACAGAACTGTTGATGGTTATAACAGCACTTATACTTAACCACACTGGTAGGTGCTTCATAGTTAGTTGTGTGACTAGCCTAGGTACTTCATCTTTCATTTTCAGAATTACAACTGGTTGTTGTTTAGAAAATATAAACTCCATCTTGTCGTCATTAAGCGTTCTTCGGATCGATTTCCTCAACTAGCTGGTTATAATTTCACTTGGATGCATCACTTTTGAATTGTGCAGTCGTGTCTATATAGAGGCTTTTTGTTAACAGATACAGAGGAATTTTTGCCTACTCTCTTGGCCATGTTTTAAGTGATGAGCTGACTACATGTCATATACAACTCTCTAAACCCCGTCTTCAGCTGCGTCTTCTGAACAAATACGTCTGATGCTGTAAATGAGGATCTTTACCAAACTGCTTTTATACCAGGGAGGAGGAACAAAGCTGTGAAAATGTGTATATTGACCAGTTCAAGTAGCTGTTTTTTTTCTTCAATGCAAATTCATTCATTATATGCTACTGTTTGATCGTTTTGTCAGTAGGCTGTTCTAGAGAGGCAATTTTATTGTAAGATTTTTATATTCAACACGTTACTTCCTTTAACTTATCTGATATTTAGTTAGTATAGTGTTGCGCGCCAATCACCATCAACGGGAGGGATCTGAAAGAGTTTACTTCATTCACCTTTCTAGGGAGCATTGTCTCAACTACAGGAGGAACACACGAGGATGTCAAATCGAGCGAGAATCGGGAAGGCGAGAAACACATTCATCAACCTGAAACCAATCTGGAAATCTTCGTCACTCAGCATCAACAACAAAATTCGGATTTTCAATACAAACGTCAAGTCAGTCAGTTCTTCTATACGGATGGATCAGAAACTTGGCCAGTGTGTCACAAAGAATATTTCCAACAGCCTGTTGCAGACCTTTATCAACAATAACTGTCTTCGCTGGCTCTATACTGAAGATCAGATGGCCGGAAAGAATCACCAACAAGAAACTGTGGGAAGAAACAAAACAAGAACCAACGTCCAACAAATATGCAGGAGAAAGTGGAGATGGATTGGATACTCGCTGAGCTGAGGAGGCCGCTGGGTGACATCGCGCGTCAGGCCAGTGCTCGAGTGGAACCCGAAAGGGAAGCGGCGAGTGGGACGTCCAAGGGTGACATGGGGGAGATCGTGTGAAGAAGAGTTGAAGCAGTATGGATTAACATGGATGCAGGTGAAAAGTACAGCAGAAGACAGAAACAAGTGGAGATGTGCAGTTGAAGCCCTATGTTCCACTAGGAACTCAGGGGAACAATAATAATAATAATTTGAAACAACATTAACGTCGTTATAACTGTGTAGAATGTGAGTAGGAATAAATTAATGGCAGTTTAAATTATCCTTTTTTTTTCTAATGATAACGAGTATAATTTATAGAACTGCATGCGTTATATGTCCATTATTTTCTTTTTATTTGATTTGTTTTTTGTTATCTCATTCCAGTGTATGTCCATATCAAACAGTCGTATAGTCTTGGCTTTAGAAGGTGGTTATTCTCCGGCAACAGTAGCTGATTGTATTACATCATGCTTAAATGCTTTATTACTTCCAGCGTCACAAACTCACTGGATACCTGTCTTGAACGATGATCCATCGAATCAATGTATTGATGTTAATGGTGCTCAAGAGGCATGGATGAATGCCTCATATTGGATACCAAAGTCTGAGTTAATTCGTCCGCCTAGACCAGAAGCTGTTGTCAATCTGATGACTACAATACGACATCATGCTAAAACTGGTTGGAAATGTTTTACAAATGTATCTGAAGAGATTGTTGCAATGTAGGTATTGGAAGCGGGGTTTTCTTTTTCTTTCTGTCTCTCCACTATTTTTATCTTTTCCTCGACAATATTCATGTATGCAATAATATTTATAAGTTTGCGTTGAGAAATAAACGCAATGTAGATTTCATATATTGATCATTTGTAGAATTAGATCTCACTAGTTCTTGACGATGCTATTTAAATCGTTTAACAACATTGTGTAGTATGCCGACAATAAGTGTGTTTGGCTTTCTCATTAAAATGATAGTAACACTGTTAGGAATTTCGTCCTTTTCATACACAATTTTTTCAAAATAAGATGGTACCATCATAATTTTTTCAAATTTTATTGGCTTCTCGTCATCTGCACACAGTCTAAAGAATTTTTTAAGTTTATGTACAGGATGATTTTAACATAAAAATTTCATCGGTTGGAGAACCCATTGGACAGCTGTTTCTTCCTAGTAGGGACTTATTGGTAGTACACACCCAACAGGGTTCGAATTCAGGACCTTCTCGTCACAAGGCGAGCTCGTAGACCAACAAGTCACTGGGACGAGATATAATGACCCATAAATTTCAACTTCAACCAGTTCGCAGTATGCAGCGCCGTCGCCAGCCACAATCTTCTGTAAGTACCTATTCTCTCTTATGGTAGGTGTGAAGACAAATATTCGCCGAAGGCATTGCATTAGCTAGTGGTCGCGTTATATCGTGAGTTGGCAGAAGTTGGAATTCATGGAATGGCCATTGGAGTGGGTCTCAGTGGCTGAGAATGGTTTACGAGCGCACCTGGTAATCGAAAGGCCTGGGTTCGAACCTCTTCGGGTGGGTGCTTAGTACTGAAGGGTCCCGAACTGGTAAGAAACAGCTGTTCAGTACTCCCAGGTTTTTTAGTGGTTCTCAAACCAACCAAATTCCTGCAAACTAACACTTGATAGCCTAGAAATGTCACATAATGTTAGTTGACAGGAGACTCCAGAGTTAATATACTACTCAAAAATTAAACTCATACAGTTTGTTCCCAGAAAGTTCAAGTTTAAACAAGAGTAACCGCCTGGATAAAATGGCAAGAATTACGTAATAAAGAAAAGAGATGAATAAGATAGGTGATGAATAACTAATGAGTTCAATAAGAATATGGAGAATTCAACTCAAATTATAGAAATAAGAGACTAACAAAGTTACATTATGTCAAATGGGAAGGGGGAAAGGCTAAAATCAAAGATTACATGATCAAATGAAAGTGAGAGAGAGTAAAGACATCCAATTGCAGAGAAAATGAAAGGTTGATAATTGCTTGTTTATGAACAAATCAATCGGGTTTCAGTCTTTTGACAAAGCAGGTTGTCCGATAAGCGGGAACCAACTCTTAGCTGCAGGAGAGATGATGGCTAGTGTGGTAATCAATCTTCTGTTAACTAACTATTCCTGCAATACTATCACCTTTAAAAATTGTATTTGTATTAGATAGTTGGAGGAAATCGGCCACAGGAAGCCTTGCTTCACCCAGGTTTCGTGTTAGTTGGCACTCATCAGTCATCAAGGCGTATCTGCAACCTCGGATGTACTCATGTCGGGCTGTCGATTGACCTTCTGTAGGACTGTACTAGATACTTTTGATTGGACACTAGTTAGTTACTAGTGTAGTGTGTCTAGTCCTTTGTTTGGTGTATACTGAAGTGGACAGACAGTCAAGTTTGCGATGTGGCCATAGTTCTAGGTAGCTCGCCATTATGGAGCTCTTTGAATTTTTGATATTAGATGGTTGGAGGCAATCGACAGGAAGTCTTTGACATGCACTTCATGCTTGTATTCCTTGGTCAATACGGTTCGGACGCATGACTTGAGTTACTATAGTGTCAAATCTTTTGTTCTTTGCATTCATAAATGTTGAAGTCTTTTTTTCTTCTTTTCCTTCCACTCCTAATTTTCAGTAGCTACAATAACTTCTTTATCAGTGAAGGTTATTATTATTACGAATTTTTTTTATTCCTTTACGTTCCCAGTGGAACAAGCCTCTAGCTTGAAGTTTCTGTAACAGTGTTTATTTTTACAGGATGAGGTTACTAGACTCGTGCCCAAACTTCCCTCTTTTTACCAGTCTTATTACTTGCTTACCGAGGTAAAGGAGTGCGTCGGTGACCGGGCATCGAACAACAGAGCACCTGCATGACTGGCGAGCATTCCACCGCTGTGCCAACAACGCACATGATAGTGAATTGGGAAACAATAATTAAGCATTTTACCGTCACATGTGTATCACTGTGTGAGATCCAGGTAAATTTCTCTATCTCATAAATACTACCACATGTATATTTAATTTACTAAGTAAGAGCAGTATGAATTAATCTAAGTGAAATCGTCATATCTTTGCCTTTTTTCTTAAGTATATTATCGTTTTGTTTATTTTATGCGTGTTCGTTAGGTAAACATAGAGAAAGTAAATTTATTACCGGCATTATATAAGTATACTTCAATCTTATTTTTTCTTTGTTTACTTTACTACGTCTGTCTGTTGAGAATTGTTTTTCCATTGATAAATTCTACTAAGAAATTCATTCATTTACTTATGCCGGTAATTTAAAATTTCTCTCTGTCCCCCTCCCCCCTTATGGCTGTGTTTTTTTTTTTATTCCTTCACGTTCCCAGTGGAACATAGGGCTTCAAGCTAGAGGCTTGAAGTTTCTGTAGCAGTGCTGTTTATTTTCACAGGATGGGGTTTTTAGCCTCATGCCCAACATTTCCTCTTTACCAGCTTTATTAATGGCTTAGCGAGGTAAAGGAATGCGTTGGTGGTCGGGGATCGAACCCCGGACCATGTGCATGGTCGCCGAGAGTGCTAACCGCTGTGCCACCGACGCACTGGCTGTGTAACCTTCCCCTTTTAAAATGTGGAAGAAATGAAAAGTCTGGCTAGCTGGCTGGCTCTCTTTTATCATATGTGTCTGCGTTCTATCTCCCCTGTTAGGTGGTACGGTAAAGTGAGTAGTGTTGAGGTCAGGTTTCGGTCAAGTGTTAGGTAAGGAGAGAAAGTTAATGGATGAGGTTGTGAAGCCATATAGATTGAGGAGATAGTTAGGACATGTGTTATGCCATGCCAGGCCAGGCCATCAGCTTCCACGACGGGCAATGTTAGCTGACATAGGATGGATCACGTTGGAAAAGAGCTAGTGGTGTTCAAACAAAAACATGGTATTAGTCCATGAAATGTCTAACAGTCAGTTTGAGCCAGCCACATAGGGATGTAGGTGTAGACTTCCTCTTTGGCGTCGTCAGCATTCTAAGAACCAATGGTTAAAGGGTATTGGTAGTTACTGTTCAAAATCGTCCTCAACGTTTCAGACATTATGATCTCGCATATTCATCAAGCCCTCCTGTTTTTCCATGTTACTTTCCTTTCTCCCGTACATTTCTGTAACTGATCTTACAGTCACTGCAAGGTATTTTGTAAATTATATTACTTTCTTTTATTGGGTCCACCAGATCTTTTAGCCTACAGACCAATTAAACAAAATAGTATAATTTACAAAATACCCTGCAATGACTAAGTTCAGGCAACTACATAGGTCAGACTAGTAGGTCGGGGGTAGTCAGATTATCGGAACATAAGAATTTAGCTAAGGTAAGAATGGTTGACCACGAGAAGATAAGTACATTATCTTATATTGATTTTATTCAAATGTCTAATTCATTTCACTCATGTATATAAACGAAGTAAAAAGTTGTGTGAGTGACTTGATATGATTATGAGTGGCAATAGTTTGTGCTCGAAACGTGGTCATCAGTTAATATTACTGTATAACAATACTGTGTGAATTATCGAAATAAAATCGTGTCTATAATGGAACTAGCAGGGGAATCCACGATGAGCATTTCGTCCGATTCAGGGCCCGTCATCTGGATATACCTGCATTTCTCAATGAGTGATGGTGTTCCCACCGAGGGTCGACTCCAATGCTCATAGTTTCAAACACCATTCATTCATTCTATTACAACCTGTGTAATTTCAGGTAGTTCTGTGCAGCTGATGAGGGGGAGGACCTGTGAAACAGAATGATATCATACTCTGAATTTCGGTCTTTCTTTCTAGAAATGTATCAAAAGAAAGTAGTGGATGAAATTATCATAACTTGGAGAAAATATATAAAATGTGAATGATGAATGTTGACGTGCTAATCTCTCTCGCTCTCTCACTCTCACTCAGTGTGATGCCATACATGGCTAATTTCACTTCTCTAAACTTCTAGGATTTTTGACTTAACAGCCTACTTACTAGTAGTCTGTTTCTGCATATTTTCCCCAGTTATTCTTGTAGGCTATTAGTAGTAGTAGTAGTAGTAGTATCATTTTGTGATAAAAAATATACTAGATGAGGAAAAGAAATTGTAGTCTCTATGGTGATATTTCTTGTTGTTTTCTCTCATTTCTACACGATAGATAATAAATAATCTTACTAAGAAATAAAGTTTATCCTATGTCTGCATGTATGCATGTATTATTTTAACATCCTGTGTATCACTTTTCAATGAGACAGAGAAAATCAATTATAGATCAGAATTTCTCCGTGTTCTTTTTCTTTGTGCTTTACCTATCTACTGTTTTGTGACCCCTTCTTACCCTTTTTGTTAAAAAGGAAACAACAATAGCAGCTGAAATCATTATGTCTCCCCCTTTTATTCTACAATGCTAGCTGACATAGGGTCAGGTTGGAAAAGAACCAGAGACAGCGTAAACTGGCGTAGACGTGATATCCGGTTATCAAGCAAAAGGCGTGTGTACTGCTAAGCAGTCCGCTCCATCCTCCTTTATGGCTGTGAGACCTGGCCATTGTGAGTGAATGACATGGAAAAGTTGGCTAGCTGCCTTTGATCATAGGTGCCTGCAATCTATCTCCCGTGTGAAATGGTATAATACGGTGAGCAATATTGAGGTTAAGCGTCGAGTGCTAGGTAAGGGAAGTCAGTCGACGAAACTGTGAAGTTACATCGATTGAGTGAGGTGGTTAGGACATGTGTTACGCATGCATGCCTAGTGCATCGCCTTCTTTGACCGACTGGCAATGTTGGCTGACATAGGGTCAGGTTGGAAAAGAGCCAGTGGTGATCAAACCAAAACATAGCTTCATCAGTCAATGAAATCCACAACAGTTAGTTTAATCCAGCCAGTCACGTAGGAAGGTGTAGACTTCCTGACTGTTTGGGGTCCTCGGGACGGCAAACACCAATGAAGGCTGGAGACAGTTGGTGATATGGCTCAAAATCATTCTCAGCGGCACAGATGCATCCACTCCTTGTGACTTATTATTTCCTATAAAACTTTATTGTTCTTCGTTATTACTTTTCTTTTTGCCTCATATCTCTGTTTACTGTCTCTATTTTGTGTTTTTGTTTTACTTTCTTCCCTGGCTTTGTCTGTTGAGTCAAGGTGTGGCGACTCGAATTGCTGCACATCGGTGTAAAGTTCCATGTTGAAACCAGTCAGTCAGTCAGAATTGAGTAGTAGTTATACACCACTTATATCAGTCAGCAGTGGTTGCTAGCCAGATCGACGGAGGGTTGTCCCACTTGTTTGGAAAGTAGCTCATCCGTAGTCTACCCTGGTTAAACATAGCTCAAAGTGGTATTGTCCAGAAAAGTAATTAAAGTCTGTCAACAACGAAACATTGTCACTATCCTCAAACTAATACATATTGAGTGTTACCATAGAGGGGAAAAAATAGTAAGGTCTTTACAAGATTTGAAAAATGTTCTATTGTAATCCATTCACTATTATTATTTATATCTGCCGATCATCTATCGCTGTGTTTCTCCTTCTCATTTCATTTCTCAAAGGTCATTTTCTGAAGCTATTCACATGGAGCATCAATTAATTGAAAGAAATAAAGAGACTGAACTTAGTGCAATAAAGAGTAGAAAATTAAATGACAATAATAATATGATGTCTTATGCGCCAACAACTACACCTACAACGACGATGACGACGCCAGTGAATCCATCTGGCATTGCATCGACGATAGCAGCAACAGCAACAGCAGCCACAACAACTCCCTATGGATTTAGTAATTCACCTTTGTCTGATTATATGGCTAAATTACATATGGATCAAACTTGAATCGATTGCTGCTGCAGATTATATATAGAGAACAGAAATTTCCCCCCCCCCCCCCACCTTCACCGCCATCCCTAAAATGTCTGTAACTTATCTTCCCCCCCCCCTTTCTATTGATTCGAAGAGATTCTCAAAATAAAACTGTAAAATGGTGGCAATACATGGATATCACCTTAATTATTGCGCTTAGAGATATAAATATGCATTATGTGGATGTTTGACTTTAGTGTCCCAACCTCCAAACACCTGCTCTCCTCCCCTCGCCCCGTCATTTGAAGTCGACATTAATATTATCAACCAACTAATTAATCAATTTTATTTCGTGTATAATAGTGCTTATTATGATAATATTATTATTATTTTACTTTATTTCTTTATTTATTATTATTGTTAATATAAAGTGATAGTGTTTTCTTTTTATGATGAAGTCGAATCGAATTGAATCGTGTAATGTGATCTGCTATCCCTCCTTTATATTGCCTAGTCCAAATACATCAATATTTATGTACATTTAATCAATATATATATATACATATATTTCTTGTTTAAACTAACTAACTAATTTTAGTGACAGACAATTATTATTATTATTATTACTATCTTGTTTATTCTATTGCCTTGGATATTGTTGTTCTCTGTCTTTCTCCCCCCCCCATCTATTCACATGTGTCTGTGCGCTTGTGTGTGTGTGTTTGTTATGTGATATGAAATTAATCTTGGAATTATTTTCAACGGGGGAGGTTTCCAGCATTTTATCCTGCCGTTTCCCCGTAACTTGTTTACTCTTTTTTATAATCTCTTTTAATAAAATTGGATGCCTGTTGATTTGTTTGTTTGTTTGTATGTGTGTTTGTGTATGCGTGTGAGCAGGCACTCCTTCATCTTTGTTTTCTCTTGCAATTTCCTTTTTTTTGTATTTTCTTCCCTTTTGGGTGTTTTCTTATATTGTTAATTTAAAGAAAAAGTACAATTAATAATATGATAATAATATTTATATTAATAATAATAATAACAGCTGTGAAATATTTTAATGATTTGTTCAGTGTCTTTACACTTTTCTATGTGTCTACATTCTACCGACTAAACTTTTGTGTATTCCGCTGACTACTACTACTACTGTAACAACAGAAGACACGGGCCAGGCAACAGATCGTTTATTAAGGAAAATCAACACATATTTATAGATTTTAATGTACATTATTGTAGATTATTGTTAGTATAAAATACAGTCTTTTGATTGGTGGTTGTTTCTCAGAAAGTTAACCTTGCATCTCTTTGTGGCTGTGTCAGATCATCCATATGCTAACTGTATCCGCCTATGCAAGGCCTTTGTTCTCATTTCCTCACCACCAATATTGGGGACATAAACATTGACGTCAATTACTGTCTACCAACTTTGGCTAGCAGCCAGCTCTCACCACAATACTACTACTACTACGGTTACGGCAGAAGACGAAGACTTCGTAAAGGAATGTTTATTTGGAAATTGGTATCTCTATATAGCCAAATTATGTACACACAATTTGCACAGATCTTCGTGTTGTGTGGTACTTCTGGCCTTCATTGTTGTGTTTCTTTCGGCTCCTTTCACGTCTTTCATTTATCTCCACAATGCTGCATCATTTTTACTTTCTCTGACTTCAAAATCTATCTCCCTGCCATTTGATTTTTTTATACTACTGAAAAATCTTATCAGTAGCACTCGCCACACTACTACTGCTATAATGTTTCTAGTCTGAGAGACCTGTTTCTTATCTCCTTGTCCTACACGCACATTAACATGAGATAATTCATTTAGCCTAACAAAATAATAACAACATCTCAGATAAATGCAGCATGGTCGCACACACAAGCACATGTGAATTCTACAGAGCAGAGACGATGAAAACGTCAGCGGTTTTCAACTTGAACTGGTCCCTCCATCGTATTCTTGTCATAGCGTCTGCTGCATTTAGCAGTAATAGTATAATCACTTTATTCCAAAGAACAATAATAATTATACATAATAGAATTTTCGGCGTTTGTAACTATTACAATAAATAGTAAAAATAATAAATTTTCTATAATTGGTTTGTAAGGATTACTTTTGTTGTTACGAGTTGTGATCATGGATTGATATCAGTTAGAGAACCACTGAAAACCAGCCAGAGGGAGTACTGGACAGCTGTTTCATCCTAGTTTGGGAATCATTGCCAGTAGGCACCCACCACTAGGGTTCAAAACCGGGACATTCCGGTCACAAGGCTAGCTCGTGTACCATCCAGTCACTGAGACCCGATTCAATGGCTAGTCCATGAATTCTACATTATTATTATTAGTCCCTTGGGTTCCTAGTGGGACATAGGGCTTCAACTACACGTCTCCACTTGTTTCTGTCTTCTGCTGTACTTTTCACCTGCATCCATGTTAATCCATACTGTTTCAACTCTTCTTCACACGATCTCCTCCATCTCACCCTTGGACGTCCCACTCGCCGCTTCCCTTTCGGGTTCCACTCGAGCAATGGCCTGACGCGCGATGTCACCCAGCGGCCTCCTCAGCGAGTGTACAATCCATCTCCACAATCTCCTGCATATTTGTTGAGCGATTGGTTCTTGTTTTGTTTGTTCCCATAGTTTCTTGTTGGTGATTCTTTCTGGCCATCTAATCTTCAGTATAGAACGAAAACAGCTGTTGATAAATGTCTGCAACAGGCTGTTGGAAATATTCTTTGTGACCCGCCGTCAAGTTTCTGATCCGTATGGAAGAACTCACATGACGTTTGTATTGAAAATCCGAATCACTTTGTTGTTGATGCTGAGTGAGTGACGAAGATTTCCAGATTGGTTTCAGGTTGATGAATGTGTTTCTCGCCTTCCCGATTCTCGCTCGATTTGATATCCTCGTCCGTTCCTCGTGTAGTCGAGACAATGCTCCCTAGATAAGTGAATGAAGAAACTTCTTTCAAATCCCTCCCGTTGATGGTGATTGGCATTGGATGTTGCTGTTGTTTTTTATGGTTGAATTCTAACTTCTACCAATTCGTGATTTATCGCGACCACCAACCAATATCGTCGCTAGTGACTTGTCAGAGGATGGAGTTTCCTGGAGTTCTAGCGAGAAGTTGTGACCAGTGAGGTCCATCCAGATGTCACGTGTGAGGATAGATTTCCCAGCGATGACATTGGTTGGTGGTCGTGTTTAATCACGATTTGGTAGAAGTTAGAATTCATGCACTGACTGGCCAGTGACTGAATGGTAAAACGAGCTTGCTTTGTGACAGGAAGGTCCTGGGTTCAAACTTTGGTTGTGGGTGCGTACTGACGACGATCCTCAGACTAGGATGAAACAGCTGTCCAGTACTCCATGTGGCTGGTTTTCATTGGTTCTCTAACTGATACCCATCCGTGATCAACTAGTAAAAATAATAAAGCCACAAAAACTGAAAGTTAGTAAAATATAATGAATAATAAATGAATAAGTAATATATATATATGTAGTTTCCTTTAGTTCCTAGAGGAACTTAGGGCTTCAGCCGTGCGTCTCCATTGCGTTCGGTTCTCTGCTAGAGTCTTCACCTGGCTCCAAGTCTGCCCACAAGCTTTCATTTCTTCTTCACATGACCTCCTCCAAGTCACTCTTGGACAACCGACTCGCCGCTTCCCTTTCGGGTTCCACTCGAGTGATGGCTTGTCTAGTGATGTCACTTAATGATTTGTTTCCTCAGAGTTTGGCCAATCCATCTCCATTTCTTCCTGCCTATTTGTTTCACAATCGGTTCCTGGTTGGTTTGTTCCCAAAGATCCCTGTTGCTGATCTTTTCTGGCCATCTGATCTTGAGTATTGAGCGAAAACAACTGTTAATGAAGGTCTGTAGTTTGTTTGAGATGCTCTTTATGACGCGCAGTGCAAGTCTCTGATCCGTATAGTGAGTAGCACTGACTGACTTCACATTGGAGTTGAAAATCCGGATGTTATTTTTGATTCTGAGTGTTGTTGACCTCCACACAGACTTGAGAGTAGTGAAAGCTTGTCTTGCTTTTCCGATTCTTGCCTTGATGATATCCTCGTCAGTTCCGTTCTCCTGTAGTTGAAACGATGCTTCCCAAATATGTAAGTAAAAGAGGTTGTTTCTTTCAGGTTCCTTCCATTTATGCTGATTGTTGTCTGTTTTTGTTGTTGCTGTTGGTGGTGTTGCCCAGGAATCTTCATCACCTCTGTTTTCTCTATGTTCACCTGAAGTCCTATCTTCTCTGGATGCTTCTTCTGCCAATTTGTTGCTTTTTATTTGCATATCTTCCAGTTTGTGAGAAATCAGACATATATCATCAGTAAAGTCGAGATCCTCCAAGTTTCTTGTGTGAGTCCATTTTATGCCTGTTTCCTCATTGCCCGCTGTCTGTCGCATTATCCAATCTACTGCAATCAGGAAAATCATTGGCGATAGTAGGCAGCCTTGTAATAACAATTCTGATTATGCTTTAGTGTTTGTTCATGTGATGAAAAAGTAGGCTTCTATAGCTCTCTTCTGACATTTGTCTCTTCATCAGATAAAACTTTCGCTAAATACGGTGGGTGGTATGGTTGGATTTTTTTTTAAATATTTAGTAGCTGAACAAGCATAAATTCTCTCATGAAATTCCTTCTGGTTTCATTCTAAGGTGTATTATAAGGAGGAAGTTGTGAGTGTGTGGAGGATGTTCAAGTATCTTATGTGATTGATGACTCTTAGCTAATTGTTTGCAAGAAGTTAAAATGCCTATCAACAAAAATGTCAGTTAGTTTTGATTTACAAGCACACCACTAACCCTACCTACTCACAGCCCTCAATGTTCTCTACATAATATGTAAGCAGTCAAAAATAATTTTCTTAGAAATCAACAATATATGGGGGGTGGCCAACAGAAATTCGAAGAGAGACTGACGCCAAATTAGGGAAGTATTCGATTTTTACTCTCTATCATCATAGTGCGGTCGATATTACAAAAATCATAGGAGTGAATCAGTCCGGGCAAGTCTTGTTCGCGTGTGAAACTAAAATCGGACAGTATAAAATTTGTAGAAGGATTTAGTTTAAGATAGTTTGAGTAAGACCATTGGTGTTCACCTTAGATAAGAATCTTTTTTATATCGGAACAATCGAATGAACAAACTACTTGGACAGAAATTGTCAGCATATTCAATGAGATTAGCTTCCAATGAGTACAGTAAGCCATGCAAAAAGATAGAAACAAGAAATAGAGAAAGTATAGCACCTGAAAGGCACATCAACTTTCCCAAACAAGGAAGCGGAGCTTTTCTCATATATTATTATTATTACTTCCTTCACGTTCCCAGTGGAATATAGGGCTTCAAGCCTCTAGGTTGAAGTTTCTGTAGCAGTGTTTATTTTTACAGCATGGGGTTGCTAGCCTCATGCCCAATCTTTCTGGCTTAGCGAGGTAAGGGAGGAGTGCGTCGGCCGGACCATGTGCGTGGTCAGCGAGCGTCCTAACCGCTGTGCCACCGACGCACTGTGTTTCTCATGTAAAACAACATATTCCTTTCTACCTGGAAAAATGTGGAGGATGACTGACTACCTTGTGACCCGGGATTCAGTGTGTGCTGAAATCAGCTTGCTTAATAAAAGTACCTCAGGAACGGGGTCAAAAGAGGCAGTGTAGTCTAAAAAGGCGGCTCCAATAGACTTTGCACCTTGATTTGGCACCTGTTTGTTTCACTTGAGTGAATGAATTATATCATCGTAATCGGTTGAATTCCAATTGGTGTCATCTTTCCCTTGCCGAACACGTTCTTATTCGAATTGACTTGAATTCAGTGATGTGTAGACAAGGCTAGAAATTCGTCTCAGACTAGAAATTATATATATGTATATATATTAGTAGGAAGGAAGGTTACTTTCTTCACTTATCTAACAACCAGGAAGCGTCGTCTCAACCATAGGATCACCGAACTGATGAAGATGTCAAAGCCAGCTGTGATCGGAAAGGCAAAATATGCCTTTATCAGCCTGAAACCAGTTTTGAAATCTTCTGCACTCTGTCTTAGAATAAAGAAGAAGATTCGGATTTTCACCACAAATCTGAAGTTAGTCAGTTCTTCCATACGGGCCAGAAACTTGGCCAGCGTGTCACGAAAGGGATTTCCAACAAATTACAGACTTTCATCAATAGCTGTCTACACTGGCTCCATTGTGAAGATCAAATGTCCGGCCAGAGGAAATTAACAACAGGAAACCCTAGCTGGGAACAAACCAACCAAGAGGCGATTGCTCAACAAATATTTAGGAGAAAGTGGAGATGGATCAGGCATACATTGAGGAATCCATCAAATGACATTGCGTGCCAGGCCATCACTTGAGTGGAATCTGAATGGGAAGCGACGAATTGGTCGTCAATGCAAGAGTTATATACAAGAGATCGTTTGGGGAGGAGGAGATGAGACGTTGAAAACAATTAGTCCCTTTCATAAATTTGGATAGTGTTATAAGAAGATGGATATTATGTCAAAAATGTGATGTATTTGCTCCAAACGCTTCGAACAATCTGATATCTCACACACATTTACTTGTCAAGTCGATTTACATGGAAAAAATTAAAGGCAATTGAATCAAACAAAGTGACAAAATAGATTTAAGAATAATTGCATAGAATTTAATGTCGTAAAAAGGAATTGATTTAGAATGACAAGTGGAACAGGTAAAATAATACCGGGGACAGTTAAAAGTGAGAGTAGTAATGCTAACAGTTGACGTAATGAGGAAGAGTATACAAATTGAATAGACAAAAGTGAAAAGATGAAAAAATTGGTGGAGCTAAAATATGATTGGGGATTACCATACTTTAGCATAGAGGGATTAAGACCATGGAAGTTGGAGGGGTTGAACGAACCTTTTCTGTACACAGAGATCTGGCTCTTCTGTTTCGATAGCCAAAGCTTCAGCAATACAGATGAGTCGGGTACGTAGAGATTTGGGTAAATTACTCTTTGCCTTGTAGATGACTTTAAAGGCGGAGGCTATAGAGATAGGGTGATCATTATCGACCAGATGTTCAATGATCGCGCTTCTTATTGCTCCACTTCCACCTCTTCGTAACCATGCAGGATAGTGTTCTTGCACACTCTTGGACAAAACTCGAGTCGAACGCCTGATAAACCTAACTTCACACGAGCAGGTGAATTGATAAACACACATAGAGTCGGTCAACAGCGGGATCTTGTCCTTCAGGTTATTGAACAGTAATGGTTGACTAGTAAAATCTATTCTCACAGATGCAGCAGGGAATGTTCTTTTCAGGGACTGTGATATCCTTCGATTCATGATATCGGAAGCTAAGTCCCCTTTGAATTTCAAGCTCATGTAAAGTATTTTCTTGGATACGGTTGATAAGTCACGTTTTATAGGATTTGAATGTATATTCTTATCTATAAAACGTGGTGGAAATCCATTTTTTATTAGGATTTTCCTCAAGATGTATAACTCATCTTCCACAGTATCAGGGCTACATATGCGCCGAATACGAGTGGCAAGCGACCGGACCAGGTTTCGTTTTCGACCAATGGCTACCCAGCTGTAGAAATTTGTCAGTTGACCATTCCATGACAGCTTACAATAAATTGATCTCTTCAGAGTTCCATCGGTCCTCCTTGATAAGTTCACATCGAGGCAATGAATGCTAGACTCGTCCTCCATTTTGAGTGGCAACCATTAAATACATTTGATATATCATTCAAGTTACAATCACTTTTACAAATAATAAAGGTGTCATCTACATACCTTTAATACATTTGAAAGCTTTGGATTATAGGCTTCAGCTGACCATTTTTTAGACTGGACATAAAACAGTCGGCAAAGAGAGGACCCAAGGGAGAACCCATTGCAATACCATCCTTCTGTCTGTAGATCGCTTCATTGAAAGTAAACTGTACATTCAATGTACATCTCAGAAGTAGTTCTTTGAGATCTGTAGTGGGTATCCCTATATTCAATTTGTTGTCTTCAATATATTTGCATATAAAACATATGGTTTCTGTCAGTGGAACGTTCGTAAATAGGGATTCTACATCCAAGGACAACATACGTTTATTCGACGCATTTATATCTTGTATACATTCAACAAATTGGAAGGTGTCCCGAAGGGAATGATTAGCACACCACGTTTGGTAATCCAATTTTGACCTACCTTGGTAATCCTTAAAACTGTAACACTAAATTGAACACCAATATGATAAAATAAATGATTATGAATGATAACGTATGTATAGTAATCAATTCGCATGAGTCATGTTTATATTAAATTCTTATTCACATTCGTATAACGTTATATTTGTAAAATCTCAGCGAGATTGAAATGAGTAATTCCAACGTTTCGTTCGGCAATCTGGTCCGAACTTCATCACGGAAATTAATCGAAATTAGAAAACAGAAAGATTGAGCGAAGAAATATTTACTTTTCAATTAGATCCTCTTCTCTGGCTCTACTCTAATATATGTAGCATTTTTATTACAATACACAACAGTTTACCAAACAAGTGGTGATATGTTTGTTAACAATAATTAAACAGTGTCAAACATATCACCACTTGTTTGGTAAATTGTTGTGTATCGTAAAAATGCTACATATATTAGAGTAGAGCCAGAGAAGAGGATCTAATTGAAAAGTAAATATTTCTTCGCTCAATCTTTCTGTTTTCCAAATATCTAAATGGGGATATTTTCTATAATCGAAATTAACATAACAGAGGTTTATGTATAAAAGGAACATCACTTGCTTTTAAAAACTTTGTCCAATCATGAGTCATTCAACAAGTATCAAAAAGTATAATCAACAAAATTGTATGAGCTGTGATCAAAATTTGACCTCGGACTTACAAATATTGGTCTACCTTTGTTGAACACTTTAGACAGAGTGTGCATGCGTGTGTGTGGATAAGCAGTTGTAAAACATTTCTTAACGACTCCATAAGAAGATATAGACAGTTGGGAATTTTGATCAAGTATTAATAATTAGTGATACATATCCATTTTTTTATTTATTAATAATGATTTCCTATGCATCAGCTAACATCACGCCTTCATGTCTGTTCAAACTGTTACTATCAAGAATTTTATGATTAGACGTATTCACATTGTCTATAAACTTCAAATGGATGAATGATCATGTTAAGGACACGGGTAGAGAAAAATTTTCGGGGGTTGAACTTTGTGTGCGTTGTATGTATGTCAGTGTAAAAGTTAACACCACGTTTAATTTTCCATAGTTGGTTTGTAAGGATTAGTTTTGTTTTTACGAGTTGATCACGGGTTGATATCAGTTAGAGGTTGGGGTCACACTAAATCACGAATTGGTGGAAGTTAGAATTCATGCACTGAGTGGCCATTGAATTGGGTCCCGGTGGCTGAATGGTATACGAGCTTGCCTTGTAAATGGAAGGTCCTGGGTTCAAACCCTGATAGTGGGTGTGTACTGGCGATGATCCTCAAACTAGGATGAAGCAGCTGTCCAGTACTCCATGTGGCTTGTTTTCAATGGTTCTCTAACTGATATCAATCCGTGATCAACTCGTAAAAATTACAATTAAATAGGAATACAAAAGGCTAGTTAATACACGTGTAATGACAAGGTATAGGGTAATTTATATGTACCGGATGTAAGGCCATATCAAAAAGGCCGATGTAATAAGGTATTTATGAATTTTTAAACTTCACAGCAGTTGACGGCAGTAACAGTGGTTGGACCTGTTTCTGTATATGCATGTAAGTATGTGTGTATGCGTTGGTATACACACGGAGACAGAAGTGTATTTAAATTTACTGCCTTATCACTTATGATTATTGATTACACCTATTCTTATGTTGATATTGTTTTTCCTTTAATATTTTCTAATATTCACTACCTTTTACCATTTTTTCATTCTTAATTGAATTTTTTTCAGTTATTTTTATTCAGTCGGTGGTTTGTCTGTCTTTTTGTTTGTTTCCTGAAACTATCTATGTAGGTGAACAGTCTTCATTAAGGTATCTTTCAGCGGCTTTTGTTTCGGTGTTTGTTATTTTCTAACCGTTAATGATTGTCTTATTTTCTTTATGTGCAGCTAATGATGCGATTTCTTACTCTTTATTGTCCAACTAGAGGTGAATCTGACATGCACTGAAGAACAAGACATATAAGCGAACAATATTGTTAGTGAATTGGTTGATGGTGACTAGCAGTTGAATCTGGAATAATGCGCGTTTCGTCTTATATGGGACTCGTCGTTTGTATGTGCCTGCATTCCCTAGTGACTGATGATTTTCCCACCGACGCTCAAACCCAGTGCCCATAGTTTCAAATGTCAAGGAGTTATCCACTTTACCAACTGGGCAACGACAGCCACCTCTTGTGGTACGGGTCATATTTATTATTTAATTCCACTTTAGATTTTCCCGTCGATTGACTGAACCGAAGTGCTTGGTCTCAAGTTGACATGTCGGCTTCTTGTGCAGATGCTTCGACGATGTCTGGGCACGTAACTAGAAGTTAATTGGTGGATGGTGACTAGCTTATACTTATACGTCATTATTAACATTAATTATAATGATAACAAAATAATGATAAGGTTTTTTTTATTTAAACTCTGATAATCTATCCAACTCACTTTTAGTATCACGTAGTTTTTTAGATTTGACCTAATTTATTTATTCACTTGTCTACATATACACATATCATCGTTATGAATGACGTTCAAAACATTTACCACATTATTATTATTATTGTTATTTGATCCACAAAATCACCGTCATTGGTTAAAATTTTTACATATAAATCTATGTAAATAAGAGTAAAGCCTGAAGAGGATCTAATTAAAAACAACAATATTGTTTTCAAGTTTTGGTTTTTGTAGTAGGGATTTAGTTTGATTCGTTGTTGGAGAATTTCATCATGAGCTGACATCACCTGTGACCAGTAGGCTGCAGCAGTTTGAAGGTGAAGCAGTAATTCATCGAAGAAGATATTGTGAATTGGTCGCGCTGTTTCATGAATCGGCAGAAGTTAAAATTCATGGACCATTGCATCGGGTCCCAGTGGCTGTTGAGTGGTCAACGAGCTCGCCTTGTAACCAGAAGGTCCTGGGTTCGAGCACCGAAGTGTGGGAGCATACTGATGAAGAGTCCCAAACTAGGACGAAACAGCTGTCCAGTACTCCTTACAGGTTTCCCAATGGTTCTCTAACTGACATCAGCTCATGATGAAGTCCTCCAACCAAATATTTATTACTTGGATTTTTTGTCCAATATTCAATGTGAAACCGAAATTCACGCGGGTAAAATTTTAAGTCCTTTTATCATTTTGCATATATATATATATATATATATATGCGTATATATATATATATATATATATATATATATATATATATACTTCACGTATAATTATGATACTAACTCCCATTTGGACAAGTGTAACAGTGTAACTTACATGGTGGCCTGCTTATATCACTGGGCTACTTGAATTTTCTATCCATCAAAATGCATCGTGTTTATTCGTTTTCATTTTGTTTTGATGAGCTAATTGCCACAATGAGTCACATTTGATATTTGCGCAGTATTTGAAGTACGTTTCCACATACGGCTGGAAATTTTTCGTAAGAAATGGAGGCAGAACATTGTGATGCAGTAATGGAGCAAGTCTCCCATGGAACAATTTTGCTTCGGATGGTATTGTTATATCAATTATTATATTATTTGAAAATCTGCACAAGGAGTAAATATGTTAGAATGAAACTCGCTGAAAATTCTGCATATTGTGTATAAATGCACTTTTCAAAATAAAGCTACTACAATTATTAGTTCTCTTATTAAAACATGAGTGAGGTATTTTATATTTCAATCAGCTCTACAATATTTGTTGCCTTTTAATGTATTCATCTATATACATTAGGAGGTGGGCAACAATGCATGTATCCGCCCACTTAAAACCTGGGTTACCAAAATCTTCCATCTCTTTATTTTGCATATATTTTCTCTCGTTCGGTTTGTTTTAATCGATCATGATATGACCTCTAATGGTATTATCTATTCTTGTGTCTATTTAAAATGCTTACAAGCTCCTGATTTGCAAGTTTCTACTAAACTCGAAGAATGGCCTGATTGTGGGTGACAACGTGTCTCAACAGGTCTCAAAATGTACTTCTGAACATCTTAAAATCGACTTTCAACTAGATATCATGGATTTCTTGAAGGAGATGAAGGAGATATATCATAATGGAATGGTTTGTACTTCAGCATAAAGACCATTGTGTCACAGGATGTAATGTCAATGAAGATATTGAACGAAGGGAAAATATCATGCAATTAAAACTCCTCTGAAAATTCTGTACATTATTTAAATATTATTATTATTGTTTTCCTTAATTCCTAGAGGAACATAGGGCTTCACCCGTGCGTCTCCATTGCGTTCGGTTCTCTGCTAGAGTCTTCACCTGGCTACAAGTCTGTCCACACGTTTTCATCTCCTCTTCACATCACCTCCTCCAAGTCACCCTCACCCTCGCACTGACGACCAACTCGCCGCTTCCCTTTCGGGTTCCACTCGAGTAATGGCTTGTCTTGTGATGTCACTTGATGGATTGTTTCTTCAGAGTATGGCCAGCCAATCCATCTCCATTTCTTCCTGCCTATTTGTTTCACAATCGGTTCCTGCTCGGTTGGTTCGCTCATTGCCAGAGATCTCTGTTGCTGATCTTTTCTGACCGGCCATGTGATCTTGAGTATTGAGCGGAGACAACTGTCAATGAAGGTCTGTAGTTTGTTTGAGATGCTCTTGATGACGCGCAGTGCAAGTCTCTGATCCGTATAGTGAGTAGCACTGACTTCACATTGGAGTTGAAAATCCGGATCTCCTTTTTCATGCGTCGGTGGCACAGTGGTTAGGACTCTCGCCGACCATGCACATGGTCCGGGGTTCGATCCCCTGCCGGCGCACACCCGATATCTATGGTAGGCCTGAATTTGGGCTAACCGATATCCATGCTGAAAATTCCATACTTGTACTGAAAATACGGTGTGGAATCAAGCTGTAAATGAAAAAAAAAGAAAAAAAAAATGCTGAATGCTGTTGACCTCCACACAGACTTGAGAGTAATGAAAGCTTGTCTTGTTTTTCCGATTCTTGCTTTGATATCCTCGTCAGTTCCGCCTGTAGTTGAAACGATACTTCCCATGTAGGTAAAGGAGGATGTTTCTTTCAGGCTCCTCCCATTTATGCTGATTGTTGTCTGTTGTTGTTGTTGTCGCTGTTGGTGGTGTTGCCCAGGAATCTTCATCACCTCTGTTTTCTCTGTGTTTACTTGGAGTCCTATCTTTGATGCTTCTTCTGTCAACTTGTTGCTTTTCGCTTGCATATCTTCCAGTTTGTGGGAAATCAGATATATATCATCGGCGAAGTTCAGATCCTCCAAGATTTTTGTGTGAGTCCATTTTATGCCTGTTTCCTCATTGCCGGCCACTGTCTGTCGCATTATCCAATCTACTGCAATCAGGAAAATCATTGGCGATGGTAGGCAGCCTTGTCTTACCCCTGTCCTCACTTCGAAGGATTCGATGAGTTTCCTGTTGTGGATTACTTGGCATGCAGCATTGTCGTACAGCTGTTGGATGAGATGTATAAATACTGCCCAGAATACAGGTATTATTGTTATTATTTTGTCTGTCGAAAATTAGAAGTGCCCATAGGTCACAACAATTTGCATAAAGTTTTCTCTGTAGATGAATTGTTGTGTGATTGATTCTGTTTTTGTTTTCAGTTGAGGATCTTGTCATTTTAATTTTTGTTCGAATGACCTAGTCCTCTAGATGACACTGGAAAAATACAGTGTGTATCTTTCTCTATCTGGGATTGGTTTCTCTTCTATCAATCAAATTTGAGTTAGCACTACAGGTCTGCATCGATTAAGCAGTTGAATGTATTCAAAACATTTCACTAATTTGAAAAGCTACGTTAACCAAAAGGGGCTGGTGACTAACATAGTCTTAGTACAGATAAGAAGGCTGGTCCCCATTTGTTTTTTAACTTTAACGCCCACGAGATATTGCGTTACACAACAGAAGGCATATAGGTGAAGTACAGTAGAGTAATTTACCCTTTCCTACTTTATGCCTTTGTGCTGAGTGAGCTTTCTCAAAAGTGGAAGATATCAAAAACCTACGACCATAAGTGTGTGTTTTCATCAAGTCACTCATGATATGTGGAATAAAGTAGTTAGTAAGTGTGTTAAGAAGAACAAGCTTCTTTGTTAGCTGTGAAGTCATGATTTATGCATGTACTGACATGATGACCTTATTGGACAGTTTTAATTCGTTTATTTATAGATCAATTTCCTGAGGTCATATTGTAATAGCAGAAGGCAAGACACGGAAGCAAACGTATATTTTCAGGTGATATATATATAGTTTTATATTCGTTAACCAGTCACTGAGTGTGTGATTTCGGTTTACACTAAACGACATGAAATAGTTTGTTCAAATACATATAGTATTCTGTTGCTAGTGTAGTATTGAACTGTGGAAATATGTGGGAATAATGCACGCAGCGCGACTGCTGATCAATCATTCGAACCTTAGCTGAATTCTTTCTTATGTTCCGATAATCTCACTACACCTAATCTACTAGTTTGACCTATGTAGTTGACCCAACTCACAGTCATTGCAAGGTATTTTGTAAATAATATTGTTTTGTTTAATTGGGTCAGCCAGATACTTTAGCCGACAGAGCTTGTCTCTGAGTGGGTTGTTTGTAGGTTTGAATGCCACCCTAATTCCTGCTTTATTCGCAGTCCTACCACGTAGGACCTCAGATGTCCCCTCCTTATGTGGTATTGTAACGACAGAGGACAAGGGCCAGGCAACAAAACGTTTCTCGAGGAAATCAAGAGACATTTATAGTTATATGTACATTATTATTAGCAGAGAAACAGCGTCTTCTGATTGGTCGTTTTCTCGCTGAAAGTTATTCTGTCATCTCTTTGTGCCCGTTTCTTTGAAGGTCAGACCATATATCTGTGAATCGTATCCGCCCACGCAGCTGCTGTGATTGATTGTTGAGTTAGTCTTTGTTCTTGTTTCTTCTCATAACCAAGATATAAGACGTAAACACTGACGTAAATTGCTGTCCACCAATTTTGGCTAGCAGACAGCTCTCACCACAGTATAACTGTAAATGCCTTATATTCTCTCTTATTTATGTTATCATTATTAGTTTCACCATTATTTTTATTTTGTCCTTTTCTGATCATTCTAAGGAATTTTATAGGATAGTTATTTACCACCAACACTTCTTCTATCTGTTTCATTTCATAATTTAGGTCTTGTTTTGTATTATTTAGTGCTGTTGGTCGGTTTGTTAGACACTTAACTAAGTCAGCCTTTACATACGACGAACGGATGAGATGAATTAAAGTCTAAATATGTATTAGCAGAATGCGTTGGCTTTTTATAAACGCTAGTCTGCAGTCTACCTTCTTCTGTTCGTTTTTATTTTACAATCCAAAATCATAGCTAATTCTCCTTGTCTACTTTCCGATTCAAATGTGAATTTTATTCCCTCTACTAGTGAGTTTATATGTGTCAAGAATCTAGAGAGAGATATGTTCGGTTTTTTAACACTGTGAAAGTGTCATCCACATATCTCCACCACATTTTTGGAGTGGGTGTAAGATCAATTCAATTCCCATCCTTGAATCAATTCAACCTGTCCCGGATCAGCCTAGCGTTGTTGCAACCCGATTATCCATGCCTAACGTGTCTATCCCACCTTGTTTAATGAACTGTGTGTGTAGTTTTACTTCGATCCATTTAGTCAGACAGTTGAACTCATGACCCAGTCAGAGTATTTTTGTGAACTGTTATTTTGCTGACCCATGTCTTATTTTGTACTATTCTGTCGAGTTTATCTTATTTATTGGTTGGTTAAGTAGCCAATTAAATTCTATCTTTGTGCCTATGCTCTGTCTATCTCTTACTTGGGTTCATTCTTCTAGTGACTGCTTACCTGAACGGTCGTGTCTGATTCCGGCTAGTTCGCAATTTTGGCTTTAACGTTATTCCGCTCTGATAGCGGTACCTTGCCTTCTGTTAAGCGTTGTGCTTTGTACTCTTGAAAGGTTTGTTGTATATATAAGTACTTCCTACCAATTACTCCTTGTGATCGTGAAAAATTATGTTCAAATCTTTAATGTAATGTAATTCATATTTGTCATCGTTCAGGTTATAACCAGTTGAGAAGAATCCTCGAAATAATAAAAGATGAGCTCATATTATCCTGGTACAATTGTTGTTCTTGCTTTGTTCAAGTTTATTAATGTGAAGAATTGTATGAAATTATTGATTTGTTTATTAACAGTACCGTAGAAACAGTGACTGGCTTCTTGTTTGTTCTGGACCGGGATAGCCTTTATCTACGCGTGACTTAATTTCAAGCGATATTGCGCTTACAGTGGGATTTAAGGTATTTAGATCAGTATTTTTCCAGCTGTCCATAAAGATATCTGCTACGATAGGGGATATTGGTGATACATCACTTCGCTACACCATCCTTTTTTTTATATATTTCACCCTGGAATTTAAAGACAGTAGATGTGCGGCAGCTTGTCTATAATATTTATATCATCCAAAGTTGAAAAATAAAATACAATAACATCTCATCCTGGTTCTAAACTTCATTTGATCTTAGTTTGGCATGATTATTCACTATACTAGGTTTATTGTGGTAGTCGTCCTACGCAAGTTGTACATATTGTAACACGGAATAATTGTTTGGAAAATGTCTTCTGAGCCATTTAATTGCAATGTTTAGACGTTTCAACGAACTTTGTAATTAGAATCCCTTTGTCTCCTAAAGTGTATATCGCTATTCTGATATTTGTATATCACCTATTGATCTGATCCTTATAATTTGTCTTTGTCCCTGTTTTGATCTTTAATTATGTGCTTCTCTTTGTGTTTGGGTGCAAATTGACAATTTTTTAAACGATATGAGTTTGTTTGAGTGAAGTCAAAGTCATTCTGACTTAAGACTGGCTGCAAGAAATGTTAGTGTATGATTCTTGTGGACAGAGTTATTGATCCCACCTTTTTAGAAGTATTCCCTTTGGTTGTAAGGGCTCGTTTTGTACTTAGACTTGATTGCATAGTTCCCTAACGGCGCTGTTGAGGCAATTCCGATGTTAATATTTGTTGAATAAAACCGCACATTATTGAGGAATAATAGTCTTTTTGTTATCTTTGAAGAGATTCGTATTTGCGCGTGTGCGTCGGTGGCACAGTGGTTAGGACTCTTGCCGACCATGCACATGGTCCGGGGTTCGATCACCTGCCGACGCACCCCTGATAACTATGGACGGCCTGCGAAATTTTGGGCTACCGACATCACGTGCTGAAAATTCCATACCAGTACCAAAAAATACGGTGTGGAATCAAGCCGTAATGAAAATCAAAAATAAAATAAAATTCGAACAGCTAGCTGTACAGTAAGTAGGATGCAGACATCTGTTTCCTGAGCTTATTTCTCTCAATAATGATTATCCTATTACCTTTCTTATCCAAACTTCCTGTTAATTTTACGAATTTTAATCTCTAATTGTGTTTTTTTATCTGAACTCCCTGTCTATTTTGTTGTCAGTACTAGGTTTTCAATCCCTAATTGCACGAAAAAGTCAGTTTTCTCAGTAGCTATAATCCTATTACGTTTTCATCCCTATCTTCTCGCTTATTTTGTTATTATTATTATATTCTAATCCCTATTTGTACATTTGTTAACTTGACCTTCGACTGGAAAGGATTTAGGAGTTTCTCACCCATTTGCCGCATAAATACACAAATGTACAGCCTAGTTGATGACTTCATCGAAAACAAAAACAAAAAAAATTATCTTCACTGCAACCGTCTTTTTAATTTATGGAATCATTGAAATCCTACTCCATTCAGACGATTCTGTTTTAGTAAATAGTACTTCCGCCTTAATGGTAGGTACAGTGCTCACTAACCTAGTGCCAGGTCCGGAATCTAATCCCAGCAGATGCACTTCTGAGCCTCAGCAAGTTTACTGTCTCATAATAAGTCTCGAAGGGAGGGGAAGGTTAGCCGTAAGACTAGCAAATAAAAGGAAACACTAGTGCTTCAAAGATTAAAGTTTTATTATGTAATTCAGTTTCGACTTTCGCATTCATTGATTGAACCGAAGTGCTCGACCTCTGTAGACATGTTGGCTCTTAGTGTGAATGCTTCGCCGATGTCTGAGGATTTAACCGGAAGTAATTTAGTGAATAGTAGTGACTAGCAGTGGAATCCAGACTGTATATTTCATCCTCGAAAGCTGGATGCACATGCAAAATAGGCCGGATATTTCTTCTACGGGAAAGTCAAAATTGATTTGAATAGAGGTGGCTTTTGTGGCCCAAATGGTCTAGTGGATAACACTTTGGCGTTTGAAACTATAAGTACTGGGTTCAAGCCTCAGTAGGAAAACTATCACTCACTAACTGGAGAATGCAGGTACATTCAGATGACGAGTCCCATTTAAGAAGAAGTGTGCATCCTGGATTTCACTGCTAGTCAACATCCAAAAAAACTGATTAAGGTATTGGCTCCCAGGGAAGGGATTTAATTGATTGTGAGCTAGCATCGGCTAGAGAACCAGCTGTTTCGTCCTAGACTGGGACTCTTCGACAGTGCGCACCCACACTGCGGGGTTCGAACCCAGAACCTTCTGGTTACAAGGCGAGCTGGCTCGTTGACCATTCAGCAACCACTGGGACCCGATTCAATGGCCAGTCCGTGAATTCCAACTTCTGCCAGTTGACGACATAGCGCAACCACTTCAGTAATGTCTTCTTTGATGAGTAACTAACTGTTCTCACCTTCGACCTGCTGTACTCTACTGGTCACGACTTCCCACTTGAACCTCACGTAACAACTACCTAGCTGAATAAGGCCAGTCGCTAGTGTGAGCATCTCATTGATATTCAAGTATTCGTTTGCAGGGATTTGATATATCGGTTACAGGATTCAGGTTCTCCGACCGATGTCAGCTCATTAATGAAATCTTGTAACCAAATTAATTGAAGCCTTATGTTTCACTTAGAAATCAAAGAATGACAACAACAACAAAATGAATCAAGTTTTTTTTATAGTTTTTAAAAAAAGAAAAAAATTCATTCACAATGAAGAAAAAGACAGACCAATGAAAGATAGACATTAAAAATTGTCAAAATAAACAACAGTTAGTTGTCTGTTGTTGATTTTCCAAAGAGAAAGAGAAGTACAAAGAATCACATAATAACAGACTTCCCATATCTACACTACAATGATGATTACAAATAGAAATGAACACTTGTAGTAAAGTAGAAAAGGAAACACGCCTATGTGTCGGTAGGCTAGTAAATAGGTAGGTAGATAGATGCGTATATGCGTGTTTGTATGTGTGTGTATACACTTCCTCTTGACTTCGTGTCTATGTCATGGATGGATGCATGGATGTATCAGTAGACATTCATTGGGGGAGGGGGGGGGGGAATACATTGAACATTAAGAATAAGGTTAGTAAAACAGAAATGATATTAGCCAACAAGACAACAAACACACACACGCACAAATATACGCACACATACGTACACACAACTAAGGAAACAACATAAACAGTAGAAATAAATGTTAACAATAAGCAAGAGTAATGTCGCTTAAAGTATATATATATATATATATATATATATATATATATATATGTCATAGGAGAAATGCGTACAAGTTGAAATCAGCAGTTAGACATCTTATAATTAAGATAAAAGCATCAGTAACGTTAGTAATTAATTAACCAATCACATTTTAATAAAATAGATACATAAACTGACCGGTTGAATAAGGTTATTTCTTATGCTTCAGTATTATTATTATTGTTATAATGATTAATGGTACCTAGATAATTTCGAGATTTCCTTTAGCTGAGCACTAGTCATGTGAAATTATTATTAATATTATTGTTAGTATTATTATGAGATATAAAGAAATTAAAATTGAAATAAAATTACATATACAATATTATCATGAATGAATCATGCCCATGCATACTCTCTTATGGATGATAATTAACACATTTTCTTTCCTTCTTTCTTTCTTTTTCTCTCTCTCTCTTTCATGTTTCATCTTCATAATTGATGTGGTACATCTACTGGTTGCCAACTGGAAATGTCTGATTTGAATAAAACTTTTTGTGGTAGAAGGCTAAGTCTGTTTTGAAAAGATGAAGAAAGAGGGGAGGGGGGGTTGGGTAAAGTGAAGGGGAATATTATGAAACATAAAAAAAACGACACAAATGTTATGCAATCTTATTTTGTATTTATACAAGCAAGAAATGCTTCCCTGTTAAGGCTAAGCTATAATACTGGTGAAAGTCGTGTCAATAGAATCATCTAATTCATGTATAAATACGCATGGTTTTTACAAGAGTTATTATTTGTAACAAGATATCTAAGGGAATTAAAATGTTTTCATCATGAGCTGACATTGCTTAGAGAATCACAGGAAAACCACCTGGGAGTACTGGACGGCTGTTTCACCGAAGACATTGGCTAGCGGTTGCGCTATATCGTGAATTGGCAGAAGTAAGAATTCATAGGCTTGTCATTGGATCGGGTCTCAGTGGCTGCTGAATGATCTATGAGCCAGCTCGCCTTGTAACTAGAAGGTCCTGGGTTCGAACACCTCAGTGTGGGTGCGTACTGCTGAAGAGTCCCAAACAAGGCTAATGGAACAGCTGTCCAGTACTCCCAGGTTTTCCAATGGTTCTCTAATCAATGTCAGCTCATGATGAAATCCTGTACCCAATCAACCAAATCCCTACAAACCAATACTTAAAAAATGTTTTCAATTGGATCTAATAAGCCTTAACTCTACTATACGTAACTTTACGAATAAATAATATTAAGTGTGTTGATTTGCAGGGCTTTGATTGGTTACAGGGGTTGACTACGAGTTGACACCAGTTATAGAAACATTGGAAAATTAGGAAATACTGTTGGACAACTGTTTTGTCTTCAGCCATACGCAGCCAACGGGGTTTAAACTCATGACCTTCCAGTTAAAAGGTGGTTACAATAGTCCATGTATTCCGACTTCTGCCAATTTGCGGTGTTGGGAGAAGTTAGAATTCATGGGTTATTGGTTAGGGTCCTAGTGGTTGAATGGTCTACGAGCTTGCCTTGTAACTGGCAGGTTTTGGGTTTGGACGCAAGTGAGTAAGTGCTGCTGATGAGCCCCAAAATAGGATTAAACAACTATCCAGTACTCCCTGAAGGTTTCCCAGTGCTTCTCTAACTGATACCAACTCGTGACCAAACTTGTAAAATGAATACTAGACAGTTTATCCAACGTGTAAAAACAATCGCGTTCACTGTTTTTCATTCATTGGGATATACAAAAACTGTTATAATAATAAATATCATATCTTACCCACCCAATACCCAAATATGTTCAAACTCATAAAACTGAACTTCGATTGAACATATATGTTACTAAACATCTTCCATTAAGGTTTGCTAAAGGTCACGCAAAAACTATCCGTAGATCCCTCCATCTTGTCACATATAATGGAAAACAATGAAAGCATTCAACATGAGACTCATCGAATCCCACTGAATCTTTCCAATGGACTTCTCTTCGTTTACGTTGACTACACATATAGCTGGGGTGATAGGTATTCGAACAATTAAGCCTAAATTATGCGCTAAAAAGAAGTTCGTACAGTCAGTACCCCACCCCCTTGGCGATTTAAAACTTGAACAACTCATAACGTCACTACCACCCCTTACTTATTTTTTTTTCAACCCCTCTATTATCATCCCTCAGTCTTATCACATCTTCATTAAAAACTTATTTTATTTGCTTCCCTTACAACGTAGCATTACTCAGTCGGTTTATTTGTTTTTCTTAACCTTCATCGACTCCGACGTCTATCTGAACATTTGTTTATTTAATCACGCTGGTTTTCGTTATTCTTGTTATCACAGATCGCCTCACTTTTCATCCCTATTATTGATAGAATCGTTAATATTATTATTGCTGTTATTACTGTTATGACTAATTGTACAATTTATATGCACAATCTTATTTTCCTTTAAAGTTATTGGTATTAGAGTTAAGTCTATTTTTGATTCATTGACATTCCCAGTGGAACATTAGACTTCAAGCTAGAGCTTTGAAGTTTCGGTAGCAGTGGGGATGGGGTTGCTAGCCTCATTTCCAACCTTCCTTCTTTTTACCAGTCTTATTACTACTGACTTAACGAGGTAAAGGAGTGCTTCGTTGGCCCGGGATCGAACCCCAAACCACGTGCGGCGTGGTTGGCGAGCATTCTACCACTGTGCCATCGATGCATCTGTTAAGTCTGATGAGATCTAATTGGGAAAAAATTTTGTTCACTTAAATGTGTTGTTCTAAATTCTATATTGGATAGGTTCACTTGATATAACACACAGTGAGATACAGTTTTAATAACTGAAAGACGTTTCGAGAACAATTCTCTGCTCACATTCATGTCAGTGTATTCAGATGACTTCATAACTTGCATATATCCAGCATAGTCTGTGAGTCAATTAGACTGCACATGTTTAATATGTTGATACGATGAACAAAGATTCAGTGATGAACCTCTCACTCTCCTCTACCTAATTATATGGCGGCCTGTTGGAACCACTAGGCTATCTGAATTTCCATCCGAAACAAGGCATCTTATTTTCTTTAGTTCTTGTTGTTATAATCGTTCAGTTATATTTGTGTCGGCGGCAAATGTACTCATACACCTTTGTAATTTGTTTGCAACCTACTGCTACTCAATTCTGGAGGATCAACGGAAAATACCATGAACGGTTATTTTAGTTTTTAGATCTAAAACCACTGAGTCACATAATGTACCGGAGATGTCTGTTCTGCTTGAAACTTCTGGATTGAAAGATAATATTACGTAATAAACTACGCTGAAAATTATGCATCCTGTACAAACTTATTTTGCAAAATAAAGCCATTATTATTATCATTATCAAAAGTTGACTTGTAGGGATTAGATTTGTTTCTCCAGTTTGACCACTAATTGATATCAGTTAGAGAACCATTGAAAGCCAACTGAGAGTACTGAACAGCTGTTTCATCCTAGTTTTGGGAAATATCAACAGTGCGCACCCACTTGAGTTCGAACCCAGGACATATTGGTCACAAGGCGAGCTCGTATACCATTCAGTCACTGCGACCCAATTCAATGGCCAGGCAGTGCATGAATTCTGACTTCTGTCAATTCGTGATTTAGCCCGACCACCACCAACCAATGTCATCGGCGGGATATCCATCCTCACACTTGACTGGATGGATTTCACTGGTCACCACTTCTCACTGGAACTCAAGGAAACTATGTCCTGTAGCAAGTCACCAGCGAACATCAGATTAATTTTCTACAGTTGGTTTGTAAGGATTAGACCTGTCTTTCCAGTTTGACCACGGATTGATATCAGTTAGAGAAACATTGAGAACTAGAGAGTACTGGACAGCTGCTGTTTCATCCTAGTCTGGGGAATCATCGGCAGTCGGCCGATTTTTATTCCATCTCACCCGATTATGTGAAGACGATTCATATTCTTGTTTTTTTTAAGTTAACATCCCCGATATAAATTATTTTTAGGCCTACTGTTTTCTCTTCTTATGAATGTGTATTGTGAGATCACAGAACAGTTGATATACCGTTCAACATCAAGACTATTTCAAGTTTGATCAGGGACTGTTGTTATTGTGAGAACCACTGAAAACCAGCTAAGAGTACTCGACAGCTGTTTCGCCCTAGTTTGAGACTCGTCAATGGTTTCCTAACTGACACCAATCCGTAATCAAACTTCAAAATTCTAGTAAGAAGGTGTCACCATTAGAGTCCACCCGACTGGGCATGAGGACAAATACTTGCCGATGACATTGGCTGATGGCCACACTGAAATCACGAATTAGTAGAAGTTGGTATACACTGACTAACCATTGGATCGGGTCCCAGTAGCTAAATTGTATTGCGGGTTTGCCTTGTAACCGGAAAATTATTGACTCAAATCCCAGTGGGTGAGTATTACTGACGAGTCTCAAACTGGGACGAAACCGATGTTAAGAACTTATAGCTGGTTTTCAATGGTTCTCTGGCTGATATCAATCTGTTTTCAAACTTGACAATAATTAACTACAAAACAATACTGACAGACATGAATAATTTATTGAGGCAGCCATTGGACTCACCTGTTCAATAGTAACCAGACTACAGAGCCTGTTGTATTCCATAAGACAATAGCACTGACGTAAATAAATATACAAAATAAAAAATGACCTAAATAATCACGAGCAGTTGATAACCAATTCTCAGATTGTATTACAACTTCAGCAAAGTACAATGAAGCATTATATCTAGAAGAAGGAAAGGATAAGAAATATATTTAAAAAAAAAATTAATGTTGAAAAATAAATGTTGATACAATTAATGACAAGAATAGAAAGTACACGTGTTACTATGGTGATAGGAAATGTATACATTACATTTCTCTGGGTTTTTTTTGTTTTTTTTCCTACACTAGTGTATACAATAGACTGGATAAATCTTTGAAAAAAAAAAGTATATATGTGCATAGTTTGTAAATACATTGAGATGAATAAACCACAAACAGGCTTTCACTATAAATAATGAAGAGAAAAAGGTCGTTAGTCTTCATCGACTCTGAAAACGCCTTCGACAGCTCTGACGACGAAGTAATTTGGAAACTACTTCAACACTATGGAGTGCCTCAAATCTTTATCAACCTCATTCAACAGCTCGCTATATGACAATGTCATATGTCAGGTGACTGACAACTGAAAACTCAGTGAGGCGTTTGACATGAAGAAGACAAGAGTAAGACAAGGCTACCTGCCTATTATCGTGGCATAGCGGTTAGGACACTCGCCGACCATGCACATGGTCCGGGGTTCGATCCCCGGCCGATGACGCACTCCTTTAACTCGCTAAGCCAGAAATAATGCTGGTGAAGAGGAAAGGTTGGGCATGAGGCTAACAACCCCATCCTGTAAAAATAAACACTGCTACAGAAACTTCAAGTCACTAGCTTGAAGCCCTATGTTCCACTGGGGAACGTGAAGGAAAAAATAATATATATAATACCTGCCTATTATTACCGATGATATTCCTAACTGTCGTGGACTGGATTATACGTCATACTGTCGACAGGGAGTGTGAGAAGACAGGAATACGTTGGATCACCGATAAGAAGACTCTAGAAAATATAGACTTCGTCGTGAGTGATTTGCGTCTCATTTCACACAGACTCGAAAAACTACAGGCGAAAACAAACAATTTGACAGAAGAAGCAGGTAACGAAGTTTCAGGTGTGAGGCGGAGGGGTGGGTGGGGAATAAGACGTTAAAGATCATCAAAACAAGTAACCAGTAGATGTAGAGCAATAAGATACTTAAATTTTGAAGGAGGGATGAAAATCATTATTTATAATTATAAATAATATGCGCTTATCTTCTCGCCTCCCCCTACAACTAAAATTGATAATTCTTCAGGATTAAGATAATCACATGATTAGTACGATTCTGATGTAAAAGCTACATATGAGTGTAGAGCCGATGGTGATGAGGAACTCTGAAATCAGTTTGGAAATCTTCTGTATTCAAACAGGTTACTGTAAACTTTCAAGCTATAATCAAAAAAATAAACACCAGTGCTGCTGAAACTTTAAGCCTCTAGCTTGAATTCCGCTATGTCCCACTGGGAACGTAAAGGAATGATAAACAGAAAGTATAGAAGGCTGAAATTGACTCTGCTAACTGCATTGGACGTTACGATAACTTATATTCTAATGAGATTTTATTATAATCTGTTGTAACAACTAAGGCTTGTTTGCTAAATAAATGGTCTCGTTAATTGATCTGCACTGGCACATTTTATACTCTTGTTCCCATTTATGAATTCGACAAAAGCGAAGACAACAATTTGTACAGGAATAAGGTAGTACCACCATCACTGATTTCGTTGGCTTCTCATCATCTGCAACACAACCTAAACGAATTATTCAGTTCATGTAAAGAACAATTTAAACATACCTTGAAATGTTACACAATGTTAGTTGACAGGAGACTTCAAACTTAATAAGCAGTAGTCAGAAATTGCACTTATATAGTTTTTTTTTTACCAAGAGAGTTCAAGTTTAAACAAAAATAAAGTCTTGCAAACCACGACAAAGGAGTTACGTAATAGAGAGAAGGGGTGGGTAAGATGATGGGTAACTAATAAAATGAGTAGAAATTTAGTGAGTTCAACTCAAATCAAAGCAAAAAGGGAGAAATGAAGTTATACTATATCAACCGAAAGAGGAGGGTGAGAGGTTAACGTCAAACATTACGTGGTCAAATGAAAGACATTTTATCAGGTTAAATGACATTATGTAATATTTGTAAAGCATATTTAAACTGTTTTGTACATAAACTTAATTAATTTCTTTGAGCTGTGTGCAGCTGATGAGAAGCCAACGAAATAAGTGATGATGGTACCACCTTATTCTGTATAAACTATTGTTCTTGCTTTATTCTAACACTTTTGTTATATAGTGTTGGACTCCGTTCGAATGCCTTAATGGTCTAAAAGCTTGCCTTGTAAAAATGATGGTGCTGGGTTCGATCCCCAGATGCGGTCATGGGTGGTCGAGAACGAGGAAGAAACACCTATTTAGCACTTCCTGGTTTTCAACAGTCCTCTAGTTGAAGTTATTTCGTGGTAGATCTTCAAATCAATGAAATCCCTGTAAACAAACATTTCAGTATAGAGTTGGTTAGAACTGAAGATGAATTATAAAAAATAAGCTATGGAACGGATAACTTACTACCTTTCACAGTTAGGCCCTCCTATATACAAAACGAAACCTGATCGTTTTGCTGAGCCACAGAATCCGCAGCATTTGCAGTCCTGAAGAGAATCCTTCTCGGAAATTGCTACCCAGAATGTTTCATCACAAAATCTTTGAAACCCAAATCACTGAAACCGCCCATACCTGAATCTACAATTCAGTGGAGACTCAAAGATAGAAATACTGAGAAACCGCCTGTCGCATTCACTGAAGAAAACCTTCTTCACTGCTGAACTCCAGCTAACATTCTGTATGAAACCAATGATTCACATGAACATGAAGGATAAGCTACCACTGTTGCCCAACCTCATCCATGTACACCTTCCAACTGACCTTCTCCTGTGGAGCTAGTTGAGTCGGCCGTACCCAGAGTTCGCTATCCCAAAGTATCATCGAACACTTACCCTCATAGTTTTATAAAGGAGAGAAAAGGTCCCTCGCCGAAGCTGTGTTCTGGAACACACGTTCGCTTCGGAACATCAAGCAACCCCACAAAGCAACTTCAAAGTCATTTACAGAATTCGTGGAAATCTCGCTAAAAGAGTACAAATCAAACTTCTCCAAACCGCAGAAGCAATGGCGATTCACAAGTTAAAACCTGAACTCTGTATACAAAAGAAGTTTGTTCAATCATTGAATCTACAATGCACCTGACCTATCTTCACCTCAAGTGCGCAATTTTTGTTTTGTCTTTTTCTTGATTGTTTGCTTCTTAATTAATATTACTATTATTCCCTTGAGTTCCGACTGGGACATAGGGCTTCAACAACACATCTCCACTTTGTCCTATCTTCTGCCGTCCTGTTTAGCTTGGACCATGGTTGCCCACTTCTTCCTCACACGATTTCCCCCATGTCACCCTAACAATGACGACCCAATCGTCGCTTCCCATTGGGATTCCACTCGAGGGCCTGGTGCGCGATGTCATTCGACGACCTCCTCAATGTATGCTTGATCCATGTCCATTTTCTCCTGCATATTTGTTGAGCAATCGCCTCTTGGCTAGTTTGTTCCCAGCCAGACAGAGTTTCTTGTTACTGATTCTTTCTGGCAATTTGATCTTCAATACAGAGTCAGTGAATGCAGCTGTTGATGAAAGTCTGCAACCTGTTGGAAATCCTTCTCGTGACACGCTGGCCAAGGTTCTGACCCGTATAGAAGAAGTGACTGACTGACTTCACATTTGTGTTGAAAATCCGAGTCTTGTTGCTTATGCTGTTGAGTGTAGCAGATTTACAAGCTGGTTTCAGGTTGATGAAGGCGTGCGTATCTTGTCATTCCGATTCTGACTTTGACATCTTCATCCGTTCCACCTGTAGTTAAAACGATGCTTCCTAGATAAGTGGAAGAAGTGACCTCTGTTAAATCTCTCTTGTTAATGATGATTGGTGACGGTTGTTGTCGCAGTCACCGTTGGTTGGTTATCTTCATCACCTCCGTCTCCACCTTCTCTATGTTCACCTGGAGTCTTGTCTTCACTTCCCGCCACTTCAGACAGTTTGTTGCTTGTCACCTGCAAGTCTACGAGTTTGTCTGACATTAGACATCAATCAACAACGCGCGAAATCCAGATCTTCTAGAGTCCTTCAATCGGTGGTGCAGCGTATTCCTGCCTTTTGACTCCCTGTGCACAGTCTGCTGCACAATTCAGTCGACCACAATTGAGAATATCATCGGTGATAATAGACAGTCCTATCTTACTCCTGTATGCACTTCGAACGTCTCACTGGGTTTCCCGTTGTGGATCTCCTGACACGTGGCATTGTCATATAGCTGTTGAATGAGATCGAAAAAGACTTGAGGTATGCTATAGTGTTGAAGTAGTTTCCAAATTACTTCTCGGTCAACGCCGTCTGTCGAAGGCCTTTTCGAAGTTGAGGTAGAGTTTGACTGCCATTCTATGCTTTGTTCGATGACGATGCGTAGAGTTGCAATTTGCTCAGTACATGATTTGCATTTTCTGAATCCAGCTTGTTTCGCGCAGAGTTCTGCATCCAGTGAGGTAGCCCTTCTTCCAGTCAGTAGGCACATTTCCTTCTTCCCAAACGTCTTGTAGTAATGGAGTGAGAACATCTGCCGCAGCCTCTGGGTTTGTTTTCAGTTCCTTGGAAGGAATTGTGTCCGGTTCTGCTGCCTTCCCGGCCGGTATTCAGTAGCTTGATTGCATTTAGGATTTCTTTTCTCACTAGAGGATTGGTGTACACTGGCAGTTCTGTGAACACTGTTGGTGGTATTTCTGGGCAAGTTGCAGGTGATGGTTGATCCAAGAGCTCTTTGTAGTGATGAGCCCATTGTTTTATTTGTTTCTCCTTCTTAGTAATCTGGTTTCCTTGAACATCTTTTATTGGTTTCATCATCTGGGTTGATCTTTTTCCGGATAGAGACCTGGTTATTTGATATGACGTCCTGAGATCTCCTTTTTCTGCAGCTTGTTCTGCTTCAGTTGCCAGCCAGTGTGTTGTGGAATTGTCTTTTGTCATTTTTGCTAACACTCTTCTTCACTTCTTAATTCATTGCAGTGTACATTGAACTCAGCTTCTCCTTCTGTTACCCATCTTTGCATTGAGTCATCATCTTTCCTTTCACCATTCTTCTCTCCTCAATTAGCTTCCAGGTATCCGTTGAGAGCCATTCCTTGTCGTGTCTTTTTTTTCTCCTTAGAACATTTGTACACGTTGCTTAACTGTATAATATTCCCCCCACCCCCTAACCCATATTAAATCTCTACCCCTTATTACTACTGTTATTAACTTGACTTTTGTTAAATTTTGACTTTAACTGAGCTCCATCAATTAGGTTACGTCACTCAATTTGCTTATTCAACCTTATTTTAGTTTTTAACCCATTAACGGGCGAAGTACAAGAATAGAGTCCCAGGATTGTAAATGTTCCAATGACCCTGAACGCATGCTAGTCACTGGTTGAGGAAGCTTACCATTATTCTAGCGCTAAAATGAACCCTGTTCATGAGCTCAGATGCAAATTCCATCCAGATCACATTTTCCAGTACTGCCTAGATAATGGATTGATAGGATGTACTCGGATATGCGGTTGTGGTGCTTCCATGGACCTCCAGTCGTATACTCAGGTCACTGATGGATATGTATTCAGATGTACAAAGGGGTTTATCGAGCTGATTCCAGATAGGAGTGCTGATGCACTCCTCCCTATTATTCAGTGTCTCGTCTTACCAGGCACCACCATACATACAGATGAATGGGCAGGATACAACCGATAATCGCAACTGGGTTATATACATCATCGAGTCAACCATTCCGATGACTTCGTCGACCCCAGGACCGGTACTCATACCAATTCAACAGAAGGCTTCTGGGTAAGACTGAAAAATAGAATCAGAGCGATCAACGGATCTCAAAACGAAGTTGTTTTCAGTCACTTAGATGAATACATGTACAGAAATTGGTTCAATTTAAAAACTGAAACCCCTCTACAAAATTGGGAGACATTTTTATCTCATATTAGAGAAAAATACCCCGTTTAATGTTTTTTATGCTTTTTTATGTAATTATACGTAAAATTTTACTCATAAATCGTCATTTTTCCTGATTGGTCGGCTCAAGGTCACTCGTGCGTTCGCATCCCTTGGGACTCTATTGTAGAACTTTGCCCATTAACGAATGCTTTCAACTATGCATGATATTAAAAAAAAGTTTTTTGGATTATAGCTTGACTCCACATAGTATTTTTGAATCAAGTATGGAATTTTCAGCATGTGATATCGGTAGCCCAAATTTTGTAGGCCAACGATTGATAACAGGTATGCGCCGACAGGGGATCGAACCCCGGACTATGTGCATGGTCGGCGTGAGTCCTAACCACTGTGCCACTGAAGAGTATAACTTTCACAAAAAAAGAAGAAAAAAAGAAAACATTTTAGCAGTAACATACTCTTTAAATAGTCTTGGAACAATCGGTTTCAATGGACAATAGGGAATGTCTAATCGACGTGCTTCAGCCATTTCTATATCTCGTTCAGACTGTGTCATTCGACAGTGTTTTGGTACAACAGCATCAGCAATATTATTCACAGTAAACGAAGATGATGCAGATGAAGAAGTTGATGATGACGATTTAGAAGAAGAAGACTTCCAATCTGAGGTTGATCTTTGCTGCTGTTGTTGTTGTTGTTCCTTATTTATCATATGAATAGGTAAATTTAATTTAGCCAATGCTGAATTACGGTTTAACTGTGCTAACATTTTTGTACGTAAATTTTGAGCAGCAGCCTATCAAAATAAATCAATAAAAAGAAAAAAGAGAGAATAGAAGAATAAAATGCTTGAGTTGAATCTTCATAATAATTAGCATTATATCAAGTAATAAAGCGAGTATTTATTATTATCTCATTCCTTTACGCTCCCAGCGGAACTTAGCGGAATTCAAGCTAGAGGCTTACAGTTTCAGCAGCACTGGTGTTTATTTTTACAGGATGGGGTTGCTTCCCCTCTTTTACCAGGTTTATTACTGGCTTAGAGAGGTAAAGGAGTGCCTCGGCGACTGGGAATCGAACCCTGAACCACCGCTGTGCCACCGACGCGCAACAAGGGAAGTAAGAATGTCATCAAAACCAACTAGTTATTACTGCTATGGACAGATACTTGAATTTATGTAAAAGAAATTGGTGAATATCATCTTGTCGGACTGTGAGTATCCTCTTTATACACACACACACACACACACAACGCTACTCTTGTATCTCTGCAGGTGGAAATAAAAGCAACCCTATAGAAGACTTTATCCTCAGATGACTAAGTACAAAACCTCTACGATACCTTATATGGGATGTATTTTATATGATGAGAAAATGTCTAATATTAATAATAATTTTTGCTTTATTCCAAAAATAGTACCAATGATACAGCAAGGAATTTTCAGCATACAGTACAATATTCCATCTAATTTACTCAAAACGACAAAAAAATAAACATTACATAATAATAGTAATAATGATAGCAAAACGTTGTTATAGCAGCTATGTAGTATTTACAGTATGCGATAAGGAGAAAAATATGCATAAAGTATAAAATTGTAGTAAAAATAGTAATAACAACTAAAATAAAATAGCTAAGTCATAATTAAACGATAGAAAGGGTGATACCGTAAAATTACAGAAAGATGAACAGTAAAAGGGTCGATTCACTTTGCTTATTACATAGTAACTTATATGTTTCACGTCTAACAGTGTCACTATCACATAAAATACGGGCTAAATAGGGTATTGTAGAATTTTTGTACTTAGTGGTGCGAGTATATAACTCCTTATATTGACTTCTCGTCCTACCTAATGAGATGCAAGGGGATAGATGTGAATAAAGGGGGTGCAGGGAGGTAAGACAAAACATTTTCTTAGAGATCAATAAAATGTGGGATGACCATGAAAGGTCAGAGGAAAGAACTAATCCGAGGTATTTAATGCTTGACTTGGTTTCAATTTCAGTGCCATCTCTGCTGCAAGCATCATGGGAACTAACTAGTTCATGTATGTCACATTGATGCTTGAAAGTAAAGTTAACTGCCTGAAATTTGGAAGGATTTAACATAAGACCATTTGACTTAGACCACTTGCTGATGTCCAACAGAAAGCTATTAAGTTTGGAGCAGTCAGACTTGGAAGTGATAGGTAGTGATACAGTCAGATGAAATAAGCATCTTACTGAGAAATAATAATAGTAATAGTGATCTGCTTTGTTCCAAAAACATTACTTATAATGCAGCATGGAATTTTCAGCATTCGTCACAATATTGCATCTAATTTACTCAAAATATAATTAAAATTAACCACAGGAGCGCCTCCGCATTTACAGTAGGAATCATGTCAGAAATATCCAAGTATAAAATGAGAATAATAACTATAATAATAATAATAACAGTGGGTTTGTTTCAAACAATATTGTCGATACAGTATGGAAATTTTACTGTGTCACAGAGTACTGAATCAACTGTTCTCTTGATATAGCATGGTGAAGGGAAAACAGGAAAAATAATTATTATTACACAGCTTAAATGATGTTTACAGTCATGAAAAAAAATGATAGTACTATAAATACACTACGGTTAATAACAGTTAAACTTGTTGGTATAAGGATGGAGAAAACTGTGTATTTACTACTGGAAAAAAGGTCACTCAGTTAGTTTGTGACTGACACTATTTTCATCGCATATAATGCGTTCTAAAAAGGGTATCATGGAATTATTTTTATACTTAGACGTGCGCGAGTAAAATCTTTTGAAATGACTTCTTGTTTTGCCTGAGGAGGCCCAATGTGAAAGCCGCGGGTAAAGTGGATGCTGACAGTCTGACAAAATCCCTTTAGCAAATTCGTTGCATAAAATCACGTGCCTATCAATGACGATGTTAACAATATGGCCCAATGGGATGCTAGCACTCACCACCCTACTGACAGTCTTCAGACTTCTGCAAAGACTTCTGATGGGTGATATGAGCGCGAAACTGGGAGGAGACAATACAGGAAGAGAACTCACCATGGGTCGTGAGGCCCTCGGTGAAATGAACGACAACGGTGAACTCTTCTCAGAATTCTGCGCCTTCAATGATTTGGTGATTGGCGGCAGTGTGTTCAAACATAAGGATATACACAAGGTGACAAGGATTTCACCAGATGGACACACCAAAAACCAGATAGACTTCATTTCAATCTCAAGGAAGTGGAGACGAAGCCTACTGGACACTATACTGAAGATCAGATGGCCGGAAAGAATCACCAACAAAAAACTATGGGAACAAACAAAACAAGAACCAATCGCCCAGCAAATATGCAGGAGAAAGTGGAGATGGATCGGACACTCACTGAGGAGGCCACTGGGTGACATCGCGTGTCAGGCCAGTGCTCGAGTGGAACCCGAAAGGGAAGCGGCGAGTGGGACGTCCAAGGGTGACATGGAGGAGATCGTGTGATGAGGAACTGAAACAGTATGGATTGAAATGGATGCAGGTGAAAAGTACAGCAGAAGACAGAAACAAGTGGAGGCGTGCAGTTGAAGCTCTTTGTTCCACTAGGAACCCAAGGGAACAATAATAATAATAATATGGAGGTGTAAGTGGCACACTACACTGACACAGTTAATCATCCACAGAAGCATCGATGAACAGCTGTGAAATTCCAAAACTTGAAGTAGAGCAAATGACTGAAGCTTCAATCGATGTCTGTTTACAAGTTTGCGTAAAACCAAACACACTGTTATATTCAAGAGTTTATTCGTAAGGGTTTGATTTGTTTCAAGTTTGGTCACGGATAGATAACAATTAGAGAATCACTGGGAAACCAGCTGCGAGTACTGGACCATTCAGCACTTGTGGGACCTGATCCAATGGCCAGTTCATGAATTTCAACTTCTACCAATTTGTGACTTTGGTGCGAACATCAGCCAACGTCATTTGCGAGTATTCGTCCTCATACTCGATTTGGTGGAGTCTAATGGTGACGACTTCTCGCTAGAAGTCAAGGTACCTTTGTCCTGAAGTCAGTCACCCACTAGCAGCCACCGAATTAATTTTCAAGAGTTAATTTGTAGGGATAAGATTTGTTTGAAATCTGATCACGGGTTGATATTAGTTACAGAATCTGATACTCGCTAGTGACTCGTTATAGGACGAAGTTCTAAGGAGTTCTAGTTTGAAGTCATAATCAGTGGGCTTCCTCATATCAGCAGTGACGACAAATGCTCGCCGATGACATTGGCTAATGTTCACACTAAAATCACAAATTGGTAGAAGTTTGAATTCATGAACTGGTCATTGGATCAGGTCCCACAAGGGCTGAATGGTATACGAGTTCGCCTTGTAACCGATAAGTTCTGAGTTCAAACCTCGGCCGGGTGGGTACTGCTGAAGAGTCTTAAACTAGGATCAAACAACTGTCCAGTACTCCCAGCTAATTTCATCAATGTTTCTCTAACTGGTATCAATTGGTAATCAAAGCTAAACCACTGTAGTATATCAGACTGTTTGTAATTCAACTGTGAATTCTCTTTAGTTTACAAATATGCATAGAAAACAATAATTTTTTAAAAGTATGCCAAATAATTAAGAAAAAACAAATTATTCAAGGAAGTGTGTGAAATTTGTGTAAATATCATATAGGTAAGAAACCAACAAACAAACAACACAATCAAATATAGTTTACCGAAATAGAAAATCACTCTCACTTTAATTTGTATCAATACCATGTCTGTGTTTTTTTAATAAAGCACACAAGAAAGGCAATCAACCTGAACTGTGGAATTTAGTCTCTTTTATGTATAAGCCCAAAACAATTTCAGCTATAAGCAATCGATCTTTTGAGGTGAGCAATAGTTGCTTAATAGTAATATATTATATTTATTATTCCTAGTGGAACATAGGACTTCAACAGGATGTCTTCATTTCAGCCGGTTCTCTGCACTTCTTTTTACCTAGCTTCACGATTGTCCATAAGCTCTCATCACCTCCTCCTACTCACACGATCTCCTCCATGTCACCTTCATTCGAGGGTATAACCTAACATGTGACAGCACTTAACGGTCTCCTCAGGGTGTATCCTATTTATCTCCATTTCTTCTCGAATATTTATTGGGTAATAGGTTCTCGGTTGGTTTGTTACCAACCAGCCAGAGTTCCTTGATGCTTATCCTTTCTGGTATGACATCTGATGTTCAGTACCGAACCAGCCAAGCCAGCTGTTGATAAAACTCTGCAGTAGCCTGCTCGAAATGATTTAAGTGATGCTTTTAGAAGCACTAACTAACTTCACATTTGTGTTGAAAATCCGAATCTGCTTCTTTATTCTGAGGCTGAGTGCAGGGGATTTCCAAACTGGTATCAGGTTGATGAAGGCATATGTATCTTGTCTTTCCAATTCTGGCCAGCTTCAAAGTCTTCATCCACTTCGGCTGTCTGTGATTGAAACCGTGCTTCCTGGCCAAATAAGTGAAGCCAGTAACCTCATTCACATCTCTCTCATTAATGGTGATTAGTGACGGCTGTTGTTGCTATTGCTGTTGGTTGGTTACCTTCATCACCTCCATCCTCACCTTCTCTATGTTCACCTGGAGTCCTGTTTTCACTACCTGCCTTTTCAGTCAGTTTGTTGCTTGTTACCTGCAAGTCTACGAGTTTGTGTGACATTAAAAACTCAATCGTCCACGAGCGAAATCCAGATCTTCTAGAGTCTTCTAATCGGTGGTTCAGCGTATTCCTGTCTTCTCACTCCCTATGCACAGTCTGCTGCACAATTCAGTCCACCACAATTAGGAATATCATCGGTGATAACAGGCAAGCAGCTTTCTCTTACTGCAAACGCCTCACTGAGTTTCCCATTGAGGGTCGATCACCTGACACGTGTCATTGTCATATATCTCTGGAATGAGGATCCACCAAATTATTTCAAATGAATCCTCAGACATCGTCGAAGTATCCGTACTAGTGTATCTGACATGTGTCAACAGACGCTGAACATCTCGGTTCAGTCAATCAACGGGAAAATCAATATTGAAGTAAAAACAAACAACAACTGATGCATACTGCAGAACAGGTGGCCCTAATACGCCGGGTGGTCTAGTGGATAACACTTTGTAGTTTCAGACGATTGGTACTACGTTTGAGTCTCTTAATGGGAGATGCAGGTACATCTAGTTGATGAGTCCCAAATAGGACGAAATGCGACCACTTGTCACACCTGTCATCTGTTCTGGTTTCATTCAACACGTATGTAGCTGAAAATAAAACTATACATTAAAGTAATAAGCATCTTTTCAATAAAAATCAAATTTTTGTCAACGGACCACTAACACGACAAAACACAACAAAACAAGTGAGTTATTTCTGTTGTCTGCTTTATCATATCAATTTGTATACGCACTTTGAATGATTGACGTCAATACTACTTCAATTTTAAGCATAAACTAAAAGCATATCATGATATTCATTCAAGAAAATTTCTGTCTAGAAAAAAACAAAACAAAAAGTAAACACGACTGTAGCTAGTGAAAATTATATGTCCATTATTTTTCATGATTGATTCATGTTACTCATATACTACAGACCAGTGTATACAACTGGATTAGTAGTAGTAGTAGTTGTTGTTGTGTCTGAGATTCATATGCTCTTAGTTTATGAGGTGAGTATTACTCTGATTAACTGACTGACGCAATTATATTATATAACAACAGCAGAAATACTCTCTTGGAAAGTTTATGATAAAACCAATATTAGGATGTAATGTAAGTGTCGAATTTGGGCATTTTGTGGTAAAATGCCATTTCATAATAGATAAGTTTATTTCAAATATCATACGGTCGGTCGGTTTTCGACATAGAACTTTGCACATATGTGCGGCAGTTCAAGTCGCCACACTCCATGTAGCATACGAAGCAAGAGAAGAAAGTAGGAGAAATGCATATTACAGACAGTAAACAGAGGTGTGATACAAAGGAATAGTAATAACGAAGAACAAAACAGTTTCATTGGAAATCATGAGTCACAAGGAGTGGATGCATCTGCGCTAACCATTGAGAACGATTTTGAGCCATATCTCCAATTGTTTCCAACCATTGGTTTTTACCGTCCCGATGACCCCAACCAGTTAGGAAGTCTACACCTTCCTATGTGGCTTAGACTAACTGTTGTAGATTTCATTGACTGGTGCCATGTTTTCGTTTGACCACCGCTAGCTCTTTTCCAGCCTGACCCTATGTCAGCTAACATTGCCCGTCCGTCGAGGAAGGTGATGACTAGGCATACGTAACACATGTCCTAACCATCTCAATCGATGTAATTTCACAGTCTCGTCGACTGATTTCCCCTCCTTACCTAACACTCGATGCCTAACCTCAATATTGTTCACCTTATTATACCACTTCACGCGAGAGATAGAACGCAGACACCTATGATCGAAGACAGCTAATATTTTCATGTCTTCTGCTCTCAATGGCCAGGTCTCACAGCCATAAAGGAGGACGGAACGGACTGCTGAGCAGTACACACGCCCTTTGGTCGATAGTCGGATATCGCGTCTACGCCAGAGACGGCGTAAACTGACATATGCGAAACTAGCCCTCTGTATTCGTGCTGAGATTTCGTCAGAGATCAACCCGTTGGGGCTGATGGTACTTCCCAAGTATCATACAGTGAATGATGCAGTAATAATAATTGAATGACGTTTCGAGCTCATAATTATACCAGTTTAGTTACGTAATTTGTCTTGAATGTATTTTTTCTTTCTCTCTCTCTCTCTCTCACTTTATGTCCCTCTTCCCCTTGTTGTTGGTTGCCACTTTCCATATCTCCGGTATAGAAGTTGCGTATTTCCGATTGCGTGTCTGCTGTGTTGAATCGATAAACAAAGATTCAACGATTAGTATTCAAGTGTTGATTTGTACGGATTTGATTTGATTGGTTGCAGGATTTTATCATTGGCTGACGCCGGTTAGAGGACCATCAGAAAGCCTGCAAAGAGTACTGGACAGCTGTTTCGTCCGGTCAGTCTGATGCTTACTAGCAACTGGCCCTATTCCGGTAGGTAGTTATCTGAGTTCTGATAAGAAGTCGTTACCATTGGGGTAAGGCGCGTCGGGTGTAAGAACAGATAGAATCGGATCCCAGTGACTTAATGGTATACGAGCTCGCATTGTAGCCGAAAGGTCCTGGGTTTAAACACCGTTGATGGGTACTGCCGAGGAGTCCAAAACTAGGATAAAACAAATGTCCAGTACTCCCAAGTTTTCCAATGGTTCGCTAAGTGATATCAGCTAATAGTGAAATCCAGTAAGCATTTAGTGATTAACTTCTCTCTCCACCTAACTTTATTCCTTTTGAATACTTTCACCCTTTCCCACCCACGCTATTTTGTGATTATATGCAAGTGAATGTGGTGCAATGGCTGAGCTTTTTTCTGCATTATTTAACTCAGCCGGGTCAATTATCCTAGGTCTAGCTAAATTTTTGTAATCCAATAATCTAGTTGACCCCGATCTACTGATTTGACCTATATAATTGACCTCAAAGTCATTGGAGCATGGCATTTGGTAAATTATTACTATTTTTACTAATTGGATCTACTAAGTGCTTAAGCTGACAAAGTTTGTCTCTGAAAGATTTGATTGGCTTAAATGTCACTCTAATTCCAGCAGCCTCGTTGAGAAGCTTACGTAAGGTCTTTGATGTTCCTTCTTTATACGGCAGTACTACAGAGGCTTTGAATTCTATATTATTTTCATTATTTTCGTCACTTTTATTGCTAGTCTTAGCTTTTCTGTGGTTCTTCATATATATCTGAATAAATTTTTGTGGGTAGTTATTCACCAGTAGTATTTCCCTTATTTCTTTGATTTCGTTATTTAGATCTTCTGGCTTATTAGTTAGGCTGTTGGCTTGATTATACAGATATTTAACTAAACCTATCTTCCTTGACCGATTCTGGATGGGATGAATTAAAGTTTAAGTATTTATTAGAGTATATCGCTTCCCTATAAATGCTAGTGTCTAACCACCCAACATCTTGTTTTCGTTTTATTCTACAGTCTATCATGACAAATTCACCCTGTTCGTTTTGTAACTCAGAAGCGAATTGGATTCCGTCTACTGTTGAGTTTATATGTGTGGAAAAATGGAGGAGATTTGTAGCTCAGGTGATGGTGTTGATCTTGAATTAGTTGTGCTCTCTGAGCTAGATGATTTAACTGCGAAGCTTTCGTCGTCCAGCTAGACAACAGCTTCAATGCAGGTTTTAGCATAAAGTGGACTTATTTAAAATCTCTAGGAATGATGATGTAATTGTATCTCCTGGCAACCGCTGTCGTGATCGCTTGTCAGTTTACGTCTCTATTGATCAATTTTATTGACTTAGAATTCGAACTTTGTTGTCGTATGATTTACTTTTTATAAGCTGATAAATTCATATTATTATTATTTTCTTGAGCTTCGACTGGAACATACGGCTTCAATAACACATCTCCACATCGGTCTATTTTCTGCTGTCCTCTTCGGCTGACTAGCCACACGATTGACCATAATCTCTCATCTCCTCCTCATTCAGGTTTCACTCGAGCGATGGCCTGTTTTGCACGCGATATCATTCGACGACCTCCTCAGTGGCGTATGCCCGATCAATCTATCTCCACTTTCTCATACATATTTGTTGATCAATCACCTCTTGGTTGGCTTGTTTCCAGCCAGAGAGAGTTTCTTATTGCTGATTCTTTCTAGGCAGCTGGCTTTCCATTTCATTTCCATCTTCATTGTGGAGCCAGAGAAGGCAGCTGTTGATAAAGGTCTGGAACTTGTTGAAAATGCTTTTCGTGACATGTAGTACAGGTTTCTCACCCGTATAGAAGCTCTAACTGACTAACTAACTTCACATTTGCGTTGGAAATCCGAATCTGCTTCTTTATTCTGAGGATTTCCAAATTGGTCTCAGGTTTATGAAGGCGTGCGCATTTTGTCCTTCCGATTCTGACCAGCTTCAACGTCTTCATCCACTTCGACTGCATGTGATTGAAACCGTGCTTCCTGGCTAAATAAGTGAAGGAAGTAACCTCATTCAAGTCTTTCTCGTTGATGGTGATTGGTGCTGGTTGTTGTAGCGGTGGCTGTTTGTTGATTATCTTCATCACCTCCATCCCCACCTTCTCTATGTTCACCTGGAGTCCTGTTTTCACTGCCCGCCACTTCAGCCAGTCTGTTGCTTGTCACCTGCAAGTCTACGAGTTTGTCTGACATTAGACACCAATCAACAACGCGCGAAATGCAGATCTTCTAGAGTCTTCTAATCAGTGGTGCAGCGTATTCCTGTCTTTTTACTCTCTATGCATAGTCTGCTGCATAATCCAGTCTATAACAATTAGGAATATTAACGGCAAATTTTGGAAATTTGCTGACAAATTTGGTCTGTAATAATATGTTTATCTCTGGATGATTCACTTGAGTCCCAGGCCTCCAGGAATTCCCTGGCATTTTTGGTGTTTCCTCTACTTAAAATATGCCTACAATAACCCTTGTTGTTCATTACAACTTTCAGTATATTCGGGTGTTTGTAAAGCTCATTTAACAGTGGTGACAGGGAATTAAATGCAGTATAGATATACGTCACTGAAGGCCTGTAGTCGATTCGAAATGTAGGGAATGAATAATACGAATAAAAAATGGTAACAGTAATGCGATATTTTCGCTTACCTTATATGCAAGTAGTAAACGACACTGTTCTTGTTCAATATCATTTAACCAAAGTGTCCATTGATGCAGTAGAAATTGTGTCTCTCTTAATCTACGGCTTACTTCTGATTCTAAACTTGCTAATTCATATTGATTTAAACGTTGAGCAGAACGTGTTACATGTACATTGACAAGACGAGCATGTAAATGTACTGGTAGAACCTTTAAGAGAAGAACACACACACAACAAAAGAAACCGAAGAGAGAGAAACTGTTATATCAAGGCAGTTGTGATTCCCAGCTGCTTATTTATAGTTAATAATATTTATTAATTATTTATTTAAACGCAGAAAAAACTTGATACAATATGACACCAAGAAAGATGCGCCACACTTATGTTAGGGCTGAGATACTGCCCGGGCGCCCAGACCGAAGCGGGTGGTTTTCTTAGGGGACCACCCCCGAGCCTTTGACTTGGAGTCTAATCCGCAAGGCAGCGGAGCAGCGTCAGGAGCTGCGTTCCCATGGTTGCCGGTGACCCATATGGGTTCGTACGCCATTTGATCTGATTGAATTCTGGAGCCCATGTACCCCATGGTAACTGCTTTTAGTCTAACCGCTATCCAAACAACCTTCCTGACATGGTAGGACCTGCAGAGATATGAGTCCCAGCCAGTTTAGCTTGTTGGGTCACTGCGGCATTCAAGCCCGTCCACCACGGCAAGGTAGTAGTTGTCGGCCGGGATAGTTAATAATAATAACAATGGGCTTATAGTACTGAAATCAATGACATTGTTATTAATTTTATAATGACATTATATTGCTCGATGGTCACTGGCGATTGATTACGGGATATGGGTGCTTGTTGTCTGAATTTGTCTGCATTTCAGTAGTTTTCAGTCCCAAATCACTTTATTACAAGTTTAGTAGAACACTTGAAGATACGTTGCTGGGGTAGTTTGACCGAAATTAAGGAAAATTTTGAAATTCTTCCGGAAAGATAAACGTGGTCAGTGTGCAATCAGTTAACCAGTCCTACAGGGTACGAAGTACAGAGCCTGCGAATCACTGTCGAGTGTGTAAATGTGTAAAACTTGGGCACTGTGATAGTAAGTAATTCCATATTAGTTTGTTTATTAGATATATCACACAGCGAGGGAAACAGTATTATTTACTGGATGACGACGTTTCAAACACAATTTATAGTTCATAATCCTATCAGTTATAATCGCACGACTTCGAAACTTGAGTTTTACAGTTTTCTTTGTTCTCTCCTATTTGTCGTCATTGGGGTAGTAGAATTTTCCAGATATCCGACTGGACAGGTATTGAATCATTCCTATTACACGTATTTGCAATTGATTCGATGAACAAAGCTTCCGTTATCAATCTCTCCCTCCACCTGTTACATTAGATTTTAAAACTGTCATCTTATCGCATCCTATTATATGGTATATACACATTTAACTATGTATGTAGAGTATTCATTTGATAACATCTACCTAATATATGTGTAAAACGTGGGCACAGTGGTAGTAAGTAATTCCATATTATATATATATATATATATGTATATATATATATGTATATATATATATATATGTATATATATATATGTATATATATATATATATATTAGATATAGTAATAATAATAGCAGTAATATTAATGACGACATGCGTGCCAAACATGCTCAAGACAACCCCACCAATAAGGCATCTAAATCATCATTAGTAATTCCACACTAGGAAGGAACCTCGGAAACCTTACGCAGAATTCTTAAGACTGCATGAATTAAAGCGGTTGGCATTCAAAACTACCAACTGAATTAGAAACAAGCTCTGTCGGTTAAAGGGTCTTGTGGAATAGCCCATTAAACAAAACATCTATCAAAAGAGATGCTACATCCAGAGATATCATGGTTTTACCATTTATATTAATAACTTTAATTCTGTCTGCGAATCCAAATACATCTTTCATACTATAATTTACTAGCTTTATGGATCAGAGACTTGGTGCCGCGTTACGAAGGGCACTTCGAACGAACTACAGACCTTCATCAACAGCTATCTTGGCTCATTACTTCTTTCAAGATCAGATGGCCGGCCACAAAAGATCAACAACAGGGTGGGATCTCTGGGAGCGAACCAATTGTGCAACAAATATGCAGAAAGAAATGGAGTTAGGTGGATTGGCCATACTCTGAGAAAACAAACCATCAAGTGACATCGAACGCCAGACCGTCATTCGAGTGGAAGCCGAATGAGAAGCGGCGAGTTTGTCGTCAGTGGAGCAAGGTGAAAACGTTGGTGGAGAACCGAACGCAATTGAGACGTGCAGCTGAAGTCCTATGTTTTTTTAGGAACTAAAGGAAACAACAACAATAATAATAATCACTAGCTGTTCACGTTCTTTCTTCATTAAACAATCTTTTAAATATTCACTTTATTGAAAATTGAAAGACATGTATGTATAGCATTTCCTATTACATTTTAAAGTACCAGCAGTTGATGATGTCGCAGAAGATCGAATCAACTGCTTGTCAGACAGCACTGACTTAAAATATGAATCACTTAAAAAAATTAAAGAAGACTTACCAAATTATCATAATATCCCACATAGTCCAACATTTCCTGTGATAACAACCGATCCAAATGTGCCGAAGCTTGAGTAACAATGAGAAGAGCAAGCACACTGGCGCACAGTTTACGAATTGTACTTGGTTGCATAATCTGTTAACAGTAAAATCAATAAACTTAACATTTAGCAGTAAGTAAGTATTACAGTATGAGGTGTACAGGTCAAATAAAGCCAAAAAAAATATTTATAGTTAAGACGACGGTACCACCAAGTAACTCACAACACAAAGATTAGCGAAGCCTTTGAAGTGCAGACATAAATAAGTCAGTCATTCAAGGCCCCCTAAAGTCACTGATGATCTCCTTGATGGTGGTGGACTGCATCATTTAACAGACTGTGAGGAATGAGAAGATGGGTATCTGTTGGAACAACTAAAATACTCTAAAGAAAAATATAGACATCATGGATACTGAATGTCTAATGTCATACAAATTCGAAAATTTAGAAGTGAATATACCAACAAGCTGACAGAAGAGGCAGAGAAGATGGGACTTCAACTGAACTTAAAGAAGAAGAAGATGATGATGATGATGAAGGTACCCCACAACTAACAAGAACAACAAGCACCAATCACTAACAACGGCAGAAATCTAAGACAAGCCATTACTGTCACTTATCTAGGTACCATCATTTACAAATACAAGCGGAATAGATGGAGATGTCAAAGCCAGTTGCTATCGCTAAGACAAGACAGACCTTCAATATTCTTAAACCAATGTGGAAATATAGTCCACTAAGCATGAAGAACAAGATTAGGATCTGTATAGTTCAGAGACTTGACACGTATGTCAACAAAAGCATTCCCACCAGGGTGTAAACTGTCATCAGCAGTTACCTTCACTCCACACTGAAGGTCATATGGCCAGTCAGATAAGATAAGCAACAAGGGACTCTCACAGTACAGTGAACCAATCAAGGACCTATCACCCAACAAATATCCCGAAGGAAATGGAGATTGATCGAACACACGATGAGTAGACTGTTGAGTAACATCATACACCAAGGCATTGCTCTAATGGAACCCGAATGGGAAAAGACGAGTTGAGCATATGTCCAAGGGTGACATGAAGGAGATCACGTGAAGAGGAGATGAATGCTTGTAGACAATTGTGAAGCCAGCTAAAGGGTACTGTAGAGAACTGGACAAAATGAAGATGTAGTGTTGGAACCCTGTGTTTCACTTGTAACTTAATAGAATAATAATAATAATAATAATAATAATAATAATAATAATAATAGGTGATTGGAATAATGGTTTATTTTAACAGGTGGTCTGATTTTCGAGCAGTTTAAAATAATTATAATTACAACTTTCACTTCAAATACCATTCAAATTATCTGAACATATTGATTTTTATTATTTCACATTTGATCGGACGATATGATATTCCACTTTCACTCTGAGATGCCTACTCTCTTATGAATATAACCTTGACACTTATACGTCTAACCGGTGAAATAATTAATTCTAGGTGAAACAGAATTATATGCTACAAATCTACCTTCTTTTTTTCTCATTAAACTATTTTCTTTAAAATGTGTATTTTACATCTCTAAGAGATTAGATGTAGTGAAAGATAATCTGGCCATGCGTAAATAAACTTATTTTGGTTGTTCTTACTCAACCTACAAATTGAAACGTATCTTTGAAGAAGCGCTTGACCATTAGCCTTCTTACACAGGTGCTAAAAATTCCGCTAACCATCATGCTAAGAGATGATACTGTGATTTAGGTATGTAACTTACACCGTCTCTGGCGTAGGCATGACATCCGGCTATCAACCAAGGGACGTGTGTACTGCTCAGCAGTTCGATCCGTCCTTCTCTATGGCTCTGAAACATGGCCAATACGAGTTGAAGACATGAAAAGGTTGACTGTTTTTGGTCATAGATGTCTAGGATCTCTTTCTCGCGTTACGTGGTATAATAAGGTAAGTAATGTTGACGTTAGGCGTAGAGTGTTGGGCAAAGAGGGAAAATCAATCGAAGAGGCTATAAAGTTACACAGATTGAGATGGCTAGGTGACGTGCTGCGCACGCCTAACCATCGCCTCCCCCAACGGACGGGCATTACTAGGTGATATAGGTGCAGGTTGGTTGGGAAAGAGTAAGTGGTGGCCAAACAAAAACATGGCCTCATCAATCCATGAAATCCTTCTTTGACAGTTAAACTGAGGCAGGTAGGGAGGGAGATGCAGACTTCCGGGTTGGGGCCCTCGGGACTCTAAGAATCAATGGCTGGAGACAATAGGTGACATGGCTCAAAATCGTTGTCAATGGCTTACGCAGATGTATTCAGTCTCTGTAATCTTTCATATTCCTTTCTACCATTACTCATTCTGTGTCACTCTTATACTTATCTAAATTCTATTGATTCTCTTCTCTCATTTTCCTGTCTACCTTTGTGTGCTATTTGGAACGTGGCAACTCGTACTGCTGCACTTCGGTGCCAAGTTCTATGTTGAATCCAGCAGCAGCAATTTAGATATGTTTAAGATCTGACTCAGGGCTATAATCCTAAACATGTCCAGATCATCCTATCATTTCATAGCACTGTTGGTTAGCTGAAACGTCGGCACTTGTTGAAAAGTTGATGCTGAAGCACTTCTTGAAGGATATGTTTAAATTTGTGGATTCAATAAGTTCGGTGAATGTATTTGCGTTAACAGTGGTAGAACAAAAGGAAGGGCATACCTCCGATTTTCTGAGCATGTACCAAAAAGCCTACGTCTAAATGGAGCAAATGCTTTAAACAGTTCCATCGCCAGACATCTCCTTAACATGGGCGATGAGGTGAACGTCGAAAAGTCATTCAAAATTACCAATACGCAAAAGAGTTTAATTCTCCTTAAGTTTGCCTAGGCGGTCTCCATCAAGTGCCTGAAACCTGATTTATGTGTTCGGAAAGAAGCGGTTATCAGTCTTTCCTTGTCCTACCTGGCAACTGGATATTTTCACTCTCTTCCATCTGATTACGTAATGCCAGAAGTTACCATTTTCTATGATCATTATTGTTCAGAATAGTGTTTATATATATATATATATATATATATATATAATGCATATATTGATTGATTTTTGTTTAAAAATGAACTCTGTGCAAGTATGTTAAAATTGTTTCTGTAGATATACTAAATAATGACTTTGGTCTGCAAGCAACTGAGCTGATGAGAAGCCAACGAAATAAACAATGATGGTACCATTTGATTCTGTAAAAACTGTTGTTCTTGCTTTATTCAAACTATGGCTTCATTGAACGTATTCCCCCTATCCACTAGTATCCCCTTATTCAGTTGTATAAACCAATATTTTAAATTTAACAAATTACAATAGTAAAGGTTAGAATAACTGTTTTCAATTACTCACTATTTGAAATGCATGTTTGAAACCTTTACGAAGTTTACTTCGTTCCGCAAGTCGACGTCGAAGGCCTATAAAATTGGCAATTTGTAAAAAAAAACAATAACAGTTCAATATACCAAGTTTAGTTGTAATATATACAGACAAAAAGAGAAGAAAAATACTCCAGTCAAGCCAAGTATTATTATTATTGTTTCCTTCAATTTCTAGAGGAACATAGAGCTTCAGCCGTGCGTCTCCACTGCGTTCGGTTCTCTGCTAGAGTTTTCACCTGGCTCCAAGTCTGCCCACACGCTTTCATCTCCTCTTCACATGAACTCCTCTAAGTCGCCCTCGGACGGTCAACTCGCCGCTTCCCTTTCCGGTTCCACACGAGCAATGGCTTGTCTAGTGATGTCACTTGATGGTTTCCTCAGAGTATGGCCAGCCAGTCCATCTCCATTTCTTCCTGTCTATTTGTTTCACAATCGGTTCCTGCTGTGTTGGTTCGCTCCCAGAAATCCCTCTCTGTTGCTGATCTTTTCTGGTCGGCCATCTGATCTTGAGTATTGAGCGAAGACAACAGTTAATGAAGGTCTGTAGTTTGTTTGAGATGCTCTTTATGACACGCAGTGCAAGTCTCTGATCCGTATAGTGAGTAGCACTGACTTCACATTGGAGTTGAAAATCCGGATCTCATTTTTGATGTTGAGTGCTGTTGACCTCCACACAGACTTGAGAGTAGTGAAAGCTTGTCTTGCTTTCCCGATTCTTGCTTTGATATCCTCGTCAGTTCCGTCCGCCTGTAGTTGAAACGATGCTTCCCAGGTAGGTAAAAGAGGTTGTTTCTTTCAGGTCCCTTCCACTTATGCTGATTGTTGTCTGTTGTTGTTATGAAGACCTAGTATTACTGCCTAAACGTTTTAGTTGTTATAAATCCTGTGAATTTACTAATCAACTAGGCTCTATCGATCTAAAAATACTTTGATTGAACACTTCATCATAGATATGCTAATGGAAGTATCCTTAACCGAACGTAACGACTTAGGAATTGACTTGTTACCAGGAAATAGTCTTATAGACTTAGAATACGCAGACGACATATTCCTGTTAGGGGAGGACGCTGACAAAATGCAGACTCTTCTGAACACCTTGAGCAGCAATCTTCGTATGTTTGGCATGCGATTTGCCCCCGTAAAATGTAAGATGCTGCTACAGGACTGGACTACGTCTACCCCTAGCTTAGTGATAGGGAGTGAAGTGATAGAACATGTTGACCACTTCACCTATTTGGGAAGTTGTATCAGCACCAACGGATTGATTGGTGACGAAATCTCAGCACGGATCCAGAAAGCTCGGGCTGCTTTCGCTAACTTACACCGTCTCTGGCGTAGGCATGACATCCGGCTATCAACCAAGGGACGTGTGTACTGCTCAGCAGTTCGATCCGTCCTTCTCTATGGCTCTGAAACATGGCCAATACGAGTTGAAGACATGAAAAGGTTGACTGTTTTTGGTCATAGATGTCTAGGATCTCTTTCTCGCGTTACGTGGTATAATAAGGTAAGTAATGTTGACGTTAGGCGTAGAGTGTTGGGCAAAGAGGGAAAATCAATCGAAGAGGCTATAAAGTTACACAGATTGAGATGGCTAGGTGACGTGCTGCGCACGCCTAACCATCGCCTCCCCCAACGGACGGGCATTACTAGGTGATATAGGTGCAGGTTGGTTGGGAAAGAGTAAGTGGTGGCCAAACAAAAACATGGCCTCATCAATCCATGAAATCCTTCTTTGACAGTTAAACTGAGGCAGGTAGGGAGGGAGATGCAGACTTCCGGGTTGGGGCCCTCGGGACTCTAAGAATCAATGGCTGGAGACAATAGGTGACATGGCTCAAAATCGTTGTCAATGGCTTACGCAGATGTATTCAGTCTCTGTAATCTTTCATACTCCTTTCTACCATTACTCATTCTGTGTCACTCTTATACTTGTCAAAACTCTATTGATTCTCTTCATCGCTCATTTTCTTGTCTACCTTTGTGTGTAATTTGGAACGTGGCAACTCGAACTGTTGCACTTCGGTGCCAAGTTCTATGTTGAATCCAGACAGACAGACAAGTGGTAACTAGTATCATGCGTCTAGTCCTCGGCATTGGTGTAGACTGAATTCTATCAGTCAGGTTTACAATGTGACCTGCATGCTGGGTGGCTCACCGTCATGGTGCATTCTGAATTATTGTTATTAGATGGTAAGAGGCAATCAGCAGGAAGCCTTGGATCTAGGTGAGTCACAAGTCCGAATAGCAGCTCAGTGATCACGCCTCTGACTGCAGCACTGGATGACACGTATTCGAATCTCAAAAGGGACTTGAGTTGTTCCTTAAAGATTACAGATACACCTTTAGGACTGGTGAGTGCCAAAAAGCACGAAATCTAGGACAAGCAAAGCTTCTAATTGCCTCCAACCATCAAAAAATCTTTTAAAAAAACACCGAAAATCGAAGGAATATTTTGAAAAGAAACATGTTGAACTATAAAAATCGGCAGGTTGTTTGTTCCTCCTTGACAAGTAACTTTCATGGTAGGCGTGTAAATAAAGGGATGCATCAGGAAAATCGGCTTTGAATATGTTAACCAACGTGTCACATGTAGAACTCCAGGTATGATGATGAGAATTCATTGACTGTGTATTGTATCACAGTTCAAACCACCGGAATTTGTGCTACCAAAAGTCAAATTCATAATTTACTGATTACTTAGCAATCTGCGGTACTCAGTTGATGAGCTCAGCCTTGAAGGAGTGAAACAACCTTTCGGTATTTAGATCACATCAGTCTGGTTGGTTAGCAAGCATTAATGGTTGTTGTGAGTGGTGTGCAACTACTCATCTCAGTCATTCAGTAGTATATAGTTTTATGCAGATACGCACAATTCGATAAATAACTTTTATAGTTGTTATATTATCTCTGTTATATCTATCTTATATGCATGATAATTTATTCACTAGACATGATCTATATAAAATATGTATTTGATGGTCACTTGTTCTGTCTTCTTATGCCTTTTTGGTGGTAAAAGCTTCACTTGTCGTAAACAGGTATCAGTCTGGTTACATCGTATTATTCTTATATCCTTGTGTTCCAACTGAAACATACGGCTTCAATAACATATCTCCAGCTTCTTCTATTTTCTGCTGTCCTCTTCAGCCCGCTAGCCACACGAATGACCATAATCTCTCATCTCCACCTCGAACGACCCACTCGTCGTTTCTCATTCAGATTCCACTCGAGTGACGGCCTGCATTGCATGGGATGTCATTCGACGACCTCCTCAGTGGCGTATGCCCGATCAGTCCATCTCCATTTTCTCCTACATATTTTTTGAGCGATCGCCTCTTGGTTGGTTTGTTCCCAGCCAGACAGAGTTACTTGTTGCTGATTCTTTCTAGGCAGCTGGCTGCCTATTTGATCTTCACTATGGAACCAGCGAAGGCAGCTGTTGATAAAAGTCTGTAAGTTGTTGGAAATGCTTTTCGTGACATACTGGTCAAGTTTCTGACCCGTATAGAAGCACTAATTTACTGACTGACTTCATATTTGTGTTTGAAACTCAGAAAATTCTTCTTTATGCCACGGACTGCAGAGGATATCTAAGCTGGTTTCAGGTTGATGAAGGCATGCGTATTTTGCCTTTCCGATTCAAGCCCTCCTGGACATCTTCATCCGTGATGTTTGCCCGTGGTTGAAGCCATGCTTCAAATGCTATCCTCTCTTGTAAATAATAAATCGATATAATTCAGATTACAGGATTTGTAGGGGATTCGGGTTAATTTCAACTGTAACATTTTCATCGCGAGAGATCATTGAAAACCAAGGAACACTGGACAGTTGTTTCATCCCCTTCTGGGACTCTTCGGAAGTTCACACCCACTGCCCCGCCAAGGATAGAATCTGGTGCTTTCAACTTACGAGACCAAATTTGTTGACCACTCAGCCACTTGGGGCATCTGGGTTACCCTCACCAACAATGCCTTCAATGAGCATTCACTTCACCAAGACATAGCAGACTAAACTGGTCACGAATTCTTACTGCAACCTCAGGAAATCTATCCAATAACCATCACTTTATAAACCAGTTTAAAAAGTTTATCAGTTTGAAATAATTAGGTAAAATTTAAAAAAAAGTGTCTACCTTCTTCAGTTAAATCGATAAATACAACATCACCGTATAGAATACGTTCAGCAGTATCTACAGTATGCAGTACACGATGTATAAGCCACAAAGCATCTAAAAATAATGCAGCGCCTAAAACATGTACCCAGCCTAAATCAAAATTTGAAAATATCCAGTTGTCTTCACTGTTTGATGTAGTTGAATCCCCGTCAGTATCACCATACCCATTTAAATTATTATTATTATTAGCGTGTGTTCCATTCGAAGATGTCGTCTCTTGTGAATTCATATCATTATTGGTCGATTTATCCAAGAATTCACCAGCTTCATCTAGATTATTTAATGAGTTTTCAACACTATTGGGTGACCAGAATTCTCCGCTTGTCTCCTAAACAGGGAAAAAAAATGAAAACAAATCAAGCAAATAAATAAGTGGACATTGTGATGACAGCAGTGGATTTAAGGTACAACTGTAAGGAACCAATATAAAGTTAGAGAAACACTGTAAACTATTGAGAACTAGACAGCATATTTTCTCTCTTTTGTGAGATAATTCAAGAGTGTGCAGCTCCAATCCCATAAAGGAGAGACTCTGCAGGACCGTCATGATTAGCACAGAACCCTTGAGGCCGATGATTTGGAATTTACTGACTCTTAAATTCTAACTTCAGTTAGTTCACAGTTTAACGTCACCACCTGCCAACCTCACAAGATGTCTATTGTCGATAAATATCAAAATGTAAAGCAATTAGTTCCCTTTATGAATTTCGACAACACAATAATAAGACGTAATTTATCTGAAACGTGTAATGTGTATTTGAGCAACACATTTCGGACATTCTGATCACACACACACACACACGTACTTGTCATACACAGTTTTTGTAGAAGGCAAGAAAGCATGAATAATTACAATCAGCGTCAGATTGTGTACAGGTCAAGGTCACAAATAATGGGTAGGGAGACGCAAAGGTGTGGGTAAGGAAGATAAAAAGACCAACATAACCAACTAATGACTTCTACACCACCCCTTACTTATATTTTCAACCCGTCTCTTATCATCCCTTAATCGTATCACATCTTCATTAAAAACATATTTTATTTACTTCCCCTACAATCTAGCATTACTTAATCGGTTCATTTGTTTTTCTTAACCTTCATCAACTTCTATGTCTATCTGAACATTTGTTTGTTTGATCATGCTGTTTTTCATTATTCGTGTTATCACAGATCGCCTCACTTTTTCAATCTTATTATTGATAGAATCGTTAATATTATTATTGCTGTTATTACTGTGGCTCAATGGTCTACGAGCTCGCCTTGTAACCAGAAGGTTCTGGTTTCAAATCTCGGTGGGCGCGTACTGATGAAGAGTCCTAAACTAGGATGAAACAGCTGTCCAGTATTCCCAGGTTTTCCAGTGGTTCTCTAACTGATGTCAGCTGATGATGAAATCCTCCATGCAGTCAAAAAATAATCCCTACAAAACCAATACTTATCACAGATTGCCTCATCTTTTCATCCTCATCATTGATAAAACCATTATTTTTATTATATTTATTAATATTATCATTACTACTGTTATGACTAATTGCACAATTTATATTCACCGTCTTATTATCCTATAGACAAAACACCATGATTGGTTTATATTTGAATTTTTATTTGTTAACTTCTGTTAAGCCTGATGAGATCTAATTGAAAACAATATTGCTCGCTTAAATGTGTTGTTCTAAAAAGAGAAAAAAACAAAGCAAAGAAGGGGTTGAAAATATTATGAAGTAAATTGGTCCTTGGTTCTAAATTGGATTACCAAGGCAGGCTTAAGGTGATAACAAATAACTTTTGGACACATAAGACAGGTTTAAGTCTTTTTATGGCTAAGGCTTCAATGAATTTAAGTATGTGGCCCAACCTTGTTTTATATGTGGGCTTAAAGGCATTGTTGAAATCAACCTTATGATCCGTCTCTATAATGTGCTTCGCTATAGATGATGTGGGACATCTATTTCCGGGTTCAATTGTGTCTGGTGATTTTATTTGTTGTTTCAGCGAAGCATATTATAGAGACCGATCATACGGTTGATTTCAACAATGCCTTTAAGCCATTATATAAAACAAGGTTGGGCCACATACTTAAATTCATTGAAGCCTTAGCCATAAAAAGACTTAAACCTGTCTTATGTGTCCAAAAGTTATTTGTTATCACCTTAAGCCTGCCTTGGTAATCCAATTTAGAACCAAGGACCAATTTACTTCATAATATTTTCAACCCCTTCTTTGCCTTGTTTTTTCTCCTTTTCTCTTCCTTACCCACACCTCTGCGTCATCTCCCTACCCACTATTTGTGACCTTAACCTGTACACAATCTGACCTGTATTGTTATTATTCATGCCTTCTTGCCTTCTACAAAAACTGTGTATGACAAGTACGTGTGTGTGTGATCAGAATGTCCGAAATGTGTTGCTCAAATACACATTACACGTTTCAGGTAAACTACGTCTTCTTATTGTGTTGTCGAATATCAAAATGAGCAGAAAAATTTATCACTGCTGTCTAGCATTCAACGGTCCTCCAACTAGTATCAAACTCTTGACGAAATCAACTTAGAAATAGATAATGTTTATCAGTGTAACCGATTAGTCTCACAATGAATACAATAAAAGTTTACAGAGAAGGTTGTAATTTTTATTTTTGAAGAATCACAGATTAAACAAATATTTGCATAACTGATGTATATATGTTCACAAGTTGAGCAAATAATTCGTCCTCTCTATCAATCTTCTTTTTGTTTGTATACTGATTTTTAGTATGAAAACCAGAATTATCGGATCAGTAGTTCTTTTGTATAATGGATGACAATTAGATCAATCACTTATTTGTTCACAAAAATATAGGCATATCTTATTATTATTGTTTTGCTTTAGTTCCTAGAGGAACAAGGGGCTTCAGCCGTACGTCTCCATTGAGTTCGGTTCTCGCTTCACATTTGCCCGCATGCTTTCATCTCCTCTTTTCATCACCTCCTCCATGTCACCCGCTTCCCATTCGGCTTCCACTCGAGTGATGGTCTGGCGTGTGTTGTCACTCACATGAAGGTTTGTTTTCTCAGAGGATGGCCAATCCACCTCCATTTCATCCTACATATTTGTTGCACAATAGGTTACTGCTGGGTTGGTTCGCTCATTGCCAGAGGTCCCACCCTGTTTCTGATCTTTTGTGGCCGGCTATCTGATCTTGAGAGAAGTATTGAGCGAAGACAGCTGTTGATGAAGGTCTTTAGTTTGTTCGAAGTGCTCTTCATGACACCCAAGTCTCTGATCCACATGATAGCACTGACTCCACACTGGAGTTGAAAATCCTGACGTTATTTTTCATGATGATTGGTGTTGAACTCCACACACACTTGAGAGTGATGAAAGCTTGCCTTCTTTTCCCGATCCTCGCTATGATGATATTCTCATCAGTTCCGTTCGCCTGTAGCTGAAACGACGATGCTTCCGAGGTGGGTGGTAAAGGAGATGGCTTCTTTCAGAATCCTCCCATTTATGCTAGCTGATTGTTGTCTGTTGTTGTTGCTGTTGCGGCCGGCCAGGAATCTTCATCACTTCTGTTTTCTAAATATTCACCTGAAGTCCTGTCTTCTCTGGCTGCTTCTTCTGCAACTTACTGCTTTCCACTCGCGTATCTTCAAGTTTGTGGGAAATCAGACATTTACGACGTCGGCGAAGTCCAGATCCTCCAAGTGTTTTGTATGGGTCCATTTTATGCCTGTCTTCTCGCTGCCCGTTGTCTGTCGCATTATCCAGTCTACCGCAATCAGGAAAATCATTGGAGATAGTAGGTAGCCAACTTGTTTTACTACCGTTTTCACTTTGAAGGATTCCGTGAGTTTCTCGTTGTGGATTATTTGTTATGCAGATTTGTCGTCGAACTGTTGAACATATCTGGAATTTGTAAACTTGGAGACGGAGTTAGAATTTATTGCCGAAGAGCTAAAATTCTTTGCCGTTTACCAACTACGGGTCTTTACTTCGAGATGATGTGGCTGACTAATGCATCAATAAATTTAAGGTATGAAGCCTGAGAGCCAGTGAAAATGAGTAAGTATTGAACAGCTGCTTCGTTCTAGTTTGAGGCTCTTCAGAAGAATGCAGCCAAGATCCTACCTTCAGTTTAAGAGGTGACCACTTAAGATGCAGTCCAATGACACATGAATTCCAACTTCTGTTGAGTTGTGATACATAGAGCGACCTCAAGCCGATGTCATAGTGTAAATCATTTACATTATGTTGGAGATCTCAGGCTGAAGTCGTACTCCTGACAAATACGGAAGTAAAAGCAGTAAGGTGTTTCCTTCAAATAAACAGCAAGCCAGCTCTCTAGAGAGAGAGAGAGAGAGAGGGCTAGAAAAGGCTGGCCTCGAAAACTGTACATCCTGACTTATCTTGTAGAGGTCCGTAGCCAGCGGCAAGGCACAATTCCAAAAACCCAGCTCAAAAAGATCGTGTGCAACCAGCTTCAAGTAGTACCTTGGGCTCTGTGGTCAGACAACAATAATATGCCCTCTGTTTTAACCACCCTAAGAAGAAATCAACGACAAACTTCCATTAGCACAAGAAAACTTTCTTAACCATTATTTATCTTCACTCCGAAATATTCGTAATCTAGGCTGTCAATATTTACAGCTATACTGACTTATCATAACTGTAAACTAGCCAACCATAAAATCCAATCGTATTTGTAAAAAATTTGCTAAACTGTATAATAGCTCACTCTGAGCAACTAAGTGATAAGGGAAAAATATTTTCTGTCAACTCAAGTGTGCGTAAGACGGTTAAACGAGTAAGTATTTACTTTTAGGCTAAATACAGTAAATCTACAGTTTATTCATCGAAATGTTGCAATGGTCAACAAAAAGTAAGACGGAAGTAGCAAAATAAAAGAGTTATACAGAAGACTCCGCCTGATATCAAGTCTCTTAAGAATTTAGCCAATTGATTCAAGAACAAATGGGAAGCATGCAGACGATTTTAATGCACAGCCGTGTGTCCATTTCATAGGGTTTATTATAATATTATTATTATTCCCTAAGGTTCCGAGTCGAACATAAGGCTTCAACAGCACATCTCGATTTTCTCCTATTCTTAGGAGTCCTTTATGTCTGGTTCCACGACTTCGCATGAACTCTTACCTCCTCCTGACACGATCTCCTTCATTTTACCCTCGGAGAAACGCCCAACTTGTCATTTTTCATTCAGGTTACACTCGATCAAACGTCTGGCACGCGATATCAGTTCTTCTCTATTTCCTTCGGTATATTTATTGAGCGATTAGGTTCTTGGTTGGCTCGTCCCCAGACTTCCCGTCTGCAATCTGATCTTCAGTATGGAGCCAGAGAAGGCAGCTGCTGATAAACATATGCAGCAGTCCGTTCGAAATGCTTTTCGTGATGCACAAAGTTTCTGACCCATATAGAAGAACTGATGGACTTCACATTGGTGTTGCAAATCAGAATTTTGTTCCTCGTGGTGTGTGCAGCAGATGTTAAAACCACCACCAGATTGATGAAAATCTACCTTGCCTTCGTAATACTGCTTGGTTTTGAAGTCATCATCCATGCAGCCAAGCGTCATTGGCACAGCGATAGGATGCTTGCCAACCACGCAGGTGGTTCTGGGTTCGATTCCCGGCCGAGGCACTCCTTTACCTCACTAAGCCAGTAATACTACTGGTAAAGAGGGAAGATGGATCATGAGGCTAGCAAATTCATCCTGTATAAATAAACATCACTGCTAACGAAACTTCAAAGCTCTAGCTTGAATCCCCCAATGTTCCACTGGGAACGTAAAGGATTAAAAAGAAAAGAAAGAAATCCATGCCACCTGTAGTTGAAACGGTGCTGCCTGAATACGTGAAAGAATTGACCTTTTTAAAGTTTCTTCATATTGATAATGATCAGTGCAGAAGGTTGAATATTTGTAAAGTGCCCATTTTTATTTCTCGATGTACCTGATTGATTTCATCTTTTTACGTAGAATCCTTGAAGGAAAAACTTCAAATATGAAGAGATAACATCAAAATCATATTTGTTTTTCAAGAATTGGCTTTCATAATATAGGAGCTTAGTGGGTTTGGCTTAAATGTTTGAAACACCGACTGCTGAGTTGCAATCTCAGTGAGAATATACTCAATGTAGGTCCCCCCACTGTATCGTAATCAAAACAAAAGTCAATCCCTGGATTTCACAACTAGCTGCAGTTAAACGGGAAAAGTGAAATTATTTCAAATTAGTATCCATATATATAACTTACAATATCTATCGGTTGTGGTACAAACGGTACATAAACTGGTCCATATTCTGGTTCATCAATATCTGATAATGTTCCGTGGGTTGCTGAAGTTCTTTTTATTGTCGGTGTAGGTATAACAAATTGTTCTGGTTCTAATGATGGTAAATTTATAGGCAATGAAAGTTGTGGTGTTTGTAGATTGTTTAGATTAGTTTCTGGTGAGATCAGTTTAGCCCAAGCTAAGAATGAACGTGTTGGATCATTTGGATCTGGAGTAAGAGCTCGCAGACGAACAATCTCGGAATAGATAATACGAGCACCTAAAATTATTATTATTATTATTAAAACATATACTTAGAAAGATATGAATAGGGTTTAATAAAAAATTTTATGAATGGTGTTTAGCTTAGTTAATACCACGAAAATGTTTATCGAAATGACACTCATAAATAAGACAAATAAGGCAAGTATAGAATTTTAAAGATGGCAGTATCACTGACAGTATAACTCACTACTTATGAAACTTTGAGTATTTTATGAATACATTTAATAATATCAGCCTGAGTATTACCTTTAATGCAGCTTCCTCAAGTGAATATATAAATGTATATATACATACATAAGTTCAAAACGAAAGCCCCCGTGATTTATCTATGAAATGTATTTGAACAATAATAATATTCATAGCTAATACTTTTACAACAAAACTTATACTACTTATAAGTAAGCCATTTGGATAGAAGGAAGTTTCTGATCTCAATGCACGGCCAGATGCATATATCCAGACGTATGAGTATGATTCTCAAGTTGTTCAAAGGATTCTTGATGAAAATATTCTAATTGGTTTATCAAACAATGTCATGGACAGACTCCTTTTGCATTTAGCTGGGATGAAGCTGTTACAAAGTAGGAACTATCCCCATCCAAGTTGACTTTTCATAATTAGATCTGTCTGTTGAAGCGAATATATATGGTGCCAAGTGTTGATTTGTAGGGATTTGACTGGTTTCAGCTTTGATCACAAGCTGACATCATTTGAAACAGCCACTGAAAAATTCAGAGAGTACTGGACAGGTGTTTCATCCTAGTTCGGGGTAGGATCTACTAAGTCAAGTAGGAGGGCAGTTACTAGACGATGACATTGGATGGTGACCGTGTAACACATCGCGAATAAGCATATATTCAAGATTCGCATTCGTATAAATATTCTACGGCCTGCATATTCATAGTTTCGTAGTATTTTCACCATGGAAAATGCATATTATATGTGTTAATGTGTACCTTTGTGGAAATTGTCACTTCTCTTTAATTAGGTTCGTATATTATAGCTGATTTTTATCGATCACACACTGCAAACGCCTTTTAATTTTTCCTGTGATCCGACCTGATCACACATTAAATGGACTTGATAATTATTTTTGGTCACTATGTTTATGTTTACCTTAACCTTATGAATTGATATAAACAGTCAGTTTACAGTCTGTACAGATTCTGATTACTTTCCGTCCGTCGGTGGAACAGCCGTTAGGACTCTCGCCGACCATGCAAATGGTCCGGGGTTCGATCCCTCGCCGACGCACACCTGATATTAATGGTCGGCCTGCAAAATTTGGGCTAGCGATATCACATGCTGAAAATTTCATACTTGTACCAGAAAATACGGTGTGGAGTCAAGTTATAATCAAAATTTAAATTAATTTTTTCATGAACCAACTTCAATAAGAAAATCATCGAGAGCCAAGGAACACTTGACTGCTGCACCAAATTAGTTTGGGACTCTTCAGCAGTATGCATCAACGATCGAACCAATAACCCGCAGGTTGTGAAGCAACCACGTTGACCATTCAACTACATTGACGTAAATAATCAGCTGACGAATGCTTTCGAAATTTATGAATTCACTAAATCCTGCTTTTTTTCTATTTATTTAGGTGGTCAAGAATTGAGTCAATTTTCCTAAGTGACGTGTCTCAAAGCCAGAAATTTGACCCTAACGAAGATTAAAGGTCAAGTCAGTAAGTTTTTCATTCGTATTTATGCTGATCGGAGAAAATAATCTTAAACTTTTGATTTATCGGTTGTGTTAAATAGCTATATAAATAGGGAATAAAAATCTTCAAGTAGCCATTCAGCATTTTGCGCCTTCTTAGTGGCACAGCCAGTGGCAGACAAGTGATCAATAGTATTTTGTTGTCGTGCATCAGAGTTCCAGTTACAACATTTTTACATTAACCGTTCATTTCAAATTTTCAGGCATTAGTTTGTAGGGATTTGAGTTTGATCACAGATTGTCAGGAAACCATTGAAGAGCCCCAAACTAGGACGAAACACCTGTCCAGTACTCTCAGCTAGTTTTCAACAATTCTCTCACAGATAATAATCAAATCCCTACAGATTAACTCTTGAAAATTAATCCCATGCCTGCCATTGAGTGACTAGCTACAGGACGACGTTACCGGAACTTCTAGTAAGAAGTTGTGACTGATGGGGTTCACTAGTTCGGAAGTAAGTAGAAATACTTGCCTATGACATTGGCTGTAGTCGTACTAAAAGTCAAAATTGGTAGAAATTGGAATCCACAGGTCGTTGGACCAGTCCCTAGTGGTTGAATGGTCTATGAGATTGCCTTGTAACTGGAATGTCCTCGGTTCGAGCCCCAGAGGGTGATTGCTGACGAGGAGTCCAGAATTAGGGTGGATCAACTGTTCAGTATTTCAGATTCATTATCATTTATCATTTCAAGAAAGTATGAACTACTTTTCTAGGAATGGAGGGAAAAAATATTATATTCATGCAAAATGCAATGAAAAACTTGCCAAAAAGTAATTCATAACTGATAATGACAATTCTAATAAGTGAATAGAATTACAATAATCAATAATAAAAAAATAAAAAATCACCTGTAAGCCAATCAGAACTTCCTAAAGCTTTTTCAGTTTCAACTAAATCAGCCTGAAGACGATTCATAGCCCATTCAGCTGTCTCATTGAATGTAATCAAACCCTCAGCTAATTGTAATGCTGATGCTGTAGCCGTAGCTCTTGCTAGTTCAGCAACTGCTTGTGATAAGAGTACTCGACTACGTCTAGATGCTGCTAGACTTGATACAGAATCTAATCGCTAAATTAAAAAAGAAATATGAGAAAGAAAAATAAGAATATATTAAACACACACATCAACCATGTTAAAGTTAAATTGAGAAAGAGGTTATCTGTAATAAGTCACTGAATCAATATATTCGTATCACCGGGAATCAGTAAAGACAGGTTTAGTTAAGGACCCAGTGGACACAATTAAACAAAACAATATAATTTACAAAATACCTTGCAATAACTGTGAGTTAAGTCAACTATATAGGTGAAACTTGTGGATCAGGAGTAGTGAGATTATAAGAACATTAGAATTTAGCTTAGGTTAGACTGATCAAAAAATAGCCAGCCAGCCATTAAGAATTAGCAACCAACCAACCAAAAGCCAATTGCTCAACAAATGTGTGGGAGAAAATGGAGATGGATCGGACATACGTTGAGGAGGCCGTCGAATGACATCGTGCTCAATGCACGCCATTGCTCGAATGGAACTCATAAGGGAATCGATGCGTGGGTAGTCAGTGCGAGGGTGACATGGAGAAGATTGTTTGGGGAGGAAGAGAAAAGAAATTATGAGCATTTGTGTGGCCAGTCAGTTGATGAAGACGGCAGAAAATAGAAGAAAGTGCAGATGTGTTGTTGAAGCCTTAGGTACCACTCGGAACCCAAGGGAATAATAATAATAATACTTTGGATTCATCTGATGGGTCGATAAGGATTTATAAGATCATTATGACGGTGGTTCGTTTAGATCCCTAAAGTTTAGAATTAGCCAGTAATTTCATAAATGGAGGGGAACGTGAATTATCAAGGAGTAAATGTTAGAACTCCTATTTCATTAAATAAAGGCATCAGCGAGTGGATGTAGCGAAACTCAAGGAAGCTACTGTAATCCTATTGCCATCTCAAACTCCAGGACGTTATTCGGTCGCTTAATGAATAATCAGTTGAATTCCGAGAAGTATGTGTTAACTGCTGATATAAGATTTTCTAATTTACCCCACCAGCATTTTCAGGACAGTAATGCGCTACTCCAGAGTTCATGGTGTCTGAAGTGGTACGCCATGCCGGAAGTCCTGAAAGGATGTTAACCCTAGCCCTGTAACCCACTACCAGCCAACATCAAGCAAACTACATAAAACTAAAATCACAACAGCATAAAGTTAACCACATAAAGATATCAAAATACTAACATAAACCGATGAATCAGAATTAACAAAATAAGCCACGGGGGAATTACAACGCTTAATGTGAAGAGGACTGTTTGTACTGATAATTGTCAGTATCAATATGGGAATGACGAATGACTTTTTAGTGACAAAGAGACAGAAATAACAAACAAACAAACAATAATGATGATGAAATTTACTTTATTCATTTGTTCAAACATCATTTCCACTCCACGATCACAGATATCACGTAGTTGTTTAACTTCTGTCTGTTGTCTGATTAATTCATTTCTTAAATGAACATCCATAGCATCTTGTAATAATTTTTGTCTTGTTAAACTAGTCCCCATTAGTTGACCACCAGACTGATCGTTTAAACTATTCCATTCAGGTAAATTGTTTAATTTATTTGCAGATTCACTGAAATTAAGGTAGAAAATAAAGCATAAAACAGATAATACTTTCAAATTTATAAGTAGATAGTTTGAGACTGCTAAAATTGTATGAAGAGACAATAAGTGATCAAGTAGATGCAACACAGTCCGCTCTTGGATGACAGACGTTGCAACAAATCTCACGCATATTTGTTAGCTCAGATTTTTCTGTGAAGTTGGTGGGATGTGGAAAACAATTGTGCGAATCCTTTGTTAAATTTTCAGATATCATGCTCTATAGTGAGTTAAGCGACCCATTTCAACGACAAAGACCTTCACAATCGTGCATTTATATTCGATAATAATATCAAAGGATATGGAGATATTCACTGGAAAGTAACTTTTTTTTACCAAGCGAATTATTGTTTCTTGCTTGTTTTATTTATCAGAAGTGATCGCCATTCACTTTCAGAAACAAATTCATCGTATCTCACTGAAATTTGTACAATCGTGTTCATCACTTACAATGTCAACACTAAGTGACTTCCAGTTGGCCATAGTGGACCAGTGCATCTGAGCATTCTACGTTACTCTCCTCGCCACTTGTTCAATGAATGTTGATTTACTTTTCTTTAAACTTAATACCATCTTCACGTCGACTGATGGATGGTGACTAGCAGTGGAATACAGGAAGCGCATTTCATCCAATTCGGGACTCGTCAGCTACTGGGTGCATCTGCATTCTCCAGTGATTGATGGCGTTCCTACCCAGGCTGTAACCCAGTGCCTATAGTTTCAAACTCCAAGACAGCCATCTCTAGTGCAACAGATTTTATTAGTTATTTAATTCAGTTTAGATTTTCCCGTCGATTGATTGGACCGAAGTGCACGGTCTCAGATGATGAGTCCTGTAGAGGACGAAATGCACATTCTGGATTCCACTGCTAGTCACCATCAACCAATTGACTTCAAGTTACATGGCCAGACATCGTCAAAGCATCTATACAAGGAGTCGACATGTCAACCTGAGACCGAGCACATCGGTCCAGTCAATTGATGGGAAAATCGAAATTGAACTATGTAATGAATGTCATCTTATTATTGGGCAAATAATTATTATTTGAAACTTCAATAATTGTGGTGTTTATTTTATTTTTTTTTGAGAGAGAGATCGGGTTGCTAGCTACCCTGTTAACTGGCCTTACTACTGGCTTAGCGAGGTTCAGGAGTGCTGGGGATCGAACCTCGATATCAAATAATTACTGGTATTTTTTAAAAATTTCTTGTCATTATTCTGTGGATTACTGTGAACCTTGATAACTTAGAATTCTGTCAGTCAAATTTGAAATGTTTCCAACGATGCTAGTAAACTAACGACCAGAGTACGCTCTGAAATGGCATTAAATAGTTGGAGACAATCGGAGGTAGCTTTAAACATTGCCAACTCGACAGGTGGAATTCAATCTGCATCAAAACACCAAAGACTGGATTCATGATCTAGGGTTTCAAATCAAAGTATCCATTACAGTCATAATGGAGGTCGAATGCGAGTCCGAATAGCTCAGTGGTAACCTTCCTGACTGCAGCACTGGATAGGAAACTTAGAAGGGATATGAATTCCCTTAGCATTGTAGATACGCCCTGACGATGATTGCCAACAGCTACGAAATCTAGGTGAAGCAAGGCTTCCTACCGATCGTCTCTAGTCGGTGGCACAGTGGTTGGGACTCTCTCCGATCATGCATATGGTCCGGAGTTCGATCCCCTACCGACGCACACCTGATACCGATGGTCGGGCCGATATGACATGCTGAAAATTCCATACTTGAACCAAAAATACGATGTGTAATCAAGCTATAATCAAAAAAGAAATCTAATATCATGGACAACATTTTGCATAAAATAAAATAAATTCTTACCTAGTCATATAACGAATTATAATAGCTAGAGCTGTTAATGTCACACCAAATGTGTAGGCGGATTTCAGGCATAAATAACCCATAAGTAGAAATACACGAAACCAACGTGATATACAACTGTTATAATGATGACGAATCGGGTTTGAAACTAAAGCTACACGATCACCATCCAGATTTGATTGATTCTCAAATGGACTTAATTTAACCCATGCCATTGTAGGATCTTTAGTTGTTGTTGTTTTTTTAAAAAAAAATAAATCAAAACAAGATTTGATTTAAATATAGAAAATAAAAATTTCTCCATGCAGTTTGATTATGAGTTGTTTTGTTAATTCGACAATGTTAGAGGACCACCAGGTAACAGTTAAATCAACACAAAAGTTATGTTTGAAAAAATCCTTAGCGGTAATGAAATAGGCAATTCCAACGTTTATTTCATTAGGAATTAAGTCAACGTTGGATTATCATGAACTTCTAGATTGGGAAGGAAATTAGAAAAGCATCTGTTTTACGTCTATAAGTGTACTCCTGACTGTTAGCTGCTAACTTGACGTGGTGGTTGAGCTTGAACATAGCAATGACCCAACAAGTTACATGGGCTGGGACTATTGTTTCTGCAGGTCATATCATGCCAGGAAGGTTGTTAGGATAGCGATTAGATTAAAAGCAGTTACCGGTTTAGTGTAAGAATCTTTCTTACACTATGCTGGGGGTCTGTGATCAAAGTCTTGCTGCTGGGGTACAGGAATGTAACAGCAGTGAGGTGTTTCTCTCAGACGACTAGCATGCCAGCCACCTATGCTGTCTCTCCACTCTGCTGGAGAGAGGGGGTTAGAAAAAGTCGACCCAAACAATTGTACATCCCGACTTACCCTACGGTGGTCCGTAACCGGCGGTAAGTTTACTAATACGGAACCAATCCAAGAAACCAGTTCATACGGGCCGTGGGTGACGGGCCAGCATCTAGCAGTTGTCCCCTGGGCTCTGAGGTTAGGCAACACTAACCCTCTTTCTGTTCCAGGTACGCGAAGAGTCAATCAACTTACACGGTGTGGATAGCCGGGAAGTAACAACCGCCCACACACTTCCAATAGCACACGAAGCCTCCCCGAACATCTTTCTATAAGTGTACTAGGAAAGGAATCAGAGCAAAATATTCATTTTCTTTATGTGTGTCACGCTGGACTAAATGACAGAACTCTTAAAAGTTCCATCCACTGAAGATGTTATATGTCCTCGGGAAAAGAAAGTTATCACATTCTTTCTGTCATAAGATAAGAAATATTTGTACTTCTAACTGCGCTAATGTGAAACTTCCTTTCTTAAAAGCTACGCTTACAGAAAACGATTACCCAAACCGATTTATTGATAAAAAAAAACCCCGAAAGATCTGCAATACGAACTGGTCATTGACTCAGTTCCAAAATAAACCATCTTCATGAATCTGGAATTCAAAAGTGGCCAAGTTTTAGATAGGCTCAAAAATCATCTTTACTAATCAGTCAGTAAAACGTCCTTTGCTGTAAAACTCCAGTCGACCATAGCTAGTCATAAGATGTTCTCTGTTTCTGTAAAAAAGTAGGCTCCGTCGCCCCACCACCTTCATGTTCGTCTATCAGTTCACCTGTTAATGTAGAGCGAGAAACATAGGCCGTAGCCAGAGAATAACTTCCACACGGTTACAAGAGAATATTCCAGCATGCTTTTACGAAAGAGGAAAAAAGGGTACACGAAGCCCCATTCTAGAATCCTTGGTCAACTTATATCATTCCACCGACGCCGACCATAATCTTAAGATCATCTATAGAATTCAAGCTAATTCAACTTGACGCATTTTCTTCATGAAGGTCGTGGTCACTCATGAATTCAAGCGAAATATTTGCGTACAACAAAAAAAGTATGCACAGCCCTGATTCACTTGTACCAATCACAAATAATTGCAGTAAGGACAGTCAGACATCACTGTAAATGTCATTTTGAATTCAATGAAGCTTTTTACACTGAACATTTGAAAATAATTTAGAATTGGATTAACCATCAAAATTGCTTAATTTAGTCATGATACTTACAGAAATGAATTAGAAAAAAGCAAGAACAACAGTGGTTTTGTACAGAATAAAGTGGTACCATCATTGTTTATTTCGTTGCCTTCTCATCAGCTGCTTACAGGCCAAAGTCATTATTAAGTATACCTACAGAAACGATTTTAATATACTTGCACAGAGTTCATTTTTAAACAAAAATCAATCAATATATGCATACAATATATATATATATGCAATATTAAACACTATTCTGAAGAAGAATGATCATACACAATGGAAACTTCTGGCATTACGTATTCAGATGAAAGAGAGACTAAGTACGTCACTAGCCATAGCCTATCCTGCAGCTAAGATCGTTCCCGTCTATGGAACAACTTTCTCTTTCGTGCAATCAAAAATCGATAGATATGCTTCTCATGTTAACTCCAACTGTATATGCAAATTTACATGTATCTGCGGGAGCAGCTACATTGGAAGAACCGAAAGAAGGGCATATCTACGATTTCCTGAAAATGTACCAAAAAGCTTATGTCTAAAGGGAACAAATGCTTCAAACAGTGCCATCGCCAAGCATCTCATTGGCATGGATCATGAGGTGGACGTCGCAAAATCGTTCAAAATTATCAATAAGCAAAAGAGTTCAATTCTCCTCAAGTTTGCCGAAGCAATCTCCATCAAGCGACTGAAACCCGATTTACGCACTCACAAAGAAACAGTTATCAGTCTTTCATTGCCCTGCCTCGGAACTGGATATTTTCATCTCTCTTTCATCTGATTACGTAATGCCGAAAGTTTCCATTGTGCATGACCATTATTGTTCGGAATGGTGTTTAATATTGCATATATATATATATATTGTACGCATATATTGACTGATTTTTGTTTAAAATTGAACTCTGTGCAAGTATGTTAAAATTGTTTCTGTAGATATACTTAATAATGACTTTGGCCTGTAAGCAGCTGATGAGAAGGCAACGAAATAAACCATGATGGTACCACTTTATTCTGTACAAAACCGCTGTTGCTGATGCTGCTTTATTCAAATTCATAAGGGGAATAAATATATGGGAAATGAATTAGTTTTACAAATTTATTGTCTAGTAAAGTAATAAATTTCCGCCCTTAACAGTTGGAAGTTTGAAATAAACTTTGAAAAAAGAGCGATACTCTCCAAGGGAGGGGGGCTTGTTATCAATTCAACTAATGATAATCAAGGTTAACTGAAAAAAATACCAGGATGTATGTGTCTATGCAGAATCATTCATTCAATGTGACCTTAAAAAGTTACGAATTTATAGTTAACGGTAAAAAAACAGAAGACGAAAGTTAAAAGAATTCGTGTCGCAGTATACACTACCGTATATTTTCTTGTATTTTATTTCTAATTCATTTGAAGATGATTTTCTGTATGAAGTCAAGTGGTTTATATTGATAGTTCTGTATCTTAGTGAACAGAACACGCATCGAACTATTATTCCAATCAGGTTCTACAATCTCATCTCTGCGATGACCGTGAAGTTCAGAAATAGTTGGAAGAAAATATTAGTATTAACTAAATCTTTTCATTCGTAACTTATTGGCATAAATCTGTGCGCGATAAAATTAAATAGGCATTCATCGTATACTCATTACTATCCCACTGCATTCTATCGCCCATGTGAAATGGTATAATAGGGTGAGTAATATCGAGGTTAGGCTTTGGTCGAGTGCTACGTAAAGAGGGGGAATCAATAGACGAGGCTGTGAATTTACATTGACTAAGATGGTTAGGACATGTGTTACGCATGCATACCTAGCGTATCGCCTTCCTCGACCGACTGGCAATGTTAGTTGACATAGGATGGGTCAGGTTGGAAAAGAGCCAGTGGTGGTCAAACCAAAGCATGGCTTCATCAGTCAATGAAATCCACAACAGTTAGTTTAATCCAGCCAGTCACGTAGGAAGGTGTAGACTTCCTGACTGATAGGGGTCCTCGGGACGGTAAAAACCAATCAAGACTGAAGAATATTGGTGATATGACTCAAAATCGTTATCAATGGCGCAGATGCATCCACCCAATGAAACTAATTATTCTTCGTTATTACTATTCCTTTTGTCTCATGTCCCTGTCTACTGTCTCTATTTTGCATATCTCCTACTTTATTCTCTTGCTTTGTGTGCTATAAGGAGGGAGTGTGTCAGCTCAAACTGCTGCACATCGGTACAAAGTTGAAAACAGACAGACAGACAGACTGGGTTCTGAGTGGAACAATTAAATCTGTTCTCTTCAGTCCACTTTACAATTAGCCATGAGCTCTCATCTTCTCCTGATATGATCTCATCCATGTCATCGTCAGACACACACCCAACTCGTCGTTCCCCTTGTAATAATAGAAGACAAGGGCCAGGCAACAGAACGTTTATTACGGAAAATCAACACGTATTTATAGATTTTGATGTACATTATTGAAGGTTAATGTTAGTAGAAAATACAGTCTGTTGATTGGTTGTTTCTCACACAAAGTTAACCTTGCATCTCTTGTGGCTGTGTCAGTTCATCTATATGTTAACTGTATCCGCCTGTCCATCTTGACCTTGTTTTCAAATGACTAACATTGACCTCAATTACTGTCAACCAATTTGGCTAGCAACCATCTCTCATCACACCCTTACTGGTTTCACTTGACCAATTGCCTGGTGTGTGATATCACTCAATGGTATTCTCAACATGTATCCGACTCATCTCCACCTCTTTAGGCATATTTTTTTGCGTAGTAGGCGGTTATTGGTTCGTTCGTTCCCCACAGCTTTTTGTTACTAATCCTTCCTGACCATCCGGTATTCAGTATGGAGCCAGCAAAGTGGGCAGATGTTGATAAAGGTCTGAAGTTTTTTTCGAAATGCTTTTCATGACGCGCTCATCAAATTTCTGACCCGTATCGAAGAAGAACTGAAAATCCGAATTTTGTTGCTTATGCTGAGTGGAGGAGATTCCTATAGATTTCAGAGTGACAAAGATCTGTGTTGTGTTATCCAATTTTCGCTGGTTTTGACATGTTCATCCGTTCTGTGGCGTATAGTTGAAACAGCGTTGCCTAGATAAGTGAAAGTAGGTGATGAAGATCACTTCCGTCTCTTTTCTAAGTTCATTTGAAGTCCTGACTTGGCTGCCTGCATCTTCTGCAAACTTGTTGGTTTTCACCTGTAAGTCTTAGAATTTATATGAAATTCGATATAAATTGTCCGCGAAGTCCAATCTTCTTATCGGTGCAAACGTGTTCCTGTCTTCTCAATCTCCTGCTGCTACAGGACTGGACTACGTCTACCCCTAGCTAAGTGATAGGGAGTGAAGTGATAGAACATGTTGACCACTTCACCTATTTGGGAAGTTGTATCAGCACCAACGGATTGATTAGTGACGAAATCTCAGCACTGATCCAAAAAGCTCAAGCTGCTTTCGCTACCTTACACCATCTCTGCCGTAGGCGTGACATCCGGCTATCAATCAAGGGACGTGTGTACTGCTCAGCTGTACTGCTCGCTCCGTCCTTCTCTATGGCTCTAAAACATGGCCAATACGAGTTGAAGACATGAAAAGGTTGACTGTTTTTGATCATAGATGTCTACGATCTCTTTCTCACGTTAGGTGGCATAATAAGGTAAGTAATGTTGACGTTAGGCGTAGAGTGTTAGGCAAAGAGGGAAAGTCAATCGAAGAGGCTATAAAGTTACATCGATTGAGATGGCTAGGTCACGTGCTGCGCATGCCTAACCATCGTCTCCCCCGACGGGCATTACTAGCTGATATAGGTAGGTGCAGGTTGGAAAAGAGTAAGTGGTGGCCAAACAAAAACATGGCATCAATCAATCCATGAAATCCCTGACAGTTAAACTGAGTCAGGTAGGGAGATGCAGACTTCCGGGTTGGGGCCCTCGGGACTCTAAGAATCAATGGCTCGAGACAATAGGTGACATGGCTCAAAATCGTTGTCAATGGTGCAGATGTATTCAGTCTCTGTAATCTTTCATATTCTTTTCTACCATTACTCATTCTGTTTCACTCTTATACTTGTCAAAACTCCATTGATTCTCTTCACTCATTTTCTTGTCTACCTTTGTGTGCTATTTGGAAGGTGGCAACTCGAACTGCTGCACTTCGGTGCCAAGTTCTATGTTGAATCCATCCAGCCAGCTTCTCAACCTCGAAGCTTGGTCTTCCTCATAATCCAGCCCACCAGAGTTACGAATACGATCAGCAATGATAGGCAGACTTGTTTTACTCTCCTGTGTTAACTTCAAACGCCTCGCTGAGTTTTCCGTTGTTGGTCACCTGACGTATGACATTGTTGAGAACGATTTAAGGCACTCGACAGTGTTAAAGTAGTTTCCAAATTACTTCATCGTCAACACTATCGAAGGGCTTTTCGAAGTTGATAAAGATGAGGTACAGTCAGAGTTTCGACTTCTATTCGATGTTATGTTAAATGAAGATGCGTAGAGTTGAAATTTAATCAGCACATGATTTGCGTTTCCTAAACCCAGGGCTGGCGGAGTTCTGCACCCAGAGTATCTTCTAATCTCTCCAGGATGACATGAATTAATATTTTGTTTGGTATGGACAAAAGCATTATTCCTCAATAGTTCTTGCAGAGGCTTAGTTTTCCCTCCTTTGGGAGTTTGATAAAAGATAGTCTTCCTTTGAATCAGTAGGCACCTTTCCTTCCTTTCAAACGTTTTTGCAATATAGGCATGAGAATATCCGCTGGATCCCTTTTCAGTGCTTCCTTATGAAATCCATCTGATCCTGCTGCCTTTAAGGAACTTCAGTGGCTTGACTGCATTGAAGACATCTACCCTTGCTGGAAGATTAGTATCTACTTGCAATAAACCATACTAATTATGCTTTTAAAATCACAACTCAAAGATGAATTTACTATATAAATGGCATTTAAATTAGGAAACTCATTTTTTTTCTGAAGTGAACTGAGATAACCTTTTATTTGTAGACTGATAAGTGCACTAGGATAAAGATTACTGTTTACACAAATGCCTCAGTGCTGACAGTATTTAAAGCAATGATATTGTAACGACAGAAGACAACGACCAGGCAACAGATCGTTTATTGAGAAAATCAACAGATATTTATCGATTTTAATCTACACTATAATTTATTATTGCAAGCAGAGGAGCAACGTCTTCTGATTAGTTGTTTTTTCTTTGCTGAAGGTCACTGTGTCATCTCTTTGTGGCTGTTTCTTAGAAAGTTAAGCCATATATGTGCGAATAGTATTCGCACACACTAAATCTGCTGTGATTGGTTGTTGAATTCCTCAAGGTTAGGGTTTGTTTGCAGACAGCTCTCACCACAGTTTGTTTTCATAAAACCCAGCCTATTATTCATCCACATCCATTTTTTTCAATTCGCTACGATGATAATCTGGATGGAGACATCCAGTTAAGCAGCTAATGTAGTAACGATGATCTCACAGTCATGTATCCGTCACTCATATTGGGCTCAACAGGAGTTCTGGCTAACTCAGAAAAAGCAACCTAATGAAAAGCTGAGGTATTATTCACAGTTTTCAGAGTATAAAGTATCAACAAACACCAGTTCGATGGTATTTATGGAAAAATTCGATGTTTGTTTCAGTTCGGATGATTACTCCATAGCCAACTTTAATCCTGTGACTTTTTCTCATAGGAGCAGGATGGATCACGAGCTAACATCATTCAGAGAAAGTCATCAGGAAACCAGGAAGTAGTATTGAACATCTGTTTCATACTCGTTTGGTACTCTTCATCCACTGTGATGCCAACCGAAGACCTTCAGGGTACAAGGCAAGCTCGTAGACAATTCATCCACAGGGGATCCGATCCAATGACCCACGACTTCTTACTTTTACCGATTCACGATACAAAAAATAACGCAACCACCAACGAATGTCAGTGAAGAGTGACTTTCCTTTTATCTGACTTTGTGAACCCTAGTGGTCACAACTAACTTCTCAATAGGAGTGAGTCTAGGTGACTTTCTCTATAGAGCCAGTAGGTAGTGAGCATCAGGTTCACAGTCATTTGATTGACTGCACGTGTGATCATGAAAAATCAAATTAGAAATGGTACACCGTGGTAGAATTAAAAATCTCCCTGTCATATTGTGGTGAGAGCTGGCTGCTAGCCAAAGTTGGTAGACAGTAATTCACGTCAGTGTTTATATCCCCAATATTGCTAGTGAGAAAATGAGAACAAAGGCTTTGCGTAGGCGGATACAGTTAGCATATGGATGATCTGACACAGCCACAAAGAGATGCAAGGTTAACTTTCTGTGAGAAACAACCAATCAAAAGACTGTATTTTCTACTAACAATAATCTACAATAATGTACACTAAAATCTATAAATATGTGTTGATTTTCCTAAATAAACGATCTGTCGCCTGGCCCTTGTCTTCTGTTGTTACGATATGTATACATTCAAAAATTATTTGTGCAATATATACCTTAACCATAGTGAATTTCTGTATTTTCAGAGAACCTTCATTCTAATATTTGTAGCTTCATATATCGTGCAATAATCATTCAGAGGATGATATTCATATCTGATTAAAATAAAAACTATTTTTGATTGAACACTAGTCAGTAACTAGTGTAATGTGTCTAGTCCTATCTTCGGTGCAGACTGAATTCTATCAGTCATGTTTGCAATGTGGCCACCATGCTAGGTGGCTCGCCATTACGGTGCACTGTGAATTGTTGGTATTAGATGGTTGGAGGCAATCGGCAGGAAGCCTTGGACCTAGGTTTCGTGCTAGTTGGCACTCATCATGGGTTCGAATCTCAGAAGGGACATCAGTTCCTTCAAGGTTGCAGACACGCCTTGCTGATGAGTGCCAACTAGCACGAAACCTAGGTCCGAGGCTTCCTGCCGATTGCCTCCAACCATCTAATACTAAAATAATAACTTCACGTTATAGCCTGTCTCAATACTAGATAGATAATAAATGAAAGTGGAACATGTATAGGAATTCATGAGCTATTGAATCGGGTCCCAATAGATGAATAATCTAAGAAGTGGCCTTGTATTCGGAAGTCTCTGGGTTCAAACTCCAGTGTAAGGGTACTACTAATGAAGAGTCCCGAACAGGGGTGAAACAGGTGTCCAGTACTCCCTGATTGATTTTCCAATGGTCCTCTCTAATTGATATCAGCTCGCGATCAAACTCTTAAAAAATAAGTTATAATGAGTAAAACAAAAACAAAAAAATCTTAATACTGTGATAGTGTACATACCAGGCTCAGTGACATAACCAATGAATAGTATAAGTGAAAGTAGTAAAAGTATACAAACTACAGAATAAACAAGTGCAGATGATGGACCGAATGTGCTTCTCATTACTGGTGATGACGAGGATGATGATGGTGATGACGAGGATGCAGATGAAATTTGATCACTTGTTTTATCAGATCTTGTATTCATTTTTTGATCATTAGTAGATGAGTGTGGATAGTTGTTGTTGTTAGCTTCTCGTTTAGAAAATTTCCTGTCATTAGAATTTTCATAGGTGTAATCACTTTTTTCTGAGTTTTCTTTCAATAAACTATCTTGAATTGCTTGTTGCCGTGCAGCTAAACTCGGCAGTAGATCAACTAGAGTTGGCCGACCATCACCTAAAATGAATAGAACAAAGAAATATTCGTATAAAAGTTTGCATAAAGCTATATATATACTACTGATTGATAGAGATGAGTAGTTGTGTACCACTCATATCAACCAGTATTCAACACAGTCCTACAGGAGGTCAATCGCCATATTAATATATGTGTAAAACTTGGGCACTGTGGTAGTAAGTAATTCCATATTAGTTTGTTTACTAGATGTATCACAGTGAGTGAAACAGTATTATGTACTGGATGGCGTTTCGAAAAAAAATGTATTGTTCATAATCATTTCATCAATTGTCATCACACGACTTTGAAACTTGAGTTTTAAAGTTTTCTTTGTCTTCTCCCATTTGTCGTCGTTGAGGTAGTAGAATTTTCCAGCTGTCTGCCTGGACAGGTGTTGAATCATTCCTATTACACGTATTTGCAGTTGATTCGATGAACAAAGCTTCAGCTTCAATATAGAAAAAATCCCCATTTAGACATTTGGAAAACAGAAAGATTCAGCGAAGAAATATTTACTTTTCAATTAGATCCTCATCTCTGGCTCTACTCTAATATAGATAGCATTTTTATTACAATACACAACAGTTTACCAATCAAGTGGCGATATGTTTGTTAACAATAATTAAACAGTGTCAAAATGTCAATGGGTTGAAAATTAACGAAGAAAATCAATACAATCTATGTGTGTCTAACAGTTTGACTGCAGCTGCGGAGCCAGCTACATTGGGCGTACAATTAGGCAGTTTCATCGTCGTATTTCTGAACATCATCAAGCGTGGTTAAGCAAGGGACAACCAAATCTATTCGTACTTCTATTTTAGCACACCTTGTTGATACTGAGCATAAGCTTGATGTGAATACTGCATTTAAAATTATTTATCGCATTCCGACTAATCTTAACTTTGCTCTACGAGTTCGTCTTCTACAGACAGCTGAAGCAATCGGAATCCACCAGAAGAAGCCAAGCCTCTGTGTACAGAAGAAGTTTGTACAGCCACTTTCCTTACCGTGGCCATCGTTACAAGACTTCAGGACTACGTCGCCCCCTTCCCTCTAACCCTATCAAATTATAATTGTCCAAATTATTTTATTTTTATTTTGACCACTCCATCTTTAATTACGTGTTATCCTTGTAAAATTAATATATTTTATCCATTTCTACCCTTTAAATGTGTATTGATTTTCTTCGTTAATTTTCAACCCATTGACATTTTGACACTGTTTAATTATTGTTAACAAACATATCGCCACTTGATTGGTAAACTGTTGTGTATTGTAATAAAAATGCTATCTATATTAGAGTAGAGCCAGAGATGAGGATCTAACTGAAAAGTAAATATTTCTTCGCTCAATCTCTCTGTTTTCCAAAAGCTTCAGTTAACAATCTCTCCCTCCACCCTGCTGCTACATTAGATCTTAAAACTGTCATCCTATCTCATTCTATTGTATGGTTGTATGTAACTGCATGTAGTGCGACAGCTGAACTATTATCCAGATTTCTTATCTTATTTGGGTCAACCAATCTGGATTTTGCTAGGTTTTCATGCTCGGTTAGTCTGACAAAACAATTTAGTTTATCTAAGACCCTGCTGGAATGAATGTCAGGTCAAATACATAGGTCAAACTAGTAGAACAGGGGCAGTCAGACTAGCCGAGCATAAAAACCTAGCAAAATCTAGATTGGTTGACCAAAATAAGATAAGAAATCTAGAGAATAGTTCAGCTATAGCACTGCACGCAATTACACACAAGCACACCACACAACAGGATGCGAAAAGATGACAGTTTTACAATCTAATGTCACAGAGTGGAGGGAGAGATTGTTAACGGAAGCTTTGTTTATTGAATCAACTGCAAATACATGTAATAGGAATGATTCAACACCTGTCCAGGCAGACAGCTGGAAAATTCTACTACCTCAACGACGACAAATGGGAGAAGACAAAGAAAACTTTAAAACTCAAGTTTCAAAGTCGTGTGATGACAATTGATGAAATGATTATGAACAATACATTTTTTTTAGAAACGCCATCCAGTACATAATACTGTTTTACTCACTGTGTGATATATCTAATAAACAAAATAATAAGGCCAATCGTCAGTCCGATTGGCTCGGTGGTTACCTCCCTTCCTGCAGCACTGGGTAATTCGGGTTCGAGTCTCAAGAAGGGACATGAGTTTCTTCAAGGTTGCAGATACAACCTTGATGATAGGTGCCAAGTAGCACGAAACCTATGTTCGAAGCTTGCTGCTGATCATACCATACTTGCATTAACAGTATTCAGTTATAGGCTAAGTGGAATAATTGAAGTAGTTCCTAAATACTCTCTTTTTTTAAAGAAAAACAGCATACAGTGAAAGAATAAAATAATAATAATTTACCGTCAGAAAGTTGTCCATAGATTCTGCGTAACGCCATTTCATCTGGTGGTTGAACAGCTCGTTTAACTCGAATATCTAAACGATTACTGGCGTCCAGGATGACAAGACGAAAAGCTTTCTCATAGTCAGGTTCACTAGTAGGACCAGGGATAAGAATGCGTAACTGAAGATAAGAAAAATGCACAAGATATTTTATATATAGTAATAAGATCAGACAACTATTAGAATCAAATAGTAATAATTATAATAATCATGTACATCTGTAATCCTTGTAATTTACACTTCGTAATAGTAAGGACTGAAAGAAGTATCTATATGTTAAACAGATAAATGCCTACGTGAAGTAGTTCTGTAGATAAGGCACTCATTCAGAAGACTTTCTAACCTCGTTCATATATCCCTTGATTTTGTACATTTGTTGACTTTGTAGGGCTAAACGACCCTATTGACCCAGTTAGTTAGACAAAATAATTGTAATCTATAAAAATATATCTTCCAATAAATATGAAGTCAGCTATATAGGTCAGACCAGTTGACCGGAGGCAGTTCGATTATCGGAATGTAAGAATTTAGCTAAGTGAAAATTCTGTACATTATATAAACATTGTTCAGAATAAAGTCATTATTATTATTATTATTAAAAATTAATAATGTATGATACTTAACGATGGTTTCATCTGACTTCAGGTAAAATTACGACATTTCGTGTACTTGATCGATGAACCATGCTCAAGTACCAGAAGAACTAGAAACTAGCATCGACTATTATCTGGTATTAGATTACGGACGAAATGGAGAAGTTACAGTAGAGCGATGCAGGATTTCGAACGCATCAATGCCCTTAGTTGCATACCACTCTTTGGATAACGGGATCTACTGCTGCTATAGAACCATCATGAATGTGATGCAGGAATTGAGGAGCAAATTTCATCCCGACTTCGTTTTTAAGTACTCGTTAGTGTTATGATAAGGGTTAGGATTAAGGTAAGGTTTGTGGCTGGTACTTGGGTTAGGGTGTTTTACCTTTATCACCTGCATTTTCCTCGTAAATAGTTGTCAACGCCCTTACCACTGGGACCTATACTTATTCAATTGAATGCTTCTGGGGAAGACTTGAAAACAGGAAACTGGTTTAACCTAAAAAACCTAATACTCCTCATATTATAATTGGGAAATCTTTTTAAGTCATGTCAAGAGAAAAAACCCTGTCCAATGTGTTTTTTATCCCTATTCTCTGTATTTCTCTTGTAAATAAACGTCATTTTCATGTAAAAATCACCCGTTTTTTTCTGATTGGCCATCTCAAGGTAAGCTGTACATTCTCATTAAATGGATCGTCATACCTTAACTTTGCCGATTAAATAGTGGAAAAAATAAACAAATCTCTCTCTCTCCCTCTATATGTGAAAAAAGGTTAATAACAAGAGAGAAAAAGAAGTAAAAACGGGGAATTTTACCTGAAATTTACGTTCTTCAAAAACTCCAATATCATAGTCTAATAATGGTTCATCTTCGGGTTCTTTTCCGCCTAAATCAATTCCAGAATTTAAAGTATCATCATCCCCGTCATCTTCAATTTCAACAGTAGCATCAACAGATGATGTAATTAGGTGGTGTGAATTTCGACGTCGTTGTTGTAATAGATAGTCGGTACCCTTGTCTTTCATTCTACCGTTGGTCATCATGCTGTCATTTTTGCCACTATTATTATTATTATTATTACTATTATCATCGCCATCATCGTCTATATTGTCTGGATAAACAAGAAGGCGGAATAATCCAGGGAATTGATCCACTTGACCAGTAAAATCGATCACCCAAAATCTTTGCTTCTTTAATGATTCTGTATTCATTGTTGATGATGACGATGATGATAACTCAGAATTTCTTAATTTTGTACTTGTCTTCTGACCACTACTACTACTACTACTGTCGATTAGAATATCACCATTTTTAATTTCAGGTTCTGTTAACCATGCTAAGGCTAGACTTGCTCGTAGATAATGTCCACGTTCCACAGAGGCTGGATAAAACACAGCACCAAGTAAAGATGTTGTTTTCGGTAGACTAAAACTCAACTAGAAGACAAAAGGGGAAAGGAAATAAAGAAAAAAAGTATATTTGGCCCCTTTATGGTTTTAATAAAGTTTTAAGAAGGAAAAAACTTTGCGGAAGATATTCAATTAGAATTGTAACTACAGAAAAAGTGAATAAGAAAACACTGTATACAGCAGCATACATCCATATTATTAAAGTGTAACACAGAGACAAATTCATATTAACTAGGAACAGGATCAGAAAGTGAACAGCCACACATACATAAACTAAGAAGTACTTTCATTGGACGCTAGCGGGAAGATAGTGACTCATCTCATACGTCTAAGTCCTTGGTGCTGGCACAGACTGAGTATTGCCAGTCAACTTTGTATTGTGGCCACCATGTTAGATGGTTCACCATCACAGAACACTCTGAACTATTGTTGTTATACGGTTGGATGCAATCAGCAGGAAGCCTTTCCAGGCCTAGATTTCTTGCTTGTTGACAGTCACCAGTTAGTTAGTAAGGCATATCTGCAATCTTGAAGGGACTCATACTATCCATTCTGAGACTTGAACTAGGGTCACGTAATACGGCAGCGAAGATGCTGAGCCTCAACATCACGGTGGCTGTGCTGCTAGCTTGACTGATAGAAAACTCAGTTTATACCAACACAACAAGGACTGGATTCATGACCTAGGGTTTCAAATCAAAGTATCCATCTGTGATCAACTTGTAAAAACGTAACTAACGCTAACAAACCAAAACTATAGAAAATAAATCTGATGCTCGCTATCGACTTGCTACAGGATGGAGTTTCCTGGAGTTCTAGTGAGAAGTCGTGACCAGTGAGGTCCATCTAGATGTCACGTGTGAGGATGAATGTCCCACCGACGACACTGGTTGGGGTCAGGCTAAATCACGAATTGGTAGAAGTTAGAATTCATAAGCTGGCCATTATATCGGGTCCCACTGGCTAAATGGTATACCAGCTTGCCTTGTAACCGGAAGGTCCTGGGTTCGAATCCCAGTGGGTGCGTACTGCCAAGGATTCCTAACTGTTAGCTAGGATGAAACAGCTGTCCAGATCTCCCTAGTTTTCAATGGTTTTCTAACTGACATCAATCCGTGATCAACTCGTAAAAACATAACTAACCCTTACAAACCAAAACTATAGAAAATATCCATTACAGTCCTACAGGAGGTTGATCCCGAGTCCGAATAGCTCAGTGGTGACTCACGTCTCTGACTGCAGGAGATATCTACTCTTTCAAGATTGCAGATGCACCTTACTGACTAGTAAGTGCCAACAAGCACTAAACCTAGGGCAAGCAGGGTTTCCTGCCAATTGACTCCAAACATTCAATCAATTGAAATGTGTTTCCTTTCATTCCTCTATTTCATGTGTTAAAATCAGTAGTGGAAATCTACGAATAATTTTCGATTTCTCCATCATATCTAAACATTATTATACTACAATATTCGATACTGCTGTTGAGTTATTACGTCATACTTTTTTCAAAACCCACTGGATTGCCACAATGCACTAATGACAAAAACACCAGTTCAATGTTCGTTCTGAACTGTCTAATATCATATTCTGAATATCAGTTTGAACTTCTTCTGCTCAAAAAAAACACGCTGAGTATTGAAGCCAATATAGGACACGTGCTGAATCCCATTTGGAACTTTTCAGCATCCAAGTGTTTCCATGGTCACTCTCAAACTTAGAACCCAACGTTTCAAACACCTAAGTGTTATCTACTAGGTTACTTGGCTAAAAAGAGCCAACACTCATGAAACGAGTATCAGTTGTCATCCAGTGAAGTAATTGTTTTGAATTTAGTGCTGATTTACTGATTTTACTGAACTGCAATAATCGGTTCCTGGTGACAAGTCAGTCACTGCAAGTAACTTTGTTTTTTTCGAAATAGAAAATGTCAGAGTACCCCAATTTAAAGGCAGTAAGTTTTACAAACACAGTAACTCCATGCTTTAGGAAATAGCTAGTAAAGTTTAAGGAATCTCAGACTAAAGGAAACAGTAACTCAGTAATGCTTCTTACTGTTTAGCTGTTTTCTGAATCGCGTTAGTCAAGAAGAAAATTGACTAAAATGTTAATAAAAATTATAAATAAGTGCTGATACAGGATTTAATCATCAACTGAAATTTGGTTAGAGAACAACTGGAAAAACTGGGAGTACTGGACAACTGTTTCGTCCCAGTCTGAGATTCTTCATTAGTACGCCACCAACAGAGGGTTCGAACCCAGGACTTTCTGATTACAAGGCCAGCTCGTAGGCCAGTAGGCCTCTGGGACCCGATTCAATGGCCCGCGAATTCCACCCTATGCCAGTTTATGGTACAGCGCGACGACTAGCCAATATCATCGCTGGCAAGTATCTGTCCTCACACTCGACCTGATGTACCCCACTGGTCACAACTTCCCACTAGAACACAGGTAACTGCCTACCTGAATAGGGCCAATCTCTAGTGAGCGTCAGATTGGGGATAGATACTCGCAAGAGATGATACTGGCTAGTGGTCGCGCTATATCATAAATTGGCAAAGGGTGGAATTCGCGGGCCATTGAATCGGGTCCCAGTGGCCTATTGGCCTACGAGCTGGCCTTTTAATCGGAAAGTCCTGGATTCGAACCCTCTGTGGTGAGGGCGTGCTAGTGAAAAATCTCACACTGGGACGAAACAGTTGTCCAGAACTCCCAGGTTTTCCAATCGTTCTCTAACCGATGTCAATTCATGATGAAAGCCCGTGACCAATCAAATTAAATTCCTGCAAACCAACACTTAGATATTTATTTCTTTAGTAGCGCAAGAATACTACTGCTGTCTCCGGTGTAGAACGGTATAATATGATGAGTAATATTGAGGTTAAGTGCAACGTGTTAGATAGCAGGGGGAAGTCAGTGGATGAGTTCGTGAAGCTAAATGTACTGAAACAGCTAGGACACGTGTTCCACATTCTGAGTCATCGTCTTCCTCAATGGACAATGTTGGGTTAGGTTGGAAAAAAGTTAGTTGGTGATGGTCAAACTTAACAGCTGGTTTGAGTTTTGTTAGGGAGGTGTAGGCTGACTGTTTAGGGGTCATTGGGATTCTAAAAGCCATCGGCAGGTGATATAGCTCAAAATCGTTTTCAGTGGCACAGATGCGTTCACTCACTGTGATCCTCTATATCCACTAAACCGTTATGTTTTTCCTATGTTACTATCCTTTCTTCCTCACATTTTCGCTTTTTACCGTTCTTTTGGATCTCCTATTTTCTATATTCTGTCTATCTTTGTGTGTGTGTGTGTGTGTGTGGAGTGTGGTAGATTGAACTGCTGTACTTCTACATAAAGTGCTAAGTTGAAACTGAATCACTCAGTCTGTCACCACGAACAACACAAAAGATGGTTGGTTATCTGAGAACTGATGGTGTAGCATTTCTTCAGCTAAAGGGACTTGGATTATCAGTTAAACAAGTGTAAAGCAACAAAAATCTCCAATCTGTAAATTCATACGGTCAGTTAATGTAGTTATAAAAATAAACAATTGAGGGGACAGAGAACATGAGCCGGTGATTCAGACATCAAGCTTCGATTCCTTGCCGACGCATTCCTAAACCTAACCTTACTGGTAGTAAGCTGAAAAAATAGGGAGGATTGGACGTGAAGCCGGGATCCTCACTTCGTAGAAACAAAATCACAGCTACTGCTACTGAAACTTTACACTTTGAGGTCCTACATTCCATTTGAGGAGCAAAGGAATGACAGATAAAGATACACTACAGTTAATGAAAGCAGTAAGCTTGAGAAAAATACGCCAAACATAGATAATGCATCCACAGAAAATGAAACTTACTTTTGGTCTGATTCTTGAATGTGATACAGCGTACATATAATTACCTAAGTATTCAACCTATTCACATAGAAAGAGGAAAAATTAATAGATTAATGTCTTGATAGGTTGAAAATATATACTAAAAGTGCACACCAAATAACAACAATAATAGGCATGGTGATAACAGTAGATTATTCGTGTATAGGTATCAAAGAAAATAGGATTTCTGAGAGTATATAGCAAACAAGACCATTGTGAATCGCTGACACCAACTAATTTTTGTTCACAGATGTCTTTAACATCCACAGGACTGGAGAAATAACTTGATGTACTCAGACAGATATTATTTTGCCGAATGGATGACTTTCATTGTTTAGGTCAGTTACCACTACTTATAAACACACACTATTATTATTTTTTTTAATTAAAGCGTCACTTTTAACCAGATATCGCTAGGAGTAGATCAACAGGTGGTCGTTCTCAACTTAGACTTTATGCTTGTTACCACTCACCAGGAAAGTGTACCTAACAGCTTGAGTATACTAATATTCTCCCCGTAATTCGGACAATTTCAAAGTTGACTAGTCCCAAGCCACCGCTGTGCGTCGGTGACACACTAGTAGAATTCTGGCCAACCACGCCTCACGTGGTCCGGGGTTCGATCCCCGGCCGACAAGGAACTCCTTTACCTCGCTACATCAGTATTAAGACTGGTAAAAAGAAGGAAGGTTGGGCATAAGGCTAGCAACCCCATCCCGTAAAAATAATCACCAGTGCTATCGAAACTTCAAGCCTCCAGCTTGAAGCCCTATATATGCCACTTGGAATGTTAAGGCAACGCAAACAAAAGTCAGGGAAAGAAGGGAAGTTTGGGCATGGAGCGACCTCCGGAAAAATCAATTCAGTGGCTACCGAAACTTCAAAGCACAATAAAGATACAAAAAAGAACTTATTTCTCGCTGGAATCGGAGAGAGAAAATGATGTGGGCTGATGAGAGCATTTCAAGAAGCCAGTCAACCCAAAATGCATTCTTCCGATGAGGAAGAAATAAGCACGGGAACGTGAAAATTTCGTACAATGCACAAAGCTAGGAGAGATGCCCAAGTTGGCAAAGAAATGAGAAGATATGGCATAGAAGTGTTAGGAATCTGTGAGGTCAAGTTGAATGTAAATGAACTCTCTAAATTGTTAACTGGAAAGCCAATAATCTACTCCAATCACCCAAATGAGTAGCTTGAGCAGACTGAAAGAGCAGCAGCAGAAGTAGCAAAAGCTCTTATGTAAATCAAAAATATAGAATTCAAGAACAAGTTGGCAGAAGAAGCGTCAAAGGTAGGACCTCTGGTGAACATAGAGAAAACAGAGGTGATGAAGATTCCTGGGCAACACCACCAACAGCAACAACAACAACAGATAACAATCAGCATAAATGGAAGGAAGCTGAAAGAAACAACCTCCTCTACCACCTACCTGGGAAGCATCGTCTCAACTACAGGCGGAACTGACGAGGATATCAAAGCAAGAATCGGAAAAGCAAGACAGGCTTTCACTACTCTCAAGTCTGTGTGGAGGTCAACAGCACTCAGAATCAAAAATAAGATCCAGATTTTCAACTCCAATGTGAAGTCAGTGATACTCACTATACGGATCAGAGACTTGCACTGCGCGTCATAAAGAGCATCTCAAACAAACTACAGACCTTCATTAACAGTTGTCTTCGCTCAATACTCAAGATCAGATGGCCGGCGAGAAAAGATCAGCAACAGAAATCTCTGGCAATGAGCGAACCAACCAGGAACCGATTGTGAAACAAAAAGGCAGGAAGAAATGGAGATGGATTGGCTGGCCATACTCTGAGGAGACCATCAAGTGACACCACTAGACAAGCCATTGCTCGAGTGGAACCCGAAAGGGAAGCGGCGAGTTGGTCGTCAGTGCGAGGGTGGGTGACTTGGAGGAGGTCATGTGAAGAGGAGATGAAAACATGTAGGCAGACATGGAGCCAGGTGAAGACTCTAGCAGAGAACCGAACGCAATGGAGACGCACGGCTGAAGCCTTATGTTCCTCTAGGAATTAAAGGAAACAATTATATTATAATAATTCATAACAAACTATAAATAAAAAGAGTATACAGTTAGTTGAACGGTTACTGCTCACTTTCACTTCACCCATTGCTATATATGGTGGTAATGCAGGAGTGTATATATTCAATTGTTCAATTAATGGTTCAGCTGTTGTACACGGTGCACCGCTTAATCGTGTCCATGCAGATGTGCTAACTTTCAGTGGTTGAGAAGGCCATACTTGTAGGCTAGCAATTTCATTCGATACATCTGTTGGTGTATATAACATTGGATTGGAGTAAAATCTATCCGATGGTATAGTCGACGATGAAGCTGACGAGGAATGTGATGTTAGCGAATCAAAGGGAATACTTGTTCCACTGCCACTCACTAATGGTATAGTCTGAGAGGAAAAAAGATGATAAACTTAGCAAAAAGTTGAAGAAAAAAACACTTTTGGGGTATTTAGTTGAAAATCAAATAATGCATGACTATACTATTCCTTAGTCCTTCTACTGTCATTAGAAATAAAGAACAGTAGGCGAGATGCAAGAGTAAACAAATTGTAGAAGTAGATATTGATTAGATAGTTGGAGGCAATCAGCCACAGGAAGCCTTGCTTGACCTAGGTTTCGTGCTAGTTGATACTCACCAGTCAGCAAGGCGTATCTGCAGCCTTGAAGGAACTCATATCCCTTCTGAGATTCGAACCCACGTCACCCAGTGCCGCCTGCAGTCAGAGACGTTATCACTGATGGAATTCAGTCTGCACCAAAGAAAGGACTAGACACATTTCACACTAGTTACTAGTGTCCAATCAAAGTAGATATTGGACTGATTCTTGATTGTCTTAACTTCTTAATGTAGAAGGGTTAAGAAGAATTAAGCGACATATCACTGACACAAGCATCATTTCAAAATAAAGAAGAAAAAACGAAGAAAAATTACTTGTTTACTCCAGAAATAAGCACTTTGCATTGTGTCCGTTCCACCGATTACATCCGGTAAATGTTCTAATCCTGAAGTGTACTGGATATGTAGCAGACCTCTGTAAGTTTGTGTTATAGTCCCACCACTGTTGGCTGATAATCCACCACCACCTGAATTCCATCCATTTGCATCTGGATAAATTAAAATAACATGAAAATAGAAAAAATAAAAATAAAATCACGAGAATATTATAGAAATCTTTTTAAGAAGTATATACTTGATTCTCAGCCCTGAGAAAGTTGACTACCACTTTTTATTGTAATTCGCTAGAGGAATTTTGTCAGACTTTGAGCACCCACTCTACCAGCAGCTCCAACCTTGTGTCTCCTCTGGTAAAACAAGAAGTCTTTTCAGAAGACTTTATGCACGTACGTCTAAGTATAAAAATTCCACTATACCATATTTGGTACGTACCTTATGTGATGAAAATAGCGTCAGAAATGAACTAACTAACCTTCTTAGCACCACTAAATAAACCATTTCCTCCACCCTTAGAGCATCAAACTTTATTGTTGTTGTATTTCTTATATTCATAATCCTCTCAATTTTTTCGTTTTGTTTATTTTTTTTCATAAGTGTGGAAATAATTTTAAGCTGTATTATAACTGTTAATTTTGTATTTCCCCTCACTATACCATATCAACAGAACATTAGACCCAATTATCCATAACATGCTAAAGTTTCCAAACTGAATCGACAATACTGTTTGAAAAAAACTCACTGTTATTATTATTTATTATTATTATATCTAATAATTATGTCGTAAATGTGGACAAATTCCTCCGATTAATTTTGTTTTAATTTTAAATATATTTTGAGTAAATCAGATGCAATATTGTGACAAATACTGAGAATTCCATTCTGTATTATAAGTACTGTTTTTGGAATAAAGTAAATTATTATTATTAATACTACTAATAACGTCTTTATTCTGGACAGTATTTATACAATGTACAGAATTTTCAGAGGAGTTTTAATTGCATGCTATTTTCCCTTCGTACAATATCTTCATTGACAGTACATCCTGCGACACAATGGTCTCTGAGCTAAAGCACAAACCATTCCATTATGACATATCTCCTTCGTCTCCTTCAAGAAATCCATGATATCTAGTTGAAAGCCGATTTTAAGGTGTTCAGAAGTACATTTTGAGACCCGTTGAGACACCCGTTGTCACCCACAATCAGGCCATTCTTCAAGTTTAGTAGAAACTTGCAAAATAAGGAGCTTGTAAACATTTTAAATAGACACAAGAGTAGATAATACTATTAGAGATGGTCATATGTTGATCGATTAAAACAAACCGAATGAGAGACAATATATGCAATATAAAGAGATGGAAGCTTCTGGTAGCCCAAGTTTTAAGCAGGCCACCACAGCTGCTGCAGAATAATGATAACGAAGCTCTGCTTAGATAACAGCTTATCAATTTTTAAAGGTTTCATTGTAAAAAAGACGTATCTATGTTCAGGTTTGACGACAAGCTAACACCAGTTACAGAACCATTGAAAAATAATGTTCGAAGAAATGAAACATTGCGTTTTCAGTGTTCAACTACGAAGAAATGCTGGCAATTCGGTGAGGAGATCCATCTACAAAAATTCCACATGGAATGAAGGCTTTATCAATTTTTAAAGCTGTGCCTCTCTAAGCGGAAACCTCATATATTTATTTTAGTCAAACCCTCGCGTAGCCTAGGTCCTGATGGTATACCTGCCTATGTTCTAAAACAATGTGCAGATGTGTTGTGTTCTCCACTAACCAACATCCTAAATGCCTCTTTCTCCAAAAATATCGTACCTGATGCATGGAAAGACATCAAAATTGTCCCTGTCCCTAAACCTGGAAATGGCAAGAACGTAAAGTTCAGACCCATTGCCATCACTTCCCCGTTTCTAAAGGTTATGGAAAAACTAATACTTCTTAAACTCGAACCCTCCCTTAAAAACTTCGAAGACCCAAAACAATTTGCCTATAGACAGGGTAGGAGTACATTAGACGCTGCAGCTGTCTTACACAACAACATCGTCTCATCATTAGATAAAGGTGCTAAATACGTCCGCTGCACGTTTCTTGACTTCACTTCTGCTTTCGACTCTGTTCCTAGATGTCTCCTTCTAAATAAGCTCTCTTTGACGAAAACTGAGTCCTGGGTCACTAACTGGTTGCATTCCTACTTCTCTAACAGAAAGCAGTACACCGTATACAAAGGTAAATCATCCTCTGCTGCACTCACTGAAGCCGGAGTCCCCCAAGGCGCTGTACTCTCCCCACTTCTCTTTTCCTTCTTTCTACATGACTTACCATCTTCAAATGACATTAATTTTGTCAAATACGCTGATGATCTGTCTGTATCTTTGCCTATCAAATGTCAAAGCGACTGCTCTAAACTTAATGGCTTTCTGTCAGAAATCAACCAGTGGTCCAAGGAAAATGGTCTTACTCTAAACCCTTCCAAATGCCAAACAGTCAATTTCACCTTTAGGCATAAATCCGACCTAAACAAACTGTTTGGCTCTCACGAGGTATGCAAAATAGACGGCACTGAAATAGAAACTAAATCGGAAATTAAATACCTAGGTGTCATTCTATCTGCTGATCTCTCCTGGTCGTCTCATATCTTAGCAATTTCTAAGAAAATATTCCGTCTTGCCTTCTACATTAAGAAGTTAAAACATTCTGGTATTACCCAACCCCTACTCCTACAATTCGTTAATTCTCGCATCCTGCCTATTATTCTCTATTGTTCCCCCTTAGTTTTTCCCGGGCTACTGAAGAAAGACTATAACATATCACGCAGGATGTTAAAGGTTGTCAGCAGAGTAAGCAACGTGCCACTTAACCAGCTTGTTAATATTTTGGTTGACAGGCACATGGACTCATGTGAAAAATGGGCCAAGTCCATTTTATCTAACTCACACCACCCTCTTCACTCACAACTCTCCCCTCGCATCTCATCAGGTAAAACAAGAAGCCAATATAGAAAACTATATGCTCGCATCAGCAAGTACAAAAACTCAACCATACCCTACTTAGCTCGCGTTCTGTGTGATAAAGAAAGCATCAGGCGTGACACCTATAATTCATTAAATAGTCATTAGTACAACTGGATCTCATCTTTCCAACCAACTTCATCAATAGGTTCAACATTTCCTTTCTTTCTGTTCCTTTTCTCTCTCTTCTTTTTCCGTTATGTGCTGCTTTGTCTCTTTCTTTCGCTTACGCCAGTTAATAAGACAGCTCCCACTTTTCTAACACCTTCAAACACTGTTTCAGCTTTACCTTTGCTACTGAACATGCCAATGTATTGTTGTAATAATGAACTGTGGTTTCCTCAATCTATGTAGAATTCTATTTATTGACAATGTACTAACTGGATGCAATACTGTAGTAAAAATGCTGAGAATTCCATTCTGTATCACAAGTACTGTTTTGGAATAAAGCAAATTATTATTATTATTATTAAATCCGGAGAATATATATTGAGAACTGCACAATTTCCGAGGAGTTTTGATTGGAAACAGTTTCCCAGCCAGATACATAGACAAGAATGGAAGACCAAAGAAAGCTTCTGAACAGTTCCATGTCACCCTCAAAAAGATGCTGATGCTTTATCTCAAATTTGAACGTGATACTGAAGAAGAAGTTCTTCGTAAACGACTTGCATAGTCTCTCAGTAAAACATACTTTGCCGCCAGTCTAAGAGTGACATTTTCTTGCAAGGAACTATTCAACCAGCAAACAATAGACAAGCTGTTACACTGGACCACAAATTCTACATGCACTCTACTCGAACTCATGCAGCCAGATGAGAGCTTACGGCGAGTTGTCATCTGAAGTGGTGACAACCAGTGGTGTCCGACAGTTATGTCCACTATCCTTATTTCTATTCAATTTCATCATAGATGTACTAATGGACTTAACCCTAACTAACTTCAGAGACTCAGGGATTGACTTGTTACCAACAGAGAATAATCTCGTTGAGTTGGAATATGCAGATGATATAGTCCTTCTAGGTGAAGACATTGACAAAATAGAACAGAGTCTTCTGAACACCTTGAGGTACAATCTATGAATAATTGGCATGTGATTCGCTCCCGCCAAATGTAAGATGATGTTACAGGACTGGACTACATTGACTCCTAGCTTAGAAATAAGGAGTGAAGTGGTAAAGCACGTTGACTACTTCACTTATTTGGAAAGTTGCATCAACCAATGCCAGTGGGTTGTGAAGTTACATCGATTGAGATGGTTATGACATGTGTTGCGCATGCATTCCTAGCCATTGCCTTCCTCGGCGGGAAATGTTAGATGACATAGGATGGATCAGGCTGTAGAAGAGCTAGCGGCGGTCAAACAGAAATATGGCATCAGTCAGTAAAATCCACAACAGTTAGTTTAAGCCAGTCACGTCGAGAGGTGTAGACTTTCTGACTGGTTGGGGTCCTCGGGACGGTAAGCACCATTGGCTGGAGACAATTGTTGCTATGGCTCATAAACGTTCTCAATGGCTGGTGCAGATGCATCCACCGCATGTGACTGATAATACCCAATAAAACCATATTCTTTTTCGTTATTACTATTCTTTTTGCCTCGTATCCAAATAATTTTGCTGCTGTAGAAGCTGTGGCTTACACAGCGAAACGTTCCGAAAAATCTTGTTTTGATTTTTTCTCGAACACGCTGGGATTATTTTAAATAATTGAATAATAATAATATCACTTCTTTTGAATCCCCATTTATTTACCTGACCAGTTTTAAATAGAATAACCAATTCCGTATTCCCGGTTGTACCGATAGTCCTCATAAAGCAGATCACAGGAGATCCCTATTTCAGTAGTATTGACTTCGGAATAGTCAATATCAAACTATTGTGTAGTCTGCTACTGACAAAAAGTAGTATATAGATAGAGATATAAATATGTGTGAATCATCAGCAAGGAGGCATGATACGGAAGAAATGTGCGAATTGCGGTTTTAAAAACCAGGGAGTACCGTACAGCTGTTTCATCCTAGTTTGGAACTTATCCATGATCAAACTCGAAAAACAAATAAACTCTTGAAAATTAATCTGATACTCGCTGGGGACTTGCTGCAGAACAGAGTTTCTTGGAGTTCGAGTGAGAGGTCCGATCCAGTCAAGTGTGAGGATGGATTTCCCACCGACGACATTGGATGGTGGTTGCGGTAAAATCACGAATCGGTAGAAATTACATTTCGTGAGCCATTGAATCAGATGAGGCTTTACTTTTGTGAAAACTTTGCATGAGACCGTGTGGAGAGAAGCTAAAGCAAACGTTTTCCTTCATCAGAGTCTACTGATGACGAAGATTATTGTGGCACCGGGGTACTAAACTTTCTGTCATCACTGAAGAAAATAAATCTTCAGAATGGGGATTCCTTTTACACCATAATTGACAGGAATGAATGTTAACAATTTGTGTATTATCTTAATCTTCAACACGCCAAAGAATTAGCCACTTAAAGTGTACAAGTTTAGTGTACGAAAGACTATTGGTGATACGGCTTAAAATTATTTTCAGTGACGCAGATGCATTCTTTTGTAGTGGTTTTCCATATCCATTGAACCCTATTGTTTCTCCTTCTTACTATTCTTTCTCATTCTCTCTTTTTCTGCATTTGTGTGCCGAAAGCAGTGTGACAGTTTGAACTGCTGCACTTCTGTGCTGCAATTCAGCCAGTCAGTTAACTAAATTATATTATTATTTTTCCCTTTGATTCCTAGAGGAACATAGAGCTTCAGCCGTGCGTCTCCATTGCGTTCGGTTCTCTGCTAGAGTCTTCACCTGGCTCCATGTCTGCCTACATGTTTTCATCTCCTCTTCACATGACCTCCTCCAAGTCACCCACCCTCGCACTGACGACCAACTCGCCACTTCCCTTTCGAGTTCCACTCAAGGGCTTGTCTAGTGATGTCACTTGATGGTTCCCTCAGAGTATGGCCAGCCAATCCATCTCCATTTCTTCCTACCTATTTGTTTCACAATCGGTCCCTGGTTGGTTCGCTCATTGCCAGAGATTTCTGTTGCTGATCTTTCCTCGCCGGCCATCTGATCCTGAGTAATGAGCGAAGACAACTGTTAATGAAGGTCTGTAGTTTGTTTGACGTGCTCTTTATAACGCGCCAAGTCTCTGTTAAGTAGCACTGACTGACTTCACATTTGAGTTGAAAATCCGGATCTTATTTTTGATACTGAGTGCTGTTGAACTCCACACAGGCTTGAGAGTAGTGAAAGCTTGTCTTGCTTTTCCGATTCTTGCTTTGACATCCTCATCAGTACTGTCCGCCTGTAGTTGGAACGATGCTTCCCAGGTAGGTAGGTAGGTAAAAGAGGTTGTTTCTTTCAGGTTCCTTCCATTTATGCTGGCTGATCGTTGTCTGTTGTTGTTGTTGATGTTGGTGGTGTTTCCCAGGAATCTTCATCACCTCTGTTTTCTCTATGCTCACCTGAAGTCCCATCTTTGATGCTTCTTCTCCTTACTTGTTGCTTTTCGCTTGCATATCTTCCAGTTTGCGGGAAATCAAACATATATCATCGGCGAAGTCCAGATCCTCCAAGGTTTTGTGTGAGTCTATTTTATGCCTGTTTCCTCATTGCCCGCTGTTTGTCACATTATCCAGTCCAGTTAACTAAAGCAACTTATCAAATTGAATGTCTTGTTTTAATGGGACATTAGATTCACCAAATGTGGAACTCTAAAAATCTTAACCACGATTACCATTACAACTAAATAAACAAGGTGAACAATTCACTTCAAATATGACCTTAACGGTCGATGAATAAAGCCTGTGTCTACACGAATCAGAGATGAGGGTGTGATGAGAGCTGTCTGCTAGTCAAAATTGTCGACACCAATTGACGTCATCGTTTACGTCTCGAATCGGGATCATGAGAAAAACAAGAACAAAGCCTAACCGTGAGGAATTCAACAACCACTCACAGCAGACTTAACGTGCGCAAATACGATTCGCAGATATATGGCTTGACCTTCAAAGAAACGGCCACAAAGAGTTGATAGAATAACCTACAGCAAGAAAACAACCAATCAGATGACGTTGCTTCTCTGCTTAAAAATAACGAATAATCGTGTACATAAAAATCTATAAATATCCGTTGACTTCTGTCGTTACATGGGGAGCAGTTTATGATCTTCGTAATTGTGAAGTTGACAGAAGATCAATATGAAATTAGTGTCTCATCTTCTTTAAACATTCTTATTAAAAATATGCAGGACAGAGCTATTCACTCACATTCCTTTCACATTCAATGACAGTGACCGCTTAAAATATTAAAAAAATACGAGCATGTGATAAACGCATAGATGATTTCTAAACTCACTTTTGCCTGAATTTTCACCTGGCATTGAAGATAACGGCAGAACAAGTGATGCTGGGAATCTATCAGGTGTCAAGGGTCTACCTTGATATAATAAAGTCCAATGCAAACGATATATCGGTCTACTTGGCGCTGGTTGGACATGACACAGAAATTCACCTTGTTTAGGCCATTCTGGCGTTAGTGAGAAATCTAATCTTAAACCTGAAGTAATCAATAAAGTACAGGAGGAAAAAAAATGATAAAAAGTGAAAGATTAATTTCCATCATTTGAAAAAGAAGAAGAAAGTACACGCAACGACTCATGGTCAAGAGGATAAAGGTATATTCCTTATCTCGTATTATTATCATCCATTTGGAGTATGAGTTGACGATGTATGAAGGATAACTTCCGGAGATGAAGTATCAAAACCCAGAGAAACGAACATACCAATGACATCAGACTATTCAATTTGAGTAAGGGATTGAAAGTACGTAAATAACACTAGTGTACGGTTACGGAACAGTTAGAGTTCAATTAAGGCTTAGGATAGATCAGGGAGCAAAGTATATCGGCCGTAAGCAACATTGAGTCCACAAACGTATTCTGGAACATTTTCCAGCGTGGTTAGCCAGAAGAGAAAAGAAAAATAGCAGCAGCTCCACTCTTGAACATCTTGTCATCTCTGGACATCGAGCACCATCACTTGCATGAATGCTTCACAGTGCTACACAGAGTCCCTCAATATCGTACAAAGGGACTTCGAATACGCAATCATCAGTTTAATCATTAGCTATTCCCGATTTGAAACAGGACCTCTACATTCAAAAGCGCAGCATAAATTCTCTCACCCTACTGTGACCAGAGTAACGTTGTTGCTATGACTCTGTAAGTCTATTATTATTATTATCATTTTATTATCATTATTATTTCCATCATCCATATTTTATTATCACTCTATAACTGTTTATCAGTAACATTGAGTTTTCAAACTGATTTTACATAAAAACACTTTATCGTTTTTCCACTAGTTCCTGTCCATTCTACACGAGCTTATTGATTAGACATTATCTTACACTTATTACGTCATGCCAACTTCTGCCTCTTTTCTAACTTCCAATTAATCATCCCTTCTAGATTACATCTTACATTACGTAATGCATTTTCGAGGACAAATTTTACCAGCATCTGATTGGTCTTATGATTTCTTTGTTAAATGTAATTACCAAGTATTGGTTTTGTAGGGATTTTTATTTAATTGGTTGGAGGATTTCATGACAAGCTAACATCAGTTAGAGAACCATTGGAAAACCTGCAGGGAGTACTGGGCAGCTGTTTCGTCGGCCTGGTTTGGGACTGTTCATCAGTACGCACCCACCAACTGGGTTCGAACGCAGCACCTGCTGGTTACAAGGCAAGCTAGCTCGTGGACCATTAAGCCACTGGGACCCGACACAATGGCCAGCCCATGAATTCTAACTTCTGCCGCTTCATGAAATAGTGCGACCAATTTGCAGTGTCTTCTTTGATGAGTTACTGCCTCATCTTCAACCTGATGTACCCTAGAGATCACTGCTTCCCACCAGAACCCCAGGTTAACTGCCTGAATAGGACTGATGAAGAGTCCCAAACTAGGACGAAACAGCTGCTTAGTACTCCCTGCAGGTTTTTGCAACGGTTCTTTAACTGATGGCAGCTCATGATGAAATCCTCTAAGCAAAATATGAATACGATTGTACAGCTTATGAAAATGAATTATCGGAAAGAAAATTTTCTTCGCTGTTTACGCCTTTCCTTAAGATCAGGGTTAGGTGAAAGTAAGGCTAAGAAAACGTGACGGTTGATTACGGGTAAGATTAAGCTGCGGATAGGGTTAGGCAACAGTTAGGTCAGCGAAAGTTTGAGGTTAAAGTTAAGTTAACGACGTAAATCTGCCTCCTCAGCGCAACTGAGCTTCCCAAAGTCATCATTGATCCGTTTGTCCCTCTTTGTGTCTATTCTCTAAATGCTTATTTTCTCTAGTATTTGTATTTATTATTTCAAAGGCTTCGGTTATTATTGTTTATATTTTTAGAAATTTTAATATATTTATGCGTTGAATTTTCTGTAGCAGTTTGGTTAAGTTTTGGAGGTGGAGTTGCTAGCACTACGCCACAACCCTCCCTCTTTATCTGGGCTTGGGACCGGCTAGAAAACTAGTGAAAACTAGTAATCTAGGCTTCGGTGGAGCTGATTAAATGGTAGGTTATGAGCTGATTTTCTAACAAAATCATCCATTCCTGGACATTTTTTGAAGCAGGTCATTCAGATGTTCCTAATTTATTTTTTTAAGATAATCCACAGGAGCAAACTTAACCAATCTTAGAGTGTGCTTTTTCTAAACTTCAACGCCGAAAGCGATTTTATTACTTTGTTTTATTTCTCGCCACCTCCTTGTCTGTGATCGTAATTATCGTCATGATTATATTTCACTTTTTGATCACATTTAAACCACTTCATGTCACCTACAATTAATTCTATTTCCTTTATTAAGCCTTCTTGTATTCTATTCACTTCAAAATCCTTATTACTAACACTCACTTTCAGTCTTCGGAGTAAATGTATCTTGAGTGAACAGTTTCAATGTGATTTTCTGTTTGAATCAAATTTTTAGGATTCGATTCGTTTCCAGTTTGATCACAACATGAAATCAGTTAAAGAACCATTAGAAAACCCAGAAGGGAATACTGGACAACCGTTTGATCATAGTTTGAGCTTTTCGACAGTGCGTGTCCATCTGGTTTCGAGCCCAGTACTTTCCTGTTACAAGGCAAGCTCATAGACCATCCAGCCACTGGAACCTGATCCAATGACCCATGCTGTCCAACGTCCACTAACTCACGATTTTGTCCTCACACCTACAAAGTCAGATAAGAGAACAGTTACTCACCGATGACACATGGGTTGGCGGTCAGGCCATATATTGTGAATCTGCAGAATTTAGAATTCATAATCTGTTGGATACAGTTCCAGTGGATGAACGGTATACGAGCTTGCCTTGCAACCTAAAGGTCTTAGGTTTGAACCCTGATTGGTGCATACTATTGACGTGTCTCAAAGTAGGGTGAGACAATTGTCCAGTACTACCTGGTTTCTTAATAGTTCTCCAACTAATGTCAACTCTTGATCAAACTTTAAACATGAATGTTTATACGAATCCTGAAGGTCATCTTCGAAATTCTCTGTACATTACATGCACCCACTACTTGATTACATAATATAAAGGCAAAACTATTGCCTAAGTGTTCTAAGTTTTCAACTGTCCTATGGTGTAACTTATACTCGTAATGAAACTTACTTTGAAACCAAAAAGTTACCGATAGACAATATTCAAGTGAGTTTTGAGTTCATACGATCTTTTAAAACTTCGAAAGCGATAATTAACATACGTCTAAACAGTTACTGGTTAAATTTCAGACATTTTATGACTGCAAGTTTGAAGAATCTTCAACAGCAAGCAGTAGTATTAAGCTATTAAGTTATGTCCAGGTTCAGGTTTCAAAACGCTGTGCATCATAACTTCGGATCACTTCGAAGACAACTAACAATTTCAAGTGTCTATAGAGAATGATAATGAAGTAGGCGAACTCACAAATATCCCCTTATATTCATCCTCTCTTAAAGACGCAAATGGCTGGGAACTCCAGCTTGTGGTCTCTGTTGGCCAGAGGATGTGTTTGTCATCGAGATTTGCGGTTAGTACTCACAATGAATGAAATTTTCGTACACAGTTTGGCGTATTCTATTGTCACATCTTGAAGTTAATGATTGCTTTGAGGTATTAACCGAGTAATTTCCTATTAAGAGTCAAAGCTCATTGATAGGCTCGTTAGATGACAATCCGAAACAAGTATACAAAATATTACAATTGTACCTACTGGTTAGAGACAATTTTCACTTCTTTTGTGGCAATAGGAGAGAACGAATTGAAGTTCGGGGTATTGGGAGTACTTAAAATAAATGCCATCTAAATATATTGATACTTAGGAATCGGGTGTGGACGAAGTTATCCGTTAGACTCTTAAGTGGATATTGTGATTGAATGCAAGAATCTTCTGTGACAGCTGATTCAGTACAAATGGAGTCGAAAAGAAGCTCTTTCGTAGTCATATTGATATATGTGAGAATTATGTGACATATAAACAACACCTACTCTATACTAGGCACTGGCAACATGTCATCATTGCTGCCTAGGTTCTTATTGTTCCGACAGAAGTTTATCTGTGCGTCGGTGGCGCGGCGGTAGAATACTAGCCAACCACACATGTGCTCCGGGGTACCATCCCCGGCCGACGCACTGCTTCACCTCGCTAAGCCAGTAATAAAGGCTGATAAAGAGGGAAAGTTGGGCATGAGGCTAGCAACTCCATCCTGTAAAAAGCACCAGTGCTACCGAAACTTCAAGCCTCCAGCTTGAAGCCCTATGATCCATTGGTGGAGTAACGACAAGTTAGGCAAGATTGAATGGAGGATTTCATCATAAGCTGACATCAGTTAGAGAGCCATTGGAAAACCTGCGGGGAGTAATGGATAGCTGTTTCTTCAGCCTATTTTGGGACTCTTCATCAGTATTGGGACCCGATCTCATGACCCATGAATTCTAACTTCTGCCAATTCAGGTTAGGCAAGGCTTAGGAGTTCGTCAGCCAGCGACCGAACCTCAGATCACGGATTTGGTGAGAGAGTATTCCGCTAATGAACCACTGACGCACACAGATCACAATACATTTATTTTCCGTGACAATGAAAAACCAAGCGCAGCTTACATGCTGAATTCACAATAATGAGTCTAAAAATCTGATTGTTACAGACACGAACTCACCATAACTACACAATTGCATATGACAACGATGTGCAGGATATTTGTCGCATACATCAGTGCAATTATCTCGAGCACAACAATCAAAGCATGTTTCTAAACGTGGTGAACGACCATTATCCGCAGCTCCTGGAGTTGGTTTACACGTTAACGAACTGGCTTTTAATTCTTCAGCACACGATGCTAAACAGTGCTGACAGTCAAGTTTCAATTGACCACATCTTTGTAAAAGAAAAATGTCATGGGAACAGATAACAGTTTAAAATAAGAAATTGGTTTATTTCATATATATATATATATATATATATATATATATATATATATATATATGATAACATGACTCATTCAAAAGTTAGTTATATTCAGTAAATTGAAAATTACACTGATAGGAAATATACTTAACCTTGGTCAAGGTATAAACATGAACTAGGAGTATTTATCAATAGTGTTAGGCGGATAGTACTTGGTAGAATGAGTTTATTCTACTCCTTAAAAAGTGTAGAAGGATGCTAGCTTCACATTTTCAAATATAAAGGCGATGAAACGAAGATACAAAGGAATTCGTCACGTTTACCATAGGAGAATAACTTAAAACTAGTGAGATTCAGCTTGTCCTTAGGAGTTTATATCTGACAACGTAATGTCACCTTTATAAACAGGGAAACTGATTATAATATCAACTAATAGCTTATTCTCATGGTTTTAGGGGCGATTACGTTAGTGGCGTTGGTGGCACAGAGGTAGAATGCTCGCCAACCACACATGTTGGCGATCCCCGGCCGACGCACTGCTATTAGTGTAAGTATAGAACTTGGACACTATGGTAGAATGTAGTTCCATGCTAGATAAGTTAATTTTATGTATAACTCACAGTAATAGAGCACTAATAACTGGTTAACTTTTCAAGCAGAGTTTATTGCACATGATCATGTCAGTACATATTCTGACGGCCTGACACGTTGCTGTACATATACTTCTGTCTTTCTCTTCCCATTACTGTTTGCTGCAATTTTCCAAATATTCAGTATAGGTATTGCATCTCTTCAATTGTTCCGGTTCGGTGTTGATTCCATGAAGCAAGATTCAGAGACTAACCTCTCTCTCTCTTTCTCCCTGTCCACCTAGCTGTATTACTTTTTAATACTTTCACCCTGTCCCATCTTATTGTTTCATTACATTCAAGTGAATGAAATCCAATGGTCAAACTTTTTTCTAGGTTATTTAACTTAGCAGAGTCAATCATTTTAGTTCTAGCCAAATGTTCCCTAGCCCATGTTCCCACAATGTAATTGACCCCGATCTACTACTTTGACTTATGTAATTTACCTCAGAGTCTTTACATGGTAATTGGTAAATTATAGTGTTTTTCTTAATTGGATCTATTGAGTCTTTAGGCCAATAAAGTTTGTCTCTGAGTGAGTTGGTTAACTAATTTAATGCTGTCCTAGTTCCAGTCTTGTTCCTTTACTTTACGCCAGTACTATAGAGGCTTTGAATTCTATATTATCACTCTTATTTTTCTAGTGAGTCTTTATACATTCAGAATGAAATCTGACGGGTATTTAGGCACTCTTATTGTTTTCTTCCTTTGTTCAATTTCAATGTATCAATCATCTGAGCAACTAGTTAGATTCCTGGCTGGATTATATAAACACATTACTCAATCCATCTTTATCGATTCAGGATGAGTCATTTTCCTATGAATGCTATCGTCTCATTTCACGGTCTAGCATGGCCAAATCACCTTGTTCGTTTTCTAACGCAGAAGTGAGCTGGGTTTATTATATGTGTGGAGAACTTGGGGATATTTTCAAATTTCAACACAGTGAATGTGTGTAATCCACCTGTCGCCACCATAACCTAGGAGCAGGATTAGAACTTCTAAACGTTTTACATTCTCAATTATCCATAAATAAGTTTGAAACAACTGCGGATATTGATGATTCCATTGCAACGCACATTTGCTTTATTGCACACTTTATTTTGACGCTTGAATAAAGCGGAAGTTAGGCATTAATTAAACACCTAATATTATTTCATCAAACGAGAATTTTATCCTATTTTTAAGTTCAGGATCAATGTACAGTTAATTCCTGTCTCCAGAACTGTATTAATTGGGATATTGGGATATAAACCAATATTCAGTGGAGGTTAATTACAATCGGTTTGTGCATAATGAACAAGAAGGAGGAGAGAAGAAAATATATAAAGCAAATAATGAAGCTCTGTGAATGAATTAATATAATTTTGGGTTATAAATTGTCCTCGAAACGTCGTTCAGTTATCATCGCTCGAGTGGAACCCGAGTAAGAAATGACGAGTCAGGTATCCAAAGGTGACATGAAGGAAATGAAACCTTATAACCAGTCGGAGAATCACATATAGAGGGACGCAGATGGCAGGATAAAATGAAGATGCACTGTTTAAGACCTGTGTTCTACTCAGAAGCCAAGGGAATGATAATAATAATGCTGCAAAAATGAATAACCAAGTTAATCATCCTGAAAGTTTTGTAAATACTGTCAAACTTACAATTGCTTCTCTTCATAATAAATAGAACGCGGGGAAGCAAGTTCAGCATTCCAATGAGATCCAAAGATTGAAGGTAAACGACCAGGTTCTAGACAGGCGACAACCGCTGGTGTTGGATTTCCGCTGTTTGTTTTCGACTGATCATAAATGCTTCTATGCTCTGATCCAAATGTTTGTGCATAGTGTTCTGATTCAGTTTGGCGTGGAGTGAGTTCTAAAGGTGGAAAGTGTCCATGTTGTTTATATGTGCGACAACTGGCTAGAACAGGACGATGTCCAGGTAAACTGGCGTCTGGTACTGTAGCAGTAGTAACATTCTATGCATAAGAATATTCGAGAAAATGAACAAAATGACCATCGTAAGTTTCAGTGAATAGAAACAACAGGTAAATCGCATGACTAAGACCGAAGTCTAACAGTATGTATTTTCGCGTTAGTTGATTGGACTGGAATGTTCAGCTTCTGTTGATATGTCGCCTCCCAAGTACGGACGCTTTGACGATGTCTCAGGATCAACTTAAAGTGATTCGGCAAATGGTGACTAGTGGTGGAATCTACCAGGACGCGTAATTCGTCCTATTTGGGGCTTGTCATCTGGACGTCAATTTTGTTACTAACTTCTTTCATGAAAAACACATCTCATATAAGTGTGATTGTACACCTAGAGAGGAAAATGAATCCGTCGAAATGGGCCTTTTCACTGAACTACGTATTTTGTTTTCATTAATGTCTGGATGGTGATTATTCATGACTTACTAACTGTTCATTGGTTTTTATTTCTCACTGTTCAAAACAAGTCCATTTGGGTGAAATAGTTTCTGTTTCATTGTACGTTTTGTACATTTCTTCGATTAATATTTTTATAACTGCCTGTGGAACCTATTTCTTAGTGATATATTCAAATATGTTCCTATTCTCGTCCCTGAAGCATCATGGGTGTTTTGCTCTCAGATAACGCTCTCTTATTAAAACCATATTAAACATTTTAGGTTTATTATTATTTCAGTTTTGTATCCATGCTCATTTTTACACACTTGATATCCGTTCTAATCCTGCGTAATTTTGTTTCTAAGCCTCTCGTAAAACCATATCTAGTTGGAAATAATTATCACCTTTTATTCGCTGTCATAATTATGTAGAATCAAACAAGAATTGTCTCCATGTAAAATTATGTATTTAAATGCGATTGTACAGCTTTTGAAAATGAAATCGCCGAAAAGATATCTTTGCTGAACTTCTTATTCTTCTCAATCTAATGTTCCAATGGGTATTTTCCACGATTTTAGGTTTTCACGTGTCAACTCAACTTTATCCTAGCTGTTCTTGCGTATATCATCACTCTTACAGAACGTATTTCAGTACGGCGCAAGTAAACTAAACTGACGGGTTTTGATATAACTGTTAGCGTCATAATACTTAATGTTCTGCCTTGTCAGCTAAATGTAAGGCTAATTAGAGACAGTGCAACATGCACTAATGCAGCATAAGTTACTATATATAGGTAAATATTGTTTGAATGTGTTGTATCCTTGCTGTTTTGTAAAAGATATAAAGAAAGCGAGCGAATATTAACTTACCCGATGAACACGCATACCAAGACGATAAAGTGGCGGGACTGGATAAGGGCATAACTTTGATAAAGTACTATTTGCTTTCAACGAATAAGCATGCACTGTATGATATTGACCAGTAGCCGATGACCATCTGTAAGAATCCGGCTCTAATGTTGACTGATCCATTAATGATGCAGCTAACATAAATAGATGATTATCATTTCCTGATGAATGATCCACTGGACCCAAAACTGGCATTAAATTAAGGATTTCAAAATCCAAACGAACCTTGGAATAGAAATATTAAGAAGTTCTGTGTTTAGATTGAGTGAAGTAAGTGTAGTAACACTGACAAAATTTATCAATAAACAAACAGTCAGACTTTTCATACACACTTCTTCCCTTTTATGAATATGAATAAGGGCAAGAACAGCAGTTTGTTCAGAATAAGATGCTACCACCATCATTTATTGCGTTAGCTTCTAATCAGCTGCACACAGCATAATGAAATGCACTGAGTTTATGTATTATTATTACCATCATTGTTTCCTTTAATTCCTAGAGGAACATAGGGCTTCAGCCGTGCGTCTTTATTGCGTTCGGTCTTCTGCTACAGTCTTCACCTGGCTCCAAGTCTGCCCACACGTTTTCATCTCCTCTTCACATCACCTCCTCCAAGTCACCCTGACCCTTGCACTGACGACCAACTCGCCGATTCCCTTCCGGGTTCCACTCTAGCAATGGTTTGTCTAGTGATGTCACTTGATGGATTGTTTCCTCAGAGTATGGCCAGCCAATCCATCTCCATTTCTTCCTGCTTATTTATTGCACAATCAGTTCCTGGTTGGTTTACTCCCAGAGATCTCTGTTGCTGATCTTTTCTGGCCATCTGATCTTGAGTATTGAGCGAAGACAACTGTTAATGAAGGTCTGTAGTTTGTTTGAGATGCTCTTTATGACGCGCAGCGCAAGTCTCTGATCCGTATAGTAGCACTGACTTCACGTTGGAGTTGAAAATCCTGATCTTATTTTCATTTTCATGCTGAGTGTTGTTGACCGCCACACAGACTTGAGAGTACTGAAAGCTTGTCTTGCTTTTCCGATTCTTGCTTTGATATCCTCGTCAGTTCCGTCGGCCTGTAGTTGAAACGATGCTTCCCAGGTAGGTAGGTGAAGGAGGTTGTTTCTTTCAGGTTCCTCCCATTTATGCTGATCGCTGTCTGTTGTTGTTGTTGTTCTTGTCCAAGAATCTTCATTACCTCTGTTTTCTCTATGTTCACCTGAAGTCTTATCTTCTCTGGATGCTTCTTCTGCCAGCTTGTTGCTTTTCGCTTGCATATCTTCCAGTTTGTGGGAAGTCAGACATATATCATTGGCGAAGTCCAGACCCTCCAAGTTTTTTGTGTGAGTCCATTTTATGCCTGTTTCCTCATTGCCCGCTGTTTGTCGCATTACGAGTTTATGTACAGAACAATTTTAACATATTTTTAAAGGTTACGTAATGTCAGTTGACAAGAGACTACAAACTTAAGAAACAGTCCTCACAAATTACAATTATTCAGTTTTTATCCACAAAGTACAAGTTATAGAAAAAATTAGATGGCGAAATCAATTAATCGTAAACGAGCCACGTAATAAAGACAAGCGGTGAATAAGATTATGAGTATCCAGTTAGTTAAGTAACAGTGTGGTACGTTCAACTCAAACCCCAGAAACAAGAGATAGGCAAAGTTGCACTACCTAAAAGGAGGGGAGGGGGTTAAAGCCAAAGATTACGTGATCAAATGAAAAAGAGAATAAAGACATCCATCAAGTTGCCAGGGCAAGGAATGGCTCATAACTGCTTCTTCTTGAACACATAAATCAGGTTTCAGGCGTTCGATAGCGACTGTTGCAGAAAACTTGAGAAGAACTGAACTATGATTTCGAAGGATTTCATGGTGTTCACCTCATGGTTCGTGTCGAGAAGACGCCATGCAATGATACTATTGAAATCGTTTGTTCCCTTTTTGGCACATGTTTAGATAATTGATAGTGCGCCCTTCTTCCTATTCTCCGAATATAACTTCTTCCTCAGATACATTTAAATTTGTATACGCAGTTAGAGTTAACAGGAGAAGGGTATCTGTCGTCCTTTCCTGTCGTCTGATAAGTGGGAGTCAATTTAGCTGCTGGACAGGTTCTACCTAATGAGGTTTTCAACCTTTTGTTGACTATTCCTGAAGTATTATCACTTTTAAAATTGAGTTGAATGAAGATAAGCTTCTTTACCGCTGTGATTTGTTTGGCATTTGAGCCCACAACATCTTCTGTAGTTGTTAGTGAATTCCTGAAGGTAACCGTTGATTATTTTCAACATCTTTCAGAGAATCAGAAATTATTCCTGTAATTTTTTTCATGTAGAGCATATATTCTCCTACCTTTATAAAAGACTTTCAACCAGTGCTCATCTATAGCTATGTGGACGACAACCACTAAAATGTAAGTATTGTCCATTCCATGAAGATAACTAACGAACAGAAATAACAACCAGCACCAATCACCACCGCTGGGAAAGATATGACAAATATTATGAATAATAATAATGTACATAAAAATCTATAAATATCTCTTGATTTCCTCAATAAACGATCTGTTGCCTGGACCTTGTCTTCTGTCGTTACAATTGAAACGATGCTGCCTAGATAAGTGAAGAAAGTGACTTTTATCAACTTTCTTCCTTTGATAATGATTAGTGCTTGATTAGCGCTAACACACACATTGCAAGTATGATGCGCTAGACAATCTAGGCAAAAAAAGGGAGAAGTACAAAGAAGAAACAATAGTTTTTAATACATTATCCAGCATGACTTGAAAACAGCAACAAACTGTAGAGCTGCAGCCACTAAGGGTTTTCGAATATTATGGGCCATACGCAAGGCTTTTGAGAACTTTGACGCTGATATATTTCGTATATTATATCCAAATTATATCAGACCTCATTTGGAATATGGGATCCAGGTAGTGAGCCCGTGTTTCAAATACGAAATAGACTTATTAGAAAGGGTGCAAAGAGTAAGAACTAAGCTAATAAAGGGTTTCTCAACCCTCTCATATGAGGGGAGGTTAAGTCGACTGGGTTTATTTCCACTGTCATACAGACGACTTAGGGGTGACTTAATACTAGCATACCGTATCCTAAGAAATGATTTTGGAGCTAATATATCTAATTTATTTCTTCCTTCTAGCACCAACCAATTGCGAGGACATCACCTCAAGGTTCAAAAACCACGGTCGAATCGTCTGCGTCTGGAGATCCGTTTTTCGCATCGAATTGTGAACCATTGGAACTCCCTACCGGAACATGTCGTATCAGCGCTATCCGTTGATTCATTCAAGGCGAGATTGGACCTCCTGTGTGCAACAAATCGAAAGGATTAACACAGGCATATAGCCTACTATCCTAAATAAATTGTAAACTGTAAACCTCTGCTGACTTTGTGAAACTATTCACAGAAGGAGGAGAACTTTTTCATAGCATTAAAAACATACCAAAATTCTTTTTAAAAGTGAAAACAGTATTTATTGTGTCATATTACCTGATAACCAGATCCTCTGTCAATAATAATAGACTTATTCATTGGTAAACGTCCAATATCTTCTGGATGAAGTGTAACTGTAGCTTCTTGTACTCTTTTACGATTTTCAAACCAAACATTCTTTTTATACGGAACAACTAATTCGGGTATAAGATCCTTACCTACGGGAAATAAAATCATTAAAATAAAATTGCGGTACTTTTTTTCTTCATTATTCTAGTTAATATCATAACATTTTACAGCTCAGTAGATTAAAAACACTAATATGCGGTACTAAGATTGTAGAGATTTGATTAGTTTCAGTGCAGATTACGTTATATCTCAATGTCAGTTAGACATGTTGATGAGTCCCAGTACCTGGAGAAAACAGCTGGTTGATTATTGCTTCTTAATTCTCAGAGATTCTGTAGAGAATGTTGATTCCTTACTATATCTCCAGTGAAACAAGTAATGGCTGACTGGTTTCAACGTACAAAATTTGCACAGATGTGCAGCAGTTCGAGTTACCATATTCCCTCCATGTAGCACACAAAACAAGAGAAGAAAGTAAAGAGACTCAGAAGAGAGAGACAATAAACAGAAATGTGAGGCATGAATGACAGTATTATCAAAGAGCAATACCCTTTTATTGGATATGATAGATCACAAAGAGTAAATGCATCTGCGCCATCATCAAGAAAGATTTTGAGCCATATCACTAATTGTCTCGAGGATGCCTACACCTCCTCACGTGGCTGGCTTAAACTAACTGTTGTGGATTTCCTTGACTGCTGAAGCCAAGTTTCGATTTGACCACCACTGGCTCTTTTCTAACCTCATCCGGTGCCAGCTGACGTTGCCAGTCGGTCAAGGAAGACGATGGCTAGGCATGTGTAACAAAACGAGTAATGGAGACTTAGTGTATGCTATCTAAAGATTAAACCATTCATTTCCCAACTGCTAGATAGTTTAATATTTAAAACATCATCCTTGAGATATTTCCCAGTAAGCCTTTCCGTGCACTGATCTGTTTATTTTCAACTGCCTTCTCCTTGACTCAAAAGTATGCCTGAAACCCCCAAGTTGACTGCAGCATTCTTCCTCATAAGTAAGGTTGGTGTGATTGTGTATAGACTTAAATCTGTTTATTAGGCAAGTCGCATTTTCATGCTATTTTTACATTTGACAGTGATGTGATCATCATAAATCTTTTAAAAAACAACATTAGAAGGTCCTGGGTTCGAATCCCGATGGGTGCGTACTGATGAAGAGTCACAAACGAGGAAGAAACAGCTGTCCAGTACTCCCAGGTTTTCCAATGGTTCTCTAACTAATGTCAGCTCATGATGAAAATCCTGTAACCAATCAAATCCCTAAAAACCAACACTTGAACATTAGTGTTCTTCTAACAGGCCATATTTTCCACATATCACATGAATGTACCATCCAGCAATGTTTAGATGAACTTGGTCTTTAGTAAATGGTTGAGAGTAATTGGCTTAAAGCCTTACAGTTGGGTTTCACGGCTGTCAGAACTCGTCAGAAAAGAACAAGTCATGTCCCTCTGAGATTCGAACCCATGTCACAGAGTGCTGCACTCAGAGACGTTACTACTGAGGTACTTGAGTTTATGATTGACCTCATGTAGGTAGGACTGCTGTGATTACTTTTAATGGACACTAGGTAGTTAGTGACTTGTGTCATACGTCTAGTCTGTTGTTTGGTAAAGACTGTATTCTATCAGCAAGGGGAGAATCTTACTGCTTAATTACCAAATAATTATAAATTCTGTCTAAAATATCATAGATAAAAAATTAAACAATAAAAGACAAAGTGTGTGGATGCACGCGTTCAGTTCTTTATTATTATTATTTTTTAAAAGCGGTCAATGTGTACTTACGTTTGCAGATACGATTACTTGATCCTTTGCATGGTGATAACTCGAATTCTTCAGAAATGCATAATGGACGACAAGCTATTCGAGACAGGAAATAATAAAGTAATAATAAAACTTATAATGCAATTCAAATTTAGGAAACAATCATATGCGAAGACCTAATTACCTTTCACCTAGTAATACTGTTGGTCTGGATTGTTTGATTTCAAGACTGATCACGAAACCATTAGGAACAGGAGAGTGCTGAGCAGCTACTTTGGCCTTGTTTGTGGCTCTGAAGCAGTACGTAGCCATGACTCCACCAGGGATCATACGCAGTACCTTCACGCTACAAGGCGTGCTCGTGTGCTGAATCCAGTGACCCATCCATCAATCCTGACTTATGTCACAATTCGAGATACGTAATTGAATATAAAACTATATCCTGCCGATTGATTTCGAAGAGTAGTTGCATACTACTTAAACCAGTCAGTAGTGTTTGCCAGCCAGTCGCCAGGTAGAAGTGACCTAAACACCAGAAGGCTGTTTTTTCTCGTTTGGAGCCGAACTCATCAGTGCTGTACACAGTTTGACTCGACTCATAAAGAAGACAGCCGAATAAATTGAAACCACCTAATTTTTGGCTAGCTACCTGGGTGAACTTCTGATAGTATAAATGAAAACCACAATTTAGTATAAGTGGTATACAAGTACGCATCTCAATCAGTCACTAGTATGTAACCCTGAGCAAATATGTTTACTTTCTCAATTATCATTTATGGTATCCAGCAGAGAATAAATGCTGCGATCCAAATAATTTCGTTTCCAAAGGAAACTGCGGTTAAAATTTCACCCGACGAACTGTGTTCATTGCGAATTACTAACTAATTCGCAAAATGTGAATTTCACTTAAGATGTATACCGCTACAACCAACTAGTGTCAACCACGAGTATCTGTACTCATACCCAAATTCGGGAACCCTGTTGGTGAAAACTTTTCACTAGAACTTAAGGCAACTTCGTCCTGTAGTCAGGTAACGACAGAAGACAAGGGTCAGACAACACATCGTTTATTGACAAAATCAACAGATATTTGTAGATTTTTATGTACATGATTATTCGTTATTGTTAGCATAGAAGCAACGTCTTCTGATTGCTTGTTTTCTTGCTGTAGGTTATTCTGTCATCTCTTTGTGACCGTTTCAATGAAGGTCAGGCCATATATCTGCGAATTGTATCCGCCCCCGTTAAGTCTGCTGTGATTAGTTGTTGAGTTCCCCAAGGTCAGTCTTTGTTCTAGTTTTTTCCCATGATCCCGATTTGGGACGTAAACATTGACGTAAACTGCTGCCTACTAATTTCGGCTAGCAGACAGCTCTCTCCACAGTTAGACATTAATGAGCAATAGATTAATTTTTAAATATAGATTTGCAGGGATTTGCTTGATTTCAAAATAGAGTAGTAGACACCTACTTCCTTCTTGCACGAAACTCTTCAGTCGCAGCTTGCTTTATAATCTGAAGATCTTAGGTTCGAACTCTAGTGATTGGGTCATGGATGCATTCTTCTGAAGAACCCAAAATGATAATACGCACTTTTCTAGAACTTTCTGTTTTCCAATGATTCTCTAACTAAAAGTCGGTACATGAACAATCTTAAAATAAGGTATTTTCTCATCAGATATTGTGATTTATACCATTCTTATGAAGACAAACTCAAATAGCACGAGTTTGCTTCAGTTCTCCTTCACTCCTAGGCAAAGTTCAACAATAGCGTCCCAAGGGATGCGAACGCACGAGTGTCCTTGAGCCGACCAATCATAAAAATGAGGAATTTTTGCATGAAAAATGACGTATATTTACAAGAAAATGCATGAAAACACATTAAACAGGGTATCTTTCTCTGACATGACTTAAAAATACGTCCCAGTTATAATGAGGAGTATCAGTTGCTAAGTTAGACTAGTTTCTGTACATGTATTCACCGAGGTGACTGAAGATGAGCTGTTTTGTGAATTGTTTATCTCTCTTATCCTGTTGTGCAGTCCTTCCCAAAGCCCTCAGTTGAATTACTATGGTTTCCATTAAGACGATCGACGACTACTTACCAGGAAAATGTGGATAATAAAACAAATTAACATAAATGACATCAACTCTAAATCTATCTCTAATCGTAACCATAAGCTTAAGTCTGACCCTAACCCTGAACTTAACACTAACCTTAACCCTAAGTTCAACCCTAATTCTAACCGTAAGTCTAACCCTAAGCCTTATTTTGACCCTGATCCTAACCCTAATCCCAAAACTTACCTTAACCCTAATCCTAACCCTAGCGACCTATTACCACATTATCCAACCAGTACTTAGAAACGTGATCTGGGGAAAAATTCGCTCCCCTGTTGGTGAATATCACTGATATTTCAGCTTCGATAATGACAGGTGCCGTAAGCCAACGACTAGTCTGCGTTCAAGGTCATTTAGGCGTTCGCACTCCTGAGATGCTATTCTTGAACTTCGCCCACTCCAATACTAACAATAAAATAGCCAGACGTAAATTTAACATAGTACTTAATAAATGAACCGGTTTTTAGAAAGCTGATGAAATCATCTGAAAAAAAATTCGAATTTGCTTAGATGATAACTCATACTCAGCTATTAGTATCTGACATTGTACACAGCCTGCGTACATGAATGTCTGGTTAGATCAAGCCTTTATTATTTCGCCGTGAATTATTCCTGTTCCGAAATATTCATATGATATTACAAAACAATATGCAATCGTCTACTCTATTTAAGTTGTGTATAATATTCAGTTATTCCAAAAAGAATGCAGCAGCTAGCGGTAATTGAAGTGAATACAAAGAATTCGTCTAATTTTACTAAAATGGTGACCGGACGGTAATTACTTTAGCTGCCTAGACTTTATAAGCCAACGCTAATCAAGGACACATCAAGTTCAATAAACTATATATGACATAAATATGCCGCTGACTGTGGAATTAATTAGTGCAGCCATCGATTATGATTATTTGTTTCTCCTGAACTTTCTGCAAGCGAAACCTTACAATCCAGTAGAAATTGTGTGGTAAGAACTGTCTGCAAGCCAAAATCGTAGACAACAATTAACGTCGGTGTTTACGTCCCAAATCAGGGTCATGAGAAAAAATAGGAAAAAACCAAACCTGGAGGGATTCAACAACCAGTCACAGCAGACTTAGCATTTGCAAATATGATTCGCAGATATATGACGCAACCTTCTAAGAAAAGGTCACAAGCAGTACAGAATAATCTTCAGTAAGAAAACAAGCAATCAGAAGACGTTGCTTCTCCACTGACAATAATGTACATAAAAATCTATAAATATCTGTTGATTTTCTCAATAAACGATCTGTTCCCTGGCCCTTGTCTTCTGTCGTTACAAAAGTACTTAATTACAAAAAAAGAAGTACAAACAAATGACAATCTATAAATAACACATTACATTACAATTGAGATAATTCTGGAAATTATTCAAAATGAAATTCATAATTAACAATCTACAACACTTTCGTTAACTGTGATAATAACGTAATTCTTGATGATGTCTTGTTTGCGTTCAACAACTGCGATCCCTTTTTGCAATTCACCGTAAAAAAATATTCAGAACTAAGCATTCCATTTGTTGATGTGCGCCTTAGTAGACGTAATGACAGATCTCTCAAAAGACCCATCCACCAGAAGTAGTACATGAAATGAACAACTAGCTAATTTTTATAGTTGGGTTACTATTTCCAGGAAAAGGAACCTAATTTATTCCCTCTGTTTAGGGTTAAGAAACATTTGTAGTTGTGATTGTATTGACTCAGAACTTGCCTTCCTATAAGCCACGCTCACAGAAAACAGTTACCTGAACCGATTTATTGACAGTAACACGAAAGATAAGCAGTACAAACTGATCACCAACTCAATTCCAAAGGAGACCATATTTGTGAACTTAATTTCGAATTCAAAAGTGATCAAGCTTCAGATAAGCTCAAAAACTGTCTCTGTAAAGCAGTCAGTAAGACAGTCTTTGCAGCAAAATTACAAATGACCTCCATGAGCTGTAAGTTGTTCTCCATCTCTGTAAAAGATAAGCTTCCTCGTCCGGCCACCTCCATTTGCATCTATCAGTTCACCTGCTCTTGTGGAGCAAGGTACATTGACTGTAGCAAGAGAACGTTTTCCACACGGATGCGAGAACATATTCCAGGATGGCATTACAAGGGAGAAAGGAAGGGTGTGCGAAGCTATATTCTAGAACATTTGATCAACCCCCGTAACTCTAATAACCCTGATCATGATTTTAAAATCATTTATCAAATCTATGCTAACTCACGGTGTTTTCTTCGTTATAAACTTCTAAAGATAGTAGAGGCCTTGACCATTCATGAATTCAAGACAAAAGAAGTATGTACAATCCTTACCTCTGACTTGGCCGTAGAGGGATAAACATTTATTAACTAATTTATTATTATTATTAATTGTAATAATAATATTAATATTAATGACGACATGCATGTCAAACATACGCAGGATAATGACAACACCAACAATAAGGAATCTAAATCATCAGTAGTAATTCCATACAAGGAAGGAACCTCGGAAGGCTTACGCAGAATTCCTAAAAAGACAGGAATAAAAGTGGCTGGCATTCAAACCAGTCACAAACTCAATTAGAAACAAGCTTTGTCGGTTAGAGGATCCTGTGGTGCCTTTAAAACAAAACAATTTAGTTTATCTAATACGCTGCTGGAATGATTGTCAGGTCAAATACATAGGTCAAACTAGTAGAACAGGGGCAGTCAGACTAGCCAAGCAGAAAAACCTAGCAAAATCTAGATTAGTTGACCCAAATAAGATAAGAAATCTAGAGAATAGTTCATCTATAGCACCACATGCAATTACACACAAGCACACCACACAGTAGGATGGGATAAGATGACAGTTTTAAAATCTGATGTCACAGGGTGGAGGGAGAGATTGATAACAGAAGCTTCGTTTATTGAATCAACTGCAAATACGTGTAATATGAATGAATCAACACCTATCCCAGATATCTTGAAAATCCTACTACCCCTACGACGACAAATAGGAAAGAACAAAGAAAACTATAGAACTGAAGATTTAAAGTCATGTGTTAATAATTGATGTGATTATGAACAAAAAATTTTGTTCGAAACGTTATCCAGTAAGTAATACCGTTTGACTGTGTGATACATCTACTAAACAAACTAATATGGAATATATATGTACGACTGTACAGCTTGATAATAAGTTCGTTTTTAATGTTACAATCAGGATTATTAAATTATAATAAGCGAAGGATATACAAAGAGAATAAACAAAACAAAAGATAAAAAGGGCCAAAGTATGATTGGGGATTATCATACTTTAGCATAGACGCATTAAGACCCTGATGCTGTGGAGGGAGAATTATATCTCCCAGGAATAATCTCAATAGAAAATGGATTTCCGCCACGTTTTATAGACAAGAACACGCAGTCAAAACCTATGAAATGTGACTTAACATGTGTGATGAAGAAAGTGCAGCACATGAACTTGGAGTTCAAAGGTAACTTAGCTGCTGACATTCTTAAAAGAAGGAACACACAGTCTCTGAAAAGGACATTCGTTTCAACATCGTTAAGGATAACATTTTCCCGTCAACCAACCCTGATCAATAACTTGAAGGACAAGATACCTCAGTTGACCAACTCTATGTGCGTTTATCACTTCACCTACTCTTGTGGAGCTGGGTATATCAGTCTTTCGACTCCGGTCTTGTCCAGCAGGGTGTAAGAACACCGTCTCAGGTGGTTAAGAAGAGTTGAAAGTGGGGCTATAGAAAGCACAATCCCTGAACATCTAGTCGATAATGGCCTCCCTGTCTGTACAGCCTTCGCCTTTAAAGTTATTTGCAAGGCTAAAAATAAGTTCACTCAAATCAGTAAGTACCCAACTCATTTGTATTTCTGAAGCTTTGGCCATAGAAGCAGAGAAGCCAGATTTCTGCATACAGAAAAAGTTTGTTCTGCCCCTCCAACTCTCATTATTTTAGTCAGTCTGTGCTAGAGTAAAATAATCCCCATTCATACTTTGGCCCGACTCATTTCTCGTTTTGTTTTTTTTACTGAATTTGTATATCCATCCCTCATTACGTCGATTGTCATTATTATCATTAATTTTACTTTGAACAATTTCCAGTATTATCTCATTTGTCTCCTATATTTATTTAATTCAATATATAATACATTACCTCGACAGATTCTATCAGAGTATTGGGAACAGGGCTTGTCTTCATACATTCCAGCTGGACAGGATGTTGAACATGCTGAAATTTGAAGGAACAAAAAAACAAAAATAACTCATATGGTTCGCAGATTTCAGGATAAAATCAATAAAATGAAAATATATGAGTTTCATCGGGATACTTAGGCACCATACTACAACAGGTGGCTTAATATGATATATTTTTAGTTTTTGTGTATTTATATACCTACAAAATGCATTGTAATTAGTTCGATCTCTAAGCCAAACTTTTCATAATAAAGCCTGTGATTGCACTAGAGGATTATATTTTCTATACACCACATTACTACTGAAAGTAGTATAGTGATTTAAATAGAATTCACAACTTGTAAATTAGTTAGCGTCAGATGGTTGGAGGCAATCGGCAGGAAGCCCTGCTTCACCTAGGTTTCGTGCTAGTTGGCATTCACTAGTCAGCAAAGCGTATCTGCATCCTTTAAGAAACTCATGTCCCTCCTGAGATTCGAACTTGTGTCATCCAGTGCTGCAGTCAGAAACGTTCCCAGTGAGGTTATTCGGGTTCGTCCAGGGGTAACGTCTCTGACTGAAGCATTGGGTAACACGGATACGAGTCTCAGAACGGACACGAGTTCATCCCAGGTTGCAGGTACGCCTTGCTGACTGGTGAGTGCCAACTATAACGAAACTTAGGTCAAGTAGGGCTTCCTGCCAATTGCCTCCAACTATCTAATATCAACAATTCGGAGTGTATCGTGACGGTGAGCCGTCTAGAATGCTGGCCACATTGCAAACTTGACTGATAGAATTCAATCTTCACCAAAGATAGGACTAGACACACTACACTACCCATTGACTAGTATCCGATCAAAGTAAATCAGTTAGTAATTTGCAATATACATAGTTCGACGAATGAGATTTTCACCACAGTTTATTTAGATCACACACACAGTAAGTGCTCTGCTTGATTTCATAAATAGTAATCGAGAAAGCAAGTATATTTGCGCAAAACCATATACTACTACTGATTGATTCAGTTGAGTAGCTGTAAACCACTAATATAAATCAGAAGTGCTTGCCAGCCAGGCATATCGGACAACCAAACTGTGTACATTGCTGACTACTAACTAACTAACTGGCAAATTATGCATTCGATTTAATGGAGCACCCGTTAGCCCAAAGAGCTATCCAGAGATCGGGTGATTCGAACTTATTCCGCTATCTGAGCTAATTCAGGCCGGGTAGAGAGCTGATATGCTCCGTCCAAGACGAACGAAACTGCTCTCTGTTGTTTAGCATCACTTCTATCTGACTGGCTGGCAAGCACTACTAGTTGATACTCGTGGTTTACGACTATTTATCTCAATCAGTAAGTAATGCAGAGTTTCATGCGATATAGTCAATTAATACTCAAAAAGTAGTTAGTCCCTAGGAATGGCATATTTCCAATCTGGAAATCTTCGTCACTCAGTATGAACAACAAAATTCGGATTTTCAATACAAACGTCAAGTCAGTCAGTTCTTCTACACGGATCAGAAACTTGGCAGCGGGTCACAAAAAATATTTCCAACAGCCTGTTGCAGACCTTTATCAACAACTATCTTCGCTGGCTCTATACTGAAGATCAGATGGCCAGAAAGAATCACCAACAAAAAACTATGGGAACAAACAAAACAAGAATCAATCGCTCAACAAATATGCAGGAGAAAGTGGAGATGGATTGGACACTCGCTGAGGAGGCCGCTGGGTGACATCGCGCGTCAGGCCAACGCTCGAGTGGAACCCGAAAGGGAAGCGGCGAGTGGGACGTCCAACGGTGACATGGAGGAGATCGTGTGAAGAGGAATTGAAACAGTATGGATTAACATGGATGCAGGTGAAAAGTACAGCAGAAGACAGAAGCAAGTGGAGACGTGCAGTTGAAGCCCTATTTTCACTAGGAACCCAAGGGAACAATAATATAATAATAATAAATGAGTGTGAACGACTATAGTTTTGAATTAAATATTTCAAAATGTGGAATTTTCCAGCTGGTTATTAGTATTCACTTTCTTAATTATCGAATTATTATGCTAATTAGATTCGGGGAAAATAATAATAAAGAAGCCTCAGTTAAAGTAGATTAGTGTAAACCTATTCGATGAAAAAAACACATTTAAAACAGCTCTTTCTTTACTAGTTTATATAAAAATAGAATAACTTACGTTTACATTCAACGGATTGATTTCTGCCACAAACACCCGACATCCAATAGCCTTTAGGGCACGTCGTATCACAGGCTAAAATGTAATGGTATCGAAGAAGTAATTTTAAAATAAAACATATGGAGAAGTTATCTGACTATTCCGATTTAAATTGTATCCCACAAAAATTTGATAATTGTCATCCTTCGATTAAATTCACAATGAAATTAGAAAATATACCAAAGATTCCACTTCTGAATGTAGAACTGACAAGAAAAGATGATGGGACTCTGGAAACATCTATCTACAGAACACCATCATGGAACAACCTACTGACAAAACTTATATAGTTGACAAAGAGCTCTCACCATTTCACTGGCTCACCCTATCACATAAGAATTTGAAGCATTCATCGCTTAGAACAAATCTTATTTCTCAGAAATAGCCTGGCTCAAAGTGGATACCAGGCACGTCTCATGGAAAACAAAATGAAACCAAAGCCAAAATGAGAAGAATACATTTCATTGCCGAAGAAGATGCTGTATATGAATCTGGACTTCATGAGAGGTTTATTGGCAGATATTCTAAAGAGGAGAGAATCTCTAGTTCCCAATAGCAAGACCAACGGTGTTATTCTCTAGCGACTCAATGCTTTCAAGCAATGTGAAGTACAAACTTTCACATATGACCACTCTTTTGTGGATATATCAATTTACTTGATCCTGTGGAGCTAGGTACATAGGTCATCCTATGCGCATCCTTTCAAAACGTGTTAGAGCAAGTTAACCAGTAGGGTTGCAAAGAGGTACAGGTTCAATTAGAAGCGCCATGGATGGACACCTCTTCAACACCTCCTACAGCATCTCAGCTGACGACTCATTTACAAAGTAAGCGAAAATCTAACAAATGCGGTATGTTTCCAACATTTCTGTACTGCAGAAGCTCTCACTATATGCATGGAAAAGCTACAGCTTCTTTGTTCAAAAGAAGCTAGTCCAACATCTAAATTTACTATGGATCTAGTTCGATTTGACTCTTTATTTGCTTTTTTATCCCTTTCTTTTTTGTCATAAAAACTATTATTTCAGTTTGTTTCCATGCTCATGCAATGCAAACATGTCTTCGTTGAAAACTATTTTATCATCTGACATAACTTTTTCTGATCCTGCGTGGTTTTGTTTCTAAGCGTCTTGCGGTCTATATTCACATTTCATATCAAACTGAAAATTATTATCACCTCTAATGCTCCCTTCGTTATCGTGTGTAAACTTATGTATATAAATGCGATTGGCTAGCTTCTTTTGAGGATGGAATTTCATTTTATTACAGCTTGATTCCACACAGT